>OY744496.1:8060022-8729019 GCA_963556185.1 Pseudopediastrum boryanum
AAGGGGCAGTAGCCAACACTGGTCAGGGTTAGGGTGGATGGGGGGGGGGGGGGCGCCTAGCAGTTGCAGTGGGATAGAGAGGAGGTAATTGTGGAGTGGGAGCTAGACATTGTGTAGTAAGGGAGCAATGAGACAGTCTACACGTGATGTAAGGGGATCCAAATAGAGGGGGGAGGAGGCAGGTCAGGGTAGATAAGGGGTGGAAGCAGGCAAAGGGCAGGGCGAGATGGGCTGTATGGGGTTGTAAAAGGGCAGGGGGTCAGGGAAGGGGCAAGGAAGCGGCAAGGAAGGGGACAGATGCTTGAGGAGGTTATTGGGGGCATTCGCAATCTGTTCATAGGCATGGATTTAGGCAGGGTTCTATTCTATTATGGTGTTAGGTTTAGCTTAACGCTGAACCCAAACCTCAATCTTAAACCAAAGCCTGGCACCAACTCGCTCCCAGTGGGTGGAAAGTATGGCAACCACCATGGATGGGGTGATTCTGTTGTTTTCAGAGACTGACCCTTTTGAGCAGCAGTAAACAAACAACTGAGACATAAAGGTGTGGCAACCACAAGAGAGCTGCTATCTAGGCCGAACCGACCAGACAGTGAATGGATCCCAAAGACAGCGGCTTCTAGACCATCAACCAGTACTGATACTCATTAGATGTATCGAGATAGAAGCTTCAATGGATTCCTCAGTAATCCATTGAAGCTTCGGGCACTGCTATACACAGTGCCCGAAGCTGTCTATAGCAGTGCAGTGCCAGATATGAAAGAATATCAATACACTCCTAAGTGATAAGTAGAAAAAAATCAAGTGCTTCCTTAAATTCATGATGTAGTGACCTGCATGCCTTCTTCCTGATGCAGTGCCTGTCAAGATGATGGTGTGTTAGTTGTGGGTGGTACAGTCCGGCCCCTGCTTGGGCACTTGCATCTTAAACCCCAGAGCATTGACCTGCTTCTTGTTGATGAAGCCAGTATGATGTTCTTCCCTCTCATGATGCCACTGCTGACTAAATACGCTAAACCACCAGGACGGCAAAGTTTAGCAGGGTGGAGAGCAGGAGGAGCAAGGGGAGGGGAAGGATTAGGAGCAGCAGGGGGAGGAGAAGGAGGAGGGGCAGAGATGAGAGAAGGAGGAGGCAGAGGAGCATTAGGTGAAATAGGGCAACGAGGGGTACGAGGAGGAGGAGGAGCAGAGGGGAGAGCAGGGGCAAAAACACCAGCACTGGAGCAGTCAGGGGTTGCAGTTACCAGAGCAGGGTGTAGCATAGGCAGCACAGAAGCAGGGGCAATAGGCACAGCAGCAGCAGGTACAGGAGGCTTGGTTACAGACCTTGTTCTTCTATATGGTGGCAGACTAGTGTTAGGGGGTGATCACCGTCAGCTGCCATGTATCCTGCAGCATGATTTTGATGCTGAGCTGAGGCCACTGTTGATGAAGTGGAGGGTGGGGAGGAGTGCTTATGATTACATCATGCAACTGGCACAAGGTGAGCAAAGCTTTTGGGTCTGTCTGGCAAGTAAGGCTGATGTGCCATAGGTCTGTTTTGCTGCATTTGATTAAAACATGAGTAAGAGCATTCCAGTGTGTAAGGAGAGCGCCAGCTTGCCGTGCATATTCTGTGCCCCCTCCCCTTCCCTTGTCCCTGGCCATTAGAGGAGTTTCATGGTGGTGGCTTGGAGGAGGTGGTACTGCAGTCTGCATGGTGGCATCGACAGTGGCGCTAGTTGACAGAGCAGGTGGTTGTGGGGCGCTTCACAATGGCTGGATTACTTCAGAACCCACTTTATTGTGCTCATACGTACCATTCTATGTGGTCAGAGCTGGCCTTTCTTTAGTGTGTACGGATTGGGTGGGCTATGGAGTGCTTCCCAATGGTCCCAATCACACTTGGGTATTTGTATCCTGCTCATAAGTTCCAGTGTATGTGGTCAGAGCTGGCCTGCCTGTAGTATAACTATCAGGATTAGGTTGTCATGTAAAGGTCCCCAGTGGAATAACCCCATGTTTGAAGGTCCGGATCAGCATATACCATGTAAGACAACATGGAGCACATGCTATCGTCATAGATGAGTTTGTAACTTCTATATCTGTGTATACTGTTCCTGCAGGTGGTGCTGTTGGTGTTGGCGTGAGTCAGCTGAGCTTCTCGTACCGCCTCTTCCCTGCTGCAAGATACCTACTGCAACATGTGTATGATATGGATGGACTGAAGCTCACGGGACCTGATAGCACATCACTAGGTACCACCACCACATCTACTACTGCCACTGCCACTGCCACTGCCAGCAGCAGCAGGAGCACCATTGGCAGCAGCAGCAGCAGCAGCAACGAGAGCAGCCCAAAGGAAGAGAGCAGCTGCACAAGCAGTAGTAGCAATACAGGCAGGGTACCTGGATCCCATGAGATGAATGCTGAATGCTCTGAACTGTCTGGCCTGACAGTTGCAGCCACTAGTGGTCCTGCTTTGACTGCTGTAATTGAGGGCAGTGGTAACAGTGGCAGGGGAATTTGTAGTCCGATGACAGCGCAAGTAGCACGGCTTGGGGCACCTGCAGTTGCTGCCCTTAGCGTTTTATCTTCGGGAGGTACTGGCATGGCTGCTGCTGCTGCCAGTGGTGCTGGGTGTGCTAGGTGTCCTACTGATTCGGCTGGTGCGGCTGCTCCTTCTGCTGATGGTGATGCTGCTGTCAAAGGTGATGGTGGACGGGACACAGGAGGGACCAGCCTTGTTGCTGCTGGAGGTGGTGCTGGTGGGGCTGCTGGAACTTTGGGTGAGTTTAGTGGTGGTTCTGGAAGTGATGAAAGCAGCAACTTTGTAATTGAAGGAGCTGCTTTGTCAACAACATCAGCAGCAGTGATACCAGCAGCAGGAGCAGTGCCACCACCACCACCAGTGACAGCAGCAGCAGCAGCAGGAGCAACCCTTGCACGAGCCCCTATAGCGGATGGTGCTACAGTGGCTGCTGCTGCTGCGTCATTGGCTGCGGCTACAGCTTCCACCCCCTCGACTTCAGAACAGGTCGGGGGCCAGTTCCTTTGCTTAGCTCCAGCTGCATTTTCCAGCCCTGCTTTGCAGCCTGAAACTGAGGGCTCATCAGATACCGTTGGTGGGTGTGCTGCTGATGCTGCTGCCGCTGGTGGTGTCACCGCTAATGGTGGCTGGGGGGAGGAGGTAGGGAACGTGATTGAAAATGATCCTTTGGCAGCTTTCCTTGTGTCAGCATTGACCTCGGAACCGGCTCGATCTCCTTGCTGTTTTCATGCTGCTGCTGCTGGTGCTGTTGGACCTACCAGCAGCAGCTGGGTCCCTGGCAGTAGCAGCGCCTGTGGCAGCAGCAGGGTGGCTACCTGTGGTGTTGTGGACATAAGTTCTTCTGCTGTATCCACTGCAACAGCGGTGGTGCCCCGGGGCTTCCTTGCAGCTGATGCTGGAGCCGGCGCCTTCGGTGCTGCTGCTGTTGGTGCTGCTGTTAGCCCTCCCATGCTGCTCACTTCCTTGGGAGCTGAAGTAAGCAGCAGCTTTCCCATGGTTAGGAACCTCTTTGGAGGTGCAGTAGCTGCTGAGCTCGCAGGCTTACCTTTGGTTACCGTGCCAGCTGAGGGCCCCCAGAGTGATGCTTCAGTAAGGGATGAGGCCACAGATAGCAGCGCTCAGGGGCCTTCTGCTGATGTGGAGGTTGCTGCTTGGGATGTTGGTGGTGGTGGTGGGACTCATGGGTTGGTGGTAGCAGCAGCTTCTTGTGCTGTGTCTGCAGTAGCAGCACCAGTAGCAGCAGTGGCAGGAGGAGTGGCAGCACCAGCAGGAGCAAAGCCTGTAGCAGAAGCAGTAATAGAAGCAGCGGGATGGGAGGCTGCTTCTTGTGATTCTGATGTGAAGGGTCAATCGCCTGCTGGGGCACCAGATCCAGCAGCAGTAGTGATGGACCCACCACGAGCAGTAGCAGGGGCAACACCAGCAGTAGCAGGGGCAACACCAGCACTAGCAGGGCCAAGATCAACACCAGCAGCAGCAGCAGTAGCGGGCCCAAGTGGAACTGAAATAGTGGCGGCAGCAGTGAGAGCAGCGGGGACAGCAGCAGCAGCGTTACCGGAAGCAGCAGTTGAATGTCCTGGGAGTTGGGCGTCTGCTGTGTGGTGTGGTGACTGGCCCCTGGTGGTAGTGGTCCATGATGAGCAGGGTTCAGGGAAAATCAATGACTTTGAACTGCAACTGCTGGAGGAAATCATGCAGGTAAGCGAGAGAGGGGGGCCTTGGCGTAAGGGACAGGGGAAAGAAGTGCTCCAAATTCATTCAGGGAGTGTAAATAGCAGATGGCTATAAGTGCTCTGCTGCAGCTGCGATGTGGCCAAGACTGTCGGCAAGGTATTGCCAACTTTGAATTCTGTTGACTATTGCATGTACAGGGTTAGCTATGAAGCATTTAATTGGCATTTTTGTTTGGGGACTGCGTTCAGCTTTCTCTTTACCCCGTGTTCTCGTTGGCTGATCTTTCTGACCCGTTTGCTCAGAGTGCTACTGGATTATGGCCTTGTTTTGGAGGTCAGACAACCCATGTAAGTAGAGGACCTGGTCCTTCCATTTGTGTTGACACTTCTACATGGCTGTCATTCTGGCGAAGGTTTTTACACGCCTGGATGTATGGTTTGATGTTTTTTATGTTTACAGGTGGCCCCCAGACATGTCATGTATGACAGCAGAGGTCAGCCTCGTGTAGGATCAGTCGCAGTGATGGCACAACATACAGCACAAGCAGCTGCAGCAGCTCACAGACTGCTTGGGAGGCACAGGGCAGAGCTTCTGCTGGGAAATGGGTCTGTTGCAGCTTCGTCTCCTGCTCTGTGTGTGGGTGTGGCTTCACCTGCTGCTGCTGCTGCTGCTGGTGCTGCCGGTGTGGGGGACTCCAGGGATGGCGTTAGTGGTGGCGGCACATTGGGTAGCAATGAAAGAAGGAACATGAGCAAACCTAGCAGTAGCGACACAGACAGCAGTACCAAGCAAGGGCATGGTAACCCCCTGGTCAGCGGCCATACCTGCAGTAGCAGCAGCAGCAGGAGCAAGGGAGAGAGCGTCCATAGACAGTTCAGCAGCAGTGGGGTGTCTCAGGGTGTACCCGCTTGTGTGTACAGGCTGATCGGCACTGTGGACAAGCTGCAGGTGAGGCTGCAGTGTGATCTGATCAATCCAGTACTAAGGGCACATCAGAGGTTGGGTACAGGTAACCGGCTCATTGGATATTGACTGGGCAGAAACAGGCAATGCACAGCTGGACTGGAACGGACGTGATATGTGATAATCAGTGTTTCCCGTCGTTACTGCCAGGCAGTAGGTAGAGGGAGCTTAATCTGGTGCCAAGAGGTCCATTGCTTGTTGGGGAGTTAGCCTTCATGGGGTGTGCTGATGATAATGACACACCATGCAGAGCTACACCAAGGGCATTACCACTGATCCATTATTACCAAAAGTTTCAGCTGCAAGCAAGTGCATGACATGGCAGGCTCTAGCTCCTTCATGACGGCCTGTAACTGCTTGCCTGGGCTTGTTATATATGAGCTGCAGCAAGTCTCTGAGTAATGCATGATGCCCAAAGGGTTGGTGCAATCGTATTTTAGCTGCAATAAGTGTTGCATTAAGTGTCTTGTTGGATCAAGTTCAGTGCCTTTATGGCAGTGCTAGCTGGCTGACGGAAGTTGCAGTTACCAGGAAGCATCTAAGGCATTGCGACTGTCCTTTCTCATCTGTGCTCTTGCTTCTGCTGCTGCCCTTTCCCTCCTCCCAGGGTCAGGAGGCTGCTATTGTGTTGTACTCCGCCACTGCCAGTTGCCCCCATCAGTTGTCTCGTGCCTCCAGCTTCTATGCTGACCTGTGTCGTGCTAATGTGGCGCTGTCACGTGCTCATCAGAAGCTCATCATAGTGGTGGCATCCACACTGCTGGACATCACACCACATGACACTGCACAGTACCAGCAGCTCAGGTTGTGGAAGTGTATCAAGAAGATGTGTGAAGAGTGCAGTATGGAAGGAGGGAGCAGCAGTAGCAGTAGTGTTGCTTGTCCTGTGGCCAATGGCAGAAACACAAGCAGAATGGGCAGCAGCAGTAGCAGTGGGCTCCAGGCAGGGGTGGTTGGGCATGATAGGGGTTGTGGCGCCGGCAAGCTGTTTGCTGCACCTGTTGTTCAGGCAACAGAGGTAGCAGCAGGGAGGCTCAGGAGTGGGCTGAAGCAGGGAGGAAGGGAGGGGGTTGAGCAGGCCCATATGATCAGGATCCATCGGTTCAAGTGATGGTGTTGATGGTATTGCAGCAGCAGCAGCACTAGGAAGAGCAGCCGTAGCAAATGCACAGTAGGAGGAGAATTGGCAAGAAGGTGCAGCCACCCAGCTCAAGGTGGAGGCCTCTGCCATGGCATTGCTCATTGTTGCATGTGCTGCATTGCAAATAGAGCAGGAGGCTCTGCGACCCTGTGAGACTGAAGTCCATCATCCCGGCAGCTTTGAGTTGCTGACTATCCCGGTAGGTTAGAATCTAGTACCCATGCTCTTTATGTGATATCTGTGAAATGAAACCTGCCTAAACGGTCTAGATGCTCCCTGTCGGGAAGCTTGTCAGCTCTAGCCTGCATCCGGCACTTCATGGAATATTTGCTTGTACATGAAGCATCATTGGCCAATCCCAAAACACTTCTGTGTCTACAGGGCTTTCGGCAGTCACCTATGCACAAGTCTATGTCTCTCTAATGTTCCAACTGTTTCAGCTGCATAGCACTCTCTGCTGTCTGTCCCGAGATCTGCCCTCCATCAAGTATCTACTTGTTTTCTTTCTATTGGTTGGTGTCATGTCATGGCTGTACACAAGGGCACTGCATGGCTGCAAAGCTGCGCTCTGATTGATATCTTGAATAGCCCCTGCTGTCTAGTTCAGGGCCTGCACCTGCGGGTGCTAGGATAGAAGTCTTACGCAATGGACCAACCAACATTTGCTTTATGGAGCAGTTTTCAGCAATGCCAGCCGTGCCCACAAAATTGCACGCTGAAAACGTTTGCCATTGCATTGGTGAAAATGACATTCCACAAAGGTTCAGCAGACCCAACAGAAAACAACGCCGGCACAAAGCAGGGCCAAAATCACAAGGAGGAATGCCTAGCTGCAACCACATTTGTGCATGACGCTTTGCTGCACGCCAAATAAAGTACTGTTGGCCCCAGCAAGGACACAACCAATCCTTAATGGTTCAAAAGTTGTTCATAAGCAGTCTGGTCTTCCACATGTTTTCAGCCACGCTCGGCTTTTGTGCTGTTGACACATTTGACTCGCTTAAAGATCGTTTACTGACGGCACTCATTCCCACACGGCCTTCCCTTCAGGTTCCACCTCAGATACAGCTACAGGCATACTATACATTCCCTGTTTTCATTATCTTACAGGAAAAAGACCAGATTACGAATACAGTTAAGATGGTAGGGGGGGAACGCACCACGCGTGCTAGTACCGCCTCTTCCTTAAGACTACGCAGGGCTAACGCCCGGCGTCCACTCTTCACTACAGTCACAGCACAGGCTGAAACCAACACCTGCAGATGGCCTCTTATGCATTTTTGTTCACCAATCAACCGTCCCCTAACTAGAATAGTGTGCGCAACAGCACATGCACCATTGTCCCTCATTTACTGCAACACTGATGCTCAACACATACACTTCTTCTGCTAAGTACCCCTGCCCAACTCTCCATTTCTTCAGGCCCCACAGATGGACCTCTATATGCCTGGCAAGGTGACATGCCCCCGGCAAGCAGCACAGCCACAACCAGAAGAATGAGAACCCTGCCGCCGGGAGCTACTAGTAGCTGTAGCAGAAGTGGCACCCTCTGGCCCCCTGCGGAGGGTGCTCTTAGGGTTTAGCTCCAAGTGCCTCCTGGGCAGCCAGTTGACCAGTACTGGGTAAGCAGCCATGAACTTAACGAGGTTCTCAAACACATAGCCCTTCTGTGCCATGGGTGCCAGCTTGCCAGAAGTCGAAGATTGTGCCAGGCAAAGGCACAGCAGGACATAAGCCACAACCTTGGCTGCGTTTGCCGAACCAGCTCCATGCCTGAATTCTACAGTATCGTGACGCTCTAAAGCACGCAGGTTGAGCTTGTAGTACCTGTCTGTAGGGCAGACGAGGTTTTTTAGCTGTTCTGTGGTGCTGGAGGCCTTGATTGCTGCAAGGGCATCTTTCTTGCTTATGCTCCTGTTGGCTGTGATGGTCATAACGTTGCTCTTGCAGTACTGGTTGTTGTTGCCACGTCTGCTCTTTGGCACGAGGTAATCCATCGCTGACTCGAGTTGTACGAAGTTGTAGGCTAGCTTCTTGAGCTGGTCCGTGGTCCAGCCAGCTGAGTTGTTGGGGCGCAAGTGAACATGCAGCCCCGTGCTTTTGTTCACGCTGGGGTTAAAAGGCTTCATGTAGTCCACAACGTTGTATATCTTTTCGAGACCATCTCGTCCCTGCAGTACGGGAGATACGAGCTCCACCCGATAGCACGACGGGTGATTAGGGCTGCAAACGATGCTGTTGTCGGTTTTGACTTTCCAGCCTGCTGCAGGGCCTTGCGTTGTCCACTGCTGCCGCTGATCTGCTCCAACAGTGGCCGGGAAGAACAGCTCCAGCTCGACACCGAACGTGAAATCAGGAACAGGCCGCAGATCATTCAGACGTGCCTTTCCGATCCCTTCGTGTCGAAAGACTTTAGTACCACGAGCAGCCACCGCTACATTCAATTGATCCTTGTGGTGCCTTCCACGTTGCCTATAAACACCAGTTACGCGGGTGGTTCTTGCAAGGGACAGCATGGCACCAGGACTGACCCTGAGCTTCGAGCGACCAAACCCAGTGAAGAAACTAGGCGCACCTCCTGTTTAGGTGGAGCTGATAATGCCTCGAGGCTTCTATCCCAATACTTTGAAGTCTCAGGCGAGAACCTAGCAAGGACTGACAGGGTCCTGCGTTTGCTCTTGGATGGGGCAGACCACGCTCGCGGACAGATCACGGATAAGGCCATGTCAATCACGGACAGGGTCATGTCAACCAGCCTGCGGACGCACGATGCTTTCAAACACATGGTAGCCAGGATGGTACATGCTATAGCCGGCTTCTAACACTTTTTTCTCCACCATCTGGCCTTTGAAGAGGCCATGTCATGTCCAGTGGTTCATAGAGCGAGGGCTGAGGGCTGTGCAGTCATACATATCATCTACATTGATTCTTCTGTCTGTCTCCGTCTCTCGTGTTCTTTGCTCTAAGTCCTCCTCTCAGCTCGGTCTCCCCCCCTCAGACTGGGTGCACTATAAGACTGGCTGGACTAAAGGGGCTGGCTGGACCTATGTTGCGGGTGCTGCACGGTCCCAGGGCTGCGCAGTCAGTGTTCTCTGTTAACGGCACACATTCCTAGAGCACTAGAATCCTTGAACAGCCAGGCAGCAACACAACTGATTACTTACTTGGACTGTTAACAGTCAATGCGCCTTCACCAGTGACTGTTTTGGCATATTGTGTCGACGGCAAGAAAAGAGCACTAAGCACCCTCGGAGACAGCCGTGACTCACTGGAATTTGACCACTCTGACCATGTGTTCTGTCAGAGGCGTGACGCTGTCGGCCCTCTGGTGCTGGTGCTCGTGCTCGGTGGTGTGGCGGATCCAAGGGGTGGTGATGGTGGTGGTGGTCGCGGCACAGTGGGTAGCAGTGAAAGAAGGGATGTGAGCGCGCCTGGGCGGGGGATCGCAGGCAGTAGTGACCCAGACAGCAGCAGGAGCAGTAGTGAGCATTGGCTTGGTAGCCTCATGGTCGGCGGGCTAACAACAGCAGTAGTAAGCAGCAGCGGCAGGGGAGAGGACGTTGCGGATTGACAGTATAGCAGCCATGGGGCCCCTCAGGGTGTGCCTGCGTGCGTGTACAAGCTGGTTGGCACTGTGGACAAGCTGCAGGTGAGATTGTGAGATACTTGTTCTATCCAGTGAGGGGGCATCTGAGGTTTGGTACAGGTAAGCAGATCAGGGAAAGTGGTTGGGCAAAGAAAAAGGATCGATGCCCAGGCAAAGTGGAAGCGATGTGACATATGTGATAAGAACTGTTTGTGTCAATACTCCCAGGCTTTGGGTCATAAAGAGACGACCTGCTAAGAGATTCATTGCTTGTTGAGGTGTGCTTTCATGGGGTGTGCTGATGATCACACATATGTGTGTATGAATTTTACATTGACATACCCATACGCGTGCGGTGCCACAGTTCACCACAGGGGAATGATCACTATGGAATAATAATGGAGAGGGGCAGCAAAGGCAGAGAGAGAAAGAGAGAGATCTGCGCAAGGAGGCCTTCTATTGTTCTCCAGCGTGGGATTGTGGGAAGGGTTCCTTGGTGTGAAGATTGCACAGAGCCTTTACCTTGCAGAAAAGGCATTACCAGTGATCAACAGTTACCAGAAATATGGGCTAAAAGCAAGTGCATGTCATATTCGACCAGACATGCTCTCCCTTTTCCATGGTGGCGTATACTTGCTCACCTAGGCTCGTTCCAAAGGACCTGCAGTACTGTCTTGTTGCATCAACTTCAGTCGAGGCTTTATTGCAATGCTGGGATGGCAAGTGCAGTTACCAGAAAGTATTTGAGGCACCATGGCTGTCTTTTCTCATTTTCTCTCTTCCTTCTGCTGCTGCCCTTTCCCTCCTCCCAGGGTCAGGAGGCTGCTATTGTGTTGTACTCCGCCACGGCCAGTTGCCCTCAGCAGCTGTCTCGTGCCTCCAGCTTCTATGCTGACCTGTGTCGTGCTAATGTGGCGCTGTCACGGGCTCATCAGAAGCTCATCATAGTGGTGGCATCCACACTGATGGACATCACACCTCAGGACACTGCACAATACCAGCAGCTCGGTTTGTGGAAGTGCATCAAGAAGATGTGACGCCAGGAGTGTGGCAGCAGCAGCAGTGGCGACGAAAGGACTAGCAGCGGCGACGGCAGTCAGAGCAGTAGCATGCCAAGCGAAAAGAGAGCCAGCAGCAGCAGCAGTTCCTGCAGTAGCATGGGCTTGCACAGGGGCAGTGAACACCCTTATTTCAAGGGCTCGGCAACGGGAGCACCTGACATATCCAGCAGTGCTCTGCCAGTAATTGTCAATGTTGCTGCACGGACCTGTCAGAGCTTTGTGGAGGCAACATGTATGCAAAGAGGGCCAACAGAGCCCCCTCGGACAGACTACATGGTCAGAGTGTAAAGATCCCGGTGAGTGTTAAGATTCCGATTGCTGTCCCCAATCTCAATTCTTCATTCACCATTCATGTTCGATATATCAAACAAGAGCTTTCAATGCCCGTTTGGGGGTGGGTTTAATGCAGCGGTGTCCCTAACAAGTGCTGAACGATAGATCAGTCAAGGAGCATGCATTGGTGATGGTCCAGATTACCTATTGGTCCGGTGTATTTGGTCATTTCAACCTGGCTGCCTTGGTGGAGCCACACCTTACATTTTGGTTGTTTGTTTGTTATCAGATTAAAAAGTAGCTCCCAAGGGCATCCCTTAGAAGGCTTAAAGCCAATGAAGGCTCATAGGGCCAAGTCATCGGTTTGTGTGGCTGCCTGCGTAATTCCGTTTGTTTTGAATGCTGCAGCCTATGTGTATTTGTTCAGAGCATTGAGGTGGCAGTTCTGGTCTGACATCCACTGTTATCAAGGTGAACAGCCCATAAAAATGTGTGCTTGTAGATGTTATACGCCAGAGACCACAAATCTGGAGAGCACACGCGCTCGAGCAAACAATGAGTTGAGCCAGATACAAAATAATGTGCATGCGGTCTCAGAAATTCTGCCCTTATGCCAAACCAGGCTACTAACATTTGCAGATAGTGCCAGTGCAGTCCCCTGATTGCTGATGGACGCATATACAATTTATGAACAGTTAGAGTTGTCGGTGGCGACCCTCTTATGCTTTGCAAATTCAAGCATAGTGTCATGCACCACCTCCTCATCAGCACCTCCTAAGGCTTGTCAGCACCAATGTTAGCTTGAGCTGCAGTATTCATTGACAGAGGGACCCATTATGGTTCCAACACACCGCATTGGAACCGTTGCAGACGGCAGGGTTACGCCTCCTCCATTTAAAGAGTAAAATGCCGCACAAACCAGCCGAGCACATAACTAGCTGCCTTCCAGTGCTGGCAGACACCAGGCGGAGCATAAAAATGCATTATGCAAGATGGCAGTGCAACAAGAAGTGCATATTTTGAAACTTTCCAAATGCTTCCTCATGTTACAATCCATGCCTCTGTTAAGCCACTCTCCTGTTCCAGCCAACATTGGCGTCCAGGAGCAAAGCCCATGCAGAAGTGATCATCCCCTAAACAAAGCATAGCACGAGCAACACCAGTACTTGCTTACAAAATAGACCTTGTCTCAGGCTTATGCAGTCCTGCCCGTCCTCATAACAGGACTTAGGCAGATGCTAGCTTGCCTCAAGAAATAAAGCGACCCATGCAGCAACCTCGTGAACCTACAGCGGTCCCATACCATTTGTCGATTAAAAGGACCCAACAACAGTAAGCACTCCATATCATAAGACTCTGGCTTGTTACTGCGCAGAGAACCTGTCGTCACAGGTATGCACAAGCAACTGAGCCCGCCATGCACCATAGATGGTATTGGCTCAGTAACTGCTCACTCTTGTCTTGGTGACTAATATGTGATATTTGTAGAAGGTGCCCTATATGGAGCACCATCTTTGTTCTTCTTCCACCAAGCATCTGTTACATGACCACAAAGACCAGAGCTCAACAATTTGCACACAGGCTCATATTGTGGCAGCCCGCAGGTTTCATATCAGACTATCTCGAGCCTGCTGGCATATGCCGCTCACAGTGATCATGCCAAACTGCATCCTGGGACCATGGCAGACTTGATTACAATTAACTGCCATGCTGGAACTGGCATGTCTGCACCTCTCAATAAGTGGAATGCAGATTAGCCCGTACATCCTTTGCATGGTTACCTTTGCACACCAAACACAAGCAGCCATCGCTGCTGTATACTGATACTCTTCCACGGGGTGGACTTTGGCCACTTCATGAACTAGATGGCAAGGAGCAGCCACGGTTACTCCTGAAGACAAACTGCCAACTGCATTTTGTGTCTTGAATGGCTGCACTACAGACGATACACTCTTGTACTAGAGTATGTATGGCCAGACTGTCGTATCTGCCCTTCCAAGTACCGGTAGGTGCAGGACTGGACCTGGCATGAAGACGTGTTTCAACTTCCATTGTTGTCCCTCGTACAGGAGGCAGAGGCACCTCACTTTCACTTCTTTTTTGCAAACTTCAGGCATAGGTTAGCTCCACCTGCAGGAATAAAATGGTAAAACACAGGTGAAACATAGCAAGAATAACACCTCGTTGAAGGTGGCAGGGGATGGCCCTAAATCCACTTAACAAGCCATTGTTGAAGATGTATCGTGGCAGAGGACTGTCTTGTGATGCCTATGCAATGGCTGTGCTTTGCTTGTCCATGTCTGCTAAGATGATCAGCCCAGACAGACAAACCATCCACACTAGAAGCGGGCACATACTAAGCAGGCCGCTTAACATTACCAGCACCAGGTGGAACTACATCAGACCCTCAAAGGCAAATGATCTTATACTGCCGAAGAAGTAAGAAGTCACTCAGACATGCAGTGCTGGAACAGCCCATGCGAAACACAGTCCGATGATGTCTATGCCGGGCTACCTACAGACAGGTTATTTAGAGGCTCACCTCGCTCCTGGCCAAAGGCAATGCATGTGCCACTGGCCTTCAGGGCACCCCCCGTCAATGGAATGGTCTCCAACTCTGTCTTGTAGCGCAAAGGCCTGGCACTGCCCAGGTCATTAATGATGACATGCCCACGAGCTGCAGGGAAGCACAGGATCACAAGGGCAGGAGTGCTGGGGTCAGATTTACCATGTAATGTCTTTTGGGGGACGGGTGCAGAGGTGCATATTGGCTCCGAATTTATAAGGGAGTGTTCTAAGCTATAATGACCGCATTGTCATGAGCTGGTATAATAGCCAGCCACAAACTGACAAACAAATGTCATGGGCTCTCTTATCTGCTAGCAGGCAACACACATATCACAGCCTTGCTTACCATCTGAAAGGCTGATCCGTGCAAGCACAACATTGCATGTGCCATATAGCCGGTGGTACACGTCTGCCGGGGACATGTCCTTTGGAGCGCTCCTGCTGCTACCCAAGATATGGCTGCCCCCATTAGGCAGAGGCAGGGACAGCTCCAACTCCCCCTCCCTGTTACACTCCCCTCCCAGGAGCATCATTGAAGTCCGACCAAACCCACCTGTCGACAATTGAACGGATCAAGTCAATAGTGTATTTGTGAAAACAGCGCCAGAGCTCCATGTGCGCTGAGCATGGAACCAAGAGAACCGTATCTGCCATGCTCTTGGAGGCCAATGCGGTTGGTTTTGCATCCCTATCTCCTTGGTGCATCACATCATACATGGTTGGCAATGATGCTGTCAAGTTGAAGGAGCAGAACGCCAAGCAGAAGCAGCAACACACATCATAGTGTTCCCCATGCGCAGGTGAGTGGGGAAAGAGAGTCTGGGAAAGCAGAGTCTATGCCAACCAAATGCCTGTCAATCAGACTGGCCAGAAGAGCATCAGGTACAGGAGCCACTTACCGCGCGTGTACTTAGACAGTGTGTAAGTAACAGCAACCGTCTCAGCTGGTGCCTTCTTTGCTGGCTTCATCACCATTGCTGCAGCATCTACACAGTCTGCCTCATCATCAAGAGAGGCGTGCTTCTGCCTCAACCAATGTATCAGTTCCAGATCTGTCAGCAGCAGACCCGCTGCCCTCTTCTGTCCTCTTCCTCTTCATCCCTCCTCCTTGTGCCCTCTTCTGTCCTCTTCTGCCCTCGTCCTCCCTGGGCTCAGCCCCATCCTCCTCCCCCTCGTCACTTGACTCCTCCTCTTCAGCCTCAGCTGCACTGACAGTGAATGTGGCTACATTACAGTGGAAAAGCAAAGAACAAACACATAACTGTTAGTATGATTGCATTTGAAAAGAAGTAGCATGCCTTCTCAGTTTACAGCCCAGGTAAGGGTGTTTGGACAGCAACCAAAGTTTGATGCTTGCCATCTGCGTAGCTGGCAATGGACCCGAGTGGCTCGTCAGAAGCAACTTGGCTGCAGTACAAGTTTGCTGCAAATAAATGCATGATGTGATACCATAAAATGCACGCACATACATATGGCCGTAATATCTATGCTCCATGTGCATCCAAAGCACATCCATAGCACCTGTGACCTCCTTTACCTTCTGCAGATGCTCCCTTTTTGACCAGGTGTAGGGGTATGTTCCACCGGTCAGCAAGCAAGTTCAGGAGACTTTCATGCCGCTTTAAGTAGGCAGCATGGTCCCACTTATCCAAACCCTGAAGAGTCTGCGCTGTGCCTGATGAGGTAATGATGCCATGGTCTCCCTTCAGCGTTGCTAGCTTGTCGCTGAAGCCCCTGTTGCTGACTTTGCTGTTGTCTGACTGGTTCAACAAACACAGGTTACCAAGCTTGTTCAAGCATTTTTTGTGCTGGTCCAGGCTCCATGGTCCTGCTCCAGGCTCACGCTCTAGCCAGTCAGCATCTGCCCTGTCAGGGGTCTGCGGCAGGATGTGCTCCAAGGTGCAGCTGCCTTCCCAGCCACTGTACCTTAACCCACCCTTTGCACGCTCCTTGGGCCTTGTCAGTTGGTGCTCCACTATCAGCAGCACAGCCTGGGCAAGGGCCCGCTTGGTGTACAGGTCTCTGTTTTGCAGGGCTAAGATGGCATGGGCCTTGTCTCCTTTATTGAGTTGCTGCTCCCAGGCCTTCTGAACAGCCTCTATAGCCTCTTTCACAGGTACAGAGGTAGTGCCTTTGGTTGCACTTGGCAGCTCTGTCAGGTTCTGCAGGATCTGTAGGAAATGGAAGCAATATGACTACATTAGCTGCCACCACACCTATTTGACTCATCTGACTGTCCAGGTGAGTCCATGTCTTAGAACTCTGGTCTTGCCTATTGGTTCATGACTAGGCCCTTATATGCGGCATAAGTGCCAGAGTCCTTCACTCGCACTGACGCCTGGCCATTAATTGTTGTAGACCTTAAAATGCTGGCATGGCACAATATGGTGGAACAGGCTATTGTAATCTGCTTTCCCTTGTGGGGGTAACAATTGGCGGCGCTGGCACAAATTTCCCCTACAGCCAGCGGGTTACGACTTGATACTTGCCTGCGCATAAACCTGCTGCTTCTTGCTTGCAATCAAGCTCGAGTTCTCCATGTACACTGCCAAGCACTCCAGCTCCTGCAGGAATGCAAGCAGGGTCTCCCCAATCTTGCCACTCCTGAGTGTTGCCTCCCCATTATCCAAACACACCCTGAACTGCTGCATGGCCATGAGAGCTACAGGGCGCCATAAGGACGTGGGCAGGCACATCATGCAGTACAGCTGCTCCTCAATCAACCTGTTCACCAGCCTGTCATCCCCATAGGTCGAATAGTTGTGCGAATAGCTTGGCAGGGCGTGGCTGTCACTAAGCACAGACAGCATGTAGCTGAAGTGCTGCGTGTAAGGCTGCAACCAGTTCTTCACAAAGAACTCTGGATCCTTATGAATGCCTTTTGGTGCACCGACCCTGACCTCCATCTCACTGTACAATTCTGGTAGCACCGTGAGCAAGTCCTGGCCCTGCAGTACAGAGTCTCCTGCATGGAGAAATGGTGAAGGCACCAGCTGCATCAAACTCATTTGCATGTCAAAGCAGCATGTATGCCAAGGACAGCCCCTATTGGCGAGTCCTCCGTGAGAAAGGCCAAGATGTTTAAGAGGCCAAGGTGCAAAGTCCAACTGACTGAGTACTATGGCCAGAACATGTGCACCGGATTAGTTTGTGAATACTGAAAGTTAAGTGAAAGAAAAAGGGATTTGCCTGCCCGACCTCTGCACAGAGCAAGTTGAGCATGCTCCATGCACTAGGAATTGACTCTAGGCATGTTTTACTGATAATGGAAACCCGAATGGTCTTCTGGCGTTTCAATCGGCCTGACATAGACCTGCAGCATGCTAGAGAGTTCCTCTCCTTGACAACTTGCCATGCTGCCGATGCTGTAAAGAGCAAGGTCATGTCTTAGTAACAACATGCATCAGGACTACTGTGGCTTTCTGCAGCATGTCGTCAACTCTCACTGTAGTAAATGCTAAGCGTGTGATGCAGCTCTTTACTCATCTCTGGTAGCCCCTATCTCAGCGTCCATCTTTGAGACATGAGTTTGGAATCCTCCATTGCAAGGAACCAACTGGAGACACAATGGCTGTTAGCCTTCAGTGCAGTGCTGTGTTTGCACTGTCCTGGCAATTCTACTTGCATGCTGGCTTACCTGCAAATGACCTCTTGTAGATTATGTGGATGTACTGCAGTAGGTCTTCAAAGAGGTTTGGCTCTTCATCAGATACTGCATTCTTGAGGGGAGGCTTCTTGTTGAAGAACAGCTGCGGCCACACCTTCCTCTTGCCACATGTGTCAAACCCACCGCCAGGGGCCAGCATTGGTTGCAGCTCCCTTCCAAGCCTGGCCTCGCACTTGTCCCACCTAAACAGTGCAACATTTGCAACATGCATTGGCGCAAGTCACTTCACTGCCCGGACCAATCAGTCCGAATAGGGAGTCCATGGACATGCAATTGATTGGCATAGTCATCATGCCTATCAGGAATGTATTACTACGAAGGATACATGCTTCTACCGGAAATCGCTCTCCTCATGACAATCACTCTCCAGTGGCTTGCCAGTGGCTTACTCCGCTTGCTGTGACTGCAGTAAGATTTGCATAACATACATGTGCGCGCATGCCTGGTACAAAGAGATCTCCATGTGTATTTCTATCTTGTCTGCAACTTCTGCAGCCAGATTGTGAACCACTTGATTGAAGTGCAATATTTTTATACCGTGGACATTTTAGCTACAAGGAGAACTGTCCACTCACCCACAGATCCAGAAAGATTGCAATTGTGTAAATATCACCCAACATATGCAAGCCGTTTGACTAAACTCACATCTTCAAGAGGGGTAAGACGCCTGTACTGATGTCCTGCACCAAGTAAGCCTTCAGCACATCTGCAGATGTCAGGGGCTTTCCAGCGGAGTTGATGTTGGCATATGCCTTGAAGGCTATCTTCTTATCTGTTGCCAGGGTCACAGATAGGTACATGCGGTTGCCAATGGCATCCAGGAGGTTCTCAAAGGCCTTTGCTATTTTGACACCTGCGGTGGTGCGCTTCTCCAAGTGCTCGTCCACCCAGGACAGTATCAGGTTGGCATTCTCTGTCTCACGTTTCAGACTGCACAGCAGACATGGACATAGCAAGCATGGAGATAAGACATGGTCAACATTGGGCAACCTTTCACAAACTACGCACAGCCACACTTAAGCCAGGTACATCGTCAGACAATGTCCATCGTGTTTACATAAGTGGTGTGGTCCCACCAGCTCTGCAGGGAGGTTTAGGTAATGTGTTGACTTGTTTTTAATCTGTTAGTGGCATTGAGGCTAGGACCTTGCTAACTGCAAAAATAAACATGAACTTCAGCCTTGTCGTGTGGGTTTGTAGCTGGGTCCTATTCACATATCGTGCACAGCACCATGTACAGTAGGTTGCCATGGCCTCGATGCTAGCTTAGCCAATGAGCTTGCGGGAACTTCTGTGACCTTGCAGGTAGCTTGTACCTTGCATTCATAGCTGCTGTGATGTGGCATTTTGCAGGAGAGCTGCGTAAACCTCATAAATGTCACTACAAGAGCTGCAAGCATACATGCGCTGGAGGCCCTGTCTCCCCCAATGCATGCAGTCGTGTACGTGATCTGTCAGCAAAACTACCTATACACAACCCAAACAAGCCTTATCGTGGGGTGGCTACGCGGTGTTACCCCTCCATCAAAGATACTGATTGAAATGCTCACCTTGGCTGACTGTTGGCTGCAATCTTTAAGCGACCAGATGCTCCAGACGCAAAGCTGAACGTGGTCTGGAAGTCACCTCCCTCCTTGCCCTTGAACATGCAGCCAGAGGCCATCCTTTTCTCAATGCTTGTCCTCAGCTTCTCCAGCTCACCCTTGACCGTGGGATCCTGTTCTGCATTCGCTCGCTCGTGCAACTTGGCTTGAATAGCAGCACACAGGATAACCAGGGTGGTGCAGCGCTGTTGGCCATCCACAATTTCACATTCATGCGTGAAGCCTTTCCACCAGTCCATCTGGGTGGAGGCGATCGTAGACGTTCTCCCAGTTTCAGAAAGTATCACATTCCCTAGAAGGTGTACCTCTTTAGAGTTTCTGGCCAGGTATACAATGTCTGCCAATAACTTGTAGACATGGCGTCGAAGCCATTGGTAATCACGCTGGTATAGTGGTACTGTTAGAATGAAGTTTGCTGAGTTCAGGAGTTCACCAGCAGGTACGGAGCCTGTCAGTATAGGAGCCATCTGGTTTGGCAGGGTTGACTACAGCGCCCACATAAATGGGCCGGCTGATTGTCGATGTACTGTATACTCCAGCTATAGTTCCCAAGTACCAAACATGTCCCTACTGTAATGGCCAAAGGCTTCAAAGAACCAACTGGTTGTACAGCCACCCAGAGCACGAGTGTGAGCAGCGGCTTACGGACGCATGGCAATCATAGACCTATAACATACAAGCCAAAATACACCACGAAAGCACATTGATACCTTGATTGCAAACCATCACAGAGACTGACAGTATATATCATCCTCAAACATTAACGAAGAAAGCCAGAAACCAGGTAACCATCCGTGTCACGTCCGAGTGGGCACCGTCAGACACCTGAGTGTCCCAACACATCCAGTGTCCACCTCCACAGTAAATAGCGAGCGAGAGAGAGAGAGAGAGAGCTACGCAAGGAAGCGTCATTGCCCAGGGGCGTCAATTGCCCTCCCCCGGGCAGATCAGAGATCACGGGCAAGGTCATGTCAACTCACGGAGTGGGCCGGCGGACCGCACACAATGGTCGGTATCTTGGACACTCTGTTTGCGACTTCGGCCTTTACTCTGAACATGGCATATACATAAAGTCTTCGAGCAGAATAATGTGGTCGAAGCACCCGTGCAGCAGGGACACCTGCGCGGCGAAACGAAGTGCCCAGCTTAAGCTCTATGCAGTCTGGATTCACCATGCAATAAAACAGCCAACAAGCTGTGGACCCCATCCTTTTCCGCTGCAAAGGGCTCCACGCTGTTATGGTCCACCTCCATCCCTCATCATCCCATCCTGTATCTGCACTGATCACATCCATTCAGCCACTCCCAATAAAGGCCCCAGTAGTGCCTCTAGAGCTTTAAAAGTGATATGGGCCAATGCATGCGCGTTTCGTATGCAAGCAACCATTCCACTCCTCCGTCCGTACCACATCAACTGCAGTGGACAGCTGACCTTTGATCCTCCCTTGACTGGCAAGTAACATATCACCCTCATGCAATACCATCATTAAAAAAGCTGTCATATGTTGTCCGCCCCTGATCATCAATCAGCTTCAGCCGCCGCAACCGCCGCTCCTGGTAGTACTCCAAGTCATTCAGCTCTGCTTGCCGCCCCTCAAAGAAGCCCATGACCCCATCAAGAGCCTCCTTCTCGCCTAGCCGCAACTGTGCACAGCGAGGCAATGGAAACAGTAAAGTCAAGCTTGAGGTAATGAAATAGTGACTACTGAAGCTACGAGGTACCGTAGTAGTGCTGTCTAGAGGTTGGCACAGTGCCCAGATTTATATATGAGATAGATCACTGCACAGCTTTCGGGCCGTGCAGCACCCGCCACATGACTCCAACCAGTTTGTTAGTGTGTGTTGAGTGCCTGCCTTTATCCACCTTTTTTAACACACCAAAATACCACTGTAAGAAGCCATTGGACCACAGGACCAACACAGGCAATTACTCTCCAGTACCTCACTAACCATACCCTAGCAATACACATCCACCCCAAAAGCCACGTGTTTCCCCAACCTATGCATCCCCCCTTGCTCATCCTCTGCCAAATATTATTGCTTCTCATCTGCCATTAGCATACACAGTCACAGCACCACGCAACCCCAGCTGTCGTTCTGATGGTAGGCCAACTCAATGTAATCAACACCCACCAGCCCCTTCATTATCCTACCTCATGTAAGGGCAACGCACGCCCCTCTATCTCTCTCCGTCTCCTCACTTCTCCCCCTCTCTCCTATCCTATCCTCCCATAGCACCCTTTCCCCGCCCAACCCCACCTACCTCAACTGCCATCTCCTCTCTGCCCCAAACCCTAAACCCGACCTCCTCTCTGCTGCCACCCCGAAACCCTCAACCCCACGTACCTTAACTGCCATCTCCTCTCTGCTGCCTGCTACCAGCTTTCCACTCCTTAGCAGAGCAATGTCCTCATCAATAGTGGAGGGGTACCCTGCCAGTGCCGCCTTAGCCCCCTCTATCAGTGAGCTACACACCGCTGCCTCATTGGGCTTACTCACAGGGAAACACATGTACTCCCACGCCTGGGCCTCAAAGATAGCCTCTAACAAAAACACATCACCACCTGGGCACAAATGAGGAAAAACAACAGCATGACCAGTCCAAAGCCAGGAAGCAGCATAAGTAGCTGATGCAAATGCAAAGACCGCTCCTGCTGCTGGCCTTAATTATTGCTAGCAACAGCGCAGACAAGGCACAGGAAATCACCAGCAGATTTGCAGAACAGCTACGCACTTCGCTAGAAGGCAAACTTGCCAAGGCACATCAAATGGTCCGGATGTCGCACTTGAACCCCAAAGCCTAGCTGTTCACCTGATAGCTGCATGAGGCGCATGAAGCCCATCATTTCCTCTGAAGGTGGTTGACCAGGTAACAGGTTGAAGGCACTACTGGCAGCCAGACCATTTCGCTCCAGCACATCCACCTTGTCATCATACCAGCGATCATCCTCAGGGATAGACAGAGATAAGCTGTAGCCAGGCTGCATGCAGCACATGACACGAGAACATAACAATTAAAGTATAATTTCAAAATGATTACGCAGGCCCTATTGGTAGCAGATGTTGTGTCCCGGCTATTTGGGCAGTCTAAGTCAAGCAAACCACAGCATATCTTGACACTAGCCATGACATTCCCTTCGGTTATACATCAGGTTTCCCTTCTTGCAGTCCACAGCCAAAGTTTTCCGGGGCAATACTTTGAAGCCCGGCACAATAAGTCAATTTCCAAAGCGCAACCTTGCGCTCATTCCACATGCGTCACTCTCGGCAACTGCAAGTAACAGTACCACGCATGCAGAGTCCGTTAATAGCCCCTCCTCCTTCAGACCCATTGTCCCACCTGTGGATTGACGCTATCAAGGACTCCATAATCCAGCAATATGGTGTTATCCAGTTTGTCAGGCCCATAATTGAGTGACACTGTCTCGCCCTTGCGTATGGCTTGCGTTGCCTCCACCACCAGCTGCAGGCCCCCAGAACCAAATAAACCACCAGACTTGACCTTCCAGCTGCTGTTAGCCTGGCTCCTGTGCTGAACCTGAGAGATACATGGCAAACAAATGAAGAAACCTTCAAGGTGTGGCAACCGCAAGAGGGCATATGAGACAAGAAAGCATGCACAGTAAGCGGTTAGCGAGCTACAGGTGTAGGCGTTAACAGCGATAGGTGCAATGGGAGCTGCGGCGCCCGTTCATACGGCTTGGTGAAGTTTAGGCACGTCTGCACCTGCCTTAGTCATACACATGCAGGGTAATCACAAAAGGGCATTGGCTGTGGAGATGAGATTAAGCATACTAGACTAGCAGCAGAAATCAAAAAATGAGTTTCTGGGTGCCCTGGTGTTTCCTTTGGTGCCCATTAGCTATTCTGCCACGCCATTTCGAACTCACCAAAGTGTAAGAAGAAAACATGAGTTTCTAGGTGCCCTGGTGTATCCTTGAGCAGACAGTGGTAAGGACTCCCACTTATGCTCTCTTGCTGCTGCTGGTGTTTGTGCTGTTGTGTCCGCAAGCTGCTGTGCCTGATGTTCTATTTTGGAGAGGAATGCTTTGCTCTATATCAGTTTGGACAAATTGCTGACTGCTTGACCCTACACTGCCCTCTTGCTGATTGTCTCACCCTCCCACAGGACTACCTCTACCAGTCCTTTCTGACTGCTTCTGCTGACAACCAGGTTGGGCCATGCCGGATTTTCTAGCGCAACTTATGCTAACATGAGGCCAGGCCCCAATTGCAAGCATCCATGCCATCTCAGCGTGATGTTTTGCTCTGCTGCAGCTCTGGCTCACTGTATCAGCTACAGCCCACCAGCGCTAACTCACCCACTGCTGCTACTGCTCAGGGCAACTATACCCTGCTGCATGACAATGGTACTGCCAGAAACTGCAGCCGTCTACGCTGCAGTAAACCACTTTCAAAGGCAGCCTAGCTGAGGACCAGCATGTGATCGGGGTTCTGTACCCCAGGGACCATTGCCACGCCACAGTGATAAATTCCAGATCCGCTACAGGCACGAGAGCTAGCTGGCCGCCGCCGCTACTGCCATCTAGGAGCAACTGAACTAATTTGGTATACAGCGTAACAGCTATGCCGAGACTTCTGCTTGCTCTACTGCAAACTATCCACTCCCAGGGTCGATCAAGGTGAGTACCAGGTGCTCAGAGACGTCCATCAAAACTCCACTACAATCCTTGCAGCAGTGTTAACTCACCAGATCAGCTACAGGCACCAGTGCCAGCTGTCCGCTGCTGCTACTGCCATCTAGTGGTGCATGTATCCTGCTGCGTACAAGCGCTACTGCCCATGTGAAGTTGCTGATGGTGAAGGTGGACTCAGGGAAGATTTGGCGGTTGGGGGCAAAGAGCTCAGCATCAAGTAGCTGGAACTGCTGCTTGAAGAACTGTCTGCAGGGAACGAGAAGGTAAAGCACTCAATAGACAGCACTTTCGTAGTTTGCAAATTAGAGCGAAAATAGCTATTTCTTTAGGTCATGTCGGATTCACGAAGTGATCAAAGTGGAAGAAGAAGAGGTGGAGCTTGGCAGGGTTTTGATGCCAGTGCTGCAGGATGTGCTACTGCTGGGCATGTGTTGCAGAGAGTTTGGGCATGGGGCCACATCAGATAGATCACTTAGCATCTCAATCCGACCACTGTAATGTTGACAAGCATTGCAGCAACACTGTCCAGCCTATTATTCAAACCCATGTATACTGGGTCAACCGGAACTGCATGCCCTGGCAGCCAACCTGCATGCCTGGCAAAAGGACTATCGACAAGCCCTGTATGATGCTGCGCCTTACCTGTACGCATGCAGGTTCTGCAGAAGCTGTGTGCCTTCCAGCAAGCCAAGCTCCTTGTCAGACCAGAACATGGGCGTGTCCAGACTGCTTGGCAGGGAATCTAAGTACTGTCGGTTGCTGCTTCCCGCGTTTGACTTCTCCAGCAGTAACAACAGCGCTACTTGCAACCACGGCTCCAAGCTGGCTATTAACTGTCCTGCTGCAGATTTCTGAGCTGCTTCCGGTGTGACCCATGTGTTCTGGGGTACGGTCAAGACAGCTTCTCCGGGAGAGAGGTCCTTCGCGGCTACGACCGTCGGGCGGTTGTCTGCTACGTCTTCTACAAGTGATATTTTATCCAGGGCTATGTTTTTGCTTTTAGCCCACGAGAGCAGCTGGGTCACGGCCTGGGCCTCGACCTGCACTGCCCTGCACACATGCTTTGCCGATCTGAAGCATCTGTGGTGGGCTTTTGGGCATGATAGGCTTGGTTGCGACTGTGCACTTGCACCCCGAACTCGTTGAGCCTGCATTGTAGGAAGAGCCCGTAGAGAGTGACTGCTCATGCAGGGGGGACACGGTGCATGGAGGCGTCCTCGACAGGATGCAGCCGGCCTGACAACTGGAGCGCTCCTTGGCACAGCAGTAGTCCGGTTCCCGTGCATAATTGGGCATATTGTAGGGGCGATCTTGCGACCATCTAACAAGCGCCGATTCACCTGCCACACCTGCCGTACTCGTACTGCTTCAAAATGCGCCAAGGCGTTCGACCTTCGGCCAATTGTAGACGCCAAACAAAACGTAGTAGTATGAGTCCACCGCAGCATGCCGTCAGACAACAGTTCCCAGCGCCGTGGGTGCCAAGGACAGGGCAACATGCAGGATCAAGCCTGACAACCCTGAATACTTCATGCTCGGTTGGTCAACTCTGTCCACTGGACGATCCTTATGCAAAATCTTCATCTCAGTTCCGTAACATAGACAACAAACACATGCCATCAGGACGCACGTGTTGAGTGTAAGCGTTTTTGTGCCTTTCTGCACAGGTGCAAAGACCAATCAACCCAGACGATACTCCGTCGAACCCAGGTAGGAAAGCTGCTCATCAGCTTTACTATCCGTGAATCCCAAAATGGACAACAAACTGAATGAGCAGCTTTCAACACATGAGCATCACAGCTGCTCCAACCCAGTCAGTCAAACAAACGCTTTCCTTTGGCAAACAGCGCAAAGATCAAAGTGGCTGCCACACATATAGCAGCACACACCACATAAGCCGACCACCAGCCCTGGATCTCCCCAGCTCCACCACCAGCATCCAAAATCCTCCCTGTGACCGCAACACCTATCACTCCTGCCAGTGTGCCTGCAAGAACCACCAACGGAAGCACATTTTAGCATGCTTGACGTATCTATGAGATTGATCACTGCACAGCTTTCGGGCCGTGCAGCACCCGCCACATGACTCCAACCAGTTTGTTAGTGTGTGGCCTAATATATCTAACATGAAAGATGAATGAAGAGATGCAGAAAACATAGCAAGCAACATGATTACGGGCAGGAGACTGATGCGCCGGGTTATCAAGGGGGGCAATGAGGTCAGCTGAGCAACTGAGAAGGGACGAACCATCCCACACCCCCGATACACTTGGATGTATGTATGGTAGATTGGTAGAGCAAACAAAGCAGGAGTTGATATAGTTGTGACTGCCCTGTTGTCTGGCTAGGGGTGATGCAATCGTTATGCAGGCACAGCAGCTTCAACGCATGGGAATTTACACGCAACCAGCCACAGTACCCATTTCAGCCTTTTCAGCCTTCATCAGGTGCAAAGACTGATACAGTAGAGCAAACAAAGCAGGAGTCGCGGTGTAAGCAGCAGAGGAAGCACAATGACCACTTAGGAATGCTGCCAATCTGCAGTTTACCCGCAGCAGGATTGGTTCGCGGTTACCAGGACAAGCCTGAGCTGTTAGCGGCTAGATGGGGTCTGCTTTGCTAAACCAGTCTAGCCCATTCTCCAATTTATGATTGATAAATCTAACATGAAGGCCCAATGAAAAATATGAGCCCATTCTCTCTTTCTGTTCACGAGCAGCGTTTGGGACATGAGCATCTAAGACATGGCGTGTGACGGTAACACCCATAACGCCTGCCAGCATTATTGTAAGAGCAATTGGAGGGAGCACAAGTCAACAGAGGCCTAAGGGCAGCAGGAAAACCCAAGGGGCAATCAAGAGGACAACAGATTAACGAAGCAACCGCAAAAGGGAGGGCTAGCAACGACAAAGGTAGAGGAGGAGCAGGCACCGTGCAGGGTTGCCACTCGCCTGTACTACCTCTCCCCCCCCCACACAGATCGGCACCCAAAATACGGCCAGTCATAGCAACTGACAATACCCCCCCCTCTTCCATGGGCCGACATGTGCTGACGGAGCCCCTTTCCGATCCCCTCCTGCACGTCCCTTCCTCTGAACCACATGGCCCCCTCTGCTGTGCTGCCCTGCCTCCCCTATCCATGCAGATCCACCCGCACCCCATGATCACACAACATACAATACACCCCGACCCCGAGCCACATTCATGGGGTCATGATACCCCCCCCCCCTTGCCCTCCAACCGGTGTCTGCACCTCGGCCCCCCCTTCCCCCGGCCCGCCCCCGCCCCCGAGCCCCACCCACCCCTCCTCCCTTACACCCACCTGCAATACCGGTATTTAAATCTTCCATGATAACCCCTGCATATTTCGGCCCCACCCACGCACCCAGCCCTGCCACCCTTCTTCGGTTCTTCCCCGCTCTTAATCCCCACCCCTCCTCCCCATCCAAACCCACCTGCAGTATTTGAGATCCCCATGATGACCCCTGCATACTTGGGGGCAATATCCATGTGGTTGACTGAGAACCCCCCTCTTGATGTGCCCAGAGTCCCCAGGGTCAATGTTGTAACTGCAATACCTCCTGCCACACTGCTAGGTGAAGGCATCAGAAGGAGAGACACTGCAGAGGTCAACATACCTGCACAAGACAGCATAGAGTGTGAGATGTTATAGCTACTGCTGTTGCGTGAAAGCGCTAGGGTGCACACTTTACCCTAGCACACATTTTTCCTAAACTCAACTTACGCCCAGGTGATAGCATAGGACAGCATATGGCAGATGAATCGCAGCTACTGGTGTTGCACAGAGGCAGCTAGGTAGGATGCATTTAAGTGTCAATAGGTGTGCAGCTGACAACACAAGACATCATAAAGCACATGAGTTTGTAGCTGCGGGTGATGCCTGAAAAAAGCGAGGATGCATGCACAGAGTTAACCGCCCTGCTTCATACCACAGGTAAGGCCCTTACCTACAGTGTTGACTGTTTTCCGTGCTGCTGCTACGCTGTACTTTCGTGATAGGATGAGCCAATCTCCCGCCCATCCCCCCACATTGCTGGTTAAAAACATCATCAGGTACGGCAGAGTCTTCAAAGAACCTATACTGGACAGCTCAACCTTTAGCAAACTGCACAGGGACAAGCAACAGACAGAGAGGACGTCAGGCAGATGCGGACAAGACCAACTATGCAGCATGCAAGCATTGCAGCCTCTGGGTAAATTGGCTACAGACAATGTCAAGTCAGGAATAAAAACATTTGCGCTAAGGCTGGAAAACAAACAGGCAGGTCTTAGTGGCTATCTCGCCTACATTCATTGCACATGTTCTTACCAGACAGCACAGAGGTTCCAGCATTTTTTTCAATTCGTCCTCTATATAGCAAGCTTCCAGCAGTGGTAGTTTTCACCGGCAACAAGGCGGGGTTCAGGGAAGACTTCAGCCTTCCATGCCAACTAAGTTGGTTGTAATTTCTAAGCACGCACAAGCATCAAGTGCTCTGCCGATGAAACTACATATCCAGCAGCAAAGGATGCTGGCGAGCTGGAAAAAAAATCGCCTGCAGCTTCTGCAGCTGCAGGCGAAGACAATGCCCCCAGATACTACGTCTTATTATGTGTCGCTCTCCGACCTCTATCTAGCGCCATTCAACAGTAGCCCATCCAAGCCTTAGCCAATGCCAGACTACGCCAATTTCCCATTGCTGCTTCTGCTGGTAACCAACATGCGGAAGTCCAGAAACCATCTTGCGCATGCTGCAGAAGGCTGAGGTGATATATACATATACAGCACTTCATGTCTAGGCACACGATGTCACTATCTCTGGCCGCTTTTGGCAAGGCAAGCCGGATATTGTTGCAGCTCGCCGTTTTTGTAACAGCTTGAGGTGTGGGGCCTATGGCACTTTTGCTATGGCATAACACGAAATGCACTACTGATGACAAACAGTAGCTCTCTTGTGACCACCCACCCACCTACTCACCTATTGAAGTACGTTGGTAGCCAATTCATTACGACATAGAACCCATAGTGGAAGGCAAAGTTATTGATGACAATTGCCCACACTGCACTGCTGGCCATCATTTCTTTCCAAGGGGTAGCAGAGGGCCGCCCCTTAGCATGTGCAAACCTAGGCTTCTCATCATGAGCCAGAGGGATAACAGACACCCTGAGGCCAGCAACAACACAAACACACATAATTGGTGGGTTTAGGGTTTAGGCTAGTATAAGGTGAAGGGCTGAGCCAAGGCTTCCCAAAGGGCATTATGCCGCGCTGATCTCCCCGATCCAATCTCCGGCTTCCGATACAACTCGTTCATCCGTTCGTTCCATGCATAACACCAAGAATAAGTAGTTTTAACCCCCTTCCCCATCCAGTGCACAATGCCCCACCCCTCCCCTCCCCTGCATCGCGCCAAATGCCCCAGCCTCCTTCCCCCCTCACCGCCCAATGCTCCTGCCCCTTGTTGTTCTCCCACTGCACTCACCCCTAAACCCCAGTTTTGAGGTACCTCCAACCACCAGCAATCCCAACGCTAACCAAGCCCATCTCTCCCCCCCCCCTCCTTCTACCTCCTTCTACCTACCACAGCACACCCCCCCTGCCTCCCTCCTGTATCCCCCCATTCAGCCTCCTGGCCCCCATTCCCCACAATAGACACTCCCCCTCCCCGCCTCCCCTCAACTTCCCACAATGAACACTCCCCCTCCCCTCCTCCCCTCAACCTCCCACAATGAACACTCCCCCTCCCTCCCCTCCCCTCAACTTCCCACAATGAACACTCCCCCTCCCTCACCTCCCCTCAACCTCCCACAATGAACACTCCCCCTCCCTCCCCTCCCCTCAACTTCCCACAATGAACACTCCCCCTCCTTCCCCTGCCGTCCCAACTCGCTGCCTCACCATGCACCCCCCTCACTTCTTCCCCTACCCACATTTATGAGGTAACTCCCTCCATGCCCCCTCCTTCCCTCTGGTCCCCCCCCCTGCCCCTGCCCCCGCCCCGGGCCTTCCCTGCCCGATCTCCCCCCTGCCCCTGCCATACCACGCCACATCGCCCTACCCTCCCCATCTATGGTAACTACCTCTTCCTGTCCCCCCCCTCCTTCCCCTGCCACACCACGCCGCCCGCCCCAGATGTGTCGTAACTCCTCCCTCTTCCTCAACCATTTCCTGCCCCCTCCCCTCCCTGGCCCCCTCCCTGCCACCCCACACCCCACCGCCCTCCCTCCCCCCCCCACAAATATGTGGTAACCACCTCTCCCTGTGCCCTCCACCCCCCCCCCCTCCTCACCTGTGTGGTATTTCCTTGCCCACCATGATCCACATCACCAGCCATGCCAGCCCCAGTCCCCCGACCACCTTGAGCAATGCTGCAGGTCCCAGTGCTGAGGCCACAGAGGGAAGCACCAACATGGCAGCAGCAGAACCAAGGTACATGCCTACACCAGGTGAAAGGGAGACAACACAACACTTAGCTTGCAATGTAGACGTCACTCCTAGGCAGACAAAAGGGCAGTCACAACTATGGTAGCAGCAGAACCAAGGTACATGCCTACACCAGGTGAAAGGGAGACAACACAACACTTAGCTTGCAATGTAGACGTCACTCCTAGGCAGACAAAAGGGCAGTCACAACTATGGTAGCAGCAGAACCAAGGTACATGCCTACACCAGGTGAAAGGGAGACAACACAACACTTAGCTTGCAATGTAGACGTCACTCCTAGGCAGACAAAAGGGCAGTCACAACTATGGTAGCAGCAGAACCAAGGTACATGCCTACACCAGGTGAAAGGGAGACAACACAACACTTAGCTTGCAATGTAGACGTCACTCCTAGGCAGACAAAAGGGCAGTCACAACTATGGTAGCAGCAGAACCAAGGTACATGCCTACACCAGGTGAAAGGGAGACAACACAACACTTAGCTTGCAATGTAGACGTCACTCCTAGGCAGACAAAAGGGCAGTCACAACTATGGTAGCAGCAGAACCAAGGTACATGCCTACACCAGGTGAAAGGGAGACAACACAACAACACACAACAAGCTTAACAGCATCCCAAACCTTCCATGTTGATTGGTGTAAACATGTGCACCCCATGTTGTTTTGAGATAATGACATGCACCACAGCAATGAGGTGCAGTCCGCGGCTAAGAGGGTTTTGGGTCTGACATGGTTTTTGGTCTGATATGGTTTTGGGTCTGATATGGACCCGTAGAACCAGAGCGAGACAGCTAAGGAGCCATGGACGAGTGGAACCATAGCCACACAGCTTTAACACCTTCTGTAGGTTCAAAGTCAGGGCAGCTAAAACCTGTGTGGTACAAAACAATCATCGCACTGTACATGATACACTCTAGAGTGACTGCTGCTGCTGCTGCTAGCACAGCAGTTACAGAGACCCTCCCTACTGTAGCAGATTGTATCCGGCTACTGCTGCTAATAGCCATTCGTAGTACTGTTACCCGTCCTGCTGCAGGCTGCTCACCTTCTGGCCAGCCCCGCTGCTGCTGCTGCTGCTAGTACAGCTGTTAATGAGACTCTACCTGCTGCTGGTGCTGCTGATCTTGCTACTGCTGCTGTACCATGTCCAAGGTTCTCCGTCCACTGCTGCACCACTTGGTGCCATTGCTCATGTCCTGCTTCGTTGTTATTACGCTCCATGACATGCCATAGCAAAATTGTCACAGGCCCTGGACCTTAAGCTCTTATGGAACAGCAAAGCGGAACATAGTATATTTCGTTTCACAATGCCTTCGTTACACCTTTTCTGCCACGGCCTTGTTTGGACTGCCGTGATTGATATATCTAACATGAATGGTGAAATAAGAGACAAGACTGGAGCGTAAGAGGATGGTGAAGTGATTGATCCAGCTGCTGCTGTCTTGCTCCTCCTGCTGCTTTTCCTCCAACATCTACCCCCTCTTTCTGCTGCCCTTCCTCCTGCTGCTGCTTTTTCTCCCTGCTCCTGCTGCTGCTGCTTTTGCCCATATTGCTGTCTTGCTCCTGCATTTGCATATGTTCCCACTGCGCTCCCCCTGCTCCTGCTGCCGCTTTTGCCCCTGCTGTACCTGGCTCTTGTCCCTGCTCCAGCTGCTTTTGCTAATTGCTCCTGCTGCCCCTGTCCCCTCTGCTGTTCCTGCCCTTCCTGCATCTTGGCGCTCCCTCTCCCTCCTGCTCTCCCTCCCATCGCCCCTGCGCTGCTCTTGCTTTTCCTCCTGCTGCTGCTCTTGATGTTGCCCCCACCAAGCCCTGGCCCAATGCAGCACCACACCATAGTTTATGTTCCAGTCTCATCCCTTCATTCACTATTCATGTTGGGCAAATATCAAGCAAGGCTGTACTTTGTCCCACTGGCCTGGAAGCAATAACGCCAGCAGAAACCTAAAAGACGCCATCTTCTCCATACACAAACTCGTAAATTAAGCACGGCCCTGACGGGTCAGCCTCTACCAGCAGCTCCCATTAGCCTGGAAGCAATAACCGCAGCTAAGACCTCAAACAGACATGCCATGCCCTAGCAGTGTGCTGCTGCAGCTGCTCAATGTCCTAAGATTGCTGCATGCTGTGCCTCTGCAGCTCTGCATCTCTTGGCTTGTGAGATTATGCCATGAGCATTCTGAGTGTTTCGTGATTTCAAACCTGTCTTCTTGTCTGCTGGAAGCGCACCTGATGTTGTGAGAGACACAGCTCTGGCACGTTCGTGTGGCGGAATCCACTGCAAAGAACAGCAGCAGGACCAGCAGCAGCAGCAAAACATTAGCATAAAGGCGTCCATGTCCATTGTGCAATCATGCTGTGATACTGCCGCATGGACAAAGTGCATGGGGCTTTCCTGGAGTGAAGCAAGATGTTTGGATGCTGTGCCGTTGCTGTGCACAGCAACAAAGCTCTGCCTGGGTCAAGATGGATATAGTCAGAAAGAAAGCAGCTGGTGCCTTTCCATGTTGAGGTAAGCATATGAGGTGCAGAAGTGTTGCAGCAAGTGCTTGTGGTTGCACCTGCATGGAAGGTTGCTGTGCATGCAGGAATGTCCTGAAGCCAAGCTGCGCCTTGCAGATCCAGCTAGTACTTGGGAAGCAATCAGCCCCGGCTATGCCTTTGCATGCAACAAGATGATTGTTGTTGGTGCATAATCCCTCCTATCCCGGTCACTTGCTGTCCTAGATCGATCAATCAATCAAAACTCAAAACAAGCTATGCCAAAAGGTCACTCAAGGTCTAGAGCTGGGTGGAATTGCTGGGCCCCACATGTACCTGTGATAAGACTGTATGGATTGAAGGGATCAGGAATCCTTGGGCCACTCCCACACAAACACGGGCAATGATGATGAGAGCCGCGTTGCTGGCATCTGTCGGCGTCGCTAGACAAGCGAGGGACCAGGAGGAGAAGGAGATGATAAGCATCAACCTGCCACCATAGAGTTGAGCGGCCCAACCACCGGGAATCTGCAAGGGTGCGGTAGGATTTGAACCCACAAGTAGCGCATGACAAGGTTATGTTGTTGGCAAATGGAGAGACACTGCATGCAGTGATGTATCGATGCAATGGGGGCAGAAGAAGGCAGGGGAGCATGGGAGCATGGGCTACCTGGGATATGCCGTACCCCCAATAGAAGGCTGACAGGACAGTTCCTTTCAGAGACTCAGCAAGGTTCGCCTTTTTTGCCATTCCTGTGAAGGCGATGGAGAATCCAACGCGCTCGACATAGGCTGTGAAGGTCGCCAAGAAGCAGGCAATGACGATGATATACCTCGGCTCCAGCCGAAGCCATCGCTTTCGCGTCGAAGGAGTCTCCGTCATGCCCCTCTTCTACTATGCATAGGGCATTGCAGCAAGCTGCACAGGGACACCCCGATGGTTCGACAAACCACCCTTCCCCTCGCACATGGCAGGGTCAAGCACAAGTTCTGTGCTACTCGCAGAACAACGTCCGTACGACAATCAAGAAAGCAAGAAGGGCGCTGGTTGCCCTGTACCTCTGGCGAACAAGACTTTCATTTGAACACCCAAAAGCACACTTTCGCTGTAGCGCGGACATGCTATAGCCCCGGTAGCTCTGGCAGATTTAGGCAAACTGAGCATGTGCGCTTGCGCGAGCTATGAATGCCCAGCAATAGCACATTGACTTACCTTGCAGCCGAGCCAGCTGCCCCTAGCATCGAGAGTCTTTTGTCGTTGTGTAGGCCTACAGTGCCAGACAATCCGAATCCGAATAACATGCAGACACTCTCCGCTCGTAACGCCCACACGGGCGTGGCAATGGCTCGTGGCTCCAGGGTCAACCGCAGGCGCACTGTACCAGTGCAGAATGCCGTCAAGGACGTGTTCATGCCCGCCTTGTCCTCCACCATGACTGAGGGCAAGATTGTCACCTGGCTGAAGAATGTTGGTGACAAAGTCAGCAAAGGAGAGCCAATTGTGGTTGTGGAATCTGATAAGGCTGATATGGATGTGGAGTCCTTCAGCGAGGGCATCCTGGGGTCCATTATTGTCAACGAAGGCGAGCGTGCGAACGTTGGGGCAACCATCGCCTTCGTGGCAGAGAGTGAGGCTGATTTGGCGGAGGCAAAGAAGAGGGGAGGCGCGGGAGCTCCCGCGGCCGCTCCTGCTGCAGGTAAATGAGCTGTGGGAGCTATCGAATTGCTTTGCGTTCGCTCGAGTCGCGTTCGTAACGCTCATCTGCGATCGTGCCTGACGCAGCCCCTGCCCCCGAATTCAGTTCTCTGTATGACCCAATCAGTGCACAATTACTGACGTGTCACCTCATGCATGTGAACTGCAGCTCCCAAGGCCGAGGCCGCAGCACCCCCTCCCCCACCCCCCGCACCCGCAGCAGCCCCCGCCCCTGCAGCACCATCAGCAGCTGCCGCTCCCCCTCCCCCTCCCCCCGCTCCCGTTGCCGCTCCTCGCGCTGACGGCCGCGTCATCGCTACTCCCTACGCCAAGCAGCTCGCCAAGGACCTCCGCGTGGACCTCGCCACAGTAGGTGGCACCGGCCCTAATGGCCGTATCACAGCATCTGACGTGGAGCGTGCGGCCAAGGGTGGCGCTGCCCCCGCCCCAGCTGCCGCAGCGTCCGCTCCTGCAGCCGCTGCTCCTGCTGCTGCTGCCCCTGCAGCTAAGGCAGCTGCCCCTGCTGCTGCTGCTGGTACCACAGTGTCTCAGCTGCGTGGTACCACCAAGCCCTTCACCACTCTGCAGAACGCTGTGTCTCGTAACATGATCGAGTCCCTGAAGGTAGGGCTTAGGGCTTGGACTAGACATTTAGGGTTTTAGCTGTACACTTGAATGTGGCTGGGGTGCTGGTGGCGTACCCAGGACAACAACTTGAGCAGTTTACAACATCTGCAGCTCATAGCCTGTGATAGAATGGGGCATGCTTATGTAACCTTGTGGAGGCTGGCATGATCCATGTAATCAGCTGTTTCCATTCATGGCGTCCTGCCTTTCTGCCTTCAATTGACTCGATGCCAGAAACAAGCACAACCAGAGTATTTTTGCCCGTTCAAGAGGTACCTTTATGCACGACTGGTGCTGCGTCTACATGGTTGGTTAGTCAAACACCATCTTTGACCAGGGCACACCACTAGTCAGCAGCAGGAGCCAGCTCAGCAGTACCCAAAGCCATTGTAGGAGTTACTTACAGTGTTGTGTAGCAATTCTGGTTAAGCTACAGATGCAAATGACGTGCTCCTAACCAGCAGCAGCTTACCCCCTAAAATGACGTGCTCCTAACCAGCAGCAGCTTACCCCCTAAAATGACGTGCTCCTAACCAGCAGCAGCTTACCCCCTAAAATGACGTGCTCCTAACCAGCAGCAGCTTACCCCCTAAGATGCAGCATGAATGAGAGTCATAGTCCAGCAACGCTGCAAAAGACAACTGCCAAAAACATCTATCGCGACATAACGGATCCTACTTGGTTGTGCGAACATCTTTGTCCTTCTCCTTCCTTAGGTGCCTGAGTTCCGGGTGTCCATGAGCATTGAGACTGACAAGTTTGATGCTCTGTACAAGCGCCTAAAGCCCCATGGCGTGACCATGACTGCTCTGCTGTCCAAGGCTGTGGGCGTGGCGCTGGCTCGTCACCCAGTGCTGTTTGCAAGTAAGCTCAGGGGGGAGAATTGCTATGTGCTTCTTTGAGTAATGCATGGTGGCCTGAGGGTTCGTCCGACCATAGCAAAGAGCCCCGCACCTCACCTCTTGCGCCTGTCGATGCTACCCGCTAGACACCAACCAGTGTGAGCTGCGTGAGCTGGTGCCAGCTGCAGTGTCTACTTCTAGCTGGGTGGGTGCTTGGGTCTGTCACAGGCTAATGGAGGAGTTATTCAAGGCAGCAACATAGGAACCATGGGCATAAATTGAACGGCACACATGCGGTCACACATTGGCAGTTGATTAGTAGACATGTTAGCAATTACAAGGAGAGTCCTGCACGACTGTCAGGGGCCTGGTACAGGTAATCAAAGCAGAGGAGAGTGCGTATGAGAAAGGAGGGGGGGGAGGGGGCGGGGCCTTGATAGGGGTGTTTTAAGGTTAGGCTCTGGGTCATCATGTTGCACTGTTGGCAAGTGGAGGAGAGTAAAAATGTGCTTTTTTGCACCTGGAGCAGCATAAACAGCAGCAGGAATGCGGGTGGGTGGGAAGCTAGGGGCAAACCATTGCAGCTGCTGCAATATCGTCCCATTGTATGGCCAACAGGTTAATATGCTACAGAACTGCACAGGTTCGCTGGGGAGGGTTAGTGCCTGAGGATATAGCAGGGGTCACAAATCAGAAGGGCATAAAAAGGCGGCTGGGCTGCTACTTTTTAGGTAGCTGTTGCTGCTGCAGGCTAGAGGATTCGATCAACTAGAGCAGCAGCAGCAGTTTCTTTTGTGGGCACCATTGGCGTCTGCAAATACCTGGGGCAAGGCCTGAGTCTGGTGTGCGTACTCGGTGAATACAAGATAGTAGCAGCAGCAGGGGTGCAGGAGTTGCTATCAGTAGCAGCAGGAGCAATGATTTAAATGGAGCGAAACTGCAGGTTTTTAGGGTTCTTTAGACCTTTGGCTGAGGCTCAGTATTGCCTCTGCGTACTAAAACCTCAGTCCAAACTTTCCGTTCCTCTCCATGTCTGAAGTCTAGCCTCTGAAGGACTCATGATCCTAATGGGTACCACCACTCCTGCTTTTTCCTCCCCCAGGCTGCATCTCTGATGGTAGCGGCATCACCTACATTCCTTACTTCTTTGCATGTAGTGCTTCATGTTCTCATAGCATGATGGCAGCAGCGTCACCTACAACCAATAGCCGCCTTTAAGCCTCATGTATGAAAGCCTCCAAATGGTTTGACTTCCCACTCCTAAGGTTTGACTTCCCACTCCTCCCCCCCCCCCCCTAGACTGGACCACTGATGGCAGCGGCATCACCTACAGCCTCTTGAGCCTTATGTATTGCAAGCCTCCAAATACTAAACATTACACTTTCCATTCCTGCTTTCTCCTCCCTTCTCCCCCCCCCCCCCCAGGCTGCACCCCTGACGGCAGCGGCATCACCTACAACGAGCACGTGAACGTGGCTCTTGCAGTTGCCATGCCTGATGGTGGTCTGATCACCCCTGTGTTGAAGGATGCTGACAAGGTGGACATCTACCAGCTCAGCAGGAACTGGGCGGACCTGGTCAAGAGGGCCAGGGGGAAGCAGCTGGCTCCGGATGAGTACAGCAGCGGGACATTCACTATCAGTAACTTGGGCATGTTTGGGGTGGAGACATTTGATGCCATCTTGCCACCAGGTGGGGAGAAGGGGGCATGAGGGGGAGGCAGGGGCACTGGTGGTCTTGTTTTAGTGGGGTGGCAGGGGGAAGGGGTATTTAGATTTCATGCCACCAGGTGGGGAGAAGGGGGAGGCAGGGCACTGATGGTCTTGTTTTAATGGGGTGGCAGGGGAAGGGGGTAAAGCATTTCATGCCATCCTGCCACCAGGTGGGGAGAAGGGGGGAATTAAGGAGGGGGGCCGAGGCTCTGATGGTCTTATATGGAAGGGTCTGAGGAGGGGGGGGGGGTAAACGAGCTTTGATGCCATCCTGCCACCAGGTAGGGGGAAGGGGGGAGTGAGGGGGAGGCAATGCTGTAATGTTATATACTGAAGGGGGGTGGTGTTAGATAGCTTTGATGCCATCCTGGCGAGAGGAGGGACAAGGGGAGAATGAGGGAGAATGGGGGGGGGGGGTACCTTTGATGCCATCTTACCTCCAGGTATGTAATGAGGGGGAGGCAATGCGCTGGTGATATTGGGATTGGGGAAAGTCGGGCATTTGGGATACCATGCTGCGTCGGGGCGAGGACAAGGGGATGGCAGGGTGGCACTTGGGAATTGTATTGAGAGGTTCTGGGGGATGACGTGGGGTGGATACCTTTGATGCCATCCTGCTGCCAGGTAGGGAAAGGTGGGGGATTAAGGCGCGGGGGGTCAGGGGGGCATATTACTGATGGCATGTGTCTTATCAGAAGGGTTAAGGGGGGGGCAATATACATTGCTGCCATTCAGCTTTTAAATAGGAGGGGGAGGGTGCGGGTTGCATGGCAGGCTAGCGGTGTTATGTTGGTTCTCTAGAGGAATATTGGAGGTGGGGAGGGGAAGGGGGGGGACGGGTAGCATGGAGGTTACAGATATTTTTATTTTAATTTTTTTTTTGTTTTGTTTGAAGCCTACATTACCGAGCTTCTTAGCAAGGGACTTATCCAACCTCGCACTAGCCCATACGGCGCTGCCGTGTTATTTGTCCCTAAACCTGACGGCTCACTACGGATGTGTATTGACTACAGAGCATTAAATAAAATCACTCTACCTTGACCTTTCAGGGATTGATTCGGCCACATGCATTCCATGTTGGTTGGGTCTGGTTGCATATATCCCTCTATGGTTGAGTCTTTTGCATGGTTCTTGTACATCTCCAGCCCGTGGTAATCGTCATTGTTTGCCATGCCATTGCAACCGATGGAGGAGTGGGTGGTGTTCTTGATCATGGGCTCTGTGTCGATAGGAGCGTTGCCTTAACTTTGAGGGATTGATTCGGCCACATTCCATGGTGGCCACATTCCATGGTGGTTGGGTCTGGTTGCATATATCCCTCTGTGGTTGAGTCCTTTGCATGGTTCTTGTACATCTCCAGCCCGTGGTAATCGTCATTGTTTGCCATGCCATTGCAACCGATGGAGGAGTGGGTGGTGTTCTTGATCATGGGCTCTGTCTTGCCTGGATACATGTTTCGGTATCAGTACTGCTTGGTTGGTGGTCTGGAAGCCATTGTGTTTGGATCCATCCGATGGTGTGTTTGGTCGTTTCGACCTAGCAGCCCTTTGCGGTTGCCACACCTTAAATGTTTGTTGTTGTTGTTGTTATTCGGTGTGGATGTAGGCGGTGAGGGTGGGGGGCTGTGGAAGACACGGGAAGTTAGGGAGGGGTTTGCAGGTGGAGTGAATAGACAGCTAGAAAGGGGGGGTGTCTCAACAGGGGGAAAGTGGGAGGGGCGAAGAGGGGATAGAGTGGTGCAGGCAGTTCCCTGAAGGGCGGAGCGCGACACAGGAAACGTTAGGAGAGAGGGGGGGGGTGTAGGCTATAGTTCGGCCCAATGCGAGGTAACAAGGAGGATTGACCGGGTGTGTGAGTGTGGTCAGAAGGCTATAGAGGCCTGGTTCACTCTGCGGGAAACATGGTGGAGGGATGGGGGAAGGAGAGGGGTATGGCGTGGGTGAGTAAGGAAGGCTGGTGAAAGCTTATGTGGGGTAGGAGGTGGAATGTCAAAAGTGCTTTGAAGAAGCTGGTTGTCCCTTATAGTTTTGGTTGTTTGTTTGTTTGTTATCAAGAAGGAAGGTAGGGGCTTGCTTGTTTGAGAGTGGAATGTATAGGCACCACAGTTTTGGGTCTGTTGGCAGTTGCGCTGAGCAGTCCACGGCCAAATGCAGGCAGATGGGGTCAGGTTTTGCTCTGCATAGGAGTGCCTGCGTTCTCTTTAGAGGGATGGGACCAGGGTGGAGAGCAGACATGGATGTATCTGTGAGGGCCCAGCAGTGGGGTGTAGGAGGGGGTGTAAAAGAAAAGTCCTGTTAAGGCCAGGTGTCTAGAAGTCGGTTAATGGTCAGTCGGTCCTATGGTTCCGTACTGCCAAAAACACTCCACCCCCGCCCCCCCCCCCCCCCCCCCCCGGTGTAGGAGGGGGTGTGGCTGAACAAGGGAGATGGAGGGATGTGGAAATTATTTGGAAGAGTAAGTCTATTGAGGTGAGGAGGTTACTACCACATGTTTTGGACGGGGTCTACAAGAGTCTTCGCTTGGACACTTGAGGCAGTCGAGGAACATGACACAAGATTTCAAGCAGACTGATAGTATTCTGCTTGGGCATGCTATGTTTTTTGACCGGAGAGATTAGAGGATTGTGGGATTTTTCCCTTGGGGGTGGCAAGTCGCTGCGAGCTCCTGTGTCCATGATACTGGTATGCTAGCCTAACAAACTGGTTGCGGTCAGGTCACGGGACGGCCCTATAAGAACTGTGCTGTACCCACCCCACTAAGAAACCGGTTGGGGTTTGGGTGCTGCACGGCCCAGAGGGCTGTGCAGTGGTCTCTCTTAATGAAAAACACTGTGCTGTCAGCAATTCCAGGCCTGATCACTTAAACTGTTGCTCCTTCTGCTGCTGTTTCATTACTACAGGCACTGCTGGTATCCTGGCTGTTGGTGGCAGCAAGCCCAGTGTGGTGGCCACAGACTCCGGCCTGATTGGGGTGAAGAAGGTGATGAACGTTAACTTGACAGCTGATCACCGTATCGTGTATGGTGCTGATGCTGCTGAGTTCCTGCAGTCACTGAAGGCAGTGATTGAGAACCCTGACAGCCTGACTTTGTAAGGGGTTTAGGAGGAGAGGCTGATGCTGACAGGGGTTTAGGGTTGCCGTGGATGACAGTGGGTAGAGGTGCTGGGTGTGAGCTGGGGTTAACGGAGGTGGGAGATGTGGGGTTGACGGGAGGGGCAAGTTGAAGGAAGCAGGGGAATGATGGATTAGGGCTATTAACTTAGAGATTGAATGTTGCATTTGCTTGATCAGTCTTCAGTGGGAAGAGGTGCTGGATGGATGGGCGTAATGGGGTGTTGTAAAATGGAAGGTTTTGAAGCACTTCTTAGAGTGGCGAAGGAAGTAAGAACGACACATAGCTGGGTTCCTGTGTAGTTGCTGTTCCCAGGGTCGAAATGGGGCAAGCTTTTCTTCGTTGGTGTTGTTTGCTTTAGGCCTTGCTCATGCGCTGAGGACATGGCAGTATGTAGGGAGTCCTGCATTTTTGTATCCCTTGCAGCTATAGCGGGGGTGATTGAGTATGTGGAATCGTATGCGAGTGATGTAACCGGGCGTAACATGTTCGCTGTCCCTGCCCTTGGGGACAATGGGCATCAGGCGCCTCCGCAGAGGGCCAGGTGGAGAGCCTGCGCTGAATGCGCTGCTTGCATTATGTACCCTGCACGCTCCGCCGTTGTTTACGGAATTAGAGGATGGGAGACATGATGAATGAGGCTTCATGTTGAGCTTCGAAATCTTTGGACTGCGGTTCAGCTGCGGCCGGACGGGCTCAAAATCAAGGGTGCACATCACCAATCATTGAAGAGGACAGGCCGTACCGCGGATAAAAACATGTTAGGTGGCTACTTCTGGCGCAAACTATGAGGAAGCTCGATTGATCTGTAATTCTCGATCCGACCGCTCCGAAGCATCCTGCTTGGCTGGACAACGAACAAGGGCGTCATGAGAGACTACATCCTGCAATACGTGGTTGTCATGATTCACACAACACTACCCTTTATCCTTTTGGTGCCTAATGAGCTGGATTGTAACCAGAGAGGGCATCAAACTGGTCGGTGTGTCTGCATGATGCGCCATCAGTTACGCCCGGTGCTTCGGAATTCTCACTAACCACCGTCTTCTCACATGCTGGGATGATTCTGGGATGAGTCACTGTATTGAAGGTGGCCACATGGGCTGCTAATACGTCCTATATACAAATAGCGTTCACAGCGACCAGTGCAGCAGCTACAACCACCGAGCAGCTCACCAATACAACACATACACAGGATCCATTCGGTCTTACTATTCACAGTCGCAAGGAAACTATACACAATGGCTCGCTCTATGATGCTCGCCCTCGTGGTGCTCCTCGGTTGCAGCGGTGCCTTCGCCCAGTTCAATGCAGGTATAGTACTGCATGCTAGCTTGTCCGAGCGCACCACTAGAACAACCAACACAAAGCTAGTATTACAAACGCGCTGGCTATCGTTTCCATCCGCACATGGCACCGTGGTGCTTGTGGCCGGCGCACGCCTTGGTTGATGTTGATGCCCCGGAACATATATGCTTACCCCAGCGCTTGTTCCTCGTTGCCCTGCCTCGCAGTGTCTCCTCAGCTGATCCAGACCCTGCTGTCTGGTAACGGTCTTGAGAACGTTGGCGAGGGCCCTTTGTCTACCATCATCTCCGGCTTGCGTGAGAACGCAAGCCCTCTCAGTCTGTCCTCGATGGTCGATGATGAGGAAGGTAAGAAGTCTTCACAGTCTCCTGTGATACAAAACATGCTTAGTTTACCAGAACCATTATGGACCATAAAACGGCTTCTGAGAGCGCCCATGGTATGCCAGAGCGTCTCTACTTCTTGATGCTCCCCGGCGCATGGGTTCTACGGTATATTTGAACAGCTAATGCAGCTGCTTCATACTTATGCATACCAGTGTGAAGATTCTGGCTGCTTGTGATGAGTGTACATGCTGAAGAAAAGCAATATGTATCAGCATGCGATAACGAAATGGCGTAATGTTCCTGGCCCTTGATTAACGACACTCTCTCTCGTCGATGGCGAGAGGGCTTGCCAACTGCACTCCTGAGTGGTCTTGCTCTTTAGAAAACCTGAATCAAACCCTCTAACAATGCCCTATGTTTACATTCGCAGTTCCCCTTCCCGTGGCTGCAGCAAAGAGCTTCAAGCTGGTTGGTGACAACCTGTTCGAGTGCCAGAACAGCGCCTGCAAGCTGTTGGGCAAACTCGCTGCTGGTGCCAAGGCCATCGCTGGTGTCGGTAAGCACTAACTCCGACTTGCCAGCCTTAGCTCACAGTACCACTCCTGCATGTCCTATTGACCCTTGATATTGCATGAGGCCTCGCCAGACACGTGTAATTGAACTGCTTTAAACTTGGCCTTAAGGTATTAACATGTACCATGCTCTGTCCTCATGGTCTTGAGGTACTCCTACATCTTTCACTCCCCATTGGTACCCAACAATGTTTTACGACAACAAAGACCTGCCCTGCTCCTTCCATGCATTGGTCAGATGCCACCCTTTTGATTCTTCAGTCTGACCTTGTGCTGTCTACTAAGCATAAGACTGACTAGTAACCGACTTCTAGCCACCTCGCCTCAATACAACTTCCTTCTAATTAGCATTGCATCTCCTGCTCCGTTCTTACTTGCAGCTGAGGAGGCATCTGATGCTGAGACTGCCAAGGCTGTTGGCCTGAAGAAGGCTGCCGTCGCCACCACCGCCATCGCCGCCGCCAAGGGTGCCAAGGCCTCCGCTCTTGCTGCTGATGCCGCCGCCGCCAAGGGTGCTGCTATGGCCAGCCACGCTGTGGGCAAGGGCATGGTTGCCGGTGCCATCGTTGCCGATGCCAAGGTCAAGAAGACCGCTGCTGCCGCCACCGTCATCACCGCCGAGATCGCCGCCAAGACTGCCATCGCCGCTAAGTCTGCGACCGCTACCTCCAGCGCCGCCGTGGCTGCTGCCAAGGCCGCCGTCGCCGCTAACAAACTGAAGATGGGTGGTGCTGCTGCCGCCAAGACTGCCGTTGCCGTCGGTGCTGGTGTGAACGCAGCTAAGACCGCTGTTGCTGCTGGTAGTCTGGGTGCTGCCGCTACCGCTGCCACCGCTAAGGCTGCTGCCAGCAAGACTGCTGCCACCGTTGCCGGCGGTGTTGCCACTGCTCTTAACACCGTGAGCAAGGTGAGCGAGATGGGTGACCTGAGCGGGGCACTGTCCGCCGCTGGCTCTTTTTCTCTGGGTGAGGAGAGCATGCCCAACATTGCTGGCCTTGCATCCGAGCTGCTGGGTTAAGCACATAACCACTATCGGTGGTGTGCATTTGAAGTAAGCATGTAGGGCTAGGGAATGGTCTGACTGACTGGGGCATCATTATTAATCCAATCATCATCATTACAAATGACAGACTCTTTAGGTAGATATGTGTCAAGCTATTGAGGCATGCATAGGGATAGTTGCAGCGTAGGTGCATCCGCAATCAGGTTCATCTGCCTTTTTGAGATGTGAGCACAGTGTCTTAGCTCGGTTGCATCCACCTAGCAAGTGTCTCGGTGATCACATGGTTGCTTTCCATGCATAGAACCCAGGGTACAACAGGGATGTTTAGGGATTGCTTTGCATGCTAGATACTATACCCTGCTGTATAGCCTGCAGCCAATGTATTTAGAGGGCATCCCCTGCTGTGTCTTGGATGTCTTGTTAACCCTTACCACATACAAGACCCTTGACATTGGGTACTAATTGGGTTGCATTTCAGAGTGTAACTACGCTCAAACTCTGTTTGAGCAGAGGCGCAGAATGCTCTATTGCATAAGTGAATCCCAACAAAGTTGGTTTAGCTAGCTACCATACACAGTTTGCATGAGCAACAGCTAATAGGGATAGAATGATGTGGAATATGGGCAAAAGACAAACGAGACATATGTGTGAACCTTGCATAACAGTAGAGCAGCAGCACCCAGTCGGCTTGTAGCAGCTACGCCAATATGTCCATGATACAAATGCAAGTCATACATAATTATGGCTGTGCATCACATATGTTATCATAGGCGCTAAGGCGTTTGGAGCTGTTGTGCTTTCTAAAGATGTGTGGAATTAGTGGTATGGCACCATTAGGATGGTGCCTTCTATACCGTGGCCTGGAAGCGTTAGGTAGTCGTTGAATAGGTGGCCAGAGTAGTTGCAGGATGCATTAAACGCTAAAACGTATGAACTGAGTGCACACGTGTGCATCCCTGTGTTTTCGGCCAGATGACTGTGCAAATTGATGGTGATGTAAGATATATGTGGATGGCTGATTATTGCTGGGACGTTGCTGGGCTCCTGTCTGGTGCCTTATTCTGATTGAGGTATTACATGTCATGACCTAGATAGATTTCGGCCTTAATGAGCTTACACCTATGATAGCCATTTTAGCCCAACTGCACATCAATTAGGCCTTACAGCAGCATTGGTAGGACAGCAGCACTTTCATGCTAGCAAGAGAGGCATGACCTTCCCTACTTGCATCGGCAGCAGTTCAAACAAACAAACAAACAAGAATTTAAGGTGCGGCAACCGCACCTTCACCATAGGTTACATTGTTCACCTTTGTTCACCTTTGTTCACCTTAGGTTACATTTCAGCCTGACTCTTGTCTTCCTTCACCATTCATGATAGATGTATCAAGCATGACCCTGATAGCACCCTGACAATAGTCTGCTAGATGCATGCGGCTTGCAAACTTTGGCAGTACAGGACCATGGGACTGAATAGTAACGGACTACTTCTAGCAACCTTGTCTCAATCGAACTCCTTGCAAGTGCAGAAGACAGAAACTGACACTCGAAGTGAGTGCTCTGGGATGACAAATGCAGCCACTATGCACAGCATAAGGTTAGCCAGCATCTAGCCACTTGGCGGAGCAGTTGACAGCCATACTTAGATAGCCTGTGAGTAAACATGGAATGGAGTTCTCAGTAACTTCATCAAACGACCTAAATAATGGTTTTGCTGTTCATTTTGGGGGTTGGTTCATTCAAAGGCGAGTTCAGGAGCTTCTGGACAGATTGCAGGATAGAACTAGAACCATTAGTAGCTGGGATGGGCATGGAAAATGTCTTAATCTTTTTTTGGCTTATGAAGATTGTTAGCCATCACCCATGTGCTCCAGGTGAGTGTCAGTGAGTGAGCTGTACTAGGCTGGCACCCGGCAAAATCCTCGGCAAGCCTCCACAACACAGATCAGGAACACACACATGCTAATGTGCTGTTTTAATGTGATGTTCTACCCTTACACGAGCCTGGGTCAGCGAGTACGGTGGTTCGGCTCATCCGATGTTGTAAACCCGGTGGATGTGCAAGCATGACCGTCCAATATTGCCTAAGATTACTTGCTAGCATGTATGTTCTATCGGACGATGTGTGTATCGTGCTGCGCTGCCGAGAGGTCAATGCAAGCCCGTGAGCCAGCTGTCCTACCTTAGCCAGGTTGGCATTTTGTACTGCCAACGTCACTGGAGCGGGGAAAACTGCCTTCGTGTCTTGCCCATCTGTAAGGTCGCGGTTATCTCCGATACGCCTCTCTGGCGTGCTTCCAGCAGCTACTTCAAGATTGAGGAAAGGCCCTGCTACATAACTGATAGAGTGAAGTGCCCGTGGCCACCCATGGGCCACCACAAGATATGAGAAGCTTGCATGCGTGTAGACAAGGACGCAGACAGAACATACTGATAGCTAGACTGTACTATATACATCACCATGTCTCGTCTTCAGACTGTATCGCTGTTTGTGCTAGTAACCGTTCTTGCGGTTAATGCAATCCCCTGTGTGGGCGCAGCAGGTGCGTCAATAGGAAAGGAACCATCTCGCTATGAGTGGAACATGCCTTGCTTGTACATGCGTATCCCAGTAAACCATGCGGTTAGGCTAATGCACGGGCCGGCATTCCTGGTCCTTGCATCGAGTACAACCAACGCACCATATGGTAAACGCACTTCTTGCCCTAACTGACCCAGCTTACGTTATACCTGCAGATGAAAGAGCGGACAACATCAAGAGCTCGACCTCTGATTTGGTCCAAGCTGTCTTGCAAAGCGAGGGTCTTAGCGACCTTCCAGTAGACCGGCTCCAAAGGATGCTTAACGCCCTGCTTAATCAGGATAGCAGCGCTGTTGCCCTCCCTACTGAAGAAATAGTAGCCTTGCTGCTACGTATGAAAGGCATCAACGTCGGTGGCTCAAGACCGACTCCTCTTACTGCTGGTAAGTCGCCTACTTTATCACCTACATTTGTCCTCCCACACAAGTCAGTGCTACGGTAATCATGATTGCTAGAATCCTGTTGTCTCAAAATGTGGCCAGACGTTACCTACAATGATCGAGTTGCTAATACCTTGTGCTTCAGCTCAACCATCTGCTACTAGCTGCTTTCATGCCATGGATCTACCAAGTATGCATCCTGGATGTTTCTAGTAACTTGCCATCTGCACAGAATGGATGCACCACAACATCAGCACATCAGGGCATGCACGCAATCATATCGTTCTCACAACAGGCCAGCCTGATATGGCAGCACAGCCTGCAGGCAATTTCATCCTAAACTTATTCTACAGCAATATAGCATGGTGCGCCAATGGGCCCTAGGACCATTCATTTACAGCAATATAGCATGGTGCGCCAATGGGCCCTAGGACCATTCATTTACGTACATGCTGGAGTCATCGCAGACGTTCGATGTCCTAATCTATCCTTCCTCTTTTGTTCAGGGCCAGCCAGTATCCCCCCTCAAGCTGCACAACCTGTGAATGCTGGTAAGCATCTGACCCTGTCACAGTTTGAAAGTTACAAGAAGGAAACAAAACCCGGAGCCCACATGAGGCTCAAGGGGTTTCCAAAAACTGTCAGGGCCAATCCAGTGAGCTGCACTATCAGACACCGGGCCAATGCAATTCAGGAGTACTAGTGCAGACATTGTTCCTTTTGTGCTTCCCCTTGGGCTTCCTCTCAGTCTGCGAGCGGCAGTGCTACCGGTAGGAGCCCCCAGGCAGCCAAAATGACTGCCACTCAATTTCCACATTGGTTTCCTTTGCATGAGACTAGTCTGCTTGTTTATATTGAGTTTGTAGCAAAAGCAAAGGAGGGTACCTTGCACACGAACCATCACTGAAACAGCATGTGGAAAGACCCGTATGTTTATCATTGCGCAGCCAACCAGGCCTCAGGTGAAATGCCCTCGAGTGTTTCACAAGCTCGCCTCCAAGCTCGCCCGCAACTACCTGAACACCCCTTCTCCTATCTGCTACTTGTAGGTCCCAGGCCTCTGCCCCAAAGGCCCTCTGATTCACCTACCAGACGCCCCGTAGCATCCAACACCGCAGTCTCTAAAGCCGTAGCCTCCAACGTCGCAGCACCTAACGTTGCAGCCTCAAACACTGCAGCTCTTAATGCTGCTGGCCACAATGCTGCCAACATCAAGGACTCAAGAGCTACAAACACTGCTGGTGGTTCACAATTTGGGGCCCTCGCCAGGGAGGAATCCACCAAGAACTATCTTGCAAGAACCATCGCTGGCACTGCTGCCTACGTCCAAGAGAGAGAGGCTGACGTCTTGGGTGCGATTGGGTCTGCAGCAGCTTCAGCCTTTGCACACGAGGCAGCCACAGCTGGTGTCATCATCGCAACCGGCCGACGCGCGGCTGACGCCGTCAAACGGGCCGCTGCGAACACGGTCGCCGAGGTGGTAGCACCCCCATTGTCTGTCGTGATCACCGGCAAGCGGGCGGTTGATGCTCTCGCTGCAAAGGCGGTCTCTGGCATTGCAAGTAGCGCTGCTCGGGAGGTAAAGGAGGTCACCGATGTTGTGAGACATACGGCTGCCGCTGCTAATGCTGTGGCCTCAGGTACTGCTGCAGCACTAGGTGCACATGCAGCAGCAGCAAGGGACGACTTAGCCAACAGTGCTGCTGTAACTGGTCGCTTGTTTGGGGTTGACGCTAAGCTAGGTGCTGTAGCAGCTCTAGCAGGCGCAGCTGCCCAAGACATCACAAGGAGAAGTAATATGGCTGAGCGCGCAGCTGCTGCTGCATTGTCGCAGGGTGGTGCAAGCTCTCTGTCTGCTGCCAAGGGAGTAGATTATAGGAGGGGCGACTTTGAGCTGCTGCAGTTTATCCCGTTTCCGATGCGTGGAATGGTTCAGCGTGCAATGGAAGGGACCAATGGGAGAGGTCTACCAGGAGCTATGGGAAGGCTTATTGCTAACAAGGTATTCCAGGCTGGTGATGCTGACTTTTTTGGCTCGCCGTAGATAAGCAAGCTAGGACGAATCCAGCCAGACCGAGTCTTTGAGAGGCATTGAACCTCAGAGAAGCCCCATGTTAATAGGATTCTGCCCCTGGCTGTGGCCCAGAGCCGTATTAAGCCCCTCATCGGCTATTGTACTGTTTTCCATTATCCTGCAAAGAACTCTGGGATTTTTTATGCAACCTTTGATAGAGCATTACTATTTATCCCCTGGTGCAGGGAGGTGCTGTGTCTAATCACGCAAGTGCTTCTTTGTGGCACGTCAAGGTTTTTTGTGTGTAGTTTTTTGTACTGGTGAATCCCTTGCCTGAGTGTGACTCAGAGTGCTCCCTGCTGCAAGATTGCAGGTAGCCTGGTTTTATGTGTAAACTCATTATTGAGCAGAACGTTGGGTTTCAGCATTCATTGAATGCAAGCTTCTGACATAACCTTTTTCATCAAGTGTGTTTGTGTGTAGGCCTCCAAAACGATCAGTTGGATGGTCTTAGTTTGATGTTTTGGCATGCTGGAACGCATGTGCCTGTTGTTGAGTGTAAGGGCCCACTCCCTTAACGTATGCAAGAAGGGATTTCCTCCCTTCTTTGCGTACTCTCTCTCTGTTGAGAATTAGTGGTTGATTGGACAAGCATAACTGAGCTTAAAGGGCTCTTTATACTGGTGCATAACCTCTGCCAGCAGATTGATACTGATAATCTGCGGCACTTACTGTTTTTTCCAAGACAAGCCCGATGTCTTAACTGACAGCTGTAAGCTGCTCATCATGCAGCCTGCGCAGTAAGTGGTAGATCACGGCTGAGAAAGACAGGTCCAGGCCTGAAGCTATGGTTCTTAGAGAGATAGAGTAAAATGGTTGGTCTGTTTGTTGGTTTGATGAGGCATTGCATACTCGGTACACTGAGCACATTCAGCGTCTGTCCCAGGTTGTCAATGGTCCTGGGTCCCGTACTGGTCTGTATTTCAGGGTTGTTGGTACACATGTTTTGGGCGTTGTCCCTTCTTTTTACTCATGTCGACTGTCTCATGGTGTGTTGGTACGTTTCTTGCGTTTTCGTCTTGGTTGCCATCATTTGCGTATCCATACTGGGCGTTGGCTTCCGCCCCTCCTTCCGCATTCTCAACGCACATGTTTGCGGTGTAGCTCCACAGTAGTTGATGATGAGGCGCATTGTTTGTTCATGTGTGAACACCCCACAATTGTTGAGGCTAGAGATTTGTTTCTGGCAGCTGTGGTTCCCCCCGTGGCCGCGTTGTCCTCGCTCAGGTATGCTGATTTCTGGGCACTGTCAGCCACTGGCTGTGTCCCTCTCTCGGCCTTGGTCAAGTATGTGGCCGTGTGTGTTCGTGTCTGTTGGTACTGCCATCAGTCCGGTGGTACTGATGTGGTGGACTTACCGGATATCTTGCTCCCGGCAGGTCAATATTTGGATCTGTTTGATTCGGAGTCGGAGACAGATGTTCCTAGTGATTCGTCTGATGAGGAACTGGTTGAAGTCTAGATAGCTACATGTTTGGGTATTCGCCTTGGTTGGTGTGCTGGCCGTCTTGGGTGGTACATATGCGGTGGACTTACTGGACATCCTGCTTGGTTGGTGCTCTGGATTGTGTTTGATTTGGATACACCCATCAGTCTCCTGCTGGTGATTTGTTTGCCGTGTCCGTAGTTGGATGTCTGCTTGGGTATTCCTCTTGCTTGGTGGTATGGATTCCATTGTTTTTGGACCCATCCGATGGTGTGTTTGGTCGTTTCGACCTAGCAGCCCTTTGCGGTTGCCGCACCTTAAATTTTTGTTTTGTTTTTGTTAAATGTTTGTTTTGTTTGTTTGTTTGTTTGTTTGTTTGGCTCTTGCGATAGCACACCTTTGATGCTTGTTTGTTTGTTTAGACTGTGGACGACTAGTGCAGCTAGTAGCGGTATAAGTGCTCAGGTAGGGATAGTTCAGAAGAGAAGGCCGAGCGTTTTCTGAGACTCCGTCCAATGGTTTGTTCGGTCGCTTCGTCCGAGCTGCCTTATGAGCAGCCACACGTGGAAACTGTTCTCTTCGTATCTCCAGCCATTGCCTTTAATCAGTGGCTGGAGATTGTTCTGGTGATTTGTCGGATTGTTCTGATAATTTGTCTGATGAGAATCTGGTTGAAGTTCCCTAAACGGATCCAGGGTATGGTCTTTCCTATGTTGGTGGTCTAGAATCCATTGTTTTTGGATCCATCCGATGGTGTGTTTGGTCGTTTCGACCTAGCAGCCGTTTGCGGTTGCCAGACCTTAAACGTTTATTATGTTAATGTTTGTTTTGTTTGTAGAGTCACAAAGTTGATTATCCTTAAATTTTTGTTTGTTTGTTTTATCAGAAGTTGCTCGTCCTGTAGATATATAGCTGTCTCTTCTAGTGACACCTCTAATTCTGTAATGAAGTGGTATCGTGGTTTGCCTTCAACGAGTATCGCATGCAAGCGACAGTGGCAGATGTTGGCTGTGGACCTCGTATCGGGCCCCTTGCTCCTCCATCGAGAGTGCATAGATGTCATCGCTAGGGAGCTAGCCCTTATCTGTGTTGGACCAACATCCCAGTAAGGACCGCATGTGCAGACCTAAAGCGTATGAGGGCGCACAGTCGAGCACAAAGTCCCCTTCTACCCATGGTGGAGTGGGTAACCGGCAGTCAGTTATGCAACCGAACAGCTGGTTACCCCAGTGCTTCGCCCTACAAACAGCCGTTTAGAACAGACGCTGTGTACCAGATAAGACGCTAGGGGGAAGGTCGTGCCTCAGGGGGAGCGGGCGTGATTTCAATTGGCTGCTGTTCACCGTCACAAGCAACAGAGTGGGCCATCCACTAGTAGCGCAGGTAACAGGTAACGGGTCTGTTGGCGATAAGCCAATAACAATGAACATGATACGAGTTACCACGGTGGTATTACTAGCGCTATATTTATCAGCTGCACATGCCCAGCTTAGAAGCGGTGCAAACACCGTGCCATCAGAGCCTGTACCTAGCCTAGGCGCAACCAACCCCGAAGCTGAAGATGGCAATCCCTACGAGTTACCATCTCCAGCGGAGATTGAAGAGCAAATGAAAGAGCTGCAGGCCTCTGGAACCAAGAAATCGCTCGACACAACTGGAGGTAAGGAGCCATCCCCAACCCGCGAGCTTCACAGCTAGCGGACGGGGGTAAGCTGTAACCGGTAGCTCGGATCTTCATCGTGAGTAGCCACAGCTCAACAACATACACAGCTGCCTGCTGAAAGAGTTCCAGTTCGTCTAGCCCCATGTCCTCCCAGGCTCCCATGCTCCTATCATCCCAAGCAGCAATATTAGATTAATACAGCAACAAGAAACTCACACGGTTAGCATCCAAAGGCGAAAGCAGCAGCAGGCGCACCTCCCATGTCATTTACTCACCTACCAAGATCGCATAGTGGTAGACAGGACCACCAGAAGCAGTAGTTCTGCCTCTGCTTCAAACCTACACAGGGCTATCCCCTGGCATCCACGCAATTGCCCTATAGGCAGAAGAATGTTGGATCATTTTATGGAGCTCCTGATGCTGATCACTATACTCGCTAGGCAGGCTGGGTTTCCTCGTATGATTGATAGTGGACATCTGAGACTCAATACACGTTTCCTTGCATACCCGCCAGTCATTCGCTTATCCTAACTAGGTTATCATATTTGCAGGACTCATCGACGACATTCCTTTCCCTGACCCCCTCACAGCCAATCTAGAAGACATGGTGAAGCAAGCGCAAACTGCAGCAGCAGATTTGACCGCTGGCTCCTCAGATTCTGATGTTCCAGAGCCAGATTCTGATGTTCCAGAGCCAGATTCTGATGTTCCAGAGCCAGCAGGCGAAGAGACACCGTTAGATATGCAGAAGGTAGCAGCCGAGCTTCTGTCAAGAAGCCAGGAAGAAGCTGAAGCAGCAGCAGATGGTCCCGCTGAAGATGCTTCAGAGCCCTTCGAGTTTGAAACTTTGAACCCTACAGCTGATGAGGAGGAGGTGTTTCCTGAGGTGGCTGACTCAGCAAGTCTGCAAAAGGAGACAGAAGTGCAACTGACAGTAGAAGGAGACTCGATGGATGTCCTGACACCCAACGCCGAATCTGGTAAGCATGGCTTGTATCGCACGTACTACAGTACAGGAGGTTGATTGTGTCCGGTAGGGTAGCTGAACAATCGAAGTGTGCACTGTAGAATAATTGCATCTGCGTCCGATGTGTATGGCTTTCATGTTGCTGTGCAGCAAGGTAAACTTGGCATGGGTATAACTAGCAGGATGTATCAGGATGATGGCAGTAGAAAGTTTGGTCTGGCCATTTGGACTCTTTTTCGTCGTTTTTGTAATTGATGAATTCCATTGCAGTGCTGCTAGACTGTGCATGTACATTTGAAGCTCAATGCTGCCAGAGTCACAGTAGCTCTTGCATGTTTGTCGCTGTCTTACAGGATCCATCTTCCTTCTGCTACATGTAAACCATTTGCCATGAGCACTTTTAGGTTGGTTTCGCCATGGGCATAGCTGGTTTTGCGTTTTAATTGATTGATTCATTGATTGACTTTTATTGAAGGCAGTGGGATCCTTGGTGAGAGAGGAAATCATACAACAATGGACACGGTGATGTATAACAGGGGACTGTGCCCCAGCTTTTGCCTTCGGTCCTTGCATCAATGCATGCTCTATATGGGCTTCATTTGCAGAGGAAGCCAGTCAAACGGGTCCTGAATCCTACCAGTTCTTAGAAGGGAAGATGTTCATCTGTCAAACCTCAGATGGCAAAACCAGCTGCACTTCCCTAGGCCCTGCCAAGGATGTGAATATGGAAATGAACAGCGTCCCGAGCTTGCCGAGAACTGCAAATGCAGTGGGCAATGCTGCCGACACTGCTGCAAATGCAGTGGGCAATGCTGCTAACACTGCTGCAAATGCAGTGGGCAATGCTGCTAACATTGCTGTAAATGCAGTGGGCAATGCTGCTAACACTGCTACTGAGGAGCCTGCATCATTGACAGCAACAGCAGCAGACCAAGCACGTGAAAGTGTTGCTTCATTTGATCTTCTTCCAGCTGGTGACTCACCTGGTAAGCATAGTGCCTACTCTGCCTATTGTGCTACAAATGATTGTGTCTGGCTGGTAGCTTTGAAACAAAAACATGTTGGCAGGCAATATTGCATCTGTGTTCATCTGCACTTTGTCATACTGCTTGTGCAGCAGCGTCAAGCAAAGCAAGGGACAGCTAGCAGGATGTATTACATTTCATGATATGCTATCTGGCAAGGACCAGTGGCCCCGCACCTCAAGCTGCTACAGACAGCAGGATGTAAGGGGTGCAATTCAAGTACAGCTTCGTAAGGGTCGTTGGTCTCTGGATTGCAAGCATCTCAGCTCCCTCCTTAGTGCTGACTTTGTGCTACTTCCTAATCAGTCTGTGCTGACTCCTTTGTGCTACTTCCTAATCAGTCTGTGCTGACTCCTTTGTGCTGCTACTACTGCACCTGACCACAGAACCAAAGCCATGCAGAGCTCTTTATCTGACCTCCCTGTGTTTAAGCAAGCATCAGCTTTCTAAGACGAATGATTGATGTATAGATATTGATGTAACGGTGTTGTGTATTTGTAATTTCGACAGACGAGACCTGTGGCAGGGGTGATGCTTGTGTTCAGGCACACCTTCAAACTATGTTTGTTTGCTTGCTCGTTCGTTATTTGTTTGCTTGCTTATATGGTCTGACAAATGCTTGGTCCTGACTTACATATCTCCCTATGTGCTCTTTTATGCAAGTTGCAGACCAAGCCCCTCTGGTTGCAACGAGTGGCGCTGAATCCTACCAACTCATTGGTGATCAGATGTTCAAATGTGAAGTCGGTCCGAATGGCAAGGCCGACTGCAGCCCACTGGGCCCAGTTAAGGACATAGAACCTACATTGGACAGCATCCCTGCCTTGGAGACAGCAGCAAAGGCAATGCATGGTGCTGCTAGCGCTGGTGCAAATGTGCCCGCGCCTGCAGCTGCATTGCTGTCAGCAGTAGCCTCAGATCAAGCCAAGAAAGACGAGTTGAAAGAGAGCATAAAGAAAGCAACCGTTGCAACCGTCCGCAAAGCAGCAATTGCAGCTGTAACTGCTGCTATTGCACAGAGGAAAGCTGCTGCAACTGGAGCCAGTTTGGCTGCTAAAGTGGTTGCTGCTCTTGGTGCTACTGCTGTTGGTGTGCCTATGCCTGTGAAGGCAGCTGCCAGCGGCTCTGCAGCCAGTGACACTGCCAAGGGTCAATCACATGGGATGGCTTTGAATATTGGTGGCACAGCAACACTGCCACTACTTGAGCTCCTTTCAGGAAGATAAAAACGTGGGTTCTAGTGTGAGGTGGATTAGTGTAAAGAGTGTTGGGCCTGCTCATGTTGCCGCCTTCCAGCAATCAGCAGCATGATCAATGAGTACGAGTAGGAGCCCTGAATCGGGAGGTATGAGATATCACATCAAGCATCACAAGCTTATTTCTTACAATGGTAGAACCTAATCAGTTGCCAGTGTCGCTCGAATATATGGGGATGGGTGCATGTGCATTGGGCGAATCTAGATTGATACAATACAAGACAAGGTAAAGTGTGTGCAGTGAGCATATCTGAATTGCATTTAACCCTCCTCCATGTCAGGAAAGGGACTTGAGTTGGCTGCTATATTTGGCATAAACAAGATGATCTTTAATACGTTTGGGTCATTGGCAGGCCCATCGGCCGAGTTGGGACACTCACACATAATGAACAGGCACTGTTGGTGGCCTGTGCCCGATACAAGCAAAGATCCGCAGGGAGACAGCTAGAATTCTGCTTGCTTTCATCACAGTTACTAGTCAGATTGGAGGTGTGGTGCATGAAGACCCGCTGGCAATTGGCTTCAAGGTTTGAGGGGGCCTGGCATGGTCTCAAAACATGTCATTAGGGTGGGCAGCCATCCTGCCTGCTGTGCAGTGTCCCTGGGTCCAAGCATATCCTTGATACATACTAAAAGCAATAGGCTACCAATAATGTATAGGCCCTTCTTGCTCAGTGTGTATGGAGCCATGTTCTGTGCACTCCAAACATGCAAAAGACCCGTGGCCGTGCAAAAGACCCGTGGCCGTGTGGCCGTGTGTGTTCGTGTCTGTTGGTACTGCCATCAGTCCGGTGGTACTGATGTGGTGGACTTACCGGATATCTTGCTCCCGGCAGGTCAATATTTGGATCTGTTTGATTCGGAGTCGGAGACAGATGTTCCTAGTGATTCGTCTGATGAGGAACTGGTTGAAGTCTAGATAGCTACATGTTTGGGTATTCGCCTTGGTTGGTGTGCTGGCCGTCTTGGGTGGTACATATGCGGTGGACTTACTGGACATCCTGCTTGGTTGGTGCTCTGGATTGTGTTTGATTTGGATACACCCATCAGTCTCCTGCTGGTGATTTGTTTGCCGTGTCCGTAGTTGGATGTCTGCTTGGGTATTCCTCTTGCTTGGTGGTATGGATTCCATTGTTTTTGGACCCATCCGATGGTGTGTTTGGTCGTTTCGACCTAGCAGCCCTTTGCGGTTGCCGCACCTTAAATTTTTGTTTGTTTGTTTGTTTTGCAATGTTGCATGCCACACTTCCTGTCGGCCCTGGCGTGATTGCCAGACGCTTTGTGCAGCGCTTTAGCCATGGTGAGCAGACCATGCACATGTGGTGGCTTCTTGCTGGGCATGAAACCCTCCTGGTGTTAGTGACCAGGAAAGTCATGAGCCCAGGCATGTAGTGCTTTGATTGCACCAGGTCACCATGACTTCCCTGCTTCAATGACTGGCTGCATGTGTGCTTGGATTGCTTGCATGATATGCGTAGTATGCAGATATCAATACAATAGAGACATATGTAGCTGTCAGGAGACGCTACTGCTTGTTATCGGTAAACAACAACAAACATTTAAGGTGTGGCAACCAAAAAGGGAGAAACCCAGTGAGGAACTCCCAAGGACAATCAAACCACAATGCTGTGTGTCATTCTGAGACCCAAGCGAGTTTTGGACATCCGCTTGAGAGGAGGCTTGGTCCTCACTAATTCAACAACAACAACAAACATTTAAGGTGTGGCAACCGCAAAGGGCATTCAACATATAATGCACTGAATGTCATGCTATGTCTCAAGTCTGCTACTGTTTGATATTACGCCGCACCTTTCAGCTGTCAGTGCCTTGATCTCACATGCAAGGACTTTCAAGAGCGGGCACCATCACTATGATTTGGCAAAGCTGACAAAAAACAAAAAGGTGCGGCTGCATATGAGCCCACGCTGTAGCAGAGTACGCGGCCACCTAGTTCTGCTGTGGAAATGCCATACCAAAAAAACAGACGAACGAACAGTTAGGGTGTAGCAACCGCAAAAGGGCTGCCAGGTCGAACTGACCAAACACCAATTACCAACTGGCCCCTTCAAAGCGGGGCGCCGGTGGGGCCAGCGCCAGCCACAAGGCTCCAACGGCATACTCAAGTTCCTGTCCAAGACTCGCACATACAATGGCTGCCACCAGCCCACCCTAGATCCCTTGCTAGCCAATGTATGTCAGGCCAGCCCGTTTCGGCTTGCCATGTGCTGATCAGTTGACCCCGTCAACAGCAAGAGTTCTCAAGCACTTTAAACAAAAAACAAACAAAAATTTAAGGTGCGGCAACCGCAAAGGGCTGCTAAGTCGAAACGACCAAACGCACCAGCGGATGGGTCCAAAAACAACGGAATCCATACCACCAAGCAAGAGGAATACCCAAGCAGACATCCAACTACGGACACGGCAAATAGTAGCACCAGCAAACAAAGCACCAGCAGGAGACTGATGGGTGTGTCCAAATCAAACACAATCCAGAGCACCAACCAAGCAGGAGGTCCAGTAAGTCCACCGCATATGTACCACCCAAGACGTCCAGCATACCAACCAAGGCTAATACCCAAACATGTAGCTATTTAGACTTCAACCAGTTCCTCATCAGACGAATCACTAGGAACATCTGTCTCCGACTCCGAATCAAACATATCCAAATATTGACCTGCCGGGAGCAAGATATCCGGTAAATCCACCACATCAGTACCACCTGACTGATGGCAGTACCGGTTAATGCCTTGCTCAGGGCAAACACATTACCGGATGGATCCCAAGACAATGAATGCCAGACAACAGTGACACCCAAGCAGGGGTCCATCACGGAAACTTCAACCAGTTCCTCACCAGTCAAACAAACAAACAAACAAACATTTAAGGTGCGGCAACCGCACCTTAAATTTTTTTGTTTGTTTGTTTAAGGTGCGGCAACCGCAAAGGGCTGCTAGGTCGAAACGACCAAACACACCATCGGATGGGTCCAAAAACAATGGATTCCACACCACCAATCAAGAGAAATACCCAAGCATACAACCAACAAAGCACCAGGAGGATCTATCTGAGCACCAACCAAGCAAGATGTCCAGTAAGTCCACCTCATCTGTACCCAGTCAAACCAGTCGAATAGATCACAGCTTTGCCAAAGACTGGGCAGTTGGAGGCCCTTTGCTATGCTGAGAACTGCCAGCAAGTGCCAGGGCCGGCATTGATAGGCATAACGCCAGGTGGACTTGCCCCTTACTTGCTTGTTGCTTTTCACCTTACAGGCAGCCATGCCCAACATGCACCAGCTGCAGGAGCCTTACTATGCAGCTACGTATCAACAAAGGCATGTACCTCGCTGCAGTAGCAGTATAAATAGAATTCGTGCAACGCTGTAACGGACACTGCGAACATGCGGGCATTCTTGCTATGTTCTGTGCTGGCAGCTCAGTACAGTTGCAGTGCCAACCTGCTCCCCACCTGCCAGTCTGTTCCTCCAGACACAAGCGCTCCAGCCCATCAGGCCCGTCAAGCTACTTGAAGGTTAAGGTTTCGATCGAAGTCTCCGGTTCAGGTTGCGTAAACGGTTGACCAAGTGAACGCGTAAGGGCTGATACATAAACTCGTCGGGAGCAGCTAGCAGTACAGTCACATGCGGCAGGGTTCAGCACAGTTGCTATGATTCAGAGGTTGCAGTCTCCTTTGAGGCAACATCACGGTCCAGGCTAGGGCAGCGTATGGACCGCACATTCGGGTATCGAGTGGAGCCAAAGGTCCAAGGCACAATTCTCCAGCATTCAAAACATGCGACAGCCTCCATGTTCCAACCGAGCGAATAAACCGCGAATGCCCCGCCTGTCCAAGCCTCATCGTTTCGGGATGCAGAGCCCGGCTCTCTCTGGTCTGCAAGCCTCCCGTGTTCCTTTTCAAACTGCTCGTCACTAGTGTGCCGGTGACGTGCCTAGAGGTTTAGCGCCAATGGACTGTGTCGTGTTTGCCGCTCATTTTCCCATGCTGCGCCCTTAAAAAGACCATCCCTGTAGATGGTCTTGACCCTGAAGAGTGTTCAGTACTGTTCGCTAGTTGTTACTGTAGACATCCGGAAAAACGCACCACTCGCCAGGCTCTGATAGGGCTGGCCGTGGAACGTTGGAACTGTGTTTCTGCTCGTAACATTCCAGTGTCAAAAATACATTGCTTTTCTGATTGACGATGTTGCTCGCGCGGACCCCTGTGGCGCTGCCAGCCCGCCAGATCGGTGCTAGATATGTCGGGCCTATCCGCCTTTCGAGAGGATCCAAGCCATGCACGGTCCCTCGCTATGCTGGTAAGTCCTTCTGTTACATGCGCGTCCATGCTTTGCTGCCTCATGCAGTCTTCATGGTCAACGACGATACCGACACTGTCACGACACTCGCTCCTACCGCCCCTATGCACCTAGCGCTCAGGCCACGCTAGGCACTGTAAACGCACCATCCATGGTATGTAGGAACCAATCCTGATGGCGGCGACAAGATTGAGGAACTCAAGAAAGCAGCAACAGATGCTGCTGCTCAGATGGGAGATGTTCAAAGCCAGCTGCAGGATGCTGCTGCTGCAGCAGTCTCAGACCTGGTGAGTCATTCTGTACGTAGCCTCCTGAATCTGGCTTGCCACATGAACATGATCCATGTTGCTGCTCTCTGCCTTACCACTTGCTGACTTGGAACTGAACTGGCTGGTGGTTCGAAGATGAACCCTCCTCATGCAAGCAAGCATGTATAAGGTCTGCAAGCACTGCGCACAGGGCAGGCCCAAACTACTGCAGTCGTGCTGACTGAAGAACTGTGGCTTCTCTAACCAAAACAAGCGCAGGACCATCCCCTCATCAGCATCTCTCACTTCATTACAATATCTGCTGCTTCTATTACCCTGGAATGCTTTTGCAGGGTGCAGCCGCCAAGGAGACTTATCTTGCACTCGCAAAGGATTCTTCAGCCCAACTGGACTCCGTTGTGAACAAGCTCTCAGAAAGTGTAGCAGGAGTCAAAGCAGAAGCAACAACAAACGCCAAGTCTGCAAGCGCTGCCTTCGACAACCTCGTCGCAACCATGATCCAGAACACCCAGAACATCAAGGGTTCTTTCGCCAACAAGAGCCCTGAGATTGGGGCAAAGATTGATGGAGCAGTAGCCACCTTTGCTGCTACTGCAAACGAGCTGCGGCAGAAGGTTGCTGCAAAGAAGTTGACCTGGGGTGAAGCCTTTGATAAGGTAGGCACAGGGACAGGGATCTGCTATAGCGGGTTGGTGCGAAGGCCTTTGATAAGGTAGGCACAGGAACAGGGACCTGCTATAGCTGGTTGGTGTGAAGGCCAGAAGATATAAAATTTGCAACTACCTCTACTTTGCATGCCTGTGGAGGCACCAGACATGTGATCTGCATGTCTTCACTTTGACTGCAAGAAGCCGGCTTACTGTTCTTTATCATGTCACGGGTTCTTGAGACGACTCTTACAGAGCACACGGCCAGAGTTCTGCCTGATATGCTTGACCATGTTGTCACTTCTGCATGCAATAGTGGCATTACAGCTGCAGTATTGCCCATGCTTTAGGTGCATTTCAGGAGTTTGCCCGGGGGCTTGCATGCTTGGTCTGGTTTTCCTTTGCAGCTCCTTGATACAAACCATCCTTGACCTTGACACCACCGCTCCCTTGTCTGCCTCTGCACGATGCACAGCTCCAAGCAGCCATTGTTGCAACAGGCATTGAAGTGAGGGGCCTAGTGACTGAAGTGGCTGCCTCTGGTGCTGGCATATCTCCCCAAGAGCTTGCTGCCCAGATCCCCAGCACCATCAGACAGGCAGCCCCTGCCCCCACCCCTGCCCCCGCCAGCAGCAGCGCTACCAGCAGCCCTGAAGGAATTGGAGCTGTCATTGCCAACACCTTCCAGCTGATCATCAGCTTAGGCAGCTTGTACTACTTGGACAAAGGCATCAAGGCCGTGTTTACGCAGTACGCCATCAAGTTCCCAAGCGCACTTGCAGGCATGTTTGGTGTGTTTGCGGTGCTCTGCTTAGTGGGTGACAACGCTGCCAACAAGATCTTGGGCTATTACAACCCGGGGTTGAACTGGATTGCCCGCTGGCTGCCTCTGTTCTATGTGCCTGCACTGGTAACCCTGCCCTTGGCACTACAGGGCATCCCAGGTGAGCTTGGAGGCCTAAACCCTAAAACCCTAAGATCCTAAACCCTAAACCCTAAACGTGCCTGCACTGGTAACCCTGCCCTCGGCACTACAGGGCATTCCAGGTGAGCTTGGGGGCCACAAGTACAGGATCTGCAGTTTATGAGGAATTGTGAAGAATTCGGGCGTCTGCTTATGATCCCCACTTTGTATGGATGATCCAGTCCCATGCCTCATAACCCATACTTTATCGATTAAGGAAGCAAAGCCTATGCTTCATGATCCTGATTGGGGGTTCTTGGTGCTAGACGCTGCACAGGCAACAGTCCAATTTAAAACATCTTGTGCTGAGAACTTACATAGCAATGTTCCCACAGATACGCAGTTATGAATGGCTGCTGGTGGTCAAGAGGCGCTCCTATTATGTCACGCGATCTGTCTTTCGTGGTGTGCTGGTTATCCTAAAGCTACGGAACTTAATGCATAACCAAGCAATCTCCCTCTCCCCTTCTGTTGTTCCCTCTCCAGGGGCTGATCTGCTGCGCATCGTGGGCATCCTATCTGTTGGTATGGTGGCCACCCTCATGTTCACCGCCCAAATCACTGTCTTCATCCGTGAAGCTGTGAAGACCCCAGTGAAGGAGATCGCAAAGGCCAAGCCCTCACCACCCTTTGAGACCTCACACTACGCGTCATGGGGAGCCATCGGCGCTTTCTCTTTGGCTGCTACCTTGGTGGCTAAGGACAGCCTGGGTGCACAGATGGCTCTGCCGTTCGGCTTGGCAGCAACAATAGGGGGTTACCTGATCGGGTGCCTGGTGCCGAAGGACCTTCACGGCGTGCTCCACCCTGTGCTTGTGACGGCTGTGGTGGCCAATGCAGGGGCTGCTCTACATGGGGCCATCATGGGGTGGTCCTACACGAAGGCACAACAGGTCTATCTGGCTAAGGTGTGTGGGTTGGCACAAGATGAGAGGCTTTGGTCAGGTGTCATGCGCTTAGGTGTTATGCAATGGGCGCTTCCAACCATTTCGTGCAGCACAGCATGCTTAACAATGACTGCTGAATACAGTAAGGGAATTGCTTGGCGTGGCAACTCAGCCACACGCCATATGGCTGTCCCTGCACACCAGGGTTTAGGGTTTAGCAAATACAGTAGATGTTGTGTGGGAGAGGATACAGCACATGCCACTTGGTATATGCCAGGCATTTCCTTCCTGTTTGCTTAGCTGTGGCTGCATCTCCTGTGGTGCCTAGAGCTGGGCCTGATGCTAGTTGGAAAGCTACTGGATGAAGTGCAAAACTGCAAACCACTCCCTATCCTGGTTTGGTGTTGTTTTGTGTGGTCAAATCAGGTCAGATGGCATGGCAGCTTCAGCGCTTGCAAACACACATAAAAATGCCCATCAGCTTTGGTTTTCCGTCGTCCTACCAAAGATGGAAGACAAATCGATCAAAATTAAAAAAGAGAAATAAAACCAATAAAAAGACGCCAGCACACTATTTCACTCTGTTTCTTTTACCTTCTACCTGTCAGGGTGCTGGGCCTATGGGTGCTGGCGATCTGCTGATGTGTGGGATGACAGATACAGCACATGCAACAGGTCCAAGCTAGGCGTGTCCTTCCTGAATGCTTAGCTGCAGCTGTGTCTCTAGCCTTTGGTGCCTAGAGGTGGGGCTGAGCCTGACTGTTTTACTTTGTTCCTACCTGTCAGGGCGCTGGTCCCATGGGCGCTGGTGACGCGCTGATGTCCCTTTTGGGCATTGTCATCATCTCCTTCGGCTTCCGTGTCTACACACAGCGTGACACCATGAAGCGTCACTTCCCAGAGATCTTTGGAGCGACTGTGCTGTCTGCTATCTTCAGCTTGTTCTCCACGGCCTTCGCCGCTAAGGCGGTTGGGTTATCCTCAGGTGCGACTGGCTGGTCTGGGGTGGGGCAATTACACATTTTCCTGTCCTGTGCTGTGGGAGTCATGCTTTGTTGCAGCTTGAACGATTGGGTTTGCTGAGCCTCTCTGGGCGTTGACCACTTAGCCACTGGGCTGGTGCTTACGTACAGTGGTACTTAGCAAAAGGACGCTCTTTTTATGTTTTGTAATTCTAAGTTAGAACAGAAAGTGGCATCACGCCTTTTTATGGAGTATCTTTGTGCGACTTGATCACCAGCACACGGTACTGAAATTGCACCCTGTGCGAAGGTGTTGAGGCGTACATGCAGAACAGCACTCTCAGTCCGACACAGTATGTTGGAGTCTAGTCTTGGTCGCAATATGTGACACTGGAGCCATGAACCATGGTTGTAATAAAACACATCAGGGGTTATAAGTAGGGATTAGAGTTACTGATAACTATTGAGGGCCCCTGAAACGCATTTTCAGAGAACTTATTCTCACTGATGTGTCTGGCCTCCCGTCTGCTGCAGCTCTGGCTCGTGCCCTCGTGCCCAGGAGTGTGACTGTGGCTCTGGCATTGCCCATTGCCCAGGGGTTGGAGGCACCTTTGGCCATCACAGCTGCTGCAGTGCTGCTACAGGTGAGCTGCTGCCCAATTATGGAATAGCTGCAAGCAGCATCTGATTGTCTCCGCTCTCGTCGCCTTAGCTCTCAGTATCGGTTTCTCTCAACATACACTAACAAACTGGTTGGAGTCGTGTGGCGGGTGCTGCACGGCCCGAAAGCTGTCCAGTGATCTATCGCATAAACAGCTGCAAGCAGCAGGAGGAGGGAGGAAAGCAGTTTTTCTTGGGGCTAAGACTGGGTCAAAAGGCATCTATCACTAGTAGTTCTTAGTGCTGTTGCATGGCTGCTTAATTCTGCCCAGGAGTGTGGATTTGAGAGGTAGTTGCATGCCGTTATGTCCAGACAGGGTCACAGCCCTTGTCCAGGCACAGGCCAGCATTCACCAGGCAAGATATGGTCAATATAATCTGTTACATTCTACGCTGCTTGGCCGCTTGTTGAAGAGGAGGTCTTGCCCTCCCATGCCCTGCCACAGAAGGGCAGATTTGTGGCTGGTCTGGTGCCATGTATGCTTTCAGGCAGCTTCTACAAGGTAGCTCCCCAAACCGCTCGCCTCGCCATGGAGCCTTGTTGCTGAGCAGGTAGAACTACTACCAGTACAATCAGCTCGTGTTCCTTGTCCTATGACTTGGCTACCGTGAAGAGCCGGTGGTCCAAGCCCTGCTCTCCTTCTCTTGCTGCATACAGGGTATCCTTGGAGCCAACTTTGGTCCCAATCTGATGACCAAATTCGGTGTGAAGGACACCATTGCTCGTGGCCTGGCAGCTGCAGGGACAGCAGGTGGTCTGGGCACTGCCTCTCTTACGTCCAAGGAGCCAGAGGCCCTGCCCTTCTGTGCCCTGTCTTATGCCCTAGTGGGAATCTTCTCCACCGTGATTATGTCTGTACCAGCTGTGAGGGACGTGGTCATTGCTATTGTGGGTTGAAGCCCCGTGATGGAAAAGTGAGGCTGGGGCTGGGTAAGTGGTAGGGGCGGTATAGGCCTTGGGTCATGGGTAAGGTGGCTGCTGGCTGGGACTGGAGGAAGGTTGAGGTGGAGGTCTGTCCTTGTGTACAACGCGAGCTGGTAAAGATTTAGAGGTACAGTAGGGGTTATACTGTAATGTATGGACATGGGTGGAAGGGCTAGGAGGAGGACTGGCAAGGCAAGGCATGGATCGGGGGTCAACAAGGGGCGTGTATATAGCTTACGGTGTGCCGTTGTGGAAAAAAGTTCACATGTGTGGAGCCACGGTATGGTGGTGAGGCAGGCAGTTGCACAGGGATGCTTGAAGTTAAGGATGTGTCAGAATGCCAATTACCAATTACCAAATGGCCTCGTCAAAGCGGGGCGCCGGTGGGGGCAGCGCCACCCACAAGGAGCCAACTTAGGCATTGGCAATTCTACCGGCAAGGGCCTGTGTTTAGGATGGTGTAAGAGATGTACTTGATTTGGGCGGGAAGGGCTTTGCATGCATAAGAGCATACAGATAGTCACATTATAATATCGGTCACAGGTCACAGGGCAGCACTGAGCCAGAATCGCTCTGTGATTTGCCCTTAACATTGGGCGGTTCCTGTGCAAGGGGCTATCCATCTTGGTGTATTGTGAGGAGCTTGGGATTGTTGTGGTGAGGATGAGGCGGTCGAAACCTATGCCATTTAACCGCTACACTGCTTACAAGCTGCATATTGGGTGTATGGCCAATTCTTGACAGGGGTCCCTAAGAGGTTGGTGGGAAGTCAGAGATGCCACTTGCATTGTGTTTGTGATGGTTCTTGCGTGCAAGGTGGTCGCACATAGTGGGGTGAAGCCCTGGGCTTGTGAACGTTTGATGGAAATGATGTATCTGATGTATTCATCGGGGTGTCCTTGAGTGTTCGTCCTGCCATGATTGTTTCAAGGCGGCGCAGAACCCCTGGATTTTGTGCAATATGGGCAGGAGCTAGGACAGGTGGAGGGATACATGAATAGACTGGGCTCCAACGTAGCATACAAGAGTGTAAAGCATTTCCCTCTGGTGATCGTGTGGAGATACGGGCTAAAGACCGCAGAACCACCATGGACACCATCGAAGCCATACCGGGTGCCCTCGAACATACTGGGAGGCCGGCTATGATTGTACTTGAGAGTCCTGCATCGGGCCAATGCAAGGTGTCACTATCCTGCGGAGCGCACTCACCGGCCACCGGTCACGTGGCTTTGACACCGGAACGGGCTCCTACCTCCATCTCCTAAGGCCATTCGAGCATGGCGCACCCTTAACATCAAAGCGTCTGCATGCTATATGATTGTATGCTGCGAACTAACACAGCAGTCGAAGTTGTATGCTCTTGGGGACCTGTTGTACTCTGCAACGTGCGCGGTTAGCTTCGAAGAGATTGTCACGTAGCTTGGTAACACAGGCAACCGTTGCATAGTCTCCACTCTTGCATGCTGTGAAGGACCACGTGTCCTACATCACCCCCTGGTGCTGCCAGAAATAACCCTTGACATGCGCCCTAGTGCGCTCGTGACTCTGATGTGACTGCGGCCGTATCTGCTGTGACGGAATGGCATTGAGGGCCATTAACCGCATTCAAAGATCATTAAGCCAGCTTGCTTGGCGTATAGAGCCTGTTCAGACACTCCTGCCAGCTGCTAGTAGACTAGTAGATCACCTCACGTTGCCTTCTCTTAGCGAAGTTACCGGCAGATACAACTTCCCTCCTCTCCAATTACAAGCCGCCAGTTATGGCGTGGCAGCTCGGCAGCTTCACCACGACCTAGACAGCTACAAGATAAGCGTCGTAACTGGCAACGTGCGTGGAGCAGGCACGGGTTGTGGGGCGTATATCCAGCTTATCGGCAGCCTGGGTCAGACGGACTTAGTACCCGTAGGCGAAAGCGTAGACGACGGCTTGCAGCGAGGCTCCACTGTGACCTTCGACATTCAGGTCCCTCATAACGGGCTGGGTGCACTCAGACGAGTCTATGTTGCCAGGGAGAAGGCCAGCTCAACAGCGACCGGGGAAGGCTGGTTCTTGGAGCAGGTCAACGTAATAGGACCTAACCATGAGGTCTTCATCTTTCCATGCAACGCCTGGTTGGGCCAGAGCGATTGTGGAGACTATCTAGGTAAGCAGCAGTATTGTACCTTGTGACTGGTTGCATGGACATGACTGGAGCACACCAACTGCTTCCTGTGGGCAAAAGCGCTTCAAGCAGTACACAGTACAGGGCTTTCTGCATGCATGCATGCATGCAGCTGCAGGAGCATTCTAGCTTGTGATTGCAGTGGCCATCACTCCTGCTTATGGCCTGAAGTCAGCAGTGGGCTGCATGCTGCAGTGCTTAATGTGCATGCAGTAGACTTTTCATACCAGCTGGGAAGCAACTTGCTAAACCCTCAAGCTGGCTCTGCAAACAGAGTCAAAGCAGAGTTGCTGCATATGACCACTCCCTGAATGCGCCATGTCAGCTGCATGTGCGAGTCCTTAGGCTGCACTTCATCGAAGTATGTAATGGTTGAGAGTGACACGGTGGTCGAGCATCAGTTTGGGCCTCAAACTTGCTATTTGCGGTCTTATGCTTGCTCTTTGGAATCTCAAGCTTTTTGTTCAGCTGCTGGTACAAAAGGCAAGAAAAAGGGCAGGGGATTTGGCACACACCCCGGAAGCTGGCTATCTGGACAAGAGAGGGGGGCAGCCAGTGCACACAACAGCACAGAGACCAAACCTTGTTACCTGCAGTTGCCCGCCCCCAAGCAGCAATGAGCGCCAGAGCAATATCAATGTCAGCGCAGAATGCTTAGCTACAGTACTGAGTTGCTTGCTTGCAGCGGCGTCCTCTGTGCAGGGGGTCCCTTTTCTCTTCTCCTTTCATTTCAGGTATTGGAAGGTAATGAAACAAACAAACCAGTTTTACCGTCCGGGTCCCAGACCGGAAGTCGAAACGGCTCATCGGACGGCAATGACATGCAGGAATAGCCAATGTTAGGTGAAGAGCTGACATCTCTGTGCCATGCCCCCCCCATTGCCTTCAGGGTCTTTGGAGCGTAATCTGCTGCCATTGATGGTGGATCATGAGAATAGCTGTCCAATACCAGTCAAAGGAGATGCAGTCAACGTACTGGCCAGTGGCGTGGCCTTCCCTCATCCTGAAAAGGTACAGCCAGGGCAAGAGCAGTACACAAGAGCAGTACATCAGAGCAGTACAACTAGAGCAGTGCATGTGCTATGGAGTCACAGCTGCAGTCAGCGAGCAGGCAGGCAGGGCAAGGCAGCAGGGTGGTAGGCAGCAGTGGAGAAGAGCAGCAGGCATGCAGAAGGGGGGTCATGTGTGTTGATTCGGCGGGCTTTTGCAGCTGAACCCCAGAGATATGAAGCGGGCAGCAGAGCAGGTGCAGTAGTGGTAGCAAGGCAGCAGTACTGGTAGCGCTGGCAAAGGAGCAGCAGCAGTAGTGGCCGTGGCAAGGCAGCAGCAGCAGCAGCGGTGGTGGCTGGAGCAAAGCAGTAGGCAGCTTAGCCAGAGAGCAAGGAGTGCACAGCAGGAGCAGCACTGGGCTGTGCAGGTGTTACTGCGTGAAAAGCGGGTTCAAATCCAGTAGCAAAATCACAGCTGGCTATTGTGGCTGCTGTAGCTGCTTGACATGTCTTACATGAGTGTTTGAAAGAAGAGATGCGCCTGGATGAAAAGATGAAGCGATGATGTTTACTCTTACAGAGGCTCTCGCCGCGAAGCCATCAAGCTTCAGGGGCAGTGCACGGTGCAATACAGCTATGGAGGACAACTTAAGCGGAGCAGCTTCAGCAGAACAGCAGGTGCAGGCAGGGCGCACATGCTGCCGTGGCATACAGGGTTGCAGCTAGGTGATCATAACCAAGCTCAATAACCTTCGCTCTGTAGAAAAGTAGTGGACAGTATCAAATTAGGAGACTATGTTTACACACCTTATATCTTGTTGTACTGCAAGAGGTCTTCAAAAGACTCAAAAATGGAATCTGTCTCTCTACATAGACATGCTTATAGCTTGGCGCTGATTACCCTGTGGCCTTTGAGCTGCTATAAGCACATGTTGAAAGAAAGTCCATTGTAGGGGTGCTAAGGAGGGTGCCTGCCCTTGTCTCTAAGTACTGCAAATGCCTCAAAGAGTGTGCCCAAGCCATAGAAAGGCATCCCATAGCTCATTTTGCACCTTGTTTCCCGACCCTGTTTTTGTTTGCTGATGTCCTGTAGGTCATCAAAAACAGGATCCGAGGTGTGAACATGAAGCACTTTGGCTATGGCGGGGAGGACGCGTACTTTTATTGCACTGGGAAGTAAGTTGCCTGGTAATAACTGCCATATGAGTGACAGTATATGAGCTGTCTTCTTTCCCGTGTACCGTTTGAGGTCATTTGCATCTACCTTCACAACTTTTGGTTAATTGGTCTTGCCTGCGTTGCAAGCCTCGTCAAGCTTCGTGTAGATTTCTATCTATCAGCATCTACCTACACATCTGCTCCGGCGTTCGGTACGGTCTTTTCCTGCATTTCAAGCCTTGTGGACCCACCCTTAGGCACCCATCGATCAAAGCATGCTGTTGTCGGTGTGCATGGGTGCAAAAGAATGGTTACCTGGTGGATCGTGGCTGTACCGTTGGGCAGCTTCAGAGGAGTGGTGGCCAGAACAGCCTTTCTTTATCTGTTTTAATGTTTATCTTTTTAATTTTTATCTTTAGTTCAGAAAATGAATACTTCATGAAATGAAGTTATATTGGCTAGATATACAGGCTGCTGTCCAGTTAGTTATGCAGATGTGTTGCTGTCTGCTGCTGCTATCTGGATAGTACACAGTGTTAATACTGCAGGTGTTGTGACTGCGGCCTTCTGCACTAGCTGTGATGCATCAACTTGTGCTTAAACTGCGGTTTGGATTACCATTATGTCAGTGTATTTCTGCAAACTTGTGTTTACCTGCTGCTGCTGCTGTGTTGCAGGAATGGTGTTTTTGGCATGGGTGTAGCAGATGGCGTCTATATGTGGAAGGAGCTGGGGATAGACAGCGGGACCATGAGCAGGACGCTGATGGAAACTGCCATGCATCTAGTGCAAGCAGGGGTAGAGGATGTGGTACAAGGTAAGCTGGGTTTAGTGTTCAGGGCTTATGCCCTAAACCCTACGCATCTAGTGGAAGCACAGGCAGAGGATGTGGTGCAATGCAAGCTGGGTGCTGCTGTTCAGTGGTGTTAGCTGGGTCTCCAAGTGACGTTCTTGGCGTCTAACCACACCCTGGGGGGGTCTGCTCGTGCGGGGGGGGTGGTCGGGGTGGTCTGGACCCCCTCCCCTATCCCCTATCCCCTACCCCCTACCCCGCAAGTCGTCCAAGGGGGGGGGGTCCAGACCCCCCCCCCCCCCCCCCCCCCGTGGTTAGACGCCAATAATGTTACCTGGAGACCCAGTTAGCACCCTGTTCCATGGGAGCAGTACTAGCTGCTGTGCTGCAGTACTATGTACCTGGTATGTGACAGCTTGAGGTGCGGGGCCTATGGCACGTTTTTGCTATGGCATATCATGAATTGTAATAATATGTGCAGCGGGAAGTATGTTATGTAGGGCTTTATCATATGCTTTGTGATGGGCCCAATGTTGTTTGGGGCTGGAAGCGAAAGCTCCCTTGGGCTTGCCTCAGGCTGGGGCAGGGGGGGGGGGGCGCTTGGGAGCATGTGGGAAAGGGTTTGGTGGTGGTGGGGAGCCTGGTGCGTGGGGAGAAGTCTTGCACTGTTGTTTGCAGCAATGGTTTACCGATAGGGGGTTTGGCATACTCCTGAATAGTGAGGGCCTTACAAAGAGGTGTGATGGGAGCTGGAATGTGATAGGGTGAATTCAGCGGTGTGACTGATGTCCAACTGTCCGCCTGTGCCCCCCCTTCCCCTCCTTTCTCCAGTGTCCTCCCAATATTGCCCCATGCCCTGTCCCCCTTTCCCCCTCCCTCCCCTGCCGTGACCCCCCCCCCCGGCCCCCCCCCCTTCTCCCCGGGTTTCTCTCCCCCTTTCCACCGCCTGCCTTGTCCTCAGTCCCCCTATCCTCCCATGTTTCCCCCTTTCCCTTGTCTCCCCTGCCCCTTCCCCCACCTGCCCCCCCCTCTCGGTCCACCCCCTGCCCACCCCACCCTCGTAGAAATACTAGTGCAGACACGACGTGCTCCGCATCCATCCTGTTGCATGCCACCTTACAACCTACTTACCTCAAATCCCAGCCCTGCGGCCGGGCAGAAGAAGTATGTGGAAAAGTCCCAGTTTGAGGACAAGATATCATATGAGCTGGAAAGACGGAATGAAGGTTGTAACATGATGCAGTCTGATCTCCCGCCCCTGCTTCTTACTGTTGCTGCAGTCCTTCAGGTATCAGCGCGCCATGTTGAGTCTGAGGGTGTTCAAGGCAGCTGTACCGCCTGCCTCCTCACCATTAACACGGAGCTGGGGCGCATGCAGGCAGCCACACTGGGGGACTCGGGCTTCTTCCTTATTGGGAGGGAGCCGGGGAAGCAGCAGGTGAGCGCTTTGGGAGATTGAAGTGGAATTAATGGCTAACTGATTGCTGTGTTCCGTGACATTTTTGAGGTGTAGGGCCTATGGCACTGTTGCTATGGCCTATCGTGAAATGTATTCATAATACAGAGGCGAGTGGGGTTCAATGTGCCGATGAACATTTTGATCCATGTTTCAGCAGAGCTCATTTGTTCATATGTCAGCAAGTGTGCTGTCTATTCCTGTGCCTCCTCTTGTCTCCTATCCTCTGTCCTTTATGATGCTCTTTGCTACCGGTGTCGGCTGCTCAACAGCTGCTGCTACCCGACTGTGGCATATGTTGCTGGAGCATATTTCTCATGCGATTGTTAAAGGATCCCGTCGGCCATATTGCTAGCTATGTGATTAACTTGTAATGCCACACCAGCGGAGTTTCCAGTGCTACCACTCAACTGCATGCTGCTGCGGTGCTGCCTAGGCTGCTGTCACTGACTTCCTTTAGCATTCCCTCGTGAAGGGGTTCGTGGGTGCGGCAGTCGTATACCGTTACTCAGCAACTAGCATGGTTATTGTGGCTTTTCTGAACTTTGCCTTAGCACAGGATCTGCCACCCCCACCCCCCGCTTTAGGTGTCTCCTTGGTCATATTCCTAGCATCTGACCCCTCTGCTGCGCCTTCTGTACTCATCCTTTTTCTCCTCCTTGCCCCCCACCAGCGGCAGCCAAGCATACGATTCCGAACGCCGCAGCTGGAGCACGAGTTCGGCTGCCCTTACCAGCTCGGCCACCACGAATACGCCAACAAACCCGACGACGCCGAGTTCGCCACCATCCCAGTTTATAAAGGCGACATCATCGTCATGGGCTCAGACGGGCTTCTGGACAACTTATCAGAGGTGGAAACCCTGGAGGCTGTAACTCAAATGCAGGAGAAGGGGATGCGGCCAGGGCCTATGGCGCAGGCGCTAGCAAAGCTTGCCTTTGATCATAGCTTGGATAAGCATAGGGTTACGCCATATAGCAGAGCGGCGACAGAGGCGTTTGATATGGTGTATTCTGGGGGGAAGCCGGATGATATTACCGTGTTGGTGGCTATCTTGGAATGAAAGGGGTGGAGGGGGTGGTAAGGGTTCTGGCCTTGCCCATGATGGTTCATTGAGAACTAATTAATGATCCTAGGTAGAATTAGAATTCTGGGTGGGAAAGACGATCCTCAGTGGGAGAAGGCTGCTTAAGCTGGGCCTGGGAGCTAGGTGTTGGGTAATGCATAATGCCCCAAGGACCCTCCCGACCGTAGCAAAGAGCCCCGCAGCTCACGTCCTGTGCTATTCCTGGGAGCTAGGTTGCAGGGAACAGAAGAGCGTAAGGTTCCTTCATGACAGCCCCTACATATTGAGGGTATGGCATTGGAGTGGTGGGGTGTAGAAGGGGCTGGAGGCACTGAGGAGAAGGGGGGCTTAATGCAGGCATCACTTGCGATGGAGAGACGCCCAAGCAGGCCAAATGAGTTGCAGATATGGGCGGCAACATGGACAGGATGTATGTGGTGTCTGTCAGGCACCAAGGAGCTAGGGGTTAAATGCATTTCTCACTTATGTGCAGCCCGTGATGTGGTACAACGATGGGACCACTGGTGCGGGGGTGGCTCAGGAGATTTAGCATGTTTGTTATCATGAATGGAGTGATGTAATACATCAGTATGTTCATCATCATGAATGGCGTGGTATAGTACATCAGGCTGAGACTTCTGGTGATGCACATTCATCTTGAATCTCCTGAGCCGCCACCTCTATCTGTTTCAGTTGATTGTTGCAGATTTGGGCGGCAACTCTGTAGGAGGGGTGTGGTAGTGTGTTGGGCATGTAGTTGCGTAAAGTGGACTAGTTGTGCCTGGGGCTGTGCCTGGGGCTGAGATCGGTCATGTGTGTTGAGATGAAAAAGGCGGGAGCCTCCCGCTTTGGGTGAGGTGAGGGCCCAGCCAGCAGTGGAGCTTGCCACAACTAGTAGCTGCACACAAACAATGAGATTATGCCGCATTGGGCCCTGGCCTAACGTACATTGCCTGGCTACCAAGGAACTGAGTGTGGGCTGGTGGCAGCCTGTGTTGCAGGGTCAGATTCTTGGACAGCAACTTTGAGTATGCCCTTGGAGCCTAAGTTGGCTCCTTGTGGGTGGCGCTGCCCCCACCGGAACCCCTCTTTGATGGGGCCATTTGGGAATCTGTGAATTTGCTCAGAGGGCTCCTAACATGGTCTGGTTGGTTGGCAGTTGTTGAACCATGTTTGTTATTTGTCGGACCTCCTGCAGGCTACTAAAATGAACAGAGCCACCTTCAGAAGGTCTTTGGAAGCATGGGTGCGGGTATGTATGCTTTTGGATGGTGAGATTTGTATTGTTACAAGTTCTTAGCTGTGCACTGGAGGTCTCTCCATGTGCTCCTGCTGTCCTTCATGGGATGGATACGAGGGTTCTTCACTGCGCATTGCTTTGGTATTGGGCGTCCGTTTAGTGCATGCATGCGTATGCAGGGAAGAAGCGGACTGTAGTAGGCAGTTTGGGTGCAAGTCCCAATCAAGCTTGGTAATTTTTTTCCTTGGCTTTGTTTGTTCAGCAGCTACATACATGGCACTTATGGTGACACACTGAAGGGTGGGTGCTTGCCATCTGGGTGACTATGCGTGCTAGTGTGGGCCGCCCGTGTTGTGGGTAGAGGGTTCGCGGTAGAATTGAAGCCCGACTGTAGTATACTCGATATATGGCATTTCAGCTTCTTATTCAAGCCAATTTCAGCTCAACACGCGCAGGGCACGCAGCGGTCAAAATGATACTGGCATCTCACCGATGACTACATCCAGCCCTCACTATCGGCATGCCCCGAGGTGCCCCCCCACGCTCAGGCGCCTTACTGATCGAAGGTAATCGGTATGCCAGCTCAACCATTCAATGCATAAAATAACTGGATATCGATATGTAAGAGTGCCGACAAAGAGCGCCCTATTACGGCCTGGCACCCAATCAGAGTGCATGAATTCATTTGTGAATTTGGTGACCAGTTCCACCTGATTGCCACCTAATGCATGCCAGTGGACGACGACTCCAACCTCCAAATGCAACACCCATAGTATGAGGCCCACCCTTAGGAATCTAAACATCTGCCAACCTGCTGCAGGTGCCTTCCGGCAGAAGGAAACTCACATGAACAATCAACTATCTTGAACGTCCCGGATTTGAAGCCAAACCAACTCATCGGACGGCGATCACTCATCAACAACAACAACAACAAACGGCCATCACTCACTGAACTAGCCATGCAGAGGCCGCACTCAGTTACTTGTTACCAAAACATACATGTATACAGCTAAAAGACTTTAACCAGTCCCTCATACACCTTATAATCACATATGTCACCAGACCGATCTAACCCACACTTAAACATGTCCAGATATTGGACATCCAGGAGCAGGACGTCTGAACCACATCAGCTGGTGCAGGCAGCAGCCGTGCTCACCACTAGAACATCATGCACTACAACCCGACCAGCCACAGAGGCAGCTACTAGCTGTGACCGAGTTGCCAAAAGGGCTGTACTGAAATGCCAAACACGTAACAGGCTGCCAGAATGCCATAGAACAGACAAACCATTCATATGTGACAACTTCAAGAAGGCTACTAGGTCGAATGAACCAAAGACAGCAGCAGGTGGGATCTAAGAAACATTGCTCCCAGGCCACCAACCAGTATTGATACCCAACCAAGGATTCAATCAGGGTATCTCAACCAACTCCTCATCAGACAAGTGAACAGAAGGATCACTACAGGGTTTAATAGTGGCCTCCAAGGCACCCAAACTGCTATTGATACTCCCTTCTGACTCATGATTCCCGCAAAGAGACTTTCCCCAATTCCTCACCAGCCACGAGGGTGATTTGAATGAAAATTAAATACATCCAATAGCAGCTGTCACCATCAGCAGGATGCCCCAGACTGAGGATCCGTATGCAGGTCTGCCACAAGTCTCATGGCACACGGCCTGAAACTGCCGTCTAACATAACAGACATGCAACCACTACAAGCTGTCAAACAGAGAGGAACAACTCTCTCGTCATGATATTGCCAGTACATCGTTACTACACACGCTCAGTTTAATGCAACGGTATCAGAGTCTGTGATTGTGTCCAGTGGTGGCATATCAGGGTTTAGTCAGGGTCCACCCTGAACCACTGGACCAGGGCATGGCGGTCACGAGTTGACGACCAGCGCTTCCAGTCAGTGGGCCCTGACTTGCATGTCAGTTTCTATGCTCCTCAACAGGAGAGAACGTCCCATAATGACAACATGCATCATGTATGACATGCACCCGTTCAGCTTTGGTAGCTGCTGCATCAATGAGTCAGCAATCAGCCAGTGACCCAACAAGGGGAGTCACCAACTGTTACGTACTGTAACACTATACACGGCAGCCAGTAATGACCCATTCATATGTTTCTGGTTGCATGCAGTAGAGGCTCTGATGGAACCAATCCCTCGACAATGATGTCAAAGGGCCTGTATGGGCTCCAGGTAAATGTGCACAGGCTCAGCTCAGTTCATGATTAACAGGAGTTAAAACAGGAGTTACACTTGTGAAATCATGTTAGTGAAATGTGCTGTTGCACCACAGTACGGTGGAGAATGCACCCATACATAAGCCCCCAAGCCCCCTTATCTGGCATCCAGCAGCAACAGCAGCAGCAGGAGCCGTGAGCCAGAGCTATCACATGGTGAGCTAACAACATCACCTGTACTAATGAAACAACCGACCGAGCTTTGATTGCCCCATCCATCCATGAAGATTGCCCCATCCAGTTTGCGCGGTTCCTCACTCATCAGGCCAGTTAAATCATGCAGAACTGCAACAAGGCTGCCTTCCTTCCCCTTGAAGCGTGAGGGTCATCATTGGCCCACACTTAAAGACTCGGGTAGTACTGTGTAGCACAGCAATAATGAATTTTCCCGGACAGCCATGCCAGATAGCTTCACCTGGATCAGGGCAACTCTAATCCCAATCTACTTAGACCAGCAGCAACCAAGATCAGAAACACAGGCACCCGAACCATGCCTGCTGCTGTGTTTGGCTGTTGCAGCACAGCTGCCAATTGAGCGGGCCATACCTCCTGTTACATCTCATTGTTTGTTGGCTTGCCAAGCTTCTCATTCTTTGCCGCCTTTTTCTTCCTTCTTAGTCTACAACTCCAGTGCAAACCAGTAGCCCCATATGTGGTCTTCAATGTTCTTCTGCACCACTGACCATTGCAAGCCCTCCTGCTCTAAACCCTTTTTAGCCTCCTCCACTGTCTTGTAGAAAAGCCCATTAATGACCACAGGCCGTGTTTTACCAATCACATCCTCAGTCAGGGGCGTACCCTTTGCAGCAAGCTTGATGACCTTCACAGGAAACCAACCACTGTCTGGGTCACTTACAAGGCCTTTAACCTGCTTCTCCTTCAGCCATTGCTGCTGCTGCTGCTGCTGCTGCTCCTGCTCCTGTTCCTGCTGCTGCATCCGGCGATTGGACATGTCTGCAGCTTGCCGGTAACTGTCATAGAAGCGGCCAGATGGATCCACACAGCTCTTCCAGTTGTCAAAGGGCAGCCCTACTGCTGGACGAGTCGTCTCTCCCCTTTCCTTGTTCTCTGTGGCCTCTGTAATAGCCTCCACAATGGCAACAGCAAACACCCCTTCCACTCCATTGTCAGGCTGATCACCTCCATCGTTTTCACACCTATGCTCGTCATGGCGACCGGCACCATGACCCTGACCATCAGCATTGCGAGCATCATGAGCAGCAGCAGGCCCTCGCATCACATCTACTTCACCTGCCTGCTCACCCTCCCCCACAGCTGCTCCGTTCCCCTGACTGACTGCATTGTAATACTCTTCCAGCAGTTGCCAGTTAGACTCTCCCAACCCAGCATTTGCCTTCTTTGCTGCTGAGCTGAGTGTGTCAAAAGCCGCCTTGCCACAGCCTCTCCTTGTAGCAAACTTCAAGCTATAAGGGTGGCTGATGCTGCCCACATAAAGACGGCCCCAGCCACCTGCCGCAACTCTGTATGCTGGATGAATGAAGTCATGACAGCCCCCAAGAACATCCAGGAGGTGCCCCTCCTGATGTGCAAGAGCAGCGTGGAGCATTCTGTCATCTTCAGGCTTGGACAGAAGGGTCTTAAAGGCCTGTACAAAAAACAGCAAAGCAGGCATTGATGAAGGTGAGTTAGTAATGGCCAATGAATAGTAACAAAGGAGGATCATTTATGCAAAACAAGCTCCATACATGGCTCTTGTCGGTTCTGGCAGAGACCAGGTCACTACTAGCTCAGGGGCTAGTTCCTGTAGATCCTGCTAATTGTCCTTGCTAACAAGCGGCTGCTATGAACAATCCTTCCATACAAGGGTCATTGCATGTCACACACTTGCATCATCAAAACGATAAACCATGGCTGCTGTGACACTACGTTACTCAAGGTGGTGGTGAAGTCCGGTGCCCATGGACTCACTGGTCTGCAGCTTGTTACAAGCGTACACTGTGCAAGCTGGATGCAGACATGGGACCCTAGTAGCTAGCATAAGAAAGGCGCACCTGTGCTCCAATAAACACCATCACGACTGGCAGCTTCAAGCAGGTCACCAGGGTATGTATAACCGCCTGGTCAAACTCCCTTGAAGCAGCAACCGCTAGGTCCGCATGATCCACCTCTTGGCCAAAGCAGGCACCTGTGCATGTGAACTGCAGGTTGATAGCCCATGTGACCTTCGGGTCCAGGCCTGAAGCCTTCAATAGCAGCACAAGCATCCGCTCAGTGGGACCACTGCCAGTGTAGTTGGGGTTCTCAGCCAGGGCTTTGAGTGTGTGGACAAAGGTCCGGTCCTTAGCTGGGCAATGACCCTTGAGGAGGACAATGCTACCCCTACGTTTAAGCGGTGCATGCTCTGCAGCCTTCTTGAGTTGCTCCAAGCTTTCAGGCTGCAAGCAAGGGCTCTGCATGCAAGAAGGAAGACAGAGTCAGACAATTTCAGAGCGGTAGAGGTTTCAAGGACAGTGCCGATTTCAAGGAAGTGCTGTCACACAATGTTGTTAGATGTAGATTTTGCAAGCAGTAACCAATGTCCAACGTGTAAAACTGAGGTGCTCACAGTTGGTATGCATGCCCTCATCCAGGCATTGACCATGCTATGGCCCTGGGGCCTCTGGCCATTATGCTACATCATGGGGTTTGTTAACACTCAGCCTGCTGGGCTGCAACGATTCCACTGGTACTTCATGTGGCCGACTCTATCATTATTGATGTGCTTTCGACACTGATCATATGACCGCCAGCAGGTAACCTGAGGTGAACATTTCGGACCTTAGAAAGAGTATGGATGCTACCCTGGTTTGAGACCTAATTGTATGGTGAGCACCTGTCAATTAGATCATACGTATGCGAACTAGAGCAGCATGCCCTAAGTACCAACTCTTACCTGCACGCCGCCAGTCTTCTCGGGATGTACTTCAGCCAGCCTGTCAAAACACCTTCCAAGGCGACTGCCCGAGTCCTCAGCAGGTATACCATTGTAGAATTCCTCTTGACTGATCTCCTGCCTGTAGTCAGCCAAATCGTAGGGATTCTTGACCCAGTACTCTAGGACCTTTTTGGACTGGCCCGCTAGCTCTGATGGGCTTGAGACCTTCACTTCCTTTTCTGGTACTACCTGGTCATCATTCCCTCCTTCAGCTTTGGCCGCCTGTTCTGCAGCAGCCACTCGTCTTGCTTCCTCCTCAGCTGCTGCCTTGACCCTGTTGACTTTGTCTAGAGCATGAGCATACACATATCCCCAGTTCTTGTCATGCTTCAATTCCCGTTGTGCAGCTCTCTTCAGAGCTCGAGCTGCTTCCTCTATCTGGACAGCAAGTTGTCTGATTTCTTCATCTGCTTGCTGCTTCTCTGTTCTGTGCTGTTTCATGGCCTCCACACTTGCTGCCAGTTCTGTCAGATGGTTGATGTAAGCTTTCAAATCCCCTGTGCGTTTGCAAGCACTTTCAATGGAAGACTTGAATTTGTCTGCCAAGGACAGGTCTGTGATTTTCAGGAAATTGAAAAACGACAAGCCTGTTTCATAGATCCAAGTTATGGACTCCTTCACAGAACTGATCGTCTTCTGCCTTGCCTCACACTGATTGCTCTGAGCCTTATCAAGCTGGCCGACCAGCTTCGACAGATCCTTCGACTGCACCGACTGAGGGTGAGAAGGAGGCTTGGAATTCGGCATTGGTGCTGCCATCGGTAAGGCCACCTGCAAACAAACTATGTCAGATCTTCAATCTGCTTGCTTGAGATCTTCACTTGAAAGACTAGTGGATGTAGCTCAAGAGTCTTCAAGAGGCAAAAGATAAGGCGACGTCGGTAGGGGTAGTCATCAGTTAATTCGCTGACATGAGAAACGCAGATTTTTACACCCCATTAGCCGTAAACTATGTATAGGGGTCCTGCCTGTAATGTCGAGGCACCAATCTGCTATGGTCCATCCGTCCGAGGGGCAAATGCACCCGATGGGTTGTAAACGGCAGATGGGATCTCCGTGCATGGCAAAGGTGACATAAAGGCAAGTTAATACTTACCAGATGTGCAATGCCAAATCAGGTCCGGAACAGGCCTGCTGAGCACCGCGCACACTCAGGCGATGGACAGCTAGCTGCCACAACTTCCGGACAGTAGGGGTGCTGAGGGGTGGAGTATCACAGAAATGGACCGATTGAACCACAGACAAGAATGGCTCTCCTATTTGTGGCCACTCTGGCATATGACAAAATAAGTGCCGCGCACCGAGGAACGGCAGCTGATGGCATCTGCCGCCTCGATTTTAACGATGTCTCGGTGCTAACAAACTTATCATATGACGAGGTCGTTCGCTTGGCACACCACCTGATACAATTCAAGTGTACAGCGCCCATGGGTCAGTCCACCTGCGAATCCGTCTAGTCCTCCAAGACGTCCATGCCCACACCTTTGCAGCCTCTGACATCAACAGAGCCCACCACGGTAAGAATCAACAGCACATCCATCGTGACTCAATAACCACTCTAATACGCCCATCCGCACAAATGCTACACGCACTAGTACACATAGAACATCTAAAGCTGGACTCGTGCACGTCATAAACCTAGAGAACTGGCGTACTGAAGTCTGCTACTAGCGCCTGCAAGTACGCACACAATGCGAAGAAGCTGATAAGAGTCATCCCAGCTGGCCACGACTTGGGCCCTGGCCAGTCTCCATCTGTATACTGCAGGTCTGCTGCACGCCTGATGTTGTAGTACATCATTGCTACAGACGCTGCCACGCCTGTCACTAGGCCAATGCCAGCTACTGGCCCCTCACCACCAAGTGATAGCAAGGCAACGGCCTGCAACAAACAAACAAACATTTCAGATGGAGTCATGCCATGGGTCCTGCACAGCCCGGAGGGCTGTGCAGTCAGGTCAATCCTAACATATAAACATTTCAGGATTATCTCAATTCGATGTAACCTTTTAACGTGTGGCAATCACACGAGGGCTGCAACAATAGGACCATATGCAGGGTACGGTAGCAGGTCAGGTATAAGTATTGTAAATGAGAGCTTTTCCCTGAGGTTTCCTGTATTGTTCACTCATGACCAGCCAAGATGCTCCATAATTGTAATACAACCATGTGAATGGGTTTTTGACTGTAGCAGAGAGAGCACAGCACAAACCCACCCCTATAGATACATAATATGGAGCTCTGATCAATAATGGCACAAGGAGGTCAGTGAACCCTTCATAAACATGATGCTCCAACAGCATTGAGGGAGCATTGGGGGTCATTAATGGCAGAGCCTCCTCAATTTGATTTAATTGCTATCATCATCACAAGCTGGGCAAAGCTTGTCTCATACATTTTTCAGCCCGTTGCATCATTTGACAACCACAAGCTGGCATTGACCGGTGCCTCCTAGCTGGGAAATTCCAGTATCAATAGCATGGCATCCAAAAGAAGTGTCCACACCCCTTCTATCACTCACCACTAGTGTGCTAGCAATTCCAGCTCCAACAGGCGTGAACTCTGGCCGCCCCTTGTCACCCTCAGGAATATAAGATCTGCAAAACCACAGCAACACAAAAGCAAACCCAAGACATTCGGCCTCCTGTATGGATGTGCTTACCCCTCTAGTCCACAGAGCTAAGCACTGACAGCTGCTCTCAAGCAGACCCACCACTAACACATCCTACCTACTGCCCAATTGCCGGGGTCTCTTCAATAGTCTGGCGGCTTTGGCTCTCTAGCGGTCAAGCCTCTCTTTGTCTCAAATTCTGCTCTCCACTCTCTAACATACTGGTTGGAGTCAAGCCGCGGTTGCTGCATGGCCCAAGACCTGTGCACTGATCTATTTCTTTGATGAGACAGCAGACGCAGACGTATGAGTTGCAGCTAAGAAGGCTGGAGACACTGCTCTCTGTCCTCAGACGAGCGGAAAAAAGCTGCCAATGGACCCTTGCATGTACGCAGAGGCTTTGTATGCAGTGCATGCTGCACCTACACATGGTTTAGGCTGAGCTGTTACTTGTATAAATTTGCTACTACTTGACTGTCAAGACAATTCTGACCCTTGCTCAGCCATCAGCCAGGCAAGCCCTGTGAACGTTCCTGCTGCGCTGTCAATGACTGTCAGATCCCCACACACCAGCTGCTCTCCACACAGTAACAAATTGGACGGAGTTATGCCACGGGCGCTGCACGGCCCAAAAGCTGTGCAGTGATCTATCTCATACACATCAGCTGCCATCCATCGTCTGTGGGACTCATGCATTTGGAAGTACCTCTAGCGTGTTGCCCTTGAAGCTGCTACAAAGTACAAGGATCCCCATCAAAACGGCCTGCTGCAGCTAGTATGGAAGGCTTGTAACCTACGAAGCCGTAGCAGTACATCTGACCACACATCTTAAAAGAGGATTGACCCGCGTACCTTGTGTAGAAGGTCTCTGCTCCTAGCACAATGGCTGCAGGCAGAAAGCAGCAAGAAAAGCAGAGCGGATTAGGAGGTGCAACTGCATACTTGAATCCAGCATTCCACCAACCTAGATCATCTCCAGAGATTTACAATCGCTGTTCAAGGACCATGCTGCAGTGGGTTCAACCACTTGTTTAGTGCTGGTCTTCAGCTTTTCAGTCCTGAGTGGCAGAATGGTGATTGCTCATAGCAGAGCTATGTTGCTTGGGTGTAACCTCGACACTTAAGCTTCTAACAGAAGGTTTGTTTTCACACGGATGACCGTACTGCTCTGCTGCGCACAGTTAGAATGAAACGGATTGACTCAGCACTGCCTTGCACGTTGCATGTTCTGCAGCAAGTTAACTAGATAAGGTCTGCTCGTTGCGTCCCACATGACATCAGATTACATAGCGTACTCACTGCCATTCAATTCGAGTCAAAGTCAGCCCCATGGGCTGTCCTACTGCACTGATACTGGAAACCTACCATAGGCAGTTGCTTGCTGTGCTACTGCAGCGGACACTGTAGGGTCTAATACTGCCTGCGGGTACACCCATGGTGTCAGTCAACCCTCCTTGAACAATCTGCATATCTGTTGTCTTGCAAGCTGTCATAAGACCTTAACAACTGGGCTGCATCTGCTTCTGTGCCGGGGTCTGCTTGGCTGCGCTCGTGTGAAGGGCTTGAAGCCTTTATGGGCGCGTTCAGACAGAGCAATACCGCCTAGTCTAGAGCTGGAGCATAACTGTGCCATGCTTGCGTTAGATCCTATTGATCAAGGACGTGTACAACTGCGATTGGACCCGTGGTGACAAGAAGTGACCTCAGGAAGCAGTATCAGCAAAGCGGGTTCTGCATTGACACATATGCCGTAGGTCGACAGAGGCAGCAGAGATACCATGTACGTGGTGAGTTGAATTGGATGCTTCAACGTCACGTTGAAGCATCCCTTTCTCGGATTCGGAGCCGCCGTCACTAGGTTACAATGCAGGACCCCAGCGAGGGAAATGACTGCACATGACTGCTCCAGCAGAGATGGGCAGTATTCCTGGGGATCAGGTGCATCTTCTAGGTGTTCGCCTTGTAACCTCAGGAGAAACGCATCAAAGCAGATGCTACCCCTCTTGCACCTTCACGACTTGCAAACTCCATCCCTGCTTTGATGAAGTGCAAGCACCTTTGCAGACCATAGATTTACACTGTGGCACTGCTAAGGTACGGCCTGTACGGCCTGGTCTCCCTACCCTGGAGTGTTCTGCAAAATTCAGAGCCTCAGCAATAAATTCTTTCAGAGGAGCTTGCTTGCAGGACAATAAGCAAATCAGTGACATCGAGGTGCACTCCCATGTAAAACACTGAGGGCTTGAGGTGAGAGTGAGCATTCAGTCACACTTCTCCCTACACACAAACGGCTTGTCAGGTTTCACTACGACCTGCATCAGCAATGGCAGCCCAACTCCTAATCAGCCTTCTTGATCAATGTTACGGCTTCCAACCAGACTCCAGATAACAGTAATGGACTTTCTGGGCCAAGTAGCAGATCATACTAGTTCCACATTCCTGCAAACTGCAACTGAGTGGGCTATCATGCTGCTTTTGTCAATGCAATTATCTCCATATTACTTTTGTATGCTTGCATGCTCGAGTATGCTGCACAGAGTTGAGTCCTCTACCAGCTTTCCGCTGGATGCAGTGCATCTGGCCAGCACCACAGGCATGCAGCAGCAACAGTACCTGTAGCACGGCCAAGCCCACTCTGCAATAGCCCAGGCAATCTGAGTACTCTTCCATGAACTGCTTCCTTCACCGTACATTGTGGTTCCTCGGACCGAAACGCAGGTATCGCAAATAGTCATTTTTAACCTCTTTGAAGATGTCGGTGGGTCTGTGCAGGTGCTTTTCTTTGTTTCTAGGGCTTAGGGTTTAGAATTTAGGGCTTAGGGTTTAGACTGCTCACTGAGGGCAACTCAAACCTAACAAGCTGTACCTGCCGCCTGCTGCCTTACAACAGAGGGTCTCAGGGGCATCTGCATGGGCCATGGGCAGGTGCAAGAGTGGCATCTCTAGGCATCAGCTCCCAGGGGACAGCATCCGTACATATGCTGCCCACTTCCTAGAGTATGCTGAAGCACAAGAAGAGGGCTTGGCTTACTTTGGGGAGGCGGTCTACCCAAATAAGAGGAGGAACATCAGGGCTGCCGCATTTTACCCTTATAGGGTTGACCCAACCCCCGCCCAAGGTGAGGGCACAGGTAGTAAGACCCTATAATCAGGGAGTAAAACCTTAATAATCACTGGATAAAACCCTAAATTAACAGGGGTTAGAACCCTAGATAATCAAGGTGAGAGCTCCCTATGAGAGTGAGCATTGGAATGTCTGGAGGTTGGGTACAGGCAATAAAAGCAGGGAAGGGTGCGGACAGGAAAGCAGGGGTTGGTCATGCAATGCTGGAATGGAGAAATGCACAGGATGCAGTGAACAAAAGCAAGTTGCAACCACCACCCCAAAGCTAGATCTTGTCCTCACAGCTGGTCAATGAGCTGAGACGTCTTCCTGCAGAGCGTTGCCATCAAGCAAATCGGTTTGAATATGGTATTGAATGTGATGGGACTGGTAACTACAAGCAAGACAATTTAGACGTAGGTTCCTCTGCTCGTTCCACATTCTATGGGTGCTCCTTGCCATAGCTTTGAAAGCGTAAATGTACCCAGAGTGCAAAGAAATTCAGTAGGGCCTGCACCAGAGAAATAGACACCCATGCATGCAAGATGTTCCCAAACAGTAGGAAGGTTTGTCTGTATGCTTACAAAGACCAACCCAGCTGCCACATTGCACAACGATTGCCCCTTGTACACGCCTACTGCGTGGTCCTATCGGCTCCTTGCTGCTGCCCAAAGCCGCAAACCCACATCTGCTCTGCGGCGCAACACTACTGCCGTCTTTCTTCGGTGCAGTCTTTCTCCAGCACATGGCTGCCACTTGGTATCGGGTCGCTCGTGTTGGCCTCCCATTAAGGAGGGCATGCAACCTCCTGGCCCCACAACAAGAGGGCACGCCTGGGCCCCCTGGCCAAGCAGCATCGATGCATCATGGTTGCAATCAAGTGCCTCCACAATCATCAATGGATGTTTTTTTATATGTTTATTTATGTTTTCTAGTAACAAGCACGAACTAAGCAATCCTTGAGGCCCTGCTTGTTACTGCGTCCTGCCTTGGAATACATAACCTGCCCTGTGGTGTTCAGCCATCAGTGACACCAGTCGTCATCCCTCCTTGCTGCTCCAAATGGTTGTCCTGGTGGCAGCTTCAAGGCAGGCCCATGGCAGGTTTGGCCATGGCACATGTTGAAAATAGAATGGAATATGCTACCTAACCCCTTGCCGATCCGTAATATGTGTTTTTGGTCGTTTTGACCTAGCAGCCCTTTGCGGTTGCCACACCTTACATGAATGTTTGTCTGTATAGGAACCGACTTGATTTTTCCCTACAGCATAAATAGATGCCAGAGAACCCAAGGAATAGTTTTTTGCAACTCCAAGGAATCTCCATGACTAGCCAGATGCAGTGCCCAGACCACCGCCCTAGTAACAGCAAAAGATATCTCTTGCAGAGAGGGATAAGTGGGTGAGTGAGGGAGGCTGGCTGGCTTGGAAAATACACACAGATCAAGCGGGTGTTTCTGCAGGATTTAGCACTAATCAAGTCAGCTGCCTTTTGTCACAGGCCCGCTCCCATCTGTTACCTTTTTGTTGCAGACCCCATCAAGCTTCCTGCCCCTGATAGCTACTATGTAGAGCGACCAGACTACCCTGCCCTCCAGCAGCTGCTTAACGCCCCGGTACCCACTGCAAAACCCCTGCCTGCCCCCATGATCACTATCAGCCACCTCTCACATCACCACCACCACCACCATCATCATCATCAGCAGCAGCAGCAGCCGTCACAGCAGCATCAGCAGCAGCAGTCATCAGCCGCCACCCGTGTTTTACCCCCTCGTGCTGCTGCATCCCCAGGGCTTACCAGAAGTGGCAGTGGGCCTGGTCATGGGGCAACCCCAGGCAAAGTGAGGTAGGACAAGAAGAAGCACGCTTCCCATCTGTACAGCAACTTGCAATTCCCTCTATCCCTACACCCTCACCTCCCTCTGCATATTCCCTCCCTTTCCCCTCTCCCTCCCCCCCCCCCCCCCCCGTGCCCTTGCCCCGAAGTGGCAGTGGGCCTGGTTAAGGGCCAACCCCAGGCAAAGTGAGGTAGTGATTTTGCTTGTGGCACATTGCATATCTCAATCCATCTGAAATGGCATTTGGTGAAACCCTGCATGCGTTCTGGCAGGTGCAGAATGCAAGAGGGTCCGGGGGGTGGGGGGGTGAGCAATGCACCTGGGAGGTAGGTAAGGAGGCAGGACTGGGGCAAGCATGGAAGGGCGGGAGGAAAAAGTTGGAGCTGCAGAAGGCATATGAGCAATGCACCTGCGAGGTGGGTGAGAAGAGAGGACTGGGGCTAACATGGAAAGAGGGCATGCTAACCCCCTCAGCGTGATGGAATGCCATGAGATATATTGGTGATGCCCTCACTTTTGGACTGGCAGCGTGCCGGGATGAAGGATACCTGGAGCTGAAGTCTGTGACCAGTGTGCACGTAGCAACTGGGCTAGTTAGCGTTACTGTTTTTTGATCCAAATGAGACCCTCTTGTTGGGTCAAGAGATGAGCCACAGAGAAACAACCAGGCCTAACCTGTTTTGCACTGTATCAGCTTTTAAGTGCTGTTTTCCCACCCGCTGGACCTCATGGGCATATGTCATCATTGTTTCTAATTGCATAACAAAGACAACCCGATGTTTCCCACCTTGGTAGTTCCTGTAAAAGCTTGAGGTGCAGGGCTTATAGGGACCTTTGCTAGGGCATATCTTGTTTCTAATGGGTGCTTGCATTGCTGCTGCTGTTGCTGCTAGGGACTTGACTGAGGATGAGGTTGCTGTGATTGAGGAGCTTCGTGATGAGAAGTACCCGCTGTCTTGGCAGGAGATAGCTGACATGCACTTCAAGGAGCTGCGCCTTACTGGGGCTGAGCTTAGGAGGAGGTATAAGAAGGCCATGGATGCTTTGGAGGCAGCAGCACATAACAAGGTAAGTTATCACGGGCTACTTCTAAAGAACATGTGCCAATGTGAAAGTGTAGCAAGTAACAGCGCGGGGGGGGGGGGGGGGGGCGCATAGATGGAGTGGATGCTTAGTAAAACAATGGATGCTTTAGAAATAGCAGCATATAATGAGGCAAGCTGGTTGCTGGGGTGGCAGGGTACATGGTGATCCTGTCAATATAGCAAGGTAAGGTGGCTGTCAGGGGCAATGTTTTGGAGGGCATGTGCTCGTGTGAAACAGCAGCAAAAACAACAGCAAGCCACAGCTGGGGGCAGAGCTGGAGATGATGCTTAGTGAAGCAAAAGATGCTTTAGAGGCAGCAGCACATAGCAGAATAAGGGCATTCTTCATGTTCTGTCATTAGACAGCTTAGATGTTGGATGTATGGTTTTGTTTGCTATGCCATTCTATGTTGTGGGATCATGACAGCACAGCAAGGGTGTAAACAAGGGAACATGTATCCCCTTGCCACATAACACGCAATGATGCAGATGATCATGCGGTGATTCAATCAGATGCTGATTGCACTTTCAAGCCTGCACTTGCAACCAACATCTAGAGATGATTCGGTTGTGCGTCAAAGGGGGCATTGAGAGTGGGGGTGGTTTGTTTGGGTCTGGGGGTCTGGGGTCCAAGGGGACGACTCACATGGACCAGAGCAGCAGGGCAAAGGTGGGGGAGAGCTGGAGATGATGATGCGGAGTTACTTACGGGATGCACTAGAGGTGGCAGCACATGATAATAGTATTTTTCTGAACCTTGCTCTTGATTTGAGTACGACGTCACGGGCAAGGCTGCAAGCAATTGCACACTGCAGAGGCCACTGAAGGGTTATGTTGTGTCTGGTGTTAAGGTAGAGTTTCCCTTGTGGAAGTGCAGGAGGACATAGGCCACTCAGAGCTGGGGAGTGCAGATATGGCGTGATCTATCATCATCATTTTATGCAATATTCTGTTACTAGGCGGCAGCACGTAACAGGGTAGCTGATCAGAATCCCTTTGCCAACATGTACAAGCAGGCTTCGGGGCCATGGTTCCCACTGAACAACAGCAAAATAGAGAGGGTGCCTGGGGCAAGGCTCACGGCACTGTGAAACCTCAAGGTATTATGGTACATGCACAATGGGCACAAATTGAATGCCATGGTTTGTCCAATTACTGGAAAAAGCCCTGTATTTCACCACTGCCACCTGTCGCTGCTGACCCCTACTTACCAAGTAGCTTTGCAGTCACTCCCACTTGCCTTCTCTCCTCTGCTGACATTGCACAGTTGTCCAGGCAGCAATCTTTCTCAGCCGCAGCATCTGGCAGTAGCGGCGCAGCTGCTGCTGCTGCTGCTGCTACAGCCAGCAGAGGCCGCAGCCCTCCAGCTACAGCCTCCTCTGCTGCTACTGCTATTGCTCAGGAGGAAGCGTCTGGAGGAGGGGTTGTCGGCAGGAGCCGTCGCCGGGCGGCAGCTGCAGCAGTGGCGGCTGTGACAGCTGCTGCTGCTGCTGCTGCGGTTACTGATGATGATGATGATTTTGACGGAAGTGATGATGAAGAGACGCAGAGTGCTGTTGTTGGTGGCAAGGAGGAGGAAGATGGGGAGACGGAATCAGATGGGAAGGGGGGTTGTAGAGATGCAAAGGGTTTGGGTGGAGCTTTGAGGGGAGGGGGAGGTGCGGGACAGCAGCAGCAGCAGCAGGGGGAAGTTGGAGGAGGAGGGCGTAAAGGGTGGCGTGATAAAATTCCGGAGGTGTTACCAGCCCCACCAGGAGGATGGGAGGCTTACATCAATCGAGATGCAATGAACAGGTAAAATGGATATGTAGACTTTATGTTGTGGCCTAAGGCTGTGCAATTGTTGTGCTTGAGTACCCCCAAGGGGTTATAATCAGAGATTCCTTTGTTGAAAAGCAATAGCATTAGTGCCATAGGTACAGCGAGGTGGAACAAATTGATTTTTTATCTCATGTAGCTGCGACCATCTCCTTGTACTGATAATGTACTACTTGTGGTGCTCGTCGCCGCCACTGCTGCACGTCCCGCTGCTGCTTGCATTGCTTGTCTTCTCGCCTTCTGCCGTAGCAACTTTGCCTGGAGCAGCACACACTTGAGTTACGGCATGGAACGTAAGCTCAGGGAATTGGTGAGCATTCTCGGTGCAGCTGCTTTTTAGTTGATGAGTTTGAAAGGCTCCATTGGGCGATGGGATAACCTCCTACCAGAGTGACTTCACAAAAGGTCTATGGCATATTGTCCGTATTTCCAGCTGCCTATTTGTGCTACTCCCCCCCCCCTCCAGCAGCTATGGTCTATGGTTCCAGCTGAGTGCATCATAGGTCTGCCAGTGCTGCTGCAATTCTGGCACTACTCTCGTTATATCTTGATACGCCAAAGGTGGCTCCTTCTGCCCTGTGGACAATTCCACATGTCGCTGGCACAAATGTCATCTACATGACATAGATCACTGCAGCACCTGCGCCATGGCTTCAACGAATTAATTCCATAGTGTTTTGAGAGCAGGAATTGAGAGCCACACTCTCACTGGCTCTCCATCATAATTCCTGTTTCTCGTGGTGGCGAGTGTGTGGAGATCAGACATAGAGACTGAGACTTTCATTCCTCTCACTGGCACCCCAATGTAAGTATATATCAGGCCGTGGTGGTGAGTGTGTGGAGAACATGAATAGAAATTGAGACTTCAATACTCTCACTGGCGCTCCATGGTGCTTTCTCTTTTCAGGGGTGGTAGTGATGTGCGGGTAAGGGTGCGCCGTGCAATAATGCATCCACCAGCCAAGTGCACCTTCTTGTTTGACATCTAACTGGCACTCATTTCCCATATGAAATGGCTGACTGCACAGGTTTGCAGCCATGCAGCGCCCCCGGCATGACTTCAACCATTCTAGTTCTTAATGCATTGGTAGCAGGAATAGAGAGCAACACTGGCGTTCCATTGTACTTTCTATTCTCAGGGGTGGTGGTGATGTGCGTGTGAGGGTGCGCCGAGCAACGAGACGTCCACCAGCTAAGAGCACAGTACACATGGTGCATGGGCTGAGCAGCTATGAGGGAGTGAGCTTCTATGAGGTGGCGGAGGTGAAGGACCCGGAGGAGGACAAGTGGTATGTATTTGACCTTAAAGGTAGGTGGGTAGCAGCTGAGGGTGGGCAAGACATGGGGTCTATGGTAGCAGTGGCGGATAGGTGGTATTTCTTTTGAGATAGGTGGGGCGAAGGGTTTCCGGTAAGCAAGGGGTGATGTCTATTGTAATGGGGAGACTGAGTGGCAAAATGCTGTGTGTCTAATATGAAGTATATGGAGGGTAAGCGTTTGAGGAGCTAGGGTGGCAAGGGTCTAAAGGTGTTTTAAACATGGGGAGGGCGGGTGGTATGGCTCACGTCAAAGGTAGGTGGGCAGGGCTTTTATTAATTACACCTTGTGATATGCCATAGCAAAAAGCGCCATAGTCCCCGCACCTCAAGCTGTTACGAAACAAGCAAGGTGGAGCAGTAGGGCAGGTGGAACAGTGCGCAGAGCTTGAGGGTGGGGAAATGGTGGGGACCATGGTTAAAAACAGAAATTGGGGGACAGATGTCATGCTTTTGAGGTCACTCGTAGGGAGGGCAAGACCTTCAAAGTGGGCAACGGCTGCCTCAACTCCATCCCCCATCCCTTGGCCCACCCCCCTTTTCTGAGCCCTTGTTTCTCTCATCTGCAGATCGGCCCATCCACTGCCCCTGCTTCCATATAGGTGAGGGCCCAGACGCCCCCCCCCCCCTGCTGTCCTGGTTCACTGTGTACTGCTTCTACACCCCCACCTTGAAGGTAGCAAAATGGACGAACACAGCTATTCCTTAACTATGATCGACCACCAGCGGCCTAAATTTCTATCCGTGTGTCCTTGTTTTCTGCTATTTGCAGATCAGCCCATCCACTGCCCGTGCTTCCATATAGGCGAGGGGCCAGACGGCACCCCCCTATTATCCTGGTCCACTGTGTACTGCTTCTACACTCTACCTGATGGTACGAAATGGGCAGAACACAGCTTCTTACATGATGAAGATGATTTGATTGCTATGGGGGAGAAGAGTGGGCTGAGTGCAGAGGGTTTGCTGCCATTGAAGGAGTATGAGCTGCTGAAGAGGAGGGGGAGGTACCACAGCCAGCTGCAGAACATTGAGTATGAGGTAAGGGGTGGGGGAGGTGGGGGAGCAGTGGGTGAAGCATTGGACAAGAGGTGTGATTATGGCTGGTGAAGCAGGGGGATAGAGAGGGAGAGGGGGGGAAGATGAGAAGGGGCAGGAGGCAGAGGGGGATGGAGCAAGCCCAAGGACAGAGGAAGGGAAAAGGGAGGGGGAGGGGTGAAGCAGGGGGAAGGTAGGGACTGGGGGGAACGGAGGGCGAAGTGGAAGGAGGGGGGGGGAGGGATGGCAACGCGGAGGGCGGGGGGGGGGGGGTGGCAGGGAGAGTCGGAGGGGGGAGGGAGGAAGGAAGCTGGTGGAAGCTGGGCAGAGGGGGGCGGAGGTAGGGAAAACGGGGGGGGAGGGTGGAGTAGGGGAGGGGGAGTAAGGGAGAAAAAGAAGAAAGAAGTGGTGAAAGGAGAGGGGTCCATCTAAAGTAGCAGTAGCCATGCATGCGGATGTATAGGCCATGGGTGAAGTGCAGATGGCTGGGGATGACAACAAACAAAAAGTAGTAGCAGAAGGGGGTGAGAAAGGGTCTGGCAGAGATGAAAGACATACAGCAGGAATATAATGCTAGCAGACTGACAAAGGTTACGGCCTGCTGATCCAACCATGTGGCACGGCCATTGTGCTAGCAAGTAGACAGCTAACTTGTTATTACATTTCATCATATGCCATAGCAAAAAGTGCCATAGCTAACTTATATCAGTCGTATAAATGGGCAGAACACACTGGTTGCTGTATGGGTGCCATGCCTGTCAACAATATGCTGTTGTATGACTGTGACTTTATACAGACCACTAGCAAAATGATGGCTTGGCTTGTGATGCAAATGTTGGCTTGCTCCGGTTCTCACTGCTGCTGCCTTTGCAGTGCTGGATCTTTGAAGCAAAGACAACTTGCAGAGTGATGGCTAGGCTTGTGTTGCAAGACGTTGCTTGCTTCCTGTTCTTGCTGCTGTTGTCTGTGCAGTGCTGGATCTTTGAGGGAAAGTTCCCTGAAGGCCTGATCTTCGACCCTGAGAACACATACTACTGGCAGAAGACGTTTGATCCGGCCACGATGCAGCTGGTGCAAAATGATAACTGAAGTAAACACGCAGGTGTACCATTAGGTGTGCACGTAACGGGCTCAATACATGTGTCCTACTTGTTCTGGAACTGCTGCTGCTCTACTTGTTCTGGAACTACTGCTGCTGCTCTGCGATTCTCCACATCTGGGTGAGAGTATTTTTGGCATAGAATGTATACAATGTTCTGGTGATATATGCTGTTGCGTTGCTGTTTGTTTGCTGGATGTACCCAAAAAATCAAAAAATAAAATTGTGTGTGCACTTTTCCAGGGCCAGTATTCTGCATCATTGTATCTGCTTGGACATGCATGATCATGGAGTTCAAACTGGTGGATGGTGTTCAGTTTTTCCTGGTTCTATTTGTGTTAGTGGCTTTGCCACCCCTGTGGTGAACTGTGGCACCGCACGCGTGCCGATGGGTTTGCCAATGTAAGATTCACACACACACTTGTGTTTGTCTGGAGGGGAAGTTCTGCAACGACAGCAGCAAACAAGCTGAGGGTGTGCGACAACGCGAGGAGGCGTGAGGGCCTAAGAGGCAGCGTATACGTATGTGAGTTGTGTTCTGTGAGTTCTGATGGGCTTAGGCGTCAGCAATGTAAGATCATCTGCCTACCGTTCATGCTGAAACAAGAACATCTACCTCAGTGACCCTCTTCGTCTCTGACTGCCCTGACGAACTGTTTGGGACACTGAAATACATACTCCCATACATTTACTTTTAGCCAGCTAGTATCAATGAGAGCATAGAAGTGCATTTAGCAAGTGCCGAAACAGGTGCGTAATCCCCTGCGAACCCGCCACGTCTGCATGGCCAAGGGCCTTGCAAATGGTCAGCTTTGTTCGTGTCTTATAATTTCAGCTCTGCATTACAGTTGCCATGTGCACATGCATGGTAGTGGATCGTTGCTGCAAGTGAGTAGGCAGTTGCGGCATGCACTCACAGGCACTCTTCAAAGCTGGGGCTGCTCGCCGCTTGCGTCGGCCGTCAATCAATTGCAGCGTTGGTATCCAAGTTGAATCACCTAGATGTACGAAATATCAAGTTAGGATATGTACCAATAAGGTCTGCAAGAAGCAGGGCTCACAGCAGGTATCAAAACGGCCAACCCCTGAGCTCCCGGAAAGCCTGTTACGGATGGACTTACGTCGTCATGCTTCTGGCAGGTCCTCAAGTTTGCTCAGGACCTCGGGCTCGAGGAGCTGGAAGTTCAGCAGTGCGGTTGCCTTGGTAAGAGACAGAATACTTGGCTTGCAGTAGCCAGTCAAGCTTTAAGCCACAGATAAGCATGCATGATCGTGTCCAAGATAAGGTCTGCGCTATAAAAACGACATATGTCAGTGGGGCACACTCAGCAATCTGTTCATCCTTGCTACTGCTCCTCACATGCCTGGTCCCGCCATTCCTTGTTTGTAAGGCCACAATTCATTCTGGAGCGCAAACAGCATCCATGCATCAGACAGCCATAGTATTCTGCGCTAAACAGTGTTGAGAAGCTCCTTGCAGGCGCACTCAATGTAACCAGGGCATCTCCTGGAAAGCTTGCCAGGGAGCGTTGCTGTGAGTCATCATGCATGCCCTGACATGGCACATACCCTGCCATCTCATTAGGACTGACGGGTCTGCATATCCTGCGCTGCAACCTGAGCATGTGGTGAACACATCCTTCTTCTGCTGTTGCCCCAGGTAATTGCGGCAATGGGCCCAACATTGCCCTTCTCCCCCAGGAGCTTGTGCTGCGCCATGTCTCCACACCCTCAGACCTTGCAGACATCCTGAACTGGCAATGTGGCCTGGACATCAGTCCTGATTTGCTCAAAGCTACTGAGGTGAGTGTCCTGTTGACATGTTCTGAACAGCCACTGTTGGCTGCCTGTGATGAGCCTTGAATATAGGGTTTTTGCTAGAGGGTGTCTGGGCTGTGGGTGGCTGGGAGGGGGGGTGGCATGGGGTAACCCACCCCCCTCTACCCCCCGCTGTAGCACACAAGCCCGATAAGAGCCCATTGGAGGTTTCAGCGGGGTATGCGTCAAGCGTCTTGTCGGTTAATCGAAACCCGTGTTTTATCAAGTTAGAGACGAACCCGCACTTTCTGTAAGCAGTATTGATAGGAATTGGGTGTGACATCAACCGATTGATTGTGTTCACCTAAATGGGAAGTAATGGAAGTCACCTAAAAAAACCTTCGTACAGCAACTGCGTCCATGGCTACAGTGATGTAGCAGTCTTATGAACTGCACATCTGGAAAGCCATAAGCCACTGATTCCAGAAACAGGGGTGACGTCTACAGGGGATCTGACGAAATCCCCGTGGAGCATGGCAATCAATCAGCGGTGTTGCCAGCCTACCCTTGATAATGTCAACAGGGCATACGTTGCGCAACAATCACACGACTATTAAATGCCGTCAATGCAATAACCATTATTGATGTTACTACTACTACATCTCATGATACATGATAGCAAAAAGCGCCATATACCACAAGGAGATGGCAATAACCATGACTGCTTCAGAGATACAACTGCACAGCCCTCTGGGCCCTGCAGCACCCAAGCATGACTCGAACCAGTTTTTTAGTGGGGTGGGCTGACAAATAGCGAGAAAGAGAGAGGGCTGCAGCTTCTAGCGAGGCTGAGACAAGCACGCAGTAGTGTAGTAAGCCCAGACTTGCTACATTGAATAAACGCCGAACACTGTAGATTTCTCTGGATCTCCCATACATAAGTCCAATTAGACTGGCTCAATACCATCACACACTAACTCCAAGACCTAGATGCACACGTCTGCCATACAACAGTACATACTGAGTGGATGACTGTATCAGAGCAAGCTCTACTTACAGCTCTGAGCTGTAGCTGCCTTCCCCTACCGCACAAAGAGGCAACAGCCTTAAAAGGATACTACTAGTCAAGACTACACAACACATTACTAGGTTGTTCAACCAACACCATAAGCTGCTGACCTAACCACATACTTCAGCGGGGAACATGGCTGATACATGATGGCAACACTAAACATTAGGCTTTTGGCTTCACCACAAAACTAAAACTAAAGTAACGGACAACAAAGGCCACCCCCAGGGATATAATGGGAGTGGTAGTCCCTGATGAGGTCAGATACCCTGCTGCATAGCATACATGTATAACATACATGAAGCGACACAAGCATTCAAAGCTCACAACATTAGCAGGATAGGCTAGCTGTTGTTTCCTTTAAGCACGTCAGCAACTCGGCCAAACACATGTGCAACAGCATGCAGCACACACTGTCTGGCATACTATAGTAAGTATGAGAACTTACTTACATTGTCAACTCTGAGTATTGATTTAGGCAGAGACAGCATGCACCATCATACATGTAGATGCAAGCATGCTCCTTCTGCATGTCTGAGCCTGAGATAACACGGCACCAATATGCTGCTTACACTTAACTATGGTCAACACAATGGGCTGGCCCTGGGCTGACAGAGGCTAGCATAGAATGCAGTGGCACCTGCTTAAGCAGCACATGCCAAGATGCCTTATGCATTTTATATGATAATCCCATCAGCAGCCACCATCTATATTTTCTAAAAACGCATCAGCGCATGCATCAGAAAGGCTCCAGCCTAAATTCACCCTATAAACTAAACCTCAACAGGGGCTAATAAGAGTGATACCATGAGTAATCTGGACTACATACACACAAAATATGATGGATGCTGTGGTTGCTGCCAGGTTGGCCCAGTCCCATTATGGATGGTCTGGTGGCGGTTATAGAACCACCATTTACCACACACCATGCAAGAGGCTTGCAGTCTATCTTGAAGACGGTGCAAGCAGTTGCCACAATGAGCTACCATCAGAAACTTGCAAACGAAGCAAGCTTCCTTGCTATGTCATTCTTCATTAAGTACGTATCCTGTCCCCATGCATCGCATACATGACATCACAGGACCTGCTCTTCACTGATTCTGCAAGTTTCTGCTGCTGATAGACAGCAATGTGTCTTACAGGGGTTGGAGAGTTGTTAAGTGAGTGGCAACATTCCGTAAGATGCTAAACATATGGCCTTCAAAGCGGGCCAGTGGGCTTTTCCTGCCAAATTCAGGGCAACACACATTCCATCCTTCATGTGCGCCGCAGCATCCAGTACTAATTAGGGTCGAGACAGGAAGTGTCTGGAGCATCCTCCTTTGCCAAAGCAAGCAGGGGTCCACCTCCGCGCGCTAACTAAAAATGTTCACTACCCAATATGGTGACCTGAACCCCATGAGTCCATCAGATCAGTGCCCACTTGGGCTTACCTGCACAAGGGACAGGCCCACCTTTTTGGCCTGGCGTTGTATTTTAACTTTGGCTTGCCTTGCTTTATTGCCCCATAATCTCTCTTGAGAAGGGCAAGGGCAGAGCTTGTACCACATACCTCCATCGGTGCGCCCGTTTCTTCGCTGATCGAGCACACGCAGTCATCTGGCAGTATCTCCAGTTCTGTAGGCTTCAGCTCGCCCGTCACCCCTCCCACATGGAACTTATCAAGCTTTGCTAACACATACGTGCCAACACACATACTAAAAGTACAGGACGCACTGAAGCATTGGTTGACTGGCTTCCATGGAAGGTCAAGCTGTTGACCTTTACCACTTTCATCACTGGTGCCCACCATGTAGAGCAGACCATTTGTCGTAAATGCGGTACATGCCAGGTTTTTCTGGCACTTCGCTGCTGTAGCGCTTATGTCTGCCTGCGCTGTGGTACCTGGGACCTTGTAGCCCATGCAGCCGCCCCAGACTGCTTGGTACACTACCACACCGTCCTTATCGACCTCGGGATGCTTGACGTTGGATAGGGCATGTAAATCTGGCATCTTTCCCGGGAGAAACACATAACCCTCTACTGCAGGGCACGTGGAGTAGCAGCAGTCCGCGGTGGACGGCAGCAATGCTGCCCTTTGCGCAGCTGCTGGCGGCATCAGCGCCAACAGCGCGAACAATGCTATCATGGCAGTCAATGTGGCACCCCAATTGGTGTTCATTGGGAATCTTGCTGCGAGGTAAGCAAGCGTGTTCTATGCTAAGGTTTGTGGGCAGTTACCGCGATCTAGCTGGGCGAAGCCGATCTAGCAGTCGCGGCAGCAGAGAACACAGTGACACATCCTCATTCATGCATTTTGACCTGAATACGCGGCAGGCTGCCCTGTCGTGACCGTGAGTATGTTTTCAGGTAGACTACCCGCCAGACTACATGTGGCCGACGTGGGTGACGTTCTCAAGGTAGTTGTCACGATTTGATCGGCTTGCCGGAAGGAGCATGATGCAGGCTCACCAATTACTGCGGGCCTGTATGAAGGGAAGGGGAAACAGGGGCTTCACTGCGATAGAGTGACTGAGCAAAGTGACCATCGAGTTCCACTCGATGAAGTCAGGGGTTATAAGTAGGTTTTTGAGTTATTGATACCTGTTTAGAGCCCCTGGATGAAGTATCGACCATCCGGTCGAGTGACTCAGGCACGATGCGACTACCTTCTCTCTCTGGACACGTGTAGTGGCCTGAATTGCGTGCTACAGGCACTGCAGCAGGCAGTGGATCACCTGTCCAGACCGCCCTCCGCGCAGCCCAGGGCAGCTTCAAACCTACCGCCCCTCATGCGCACCAGGACGAGGCTGAAGCCTCTCCAACCTCCCACCCACTACCATGCATTCTGGGTGTCCTCATACCTCCCGCACAGCCCGTCTGGGCCCTGGTCCTGAACCACGCCCACTGATTGGCTTCTTCCCATGCTTGTAGTGCGGCAGCCTAGCCTCAGACTGACCCCAAAGCCGAATCCGATTCAGCAGGGACTGCACCTCACTGATGCGGTGCATGTTTTACCCAATCTTGTGGTAAACCCATGCTTAATCTGATTTTTTATCCTGTTAGCTGCATGCTTGTAATGCGTCAAAGCAACCACCTTGTCCTGGGCTTTTTCAAAGCAGACAGCGATAGTCCTATTTTGCCCAAAGGCGCCAACTTGAGTGACTCTCAAGGGCGTGTTAGTCGAGCCCTATGACGCTTAGCGGTCGTGTGGGCCCCATATGGATGAAGCAAGAGTTGTCATCTGTCTTTGAATGAAGCGAATGAGGCTGCTATGTAAGCTTTCACCAAGCAGAGTTGTACTGCTCCAGTAAGGGGGTCAGTGTCAACAAGTGGGATCTATGCCATGTATGGGATGTTGTGTATGCTGATCTGTGGCTTGAGTACTGCCGCTGCCCCCTTTGCAGCATGCTTTAGGGGCAATGGTGACCCGAGCATTGCTTATCTGACCAAAAGTCTTCTTTGATTGGTATGAAGAATCTTATGACCCCTACGGGTCACTGATCCTTTTTGAGCTCAAGAAGAAACTGTCAGACTGAAGTCATGACAAACCTGGCTTGAGGTTGACGTAGTCTTGCGCCTGCATAGGACACTTTAAGAAGGCCACTGCCGGTTCTCTCAGTTCTCGCAGTGCCGATGACATGCTATGAGCTACACTGGAAGGGCGACAGGCATGCGGTTGTTGACATTGTGCATGCATTATGCAGAAGTACACACATAAAGCATTCCACATTTTTGCTGCTTACCGCTGTCCTGCTGCTGCTGCTCCTCCTCTTACTGCAGCTCCGTCTAGCAGGCAATGCCCTGGCTGGCTCTGGTGACCTGCCTGGTGCCCTGGCCAAGTGGGGAGAAGCACTGGAGATGAATCCTGAGAGAGGGAAGCACATGCTGTACAGCAACATGGCTGTGACGCACCTCCAGCTGGGACACAAGGACGCGTCGCTGGACATGGCACGCAAAGCAGTAGCAGCAGCCCCTCCAGGTTTCCATGTGGTAGGTGCAGCTGTGTTTTTGGGGATTTAGGGGTTCTGCTTAGCTTTTTGTAGGGGTTCTAGGGCCTTCGCTCAGCTTGTTTTGGGGTTCTAGGGCCTTTGTTTAGCCTGCTGCGTTGGTTTCAGACGAAATTCTAGCCTCCAGACAAGCTGGGCGCTGCAACATGGTGGTGGCACTTATACAGCTGGGACAGAAGGTTAATGTGCTGGAGGCAGTAGCAAAGCAAACACTTGTCTATAGCCTAGCACGTCTGGCATGCAGTGAACAATGCCGAGAGGTCTGCGGCTCTAGGGTCCCTGCTTCCTTGCTCCTGGTCAGGTTTGGAGCTTCAAGCAATATGCCGCAGTGTGTGAGTCACTGCCGGTGTAGTTGAACCTGTGCTGCTAACGCCACTGCTCTTTGCTGTATTGCTTATCTGAAGCCTTCCAACTCAAAAAAGGTAGCCTTCAGGTCTGATTGGATGAAGTGTTCCTTTCCCGGCTGCAGGCATATGTACGGCTAGTAGACGCTCTGTATGCTTTGGGCAAATACGGGGAGGCTGCTGAAGTGGTTCAAGATGCGCTGGATGCTCATCCAGGGTTTGCACATATACCAGAATACAAGGTGAACATGGGAGTGCAGGATACTGTTGAAGATGTTATAGAGGGTATGTTTGGGTGTCTGGTTGGGGACCATTTGATAGTTCAGAGCGTTAACAAAGAATCAAGGCACTTTAGGGGTGCTAGGTGCACAAGAAGGCACCAGACTTTCTCATGGTACAAACTGAGCACAAGTACCGGTAGTCAGGTTTTATCTAATCTGACAACCACCACATGTTTGGAAGACAGTTTCTGGGGCTCCGCTAGGATGTTCCCTTGCAAGGAATCGCTTGCACTGTTAGGCAATGAAGGTTGCTGCTGTTTTTGTTGTGCCTGTTCGGTGGCGTGCTGATTTTCAGTGCAGACTGGTGCTTTGAGTTTGCTGACAGTCGCACATGGTGCTTTGCAGATCATACAAAAGGCACTGGCCAAACATGTCAGAGCAAAAGTGAAGGCTTGAGAGGTCTCCCTGCGAACAGCAGCTAGGCTGGTGTGCGCTGATCCTGCTTGCCCTGGAGAACTGACGCTGAGTGAGAGGTTGACCAGAGGTTGCTGAGAGGAGAACATCAATGTGCGAGAGTCGTGCTCTGGCTTGCTTCTGTTGCAAGGTGCTGCTCAGCAAGATCAGTTGTGTCCTGTATGTGTCCTGGCTGAGGCTTGGTTATGACGGAGCCTGCAACTGGAACAGCTCCACAGAACGTGTTTGAAACCGGTTATGAATCGTCACGATCTGGCAGAGTGTTGAGTCACTGATATGTTGAGACATTGCTCGTTTGAGGATCGGGTACCTTCTTACTTCAGCCATATTCCATTCTGGTTGTTTTGCAGCCTGGTTGTGGCGGTGTGTCCTGTATGTTTAATGTTTTGTCCATTTGGCAGGGTCTTTGTGCTTGAAGGCACTGCAGTGTAATTTAGCAGGTAATGATGGCCGAGCTAAGAATTATGAAGATGGAGGCTTGGAATGTCATTACATGGCTGTCCATCATGTGGATGCTGTACGGTATGTAAGGTAGGGGTTGTAAATATGCTGCTACATTTTTGTGCAGGAGCGTTTGGAAAGGTTGTGCTGTGGCATTCAGAAGCAGATGCCCTGTTATCGATCTTGAGCTGGGCAGAATTTGCGATCATGCATGCATCAGAATTTGTGGTGCTGCTGTAACGGCTTCCTGTTTGTTGATGACCTGTCCATCTTAATTCAGACAACGTGAGATTGTTCATGGACCAAGAGCCAAGTTTCCAAGTTGCAAAGTTTGTTTATGAATGCATGGAATTTCGGAGGTCGGAGGAATGTGAGGACTATAATCCTTACTTTGATTTGTCATTATTCGGGGATGAATGGCAAGGTCGTATTTTCGATACCTTTTCTTCTGGACCAAGAGGTGATATTGCTGAGACATTCACTTCTGATGGACCAGGTTCCAGTATTTCTGCCCATGGAGCCTAGGTTGGCTCCGTACGGGCGCCCCCTTTGAGGGGCCATGATGTAATCGTAATCGTAATCGTAATTGTTGATCCTGCTGACTGTCATTACTTGCTTCAGACCCAATGCAGCACTAATTTCTTGTCTGTCTTAGCTTGTGGTGTGGGTTCAGTAGGGGTACTACCAGTGGTTGTTAACAGCGTGCTGAGTGAACAGTAGGAGTGGTTGGCTTTGGTTTGGGTATTAGTTGACGGAGGGGAGACCTGGAGTGTGGTGATCTTGCATCTGGAGGATTGGTGTGATCGCATTGAGTAGTGTTTCGAGTACGGTGCCCTAGATTATGCGGACATATCTATGGCTGACCTGGGTTCAGTATGTTTACGTGGAAGTGATAGTGTGAAAGTGATGGTGAATCGGCAGGGGAGTGTGCAAGTTGGAGGGTTGAGATGGCTCTTGCAAGTTGTTTACTGATGCATGCTTGGGATGGGTTTAGTAGCATAAGTTGTGCGTTGTCAATGGTGTTCACGTTTGTTGGGCAAGGAAATTGTGCGCATGTGAATTCGAGGAGTCATGTCATCACCGGTGATGTTCTTATAAAAACATTCAGTTGAAAAAGCGCAGCCCCTTAGTCTGGCAATCTGTTGAAGCGCTTGACTGCAAACTAAGTGCTAGCTTGAACATCCCACGCTCTGGTCAAGATGCGCTCGGAACATATGCGATACTCGGAAGTAGTGCCCACAGCCGCTACCAGTACGCTGCTGTTACACATATTCGTAAATTTGTGCTCCTTTAGTAGCGCGCAAGTCTGAATGTCACAATATTAGCGCAAGTCAGGAAGCCCCGGGGAGCATGTTGCTAACAGGAGGACCTGGTGTGTCCCGATCTTCCATGCATGACGCATGAAGGAGGTCAATGATGTAAGGACTTCTTTGGACTGGCATAATTTGAATCTGGGCTGCAGGGGCTGCTGCTTACCAGCGTTTGTTTTTCCTCGAGTCTTTTCTAGCAGATGTCCCGCGACGTCGTGAGCATTAGGCAGGCAATTGGACCGATAGCTAGCCAGGAGACAACGTAATAATGCTCTGCGACTGCGCTGGAAGCGTTCATGTGCTGTATTGCGTTGCAATTGGGAGATTTGCCTGCTCTCGAGTCGTGTTTAGCGTTACGCTCCGCAACCGTGACTAACAGGCCGATCCTTGGGCGCGCCCCGGGGGGGGGCTGCGCAAACATGCTGCTCCGCATCGAAGGCGTGCTGTATGGTGCTGGGCAGTGTCCGTAAGGTGGTTTGTGGTAGTTTTCTCAGGCAGCACTTACCCAAAGACATAGTGCCGTACATACAGGAGGGATGGAGTTGGCTCTTGCATGCCTTATACATAAAAGCATCTGTTAACCGGGCAGCTCCCACGGACAAGTATAGGGGTGTTTCTTTGAAAGTTCTATGCAAAGCTAACCACTTTGAATGACACTAATTGCCCAGACAACTCATTTCGCAGCAGACATTCGGGCAAGGGTCTCAAAAGTCAGTAGGAAGCCCCCTTCGCTTTAGCCTGCGAGGCAGGCACAGAAGCAACAGGCCCTTGCAAAGCACTCCCTTACCGTAATGATCGCATTCATGGAGTGTTCTGCTCCGGCGTCCATACCAACTCCTGCTCCGTCCGAGCAGCCATTCGACACTTCCATGAACACCATCACGACAGCGCCTTTCCAACTCCAACACCCCAGCAGACAACGTCTCAAAACATAGAACATGTCATGCATGCTAATTCATCCCTGGTGAACCAATCTCGCAAAGAAGTTTCTACGAAAGTCACTTGCACCCGATGCTCTGCATGCTCTCGCGAAAGGGCCTGAAAGAGCCGCCATCAAGCCGTCCTCCCAGCACATGGACGCCCCGGATCCTTTGGCTCTCCATGTAGCTCAGCCCTTCAAACGTGGCGAGAGTAAAGCCCCACGACGTTCAGCGAAGACGAAGGGGCACGCTTCAATTCGAGTAACTTTGGAGACTCGCAATATCACCTGAATTCGAAGAACCGTCGGAGATCCACCCCCTTGACATAGCGTGCTTACAGCACGCAAAAAGAGAGCGAATATGGAGAGGTCATGCTCTTTCGAATATTAGCAGCCCGTTAGTACATAGTAAGAGCGAATGGTGACGGACGTCCCGACCTTTCCGCTGACGGAGCCAGTTTTCATTCGGGCCGACAACGCCGCGGATATTATTCACGCCCTTTCCTTATAATGAAATTAAATGTGTCAATAACATCTACCCCTGTGTCCGGGATTGGTCCCTGCATCAGTCTTTCCCGGTGAACGCAGTGACAACATTCCCATAGCTTCGACATGTGCATTTCCTTCTCCATTTCCTCACTACCATTCGCGAACTCTCCCTTCGCAAAACACCAATCCCTTTCCGCATACATCCTGCACGTACACCCTTTACAGCTTACTTGCATTTTACCGGCGTGTCAGCCAGCCAACACTCCAAACCACCACTCCCACTTCCTCTCTCTCCGACCTGCTTATGCTGTTACCTGCACTTACAGCTCCACAACACCACCAGCAATCGTAGCTCTGCCTTAGCCAACCCCTAAGGAGCACTACACCCACTAGTAGCTGAAAGCAGCACCAAAAGCACCAACAGCTTAAACGCCCATGCGCTGGGCAACCTCCTTGGCGAGGATGCGCTCCTTCTGCTTCTGCTTGTGCTGGCTCTTGATGCCCATGATACCACCGCCCCACTGCACGCGAGCACCCTCGTTGTACTGAGCCTTGAAGCTGTCCACCAGCTTGGCGAACTCACGCTGGTCCTCGTTCTTCACACCAGTCAGGCACAGAGCAGCAGCGTTCTTCTTGTGCACAATGGCACCCAGGCGAGCCTTGCCCTGCAAGCAGGAACACACCAGAGCAGAATATGTAAGCACATATACATGCACCGACCACTGCCCTCTGGACTCGACCTTGCAACTGTCAAGAGAAACTGTAGCATCCACCAGACCCAGTCCTTAAACATAGAGCATGCCTGTAGCATTGTATCAGAGAGAACCAAAACATCATTACACCATGCAGCACAGGCGACATGACTCCAACCAGTTTCCTCTCAAATGATGAGGGTGAGCGATTGAGACGCGAGAGCCAAGATCATGTCTGCAGCCTTCTAGACAGCATCTTGCACTTCCAATACAGCACCCTGCTTTCTTCCTTTTCCTGCACCTTCCCATGTTCAGTTTAGCTGCTCTAAACCTCAAGGTCAACCCGACCTATACAATCTTTGCACTTTCTGCCTGATGAACTTTACCACCTGACTATCATGGGCACCTAATCCAGCTTTGCCCAAGCATCTACAATTGCACTTTTTCACAGCATAACGACCAGTGAGAACATTTTGTTCGTATACCACTCCAACACTGAAAGCTTTCTCTTCTGTGGGTGGGCACTGTGTGGACCAGGAAAGACTTCAACAAAGCATTGCGGCACTTTGCACATACTCTGCTATGGCCTATAGTTTCCCCTAAGCCTGTCCCAGCTCCATCGCGAGCGACAGTCCATCCTATGCTATTCCAACTTGACCCTCGGGACAGGACCCAATGTAGAGGACTCTGGCCTTAGAAAGGCGCTGCCACTGCGTCCCCAAATATTTTACACCTGCTGCGCTCCAGATGCTCTCTTATTAGGAACCCACTGACAAGCTCTCTCAAAAGCCCCCAAGCCTGTGGTGTTTGTCTCCCCTGCTGCTATTACAACTTCCAAGGACTGGCTAACTCCCTCCGCCGCTGCCTCTAAAGCTGCTTTTCTGAGCTGACATGGCACCATGCCCCAATGACCAAAATGTCCCTCACCTTGACAATGCAGTATGGCACACCCATCTTCTTGCACAGGGCAGGCAGCCACACCACCAGCTCAATGGGATCCACGTCATGTGCAATGACCACCATCTGAGCCTTACCAGCCTCAATCAGGGTGGTGATGTGGTTCAGGCCAAACTTCACCACCATGGGCTTCTTCTTCTCAGGCTCCTGCGCAGAGAAACAACATACATTCAACTTTACATTTGTGTTATTAATTTAATTGAGTAATAACCAAGTTTACGGGTTTTTCCTAATGTAATGTGTTCTCAGGCTCCTGCGCAGACAAACAGCACAGCAAACAGCAGCTGCTTAAGGCTGGATCATCTGGCCAACGGCAGGAGAACGCACGTATGCACAGCATACGCAATGGCAGGATAAGCATAGCTGTGGTAACTCTCTCTGCAGAGGATTCGGGCCATGCAGCCCTGGCAGCATGACTCCAATGGCAACCTAATGTTGATTGATAGTTGGGCAAGATGGCCACAGCACATGCTGCACCCTGCCTTGCTGATCAGCATCACTGCTGACTGCATTGCTCATGAAAACCACTCTGCTGCTGTCCCGCCAAAGCAGATCTTCTTGGTTACTAGAGTCATATTGGGCAACTAAACGTAGCTGAAGAATCCAATCAAGGGTATACGATAAAACAAGGCTAACAGCAAGCGACTCAATCCATTGCAAATTAACCTCCCATGCTGCCAAGTAGTAGGTGGTATTGAATCCTTCATGTACAAGCTCCTGCGCTCTCATCTCTTACTGATTGCCGCCTCTGCTGCTACAGGCACTAGTGTGTCCTGGGCCCTTTTGGAAGTCAACCTTATGCCCTGAGCCTGCCTGAGACCCCACCACGCTGCCAATCCTCACACAGACCCCTCAGCCCTTGCACAAGCCATCGTCCATTCTGGCTGCTCATAGACCAAACCACTTCCAGTGCAGATAGGCAGGCATACCTTCAAGAGGCAGGCACCCTGTTTATGACCTCCTAGCCCTCATATGCCCTTCTCTGAAGTGTGCTTTATGCTTTGTTCTATTATTAGAAGCCCCTACCAAGGCCTTTCCTCACTTCCTCCTAGCTGCTCAAAGCACCTACGGAGCCCATTTTCCCATTTCCTCCTAAATATGGCAGCTCTTGGTATATCCCCTCAACTTTTTGAAAACGTCCTCACATCCAGATGTGCTGCCACAGTTGAGCCAACACTGCCTGCATTTGCCTGCGCTGCCTTCTGCTTGCTGTCCACTGCCGTACCCACTTTCTGCAAACTTGAAACTCCTACCTCCCCGAACATGTGCTGCTGCTTTTGCCCGTACTGCTCCTATCCCTTCTGCCATCACTTCCAGCTAGCTTTTTTGCATCCTGCTACTTTTTACTCCCCATGGATGGAACCTGCCTGCTGCAACCTTGCTGCCCTGCTGCTACCACCTCGACTTTGCCAGTGCCCTGCCCTGTCATCCCTATTTCCCACCTTGCCAGCAGCCACTGCAGTAGCCTCAGCAGCCAGACGCTCCTTCTTCTGCTTCTTGTCCTCAGGCCTGTACTTCAGCAGCAGCTTGAACAAAGTCTGAGCCTGGTTCTTGTCCAGGGTGCGGGTCACGAACTGGTTCAGGGCTGGGGGCACCTTAAGGCGCATGGACAGCACACGGCGCTGACGCTGGATGCGAACATACTTGGGCCACTTCACAAAGCGGTGCAAGTCACGCTTTGGGGTAGGAACGCCGCCCAGACCTGCACAGGAGACAGTGAGCGAGCAGCATAAGATCTTGAGCTCTTGTCCTCACTGTGTCTAGGAGCTGCGCACAAGGGCGGCAGCTGCTGAACATGGCGTATGCAGCTTGCGGATGCACTGCCTAACTGCAACGAAGCTGCTTGATCCTTGCTCTGGTCCTTGCTTCAATGCTGGACTGCACAAAACCCCCCCACTGTAGCTGCAGGCTGGAGCACTGCTGCTGCTTGTCCTTGGTTGGACACTCTGAGCCACAGATCTGCTTGAGACCCATGCCACCTGCTGCTCCTTAGGATAACCTGCCTTGCAAGTACTCCCACCCAACTTCACCCCACCATCCCTGGTCCCCTACATGACCAAACAGTTGTCCTGATCCCAGCCTGAGTGGTCCGAAAACCCAAATGAACTCCTGCTGCATCTGCTGAGGTGCTCAACAAATGACGCTGTGCTCAACAAATGACGTCAAGCTACTGTTTGCTATGCCTGCCACTGCTGACGTGACAAGCCACAGACCTGCCAAGCTCGTTGCAGCAGCTAAGCAGCCACCAAAGCTAGACAGGGAGGTTGAGAGACTCGAGCGACGCAGCGTCTCTTATCAATTGATATGCTACGGTCTCCAGCACTGTCTAGTCCGATTGCATCCGATCTGCAAGCCAGCCAGCTGACACCGTCTAAAGGTCGCAGCTGCCTACCGAAGTTCTTTGGCCTCTTCTCAAACAAGGGGTTAGTCTCCTTCTTAGGAGCAGCGGCCTGCAAGGTGGGCAGTTTTCTTCTTAGCTATAGGTACCTCGACCCAGTTGTGGCTAGACGACTATTCCCACGTGCTTACCTTCTTCACGGCGACAGGGGCCGCCGCCACCTTCTTCTTTGGTGCCTAAAACCGTGAACCCATTCCGGTTAACGGCGTATCTTAGGTCTAAGGCTGAACAGCCAGCCAGCCATGTCATCCGACTATCAGGGAGTAAAAAACAAAGCTTACCATGTTTGGTGTCCCACAGACGTCAACTGCGACTCGTGGGTCGAAAAGGAGAGAGCCCTCTTCCAGCACCACCTTTCAGTCTCCGCTTGAGCGAAGGCAAAGCCGCCGACTGGGACCTTGTATCAGCAGTCCTACGGTCGGTTGGGGTGCGCTTTAAAGCAGGGCCCACGAGGAGTGCCACGAGTGACCCCAGTCTTCTTAATCACTTCTCACTTCTCACTTCTTCTACTCGACTTCCCAATACCCGATAACTGGAAGTCCAGGGCAGGCCGGGTCCCAATGTGCAGAGGGGACCCGCAGGGCATTGTGTGATTTGAACTCTTAAGCGACGTAGGATGCATACAAGCAGAGCTTGGAGAGCACTCATTATTGGGTGCACTTTAGATGAGATGGGAGCCCCTTACTGGCAGGTGGATGACGATGCTCAGGACGTCGTTACCGCTGTGGACCCTTTGTTCCAGCCTCGTATGCACTGCGACTGGCTTGTGCGCTCTCTTTTATCCAATACGCATTTTAAGCTGGCTGCATGGCCCTGCTGACACGGTCTTGGCGTTCATGATACAAGCAGAGGCATGTTGCACTGTCTTGCATGCAGTGCTCCAGCTCCTGGCCGTATCGTTTTGGGGCCATAGTCAGGACTTTCCCCTGGCTGTCGCTGCTCTCGGTGGGCTCTCTCTCTGCTTCTGCGTCGTCCTACTCTTTGGCCTGGTAAGGCGGTTGTTAAGGGGAGCATGCTGAGCCTTGACTTCAGTACAGCATGCTTATGCCCTTTGAACCGCGTTGCTGCTGCTGGGATTAGCAGAGACTAACGGTCCAGCATGCGTCCGCAGGTACACATGCTGCAGCAAGCAACCACCTACTCGTACCTGCAGTTCACTTGCCACCTTGTGGTGACAGCTGTGCTTGCGGCAGTTGCTGATAAGGTAAACAAAGCAAACAAAGCAGAAGGAAATACGCCAATCACACCAAAGCCAAATGTTTGTAACTGCGCTGGAAGATTTCTGCAGACAGTGATGAAGCTGCCTCGCTGCAGGCGGATCTTATAGATATACCTGTGAAGCCAGTTTCGGGCAGCAGCCGAAGCTCGCAGGATAATGGCGCACTTCCAGGGCTGGCCTTTAAGGTAAGCAAAGGCTCCTGTTGCACATGTGGTGCCGTTCAGGCTTAATACAAAGTCAAACAAGACATTGCTTGGTGCACTCATTTTTACATATATCCTAATCCTCCTATATTGCCTTTGCAGATGTCAAGCTTAAGCTACATCATCTTCAGCCTCATCCTCTTAAACAGACCATCGGCCATTTTTCCTTGCTTGGCCCCACCAGTGATCACTGTTTTCAGCAGCAGCAGCAGTTCCAGCAGGTACTGGGGCCCAGGTAGCACGCTCTCCAGTGCCGAGCTGCTGACAGTCGTCCAAGCAAAGAAGCTTGGCTACATGTGTGCGGTAGAGGCTGTGATGTTTTGGTTCATGGGCAGCTTTCAAGCAGTGAAGTCCAACAGAGCTGTGCTGGCAGCAGTGGCGTTTAGGCATGCTGCATGTGTCGTGCCATCAGCCTGGAGGACTGTCGCGCATCAGAAGGTAAGCCCGTAAGTGTGCAGATGCTCATTATCAATGTTTGTGGCCCACTGCTCCTTGTGCTGTCCCTGTGCGATGCATAGGTCATGCGGGAGAGTGACATGACCAGATCTGGAGAGTGACATGCGGTCAATGTCAAAAATTGCCTGGACTGGACTGTCTAGACCTACATGGAGGTGTAGCCCTGTGTTGACTTTATGTCCAGAGTCAGATGAAGTTATCGTGCTAACCGTTGCAGGTGATTGTTATGAAGCTTATCACCCCACTTCATGTTGTTGTTGCAGGGCTCAGGCAGCTGCCTGTCTTTGCTGGGCTTCTCATGCTTCATCGTACCTGCACTCCTATGCTGCTTGGCGTTGAGAGGCTGGGGTGGTGCCAGGGAATCACAGCAACACAAGAAACCTGAGCAAAGGGCAGCAGCAGCTGGAGTAGGAGCTGAGCAGTCAGCTGGTGCTTCCTTCATTTCTGGAGAGGTGATGCCTTCCTCGGCGTCTGCAGGCGCAGAGCCCTCATCAGCTGCAGGTGCATCAACCAGCGCAGGAGCTTCATCATCAGCGGGGGCATCAACAAGTGGACTTTCCAGAAGGCAAACACCATCAACATGGTGATGCTCTGATATGTATTCTGTACCTTGGATGGAAAGCAGTGGACGGACATGAGCAGCACCCTTCAGTTGTCTTCATGCAGTGTGTCTGAATTGTTTGGCAGCTGAGCTTGCTACTTTAACAGGGGAGCTGTACCGCCTCTATCAAATGTTTCGCTTGCACAGCAGGCATGGAAAGTTCATATGTCACATGTTCATCACATTGCTTTGGCCTGGATGAGCGGACCCAGCTTTCCTAGCGGCAGTGTTTCGTGTATGGTACTAATTGAGGCTGGCAAGGTTCTGGCCATGATTTTCATGTTGGGCATTTCAGTGCTAAGTGTAACGCTTAAATTGGGTTCTGCTGGCTCTGTTTTTTGGCACACCCAGCATGTGCGTGTTATGCACTTTGGGTCAGCGACATTTTCAAGCTGATTCAAGAAGTTTGCATGGAGAGAGTTGTGGCCATGGGGGCTTCCGTGCTGTCTTTGTTCTCCTGAAATGAAAACCGTAAGTGTCTTTCTAAGCATGGTGCCGAAGCCTTTTCTGGGAGTTTGCAAGGCCCCTCCTGGAGAATCTGTAAAGAGTGATCCTAACCAATGCGGCCTTGAGCATTTTAGGGAAGTTGAATGCAACGCTACCGCAGCCAACTAGCTTTGGCATTCTGGGACTGCCTTTCCTTGTGCTTGCCTATTGAACGTTAATGCTGAAGGGTTGTTCTAAGGATGCCTGCAGGAGCGCTGCAGAGCTGGCAATGAGCTGAATTGGCTAGACAATTGGTGGCTTGGCAGGTCTCAAGGTCAACAGGGGAGGGGTGTGTTTGCATGCCCTCTTCCCGGCTGCTCAAAAATCAGCCTAAACTCTTGGTCATACTACTTGCAACATAGCTTCACTGCAAGGCTCATGCACTGCTCAGGTATTGAAATGGAATCATCGTGGGGCTTCCAGGTCTGCAAGCCAGAATCATGTGTTCCATTGGTTTGTACAAAGAGCAGCACAAAGAGCAGCACACCTGCTGCTCCTCATTGTTGCCGATTTGTTTCGAGTACATATATAGTTCACAGTAGATTGACTTGCAGAAGTCGGTGCAGGTTTCTGCTCACTGTTGATTATGGGTCCAGGGACGTCCTACTTGCATCACAAGCTGTTGTATGCTTGATCTATCTGGTGCATCAGTGATTGAAGTGTACTTGGCTGGCAGGTATGGAGACACAAAGGAATCCGAAGGTTCTGGTCAGCCATTACATGGCTGCCACTGTGCTGAACTCCAGGCTTGAAATCCATTACTCTTATACTTGCAAGGCCTGGGTGAATGGTTGGTCATCCTAGACCAGATGGACTGTTTTGTCAATTGGGTAGAAAGGTCAACGGGCTTGATCCAGGCAGCTTGTGGCAGATGTTGCGTACACGCACAAGCCGTACTGACATTGTGTTTGAATTGTGAAGAGAACAGCTACTTGCTGTCTCTTGCTTCCTGGAGGTGTTGTTGGAGAGCAGACAGATGGAAGTATGTGGGAAAGCGTTATGGGCTTATTGGGCCTAGCTGCGCATGGCACAATTCCAACTCTTGCTTTTGCCAGGCGGTTCTGGAGGCTTGATCCTGCTTAGGCTGGGGCATAATATTGGAGTGTTGTGGCAGTCTTGCCATGCAGACACGTGTGGAATGCATTTTGTGTTTTTGTGTCAAGGCTGCAAAGAAAGCTTGAAGACATGGCTCTGATTTTATGGGAAGGAAGGAACATGCTGCCTAGTGTTCATCAAGACATTGCCAACGGCTGGGTGTCTGGCATGGGCATTGGCAGTGCCTGCATCGGGATTTATGCAGATGGATGTCTCCATCAGTTGTGCAAGCTTCGTATTGCTTTGAAGCTTGCATAGCAGGCAGGGTGTTGACTGTATGTATGTGTTTCCTGCTTGTTTCTGCTTCCCAGCTTCCCCTTCTACTTGTGGACAGGGTTAGCTTGATGTGCTGGGGTTTACCTTATGTACATATTGCCTAGTTGTTGCAAATACGTGCATCCTACCTGGGTCAGCAGTAGCACTTTTAGGTAAATAAGCAAGGCCCATGTCTGCCAGATTTGAGCAGCTTGAGCTGTGCTGGTGTTGGTGCAATGGGCTGGGTAGATGAGATGCTTGCTGTGCAATGGCTGTTTGCCGCTTGCTTGCTGTGATGCTTCCATTGCATGGGCATCTTTAGTGTCATGCAACAGTCAAAAGGCAGGTGTCCATGGCTTTGGTTGTGATGCCATTGCATACGATTTCAACGGTGCAGGATGCATTCAGGATGCCTGATGTGGTGTACTTATCAGACGTCTGCTCCGGGAGGGTTAAATCTTGGTAATGTTTGATTCGGTTCCGATCATTCTGGTGATTTGTCTGATGCGGAACTGCCTTGGAAGTCTCCTAAGCTGCATGACAGACCCTGTTTTCTTGTCGCATCACTCTCCCCTGCTTTGATTACCTGTACCCAATCTCCGGATGCATGCTTGGGTCTCACTGTTGGCTGGTGGTCTGGACCCTATTGTCTCGGTGGTGTGTTTGGTGGATCCGACCTAGCAGCCCTCCGGTTGCCACACCGTTGAATGTATTTTTGTTTTCACTCAGCGAAGGTGCCCCTTGGCAAGTTCAAGCATTTCTCTAGTGGGGTTCCTATATCCTTTGAGGCAGTCACAAATTGTGTTTGCTAGCCGCTTTTTCCTGTTAAAGAGTGGGCATGCACCTGCCAAGTGTTGTCCGGTCATACTGGGTGGACTCTGAGCACCACACAGTCTTCTGATCAAGCATGGCAGGGAGGAATGCCCTTATGGATGCTGTGAGGCTCGGGCCTGGTGGCGATAACAGCTTAGAGGCAGGGTTCAGCACAGCTAGCTTGATGGGGCCATTTGTTTGTTTTGTTTGTTCTGGTAAGGGGCTAGCCAGGGATCTCAGAAGTGTCACTTCTAAGGAACTGCGGCGGGTGACCCATACCCCAGTACCATTCCATTATTCGACCCGAACGACAGTGTAGCAGCTGTGCAGTCCTTTGTTGAGTGTGCCCGTGTTGACTGTTTCTGAGATATCAAAATAAATCGTCTGCTGGTCTCACTCCTGAGAACACAATCGCAGTTGGAGGGTTGGGACAGCGCGGTCTTTGGATCTTACTGTACGCCACCATAGCATAGCCCTGAGTGGTTGAGCATAATGAATCTCACACCGTGCGGCTGTCAACGGCCCTTCCAGCGGGCATCGGGCTGTCGGCCCACTCGTACACATGCAGCCCTGGCTGTGCCTGCTAGGCTGCCCACTTCATGCATGGTGGCTAGTAGACGTGCTTGCCGTCCTGTCGCAGCACTGCCTGAAGCTCAGTTGTTTGGTGCGTAGCTTTTCCAGTCAGCCTCAACTTGTAGCACTACCGCTTTTGACAGTTGAGCTGATAGTGCCACTGGCCCACAGGCGTGTCGACCCCTCTAGCAGCTCCAGTCCGGCAGGCATGGGACCTAGCAGTACCACCAGCGCAGTTGCAGCCTCTGTATGAGACAGCAGAAGGACTTGAAACTCCCATCCAGCTCATCTACCTGCTGACCCTGCTGGGCTTCCTGGGGGTTGGTGCATACCTTGTGGTCAGACAAGTCTTAATCAGGCGTGAGCTGGACGAAGCTGCAAAGGCGCTTGGAGAGCGGATTCGCACAGGGGAAGCAACATGTGAGGTACGTAGATAACATGGCCATGGGCTGCCTCTGGGAATTCGTTTCTGACTGTTCTCATGCCAATGCACCTGCAGTCTAGTCAGTTGTAGACAGCTTGATTATCACCAAAAACATCCAAGAACACCCACCTGCTTAGTTGGTTTGGTTGTGCTATTAGGATTCTATGCAACGTAAGCTTCGAGATGCAGCTAGCTGCGTGCCAGATCATGGAGATGGAAATGTGTATGTGCTGAAATCTGTTTGCGTACTGTTCAGGACCCGCCGAACACATGCAGCGCCACATTTTGCAACAATGTCATGCCAAGGACCAGCTAGTCAGCTCTATAACTTTCAGTAGTACTTCCCCAGTGTCTTGCCTGTTGGGCTCCAAGCAATCTCTTGCTGTGGTTCTGCAAAGGCACTGCCCAGTCAAAGCTTGCAGCGGTGTTATCAGTATACGCAGAAAGAAGTATTTGTATAATAGAAGTCAACAGATCACCAATGGTTCCCCTCCCCCACTCATTTATGCAGGTGCCAGTCCTGCATCACGGGACATTTGCGCGACATGAATTCACAACCCATGGTGTCTGTACCCCACGCCATACCTCATTGATATAATCTCAGACCCCGGGTCCATCGTCTTACCGTCCCATGCTTGCATTTGCCCCTCGGCACAAGGAGCCGACATTTCCATGGTCTTTACTGTTGGCCTCATGTATAAGTCTCCCCGTTCAGTCCGGCGACATAGTCTGCCTTGGAGCTGCCACATCAAAGCATGGATTTTGTTCATGTTTCTTCCAGGACTATTATGAGCTGGGGGTGATTCTCACCCGCAAGAAGCTCTACACACAGGCCACTAAGAACCTAGAGAAGGCCAAGAAGGTGTGGGATGGAGAGGAGGCTGACAAGGCCCAAGTGCACAATGCACTGGGCTTCTGCTACTTCAACATGGAAAAGGTGGGTGCATGGTGCCAGCCAGGACCAGGGGGGATCGGGGCTGGGCTGGTCTACTAGGGTATAGGTGCTAGCTGAGCTCAGGGTGATGGAGGAAGCAGCTGCAAGGCGTAGGGCTGGGATGTTGGTGTGTAGGTGAGGGAGCCTGAATAGAAGGTACCGAAGGTTCGGCAATTGAGCGGCTGCTCATTAGCTGAATGGCAGAGGAGTGAATGGACGGCTGTAGGGGGAGCCTCAGCACCCGGTTCCTGCTTAGGAGGCTGGATTCGCCTGACACAGGGGTGGTGGGGGTGGTGGGGGAGGGGTGCATTTCTGTCTGGGCACAGATGCAGATGGAGCGCAGGGTGCGTGGGGAGTCGTCTGCTACACCAGCAGGTAGCAACTATCAGGGATTAGGGAGCAGGGGCCTGGGGATTGCCAAAGTAGCAGGTGGCACAGATGCACGTGGTACGGGGTCTGTACATCTAGTGTTTCCGAAGTGATGTAATTCCTAATTGTTTGATGTGCAGCCTTTAGAGCATAGAACCGCAGCACAAGAACACGTGCACTGGAAAAAAGCCATGCAGCATGACTGGACATACAAGGTCGATGGATCATATCCAAAAGACATTTCTGCGTCTGTTTTTCATAGTTTCTGGTTTGGCAGTCCGCACCGTAAAGAATCGAATGCCTGGAAGCCTCGGCGTTGTATTGGCAGTTTATAATGATGCTGCAGTCAGGAACCACGTGGTGTTTCCTGTAGGTTTATTCATGCCTCTGAGTGCGTGGCATTAGTCAGGCAGAAGCAGGCATTAGTCAGCGATAAATGTGCAGAAGAGCATGCTGGTGCTTCTTGAAGGGAAGGCTAGATCAACCAGGTAGGCAGGTAAGAGAGCAGGAACTAGTGCAGCTGCAAATGCACCGCAAGCTGCGTCGGGTTCATCAAGGATCCCACCAACACAGATTGATGCGGTCAGGTAGGGTTACCTATGTGGGAGTTGCACTTCACCTCATGTGGCTATGCTCCAGCTGCTGTATGGGTGATGTGACGGTAGCAGATAGGACAAGGTTGCTTCTGGTGCTGGTTAGGTCTTGCATGCCAAAGACAACACGTATTTGGTTCCACCTCGCTGTTCTTTGTGACGGCTTGAGGTGCAGGGACTAAGGCACTTTTGGCTATGGCATATCCTGAAATAGATAATAGGATGTCTGCAAGTGTAATAGCACTGTGTGGCTGCAGAGCAGCATGTACGCCTGCTGAGGATGATCGTGGCAGTCGTGGCATCAGGGCAAGCAGCAAAAGTAGCGCTGCAGCAGCAATTGCCAAAACAACCTACTGATGAGCACCAACCACGATAGCAGCGGCATAGTTGGGTGGAAGTTGCAGCAGCAGCAGCATGCAGGGTGGCCAAAGAACAGCTGGCTAGGACCTGACTTACAATCAAAGGCTCAACACTGCATTGAAGCAGCAGCTGTGGGTTTATTCTGAGCTCCTGGTTTGTACCTGATGCTGCTGCTGCAGGTAGACATGGCCATTACAGAGTACGAGAAGGCTGTGCAACTGCAGAAGGGATATGTCACTGCTTGGAACAACTTGGGGGATGCTTATGAGAGGGCAAAAATGTGGCGGTAAGGACGGACAGGTTATTGACTAAATAGACATAGACCATAGCAAAGCATTGCATCACTATCCGGCATGGTCCTTGCTAACCACCATTTGCACTGGCGCTGCTAGTGCAAGCGAGCATCTTGACCAATTCCTGCCCAGCTAAGGCCACTGCAACTGTGAGGGAGCTATCAGCTGTTCCTTGCATTGAGTCTGACAACAGAGCTTTCATGGGCAGGTGTAGGATGTTGCTCGAGGAGCTTTTTGGAAGGGCGTCAGTTGCTGCAAGGTCTGTTTTCTTGCTAGATGTTAACTTTAACGGCTGCTTTGGAGAACGCACATGCGTGCACAAGATGGGAGGCCAAGCCCACAGCTCACAAGTTATATCATATGCTTACTGGCTGCCGTCATTACGATGTGGCATAAGGACACAGCACGGAAGGTCGCTAAATGGAAATTCAACCTTGAAGTAAGACCACATGTCCCCGTGTTGTGCACACGCAGAAAAGCGCTGGAGTCCTACCAAGAGGCCCTGTCATATGCGCCCAACAACAAGGTGGCTATGGGACGGAGCGAGTTCTGCAGGAACCGCGTTCAGAACCTAGGATTGTAAGCTTGCTAGGCTGGAAGATGGTGACTGGACCGTCTGTTGTGCTTCTGTGGCAGCCCAAACTATATTACCAGACAGCAGATACGTTGAACGTGCTTGTTTTAAGGCAGGGTTACCGCAATGTCTAAGTTTAGCAAAGCAAGGGCCGGGCCTTGTACCTGGCATGCGGTGAAACTGCAACGCTTAGTCAGCTAGCGATGGGGCGGTGTATCCCTGGGCGGAATAGGGGAGCATTTCAGAGTGAGGTGGGCCCAAAACTGTTTGGAAGGTGGAAAGCCGGTCGCGGAGCCACTAGGCGAAGGACGAGACACGTAAACATACGGGTGCTTGTGACTTCTTGGGCCCGCCCACAAAGGCTCCAGTCCCGCTTGTAACAGCGCGGAAGGTGTTTATTATGCAAGGAGACGTGCTTTTGGTTTTTCGTAGCAGCATATAGCAGGCAAGAGTCGATCGTCCGGCCTGGAACCCCCTGCCTGCCCGTTGAGTCATCTCTCCGTCTGCTTCGTCAATTTTCCGAGCCGTCCTTGCATTATATTGCTTTTTACATTGACTGACTTAGGGATAGCTATCGATAACTCGATTTCCGTTTCGTTCTGCTTTGCCCGATCGAGAAGGGTCTTGGTTGGGTAGGAGGCCTCGCCTCTTGTAATTCCAGCTGCTGGCAGTGTAGCTTAGTGGCGTATTTTCAGGTCGACTAGGACATCACATGCGGTCTTAGTTAGCACTCAGCGTAGGCGTTCCGGGCTCCATCCTTCTCCGTCCCCTCTGGCCTCCCTGCATCCTCTTGTCCGAAGGCACCCATGGCTCTCTCCACTCGCGTCGAGGCTGTTCCTGCCAGGGCCATCACCCCTATCCATGTCGCTCCAAGGCCCGTTGCGCCAGTCCATCCCCCGCATTCTGTTGCGCCTGATGTCCGCGTGCTCGTAGCCCTGCCTCAGCATCAGCAAGGCGTTTCCCAGCTTGAGGGCCTCGTTTATGATTCCTTGCCCCTGTTGCCCGAAGAAGATGTGAAGGACATCAAGGTGCAACTGCGCAACCGTGGCTGGTTTTCTTCTCGGCATTGCTTGGTGTTCGGCGATCGGCAGCTTGCGGATGCAGTTAGGACTTCTGCCCTTGTGAAGGGGTCAGGGGTCACCCATCCTAGTATTCTGCATGTCTTCGTGAAGCTTTCGGATGTGGACCAGGTGAACGTCCGCACCTTGAAGCGTGAGTTTAGCCTCTGCAGTCGAGCAGCAAGCGCGGCGAGCACAGCGGGTGCAGCCTCTACCCCTGCTCCAACACCATGCCCTGTTAGGTGAGTTGGTGGCACGATATATTACAGTACAGCAATGATTTTTCGTTCGCTTGTCAAGCAGCGCACCTGAAAACCCTGAATGTAAGATATGGCGGATCTCCCTTGACCACCTCTGCAGCCCTTACCGTGGTGTATGTATTCGTGCAGAGCGTCTCGATGGAGGGCTGGGTGTTTTGCATGACCTCTACCAGCAACATTTGGAGAGTGAAAGAGATCACGTCATACAGTTGGAGATTGAATGGGAGTGCTTTCAGGCCAGGCATGCTGCACATCAGTTTAATGTTTTCATGTTTAACCCACCTTCATGTGTTGAAGATATGTTCTAGGTGCAATTTGTCTGGCCCTGCTGTATTTTTACAGCGTGAAAGCAGTTTCAGGTCGCAATGGCTATCATGTACTTTGTAACAGTTCATGCTTGTGCTCTGGTTCCACACATAGTTTGTAATGTGTTTTGTGCCACCCTTGTCGTGTAACCGCAGTGAGCTGGCTCTGGCTCTCTCGTCTGCACCAAGCCCTGCCGATGGTAGCAGCAGGAGCAGTGCCAATGCTGTGGTGCACCTCATGGTGCACAAATCAGCACGGGTCAACTGGCACCACCTGAACGAGGACAAGTTTGAGTTGTCCATCAGCACCTCGGACACGGTGGACTCGCTCATGCAGAAGCTGGAGGCGGCTAATGGTGGACCTTTGGAAGCTGGGACCCACTCCGTGCTGTTTGACGGGCAGGTGCTGCCTTCAGGACAGCCCCTGGCTAGCTACGGTGTTGGCAAGGGCAGCGTCTTGGAGCTAGTGCCGCATGAGCCTGTCACCTGTGCAGATTCAGATCAGCTGCCTGATGGCTCCCCATCGCTGGCTAGCCCAGCCCATCAGCTGCATGACAATTGGCAGCGAGCACGTGCTGGCCTTGCTGAGGGCTGCACCCCGCGCCTTGCCAAGGCTGGCACTGGTGGCTCCTACTTCCTGCAGGATGTTGAGGGTAACAGCGTAGCAGTGTTCAAGCCAGAGGATGAGGAGCCTTTAGCAATCAACAATCCTAAGGGGCGGACCCCCGGCAGCAGCAGCGATGGCAGCGGCAGCAGTGGGGAGGGGTTGCGGCGGGGCACTCGGCCTGGGGAGGGGGCAGTACGGGAGGTAGCTGCTTTTCTGTTGGATCACGACCACTTTGCTGGCGTGCCACCTACAGCACTAGTCAGCTGCTTCGTCAACCAGCCCACCGGTGGTGCTGTTAAAGTCGGCAGCTTGCAGCAGTTCGTGGACAGCGAAGGTGATTGTGAGGAGCGCGGTACGAGCCACTTCCCCATCAGCGAGGTGCACAAGATCGCTGTGCTTGACATGCGCATAGCAAACACCGACCGTAACGGCGGCAACATCCTCGCACGACGCACAGAGTCCGGGGAGTGGAACCTCATCCCCATTGATCACGGTTACGCGCTGCCCGCCTCCTTTGAGGACATCTCCTTTGAGTGGATGTACTGGCCCCAGGCTGAGCAGGCATTTGATGAGGCCACCCTGGCTTACATCGAAGGTTTGGATGCTGAGCACGACCTGAGCATTTTGTCTGCTCATGGCCTGACCTTCCGCTCCGAGTGCCTGCGTGTCTTCCGGGTGTGCACCATGCTGCTGAAGAAGGGTGCGGCTGCAGGGCTGAACTCCTACCAGATTGCTTCCATCATGTGCCGTCAGGGCCTGGGCAAGTCTGCTCTGGAGAAGCTGCATGCCAATGCTCTGGTGCTGGCTGCAGCTACTGCAGGGGCCGGTAACCGGGTGCCTGCAGGCTCTAGGCTGAATGAGCTGTCTGGGCTGGAGCAGCAGGAGTACTATCGCCAGATGGAGTTGCTGCTGGACCAGTATCTTGAGGAGTTCCTCTTGGAGGGTGAGGACCTACTGTACTAAGCAGGGAGCTTGTCAGGGTGGTTGCTTAGTTGTGCACTGCTGCAGCAGGTATTAAAGATCGGGAGGTCTGCAGCTGGATTCTTACCTGTACATTCCTTTGAGTAGGGTAGGTTGGGTGACTGGGATGGTTATGAATGGATAGGATAGTTGGGTGGGGGACTCGGATGCTACAAATGGATTGTTGAGAGCTGACATTCAAAAAGTTCTATGGCCTTTCACATGAAGTTTAGGGAAGGGCTGTACATATGACTAGGCCTGGTCCAGTGCATGTTGTGCTGTTGAGGTCGAATGAGAACGTTTTTCCTTACTCTCGTCATGAGGTATTAGAACGAAATGGGCTGGGCAACGTGTCCTGATTTTACTGAGGATAAGCATGTTTGCACAGTTGGTACTGCAGCAGGTCTGGTGCAACCATGCAGCTGCAGTGTATATCCAGCGGCATCGTGGAGCTGTGATTGCTCAGAACAGGTTGATGCATATTAGCAGAGTCGCAAGCAGAGCCCAAGGCTTGTCAAGGTGCGGTACATGCAGTGTTGTCGTGCTTGCCTCTGACGTGTTGTGGTGCAAAAGGCTTCATGGTAGGTGCTAGCAGAGTGTGTACAGCAGTGCAGGATGTTAATGGATACTCTAGCAAATAGAGTGCACTTGAAAGGGCACTCACTCAGCCCCGTGCAGGGCTGGGACTTGGCGCCAGGTCCCGCACTTTGTAAGTGTATGACAGGTGGGAGTGCAAGACAGCTTGGAGTAAATGTGCTCATGGCACATGTGTGTATGTATGTTTGGGCACCCTGCCCAGGGCCATGCATACCCTCAGGCTGCTGCCCGTGGTCATATTCTGGGTGATGAGTAACTGCAACAGGCCCCTCGTATGGGTGTGCAGAATTCCATGCAATCATGCTATGGGGTGCCTTGTACTAATTGATAATCATAAGCATTGTTTGAAAGCATGCTGGCGCCGAAAGGTGTCGTGTTTTGTCAGAGGTTCAATATCAATACGCTGGCTAGTGATGCTTGGATACAAAGGGAGAGGAATGCTTTTGGTCTTGTATATCAGGATCCGTTATCATCTTGGATGCCTCTGAGGAAGTGTGTTGCAGACTCGATTCCATCTGCAGTATCTGCAGTTTCCCTGGGTTGGTAGCTGAAGGAATGGCTGACATGGTGTTTGGCCTGGTTGAGCTGGTTGTCTCATTGGGCCAAACCTGTGAGCAAGGTGGATTAGGGGATCTTGCACAGATTCATATTCATACTCATGTGCGATGCAATTTTGCTGTAGGGTTCCTTGCATGTGTTGTGTTTGCTGTGTCGGATTTGGCTGCCATACAGCCAGGCAGCACAGATGTATAACAGCAGCAGCAGGAAGTTGCGGCACATCTGGGAGCTTTGTGTCAACTCCTCCAGGAAGTTTGTATGGAGCTTGCTGGTATTTTATATTTGGTTGGACAGGAGGCAAGGGTCAATCAATTGGATCCATGTATGGTTGGTGAAAGTTCTGCATCGCACTGTTCATCAGAGGCATACATGGTTGCTTGGCAGAGGAGTTGGGGCTTTGGGTTGCAAAGTAGCTGGTTTGGCTGGATATGCAAGAAATGACGAAGATGTCTCTGCGAGGTCCCAGCATTTTCTGAATTTTGATGAGAAGATGTCACCTCTGGTGGCTATGGTGTTTTTGCATGAACATGGTGCTTGTGAAGTTGCTTTGGTATAGGTGGTCTTTTGCTACCAATGTGTGGAGGTCATGTCGGGTTAGTCTGTTTCTACATGGTCCTTGTTTGTGGAAGGTTTGTTTGTTGGATGTGTAGAGGCCTGCTGCTTGGCAGAGCGTTCGATGCATGCCTGTTTTCACCCTGCATCTTCGTGAAGCATGTATTTGTAGCGCATGAGGTCGTTTTGCTCATGCTTTAGGCGTTTCTAACGACAGTTTGGGGTGTGCTGCTTCCTGTGTATAGGCTCATTTGGCCTTGTGTGGTTCCGCATCACTGGGGTTTGGTCTTTGTGCTTAGGCCAGTGATGTCGGTGTGGTTACCTTGATGTTGGAGATGCTTTGCATGCTGCATTCGTTGCAGTCTGTCCAGCAGGAACAGGCGAGGACGGAACATCCCCCCAGGGCCCTAAGCCCTGTTTGCATATGAACATCCTATTCGACCCTGTCTCCATATCGTGAATTGAGTTTGTTGGACTTGATCACATTGCTGCGTGATCAGAGAGAAAACAGCTGTATGTCGTGTATGCCCTCAGTTATACCATGTTGAGGAGGGGGGGCATGCTGTATGTGCCCTTTGCCCTACTTGTTCACACATTGTATATGTATTGTTGCTTCAGTGCTTCTGTTTGAGCCTCTTTGAAGTATTGGTGAATGCGTGGTGCATCCATTTAAGCAGTCAGACAGATATGGGGCGAGTGAGCATGCCTCTTTGATGGGGCCACCAGATCAATGCTTGGAATTTCCCATTTACCTTGCATTGCGGTGGACACATGGTTCTTCTCAGCTTCTGTGTCATGGAATTATGGTATGTTGGAACTAATTACGATGTAGGCGTTCTGCCGACCTCCATACAGCACAGTTAAAATGGAATTATGGGCGAAGAAGTGACTGCGATGTTGATACTGCTGTGATTGAATGTCAGTATTCCATGCGAAGCCCTGCTGTGTTCCAGTTGTTGCATCTTTGCCTGTGCACGTTGGGGCTACTGGTCGAATACAGCTTATGTGATACGAGGTAAGCTCATCGGCGAAGAGAGATGGAAGGTAGGCCCTTCGTGCAATTGGGCGAGCATGTTCCAATGCTAACGAGGGGTGTCCGAGGTATTGATAAGCAGTGAAAAGGGATCCAAAGCAGGTGCCGAAAGCGCACTTGGAACGCTGTCAGCTTCTCTTCCGACGGAGGGACTTGGTACTCGAGGTACTCGAGCTGGGTTCGAGCCAACTCTGAAGGGCTTTTGTCCAGCACTGAGGTGGTGGCAACTTGGTGTTGCCAAGTTGGATGTTTCCAGGGACTTCTTCTAACGAGGCAGGCAGGACTTAAGCAGAGGATCGACAGGCTACAACCTGTGAGTAGTGAGCCGGTGCCGTGCAAACCAGTACAGACTCTTGTCGAACGATTTCCGGGCCTGCAAAGCGCTGTCCGAGTGAACGGTGACATGTTTAAGTCGGGCCTATATGTGTTAATCCTTTGCGTATCCTCCTTCTCTTGTGCCGCTGCCCGCCATCCTCTGCATTTAGCTGCTGTTGACCGATTGCCCGCTGCTGGGCCGGACTCTTATGCCCGCAAGCTTCTCCAAGGTGCGTACACATCGTCTGATCCATCGTGTATCCTCCATAGCTCTGTCGCTGCTTCTCAAGATCTCCGAAATACGCTGCATGACCATCTTGTGCAGCTGTCAACGCCCAGCAATATGAACATTGGGCTGCTGATCATTGCCGCAACAACACGGCCTGTTATCCGAACGACACTTGGTCCACATATCCAGAAAGTTGCAGTTGCAGCAGTTTTCACATTGAGCATATTGCCAACATATATGAAGCTCCAGCCAGCCAAGCCAGCATAGCAACGTCTATCACCACATTTATCATTAATAATAATATTAAACTATATGTACTGTTCCTGCTGGTGCCACATGCAGGATGTGCTCCATATACCTTTGAATGGCCTGCTGGCTCAGGCTATTGCTGGTGGAAGAAGGATGCTGCATGGTTTGATCCTGGGCCCAATCGGTGGAGCCCTGATAACGTCGCAGTAGCAGCAGATGGAGCTCTGGAGCTCAAGGTGTCCGGCTCTGCTGGCGGCTGGGCATCTTCCGAGGTGGTCCTTGTAAATAAGAACTTGGGCCTGGGAGATTATGTTGTCACCTTCGAAACCCCACCAGAGGCGGTAAGTGAAATCTTTGGGCAGTGAGCTGTTGAATCCTAATACAAGCGCAGGGTGCCGCCACATTACAGAGGTCCATGCGGACAGATGCCATCAAGCACTCACATGTCAGGCTGTCCCAGCAAGACCCCTGCACCTCCCATTATTGCTTTCCCCTGCGTAGGCACAGTTGCAGCCTCCAGGATGCATTGGAAATGGTGGCTGTAGTCTTGAGCTCCCATTGCTGCTTTTGGGCCATATTATCATATGAAGAGCTCACATTCGCCTAGAGTTTATGAGCTCATCGAAAAACAACAAGCAGGTTACACTGTCCAGAGGTGGTCACATTGCCTAGCTCAATACTGTATCAGCTCTGCTTTTGGCATATGGGGTCGTACTACTAGCGCCCGAGTCAGACCTTTCGTCATGTCGTGCTCTGTGCAACGGCCACTGCACCTGCAGCTTTACCTCCTACTGATCAATTGCCATGTTGCGTTGTGCCTCCTGTCCCCTTTCAGGTCCACAAGGCTCTAGTAGGTGCTGCCTTTGTGTACGCTGGTTATCCTAAGGAGCTGGATATCATGGAGTACAGCAGGTGGAATGGTGCCGAAACAGATGCCAATGGACAGTACGTGATCCAGCCATGGTGGTCTCCCAACTCCAGGAAGCAACTACAGCTACAAGGTGAGGAGCTGTATGGTGGACAGGGGGTGGGGGGGGAGGGGGAGGGGTGTCAGGTGGACGGGGGGGGGGGGGTGTCAGGTGGACGGGGGGGGGGGGGTACTGTGGATAGGGGGTGGTGCTGGACCTGGATCCTTCATATGTGTGACTGGGCATTACTGGGCAGCAGCAACCATTTGAGTGGTGACCAAGGCATTTCATTATTTCTGCTGAAGTAGCCATGTAGGGGCTGTGTGGGCTCATCCACTGCTGATGAGTAGGGCATGCCTGGGTGAGGCATCATGTTTACATGCAGCAGCACATAGTATCGTCAGATGCGACCAAGATGCAAACAATATCGAACCTCTAATGCCTCTGTCCAGTGACCTAGGTTCTGGTCTTGCCTCTTGAGCCACATGCTACTGAAATCTGCTGCCTTGGTCTGTGCTGTGGTTTGTTTGTGGGGAGCTGTTACCTTGCTTCAATCAAGAGCGCATGTCTTTAGTGCTGTCAGGATCAACTTCAAGGTCAGTAGGCTGACTGTCTTTCTCTTCGATTTTGTCCGCAGGTGCATCCATTACACACCGCATGAGGTGGGGCGGTACTGCATCACCCAATCAAGTGACATTTGAATCATGGAGTGCCGATGGGAAGCTGCTGGCCAGCTGGGTTGGTCAAGGCGGTGAGAACTTTACACAGGGAAGTGATCAAGTGCACCTGAATCACTGGATTTATAAGAGCGCCCAGGACATTGCCACCAACAATGTGCCCCTCCTACCAGACTTCCCAGGCAGCACATTCAGGATTAAGTGTTTCAAGTTCTGTCCCTTGGGCAACTCTGGGTGCACTCCCATAGGGCAGAAGCCTAGGTGCTAGCATATATGGCACTTACGTCTTGCTTAGGGGCTGCGTCACTGCTTGGCATGGCAGCATAATCCGTGTGGTAAGCTTCTGGACGTATTAAATAGGAGGATGGAGAAGATGTTGCTTGTAAGGAGTAATGGGTCTGCCAACGAGGCTTCATTGCTTATATTTTATTGTATATGTTTCCGCCTCAGGGAGGTACACATCCTCGCACAGGTCGCATCAAGGCAGTTGCAAAAGGAAGCTCTATTGAGGCGAGGTGGCTAGAAATGCAAACAAGCCTTACCATATTGTGTGTCTGTGTGTATCTAGCTACGATCAAGGGCCATTGCCTTCTGCTGATGGTGCCTCTTGTATACCCCAGGAACCCGTGTTCTGTTCCACCTCGCTGTTCTTTGTGACAGCTTGAGGTGCGGGGCCTATGGCACTTCTGCTGTGGCATATTGATAAAATTTAATAATGATATCAGTGAGGGTGTGGTAAAAGAGGTGTCACAGTTCAAGTACTTGGGAAGTGTGCTTGTGACTGATGGCAGGTTGGATGTGGAGTTGAATATCAGGAGGGGTAAGGCTGTGGGGAGGTTTAAGCAGTTTGAAAAGATGTGGGGTACCAAGCATCTGTCATTGGCTACGAAGGTGAAGTGTTACAAGGCATATGTGTTGCCAATTCTGCTGTTCGGGAGTGAGTGTTGGTCCCTGACCAAAGTGCAATCGCAAAAGCTTGAGCGGGTGCACTCTAGCTGCCTTAGGAGCATCCTGGGGGTCAGGCTGTCAGATCGGCACACCAATGAGCATATCAGGAAATCATGTGGGGTAGCCACCTTGTCAGCATACATCACAGCAAATAGGCTGAGGTGGCTGGGGCATGTGGGCCGCATGGAGGAGGGCAGGTTGCCGCATATTGCGTTGTTCTCTTCATTACATGGTGACATGACGAGGCCAGTGGGTAGGCCTCGCCATACCTGGGAGAAATGCGTGTGTGCAGATCTGAAGGTGCTTGGTCAAGATGAGGGGAGCTGGGAGGCTTCATGTCAGATTAAGAGTGCTTGGAGGAAGAGGTTGTGGGATCTTACGCACCCTTGGGAAAGCCAACGGTTAGTGAGGTGTAGAAGGCGCACTAAGCAAGCTATTGATAAGCATGTGGAGCGCTATGTGGTGCCTTTCAGTGGCTGGGAGGATGGTGGTTCACCAGTACCTAGGTGGTGGGAGCCACCTCCAGCCCCTACTAGGGTGGTGCTTGATCCTGCTGCCTCCCCGCCACCCATGTGTGATGGAAGTGGAGCAGGTTTTGGGTTTTAGTGGTGGTGTTTGTTTCCCCTTGGTGTGCACGCCGTTGCATCTAGCCTCAGCTTGTGTGTGGCAAATCCACCATCGGTTGTGTGGCTTCGTGATTGTGATCAGGAGCCTTGTGTTTGTGGCCTAGGTTTGTTTGGCCATTGGCATTGCTGGTCTTGCGTTTTGATTGATTGATTGATTGATAATGATACCCCTGGACAAAATGACATTGTTGCTTTTGTTTTCTGCTGTGATCAATACTCCAGGTTTCAGTTGAGTAAAGCCGTCCAATCTAATTTGCGACCAAGTGGGGTCAGTACACGCTTAGCACAAGGATTGCACATGATGTGTGTGCAGCCCTGCCATAGAAAATGTAGCCATGAATTAGGAACTAGGTCTCAAGCAAGGCAACTTGCATGCTTGATGTTGTCCACGCACAGCTCATTCTGACTCGGGTTGGAGCACACCAATGTGGGGCCATGGATGGGCGTCCACCAGCAGTCTGATGGTCAGTCTGTCACTGCTCCGATACCCTTGTGGAATTGCTGTATTGTGTAAGATATGCTGACTTCTGGGCAGCCTCTGCCATTGGCCATGTTCCTCAAATGGCCTCAGTGGTCAAATACCTGGCCGTGAGTGTATGTTTGTGTCCTACCACCACTTTGGTGGTACAGATGTGGTTGACTTGCCTGACATCCTGAAGGTTGGGTTGCAGGGTTAAATTTATACCTGACGTCCTGCTACTGTCTTGGACCCGGACGAAAAAATGGGTTGGTTTGTTTTATCGCCACTGGGTGTGCAGCAGATTACCAGATTAGCAACTAGCCCAGGAGGTTATCCAGCAACTGAGTTGATTGATAAGTATTACTGCTCATGTTTGATCGTAACGGTGGACCAAACAGGCTGGTGTTTGATGGGCAGTTGCTGATGTCACCTATGCGGATGCATTTTTCGGGTAGTTCAGGCCGCCTGGGGGTTCTGGAGGTTACGAGCAGCCTTTGCCGGGTTTTGGATTCATGCCATGCGATTGTGTGTTTGGTTGGCTTGGCTTGACGTAGCAGCCGTCAGCCGTTGCTTGCCACACCTTCAATGTTTGTTTGTAAAAGGGAGTTCTATCGAACTTTGTAACATGATAACAAAAAAGCAGCCAGTTGACACATCAAGGAGGCAAAGCCTGGCTGTCAGGTTAGTAATGAAAGGAGGCGCGAGTATAGCTGCTCAAGCGGTGTGTGCGTGTGTGTAAAAGGAAGTTTGTGTGTGTGAATCTTACATTAGTTGGCAAACCCATCGGCACGCGTGCGGTGCCACAATTCACCACAGGGGTGGCAAAGCCACTAACACCGACAGATAGAACCAGGAAAAAACTGAACACCATCCACCAGTACGTACTTGATTAGAGGTTGAATGATGCATATCATGCATGTTTAGGTCTAAATCAGAACAAATATTGCATATCATGAATGGTAAAAATTCTATGTGATAGATCACTGCACAGCCCTTGGACTAACCACATTATGACTCCAACCAGCAGTTTGTACGTCTGTGTTACAAGAGACCGATACTGAGAGCTAAGACAAAGAGAGTGAGAGTAATTACATTAAGTATGAATAATAATCGTGTAATCTGGTAATCAAATGAATAAGAAACTGCTGCTATGGGATGTATGACACCCCACAGCAGTGGACGATGAAGGGATGGGATGCATGTAGTGTGGCTGGTCAGGGGCCCCATTGGTCGGTATTTGCTGCGTATGATAGATGGATACCGCCTGGCTGGTGGCAAGGCCGTAAAGGCCAAGACCACGGCCCCATCGGGACCCAGCCGCTTGTGTCCACAACTACCACAGAGGCATCAGGTCTTTCCATCATCGCTGCTGCATATGATAGGTAGATACCGCCTGGCTGATGGCAAGGCCGTAAAGGCCAAGACCACGGCCCCATCGGGACCCAGCCGCTTGTGTCCACAACTACCACAGAGGCATCAGGTCTTCCATCATCGCTGCTGCATATGATAGGTAGATACCGCCTGGCTGATGGCAAGGCCGTAAAGGCCAAGACCACGGCCCCATCGGGACCCAGCCGCTTGTGTCCACAACTACCACAGAGGCATCAGGTCTTCCATCATCGCTGCTGCATATGATAGGTAGATACCGCCTGGCTGATGGCAAGGCCGTAAAGGCCAAGACCACGGCCCCATCGGGACCCAGCCGCTTGTGTCCACAACTACCACAGAGGCATCAGGTCTTGTATCGTCGCTGCTGCGTATGATAGATGGATTCCTCCTGGCTGATGGCAAGGCCGTGGCTGCTGGGCTGCTGGGCTTCGCTGGCAGTCTCCTGTGTGTGCTACGGCCTTTGAAGTACAATTGGTCTCAAACCCTAACGCACGATCCTTCAGCTCCGAAGAATATTATGAAGCGGAAACAGCCAGCCTGGCCAGTTCAGATGCATATGAAACGCTGTGGGGTGCAGTCAGAGAGATGCAAGTCTGAAACGGGCATGTGCTCGAATTTAATGGAATGTGTGACAGTGTGAGCCGGTAGCTTGAGCACAGCCTTGTTTCCCAGCATGGGACGCGATGGACTCTGAAGGGATCACCCACTCCTATATCCTAATCTGCAGAAGTTTGAAGCTTAAAAGTGATTTTACGCATGATTCAGAGTACTACAATTGCCAGATAGTGACAGAGGAGGGAAATACTGCGGTTGAAGGATTATGTGCCAAGCTCAAGAAGGGGGCTCTCTTAGCGAAAGATGCCCGCGGTATCTTGCTTGGCCGTCTTGCCATTGTAAGATAAGCAGTTATTAATGCCATGCTTCAGCACATGCGGTTTATGCTCCCTCGGTGCGCCATGCAGGTGCACAATGCTACGTGGGATACGCGTACATACAAGGGGTTAACGCGCAAGGTGCGTTCGTCAAAGCTTCCTACGGCTTGCAAACATTCAAAATAAAACGCCAAGGACCTAAATCATATATTTAAGCCTAAACACAGGCTGTTCTTAAACAGGTGCTGCAGAAGGCGGAGGAGGACCTTGCAGGACTAACAGCCCAGGTAGTAAGTCGCCTGTTCCCCATGTCACTGCTCTTGCACACCACACAGGCTTGTTGCATGCCAGCATAGATCAAGATGACTGTCCAAATGAGACTACCACACTGTTTGCTAAGTGAGCAATTGTTTCATGTATGTGTTGCAGCTCACAGCGCCATGTTATCATGCGCAAGATGATGCCGGAGGAGACCCTGCTTACCTTCCTGAGGTGAGGGCCCTCTTGCTCACAGGTAAGACCTTTTGAAGCTCTCCTGTTGCCTGCTGCAAGCCAATGTTCTCCAGGTCAAGACATGTTTTCACATGGCAGTACACAACCAGCAAAGGATGTATGCAGGCATGAGCTGCAAGCCAATGTTCTCCTTCTTAAGACTACCTCAATCCAGCGTGTCTCATCCACAATCATGCATGTTGATACCTACCTGCCTACTCACTCACATGTTGCTGTGCTTCCAGGCAGATACAGAGAGATTACGGGGAACAGAGAGACCACTGGACATTGAAGCTGAAGTACCTATGGGCCAACATGCTCCAGAAAGAGTCTCAAAGCAGGCCTCCATACGCCCAGCCACAGAACTGGTAAGCACCGCAGAACATGGTATTTGTGTAGTCATAGCATTGCCATGTCTAGCAGAGATGCTCACCCACATGTCAGGTACATCAAATGTGTTGACAAAGCTGGACTTGTATGGATTCAGCTGACTATCATCGGCACAGATGGACCAGCTTCCAGAAGATGATGGAGCCTGCACCTTGGCCGCTCAATGCTGTGCTTGTGCTGATTACCAGCCATTGGCTAGACTGTCACAAATGTGTTCCTGGGCAGTGTTCACAGTAAGTTGCTTCTTTCTGCTGCAGAGTGCTGAGAACATGCCTCATGGCAGGGAGGGCGCAGATGGCAGTGCAGAGCAGGTGGAGCGAAATGGTGGCCAGGACAGGATGGGCAGGGGGAAGGTACTTCTGCAGGTAAGCATGCTTGTCTTTGCCTAAGAGGAAGGCAAATGCCTAAGAGTGCATGCTCAGAATGTGCTTTTATACACTTGTTAGAGCATGCCAAACAAGCCCACATCCCAAGGCCAACTTGGCTTACTGTATGGCTATCATATACAGCCTCGTTCCTAGGAAGGCTCTTTCATTAGTGATCAAAAGCATTCAATGCCCGTTCTAAGCTACTTAAACAGCATCAGGACTCCAAATATTCAGTTGGGGACACAATTTCTGCCAAATACTCTCTACCATCGCTGCAAATACCATTCAGATTGAGTAAGCCAGCTATTGGTCTCATTGACTGCTTGCACTGCTTGTGCTCAGGAGCCAAAAGGCAGCCAACCAATTGTTCAGCAGAAGATGAACGGATCCTCTGTGGCTGCTTCCAGACCAAAGGATGTGGCTTTACCAACAGTGAGGCAGGTGGGCATGCTTCATAGCTTGCATGCTGCATAAGCTTGAAAGTTTCCATAGCTCTGTTGAGATGGTTTCTTTATGCTCTCTTGAAATGGTGGCTGCACTGAAACCAATCAGATACGACGGATTCGGTCTGTGGTCTTACTGCATAGTTTGTATCTTTTGAACCGGCCTAGATATGAGAGCCTACAAGAACATGCTCTGGAGTTATTAGCGGTCTTGGAAAATGGTATGGTTGGTTGACAGTGATCTTTTGTGTATAACATCAGCAGTTGACAATATCAGGTAGGAAGTCTGCCCTGTCTCTCTGCCTACCTTCAACTAAGCAGCCGCTAGAATAAATCTGGTTCAAGGTATGATAAAGGGTCCAAACTTCTGATAGGTGCTGTTAAACCCATGTTGGGAATGCTAGCCCTATGTTGGAAGATGCCTTGTGTTGTGACCAAGGAAGTGTGTTGAAGACTACTGTGCTAGCATGAAGGAGTGCTGCTACTGCAACTTGCTTATTGAGATCTCAGCACTAGGTTGGCGTCCTGCAGTCCTCATGCAGCCACCTACACCGTAGTCCATAGGGCAACCTGCAGCAACCAGAGCTTATCAGCCACCAATGCTTAAGACTGGTGCTGACTCACCTGCCTTGTAGGGTCTGGAAGAAGCACAGCTGCCTACTGTGCAACACCACCCCCCTGGAGAGTTTGTTGAAGAGGCCCTTCCAGACAAGCAGCAGCAGCTGCACACAACCGGCAGCAGTGGCAGCAGGGGGCATGTGGTAGGCACAGGTTCAGGCCAAGGTGCACCATCTTCTGCATCACCGCCTAACTTAGCTATAGCAGGAAGCCAGGACGGAAGCCATGTAGACGTATCGCAGCAGCAGCAACAGCGCATCATCAAGGGGGAGCTCAGCACTCCAGACCCTGTGGCAGCAGCTAAGCCCTCAGCTAGCCTGCAACCTCAGGATCAGGCGTCCGCACCTGGGCCTGTTACACACAAATCATTAGATGCGATGGAGCACCGGCTGCGGGACTCTTCATGGGTGTGGTGGGAGGCATTGCTGATGCAGCAGAGAAGGGCAGGCAGCAGCAGCATGACAAGTTGCAAGCTCTGTCCAAGCAGGTGGAGCAGCTCTCTGGGGTTGTCAATTAAGGGCAGTCGAAGCTCGCGAAGCAAGTGGAGCAGCTGGAGGGCTTCTTAGAAGAGCAGAAGGGCTGCTTCAAAGAGCAGGGGCAGGAATTAAAAGCAGCAGAGCAGCTGCTGGACTCCCAGCAGCAGCGGCTAGATCAACATGCACAGTTTCAGAATCTGCTCAGCAGCAGCATAGCCAGCTTGTCAAGCAGGCACTCAGCAAGCAGCAGGGCACTCAGTGAGCAGCTGGCAGGCTTGAGGAATGGGACTGAGAGGTTGCTAGCGGGGCTGCAGGATGAGCTGGCTGCTTGCAAGCAGCAGCTGCGGACAGTAGGGGCAAGCTTGGACTTGAAGGTAAACCAGCTGTGGGCAGCACAGCTGGCACAGCAGCAGGTGCTGGGGCACCTGCAGGCAGGACAGCTAACAGCAGCGCAGGCGGGCGGGTGGCTGGAGCAGCTCAGCCAGCATGTCCTACAACAAACGGGCAGTCAACTAGACGTCAGGGGGAACCAGATGGTGGGCTGGATGCAGGGACAGCTGCAAGGCGTTCATTCTGAGGTGCAAGCAGTAGGGAGGAGAATGGAGGAGCAGCATCAGCAGCTGGGGCACGGGATGGGCAACATGCAGAAGGGGTTAACTGCTGTGATGGAATTTATGAACCCAACAGATGCAGCTGTGGAGATGGTGGTGGATGGGGAGGATGCTTCAGGGACTTCAGGGGCTGTTAAATCTGAGGGTGGGGATGATGGGGGTGGTTTGGCTGCTCCAGCTCCTTCCCAGGTGCAGCCATCGGCTTCAGGGGAAGGTGAAGCATCGCCATCGGGTTCACGGGATGGTGAAGCAGCAGCATCGGCTTCAGAGGGTGGCGATGCGTCACGTTCTGCTTCACAGGCAGGGGCTGGTCAGGAGAGTGAGGGGGAGGGTGTTGAGGGCAATGCAAGGTTGGGCCCCTTGGGTGCTCAGCTCAACGAAGCAGGTCCAGGTGGTGATGAGCCTGAGGTAAAGCAGGTGCAGCCACATGCTCCTGATGCTGCAGATGCAGATGCTGCTGGGGTGGAGCGTCCTAGCAGCAGCAGAAGCAGGAGCTTGGCACGGGAAGCAGCTTTTGCTGGGGTTGGCAGCAGCGATTTTGTAGGAGAAGGCACTACAGCAGCAGCTCCTAACATTGGACCCCAGCTGCCTCCACCCCTACCACCACAAGCAGCTGGGTCTTTGCCCCAGATTTTATTTGGTGAAGGCAGGTCTGGCGTAGATGGACTCAGTAGCAGCCATGCAGGGCATGAGCCTCTATTCAGAGCCAGCAGCAGCCCTGCCGCATCTATGCTGCGCCTGGAAGGATTATTGCAGCGGCGCCTTGCACCGGCCTTGAGGCTAAGCTTTTCAGGGCCAAGAGCCAGTGGGGACTGCAGCACCGTCCCCCCTGCACCTCCTTCCCTTAGCCCTGATGGTGGTGCTGGTGCACAGGAGAAGGTGGCGCCTGAGAGCTCTATGGCTGCAGACCTGGATGTAGCAGCAGCAGCAGCCAGGCAGCAGGGCAGATTAGCAGCAGCAGCAGCCAGGCAGCAGGACAGATTAGCAGCAGCCAGGCAGCAGGGCAGATTAGCAGCAGCAGCCAAAAGAGGTGTGGACGATGCTGGAGAAGAGGAGGACAAGGGTGGCAGCAGCAGGGGTGGGAAGAATCCGGGGGCTGGCATGGGGTCTGGCAGCACCCTTCCAGGTGCTGCTGGTGGCGGGATGCCTGCTGGGGGGTTAGGGTTGCGAGGGGAGGGCAAGGGGTTGGACCCTCAGCTCAAATTGATGGGGTGGGGGGTTGAAGGCAGGGGCAGGGGCTTGGGTAGGGGAAGCAGGGGCAATGTACTTAGGCGTTTGCCTGGGAGGTATCATTGTTCTGAAGATGATGAGTGCGATGACTCAGAGGAGGACCCCAGTGCTGTTGCCGGCAGTGATAAGCAGGGTGCAGGACGCCGAGCTCGCAGTCGTACACCATTAGCAGGCCGTGGCAACGGCCGTGCTGCTGCAGGGACGGGTCGCCGTGGTCTTAACATGCAGCCAGCACAGACCTGCTATCCTGCAGGAGCTGGTGCTGATGCTTGCCTCCCTGAGGAGTTGCTGCAAGCGATCTCAGAAGAGCCAATTGAGAATCCAAGTGGCAGAAGTGAACGTCGGCAACCTGCTAGGCTTCCTAAGGCACAACAGAATGCCATCAGCAGCAGCAGGCAAGGAGCAGCACCTTCAGCAGCAGCCGGGACAGCAGCTACCGAGGGATCCAGGAGGGGGCTCGGCAGGGAGGGCCTGCCAGAGCAGGAAGATTTTGGGGCTGGAGGGTTGGAGGCAAACCCAATGACTGACAGCCAAAGGATACGCCGTTGTGGGAGGAGAGAGAACACTGGAGATGAGGCAGAGGCCCTGAGGAGCACAGCAGGAGCAGCAGTGCAGGCGGAAAGGGGAATGTTGAGGGGGCTCTCTAACAGCAGCGCAGGCAGGCAGCTACACCAGCTGACCGATGAGCTGGGCAATGCAGCACTTTCTGATATCTCCAGGATGAGCAGCATGGTCCCTTTTGCAGATCCTAGTGCACTGCCTGGGCCAGAGGAGCAGCAGCAGCAGCAGGGAGTGGGCCGTAGACGGCGTCATGCCCAGCGGCATGAGACGTCTGCTGCTGCGGAAGCTGGGAACACCAGATTTGGAGAAGGAGCAGCAGCAGCAGCAGCACCAGTGCAAACGAGGGGCAACAGAGAGGGCAGATGGAGGGCAGGCAAGGGTATTGAAGGCACGGTGGCAGGAGCAAACCCTCAACGCCAAGCAGCGGGTGGGGCACGGCTACCAGTGCCAAGAAAGGCAGCAGTTACAGCTTCACAAAAGGTTACAGACCTTGCTGTATCAGGGAGGCGTCCAAAGCACAGTGAAGCTACGGGTGCTCCAGCTGGGTTAAAAGGGACTGCAGCAGCAGGTGGGGCAGAGGGGTTAGGAGGTCCTGCAGTGTTGCTGGGGTGAGCTGGGGTTGAGCTGGGTGAAATGCCAGCAGAGGAAACGGGGATAAGTGATGCTGAGATGGCAGCAGTAGAAGATTGGGAGGGCCCTTCATCAGATGCAAGTGACAGTGGCTCTGAGATGGACATGGAGGACTTAGGCGGAGGAGACGCAAAAACATAGCAACAGCAACAGCTGCCATGTCACCAGCAGCACATGTGCCGCCAGGGTTGCAGCAAGTAGGAGCTTTTGGAAATCATGCCACAGAACAGCAGGCATCAGCAGCAGCAGTTACACCAGTGTTTCCTCCCCCTGCACCTGTTCTGTCGCCGTCACCATCCCATGCTGTGTACCTCAGCCCAGTGCAGGGGCCGCAGCAAGGGTTGCAGTACCACAATGGTGGGCGGGGATTAGGAGGGGGCGCTGGCAGGGGTGGGCACTTGCTTGCGGGCGGTAGGGGCGGTACTGGTATTGGTGGCGGACCTGGGGTTAGCGGGGTTAATGGTGGTGGAGGCAGTAGTGTTTTCTTGGGTACCAGGGCTGCTCAGCTGGCTGCTCAAGTCAGTCGGCAAGCAAGAGAGACCCAGTATGGGAAAGGGTCTAAGCGGCCAGCGACAACTAGGGATCATTAATAAGGGGCAGCGAGGACCTGAATACAATCTCTGCCATCGCCTATGGTGGTAAGCAAAGGCGCTATGTGGGAGCTCTTGGGGGTATCACTCAGGGTCTTAAGTAGTGGCGAGCTTTGATCAGTTTAGCTGTCTGTTTGGAGGTCCTGCAACAGATTGGCACGTGCTCTTACGCCGGCAAAGCTAGGAACGATGTCCAAGCGGCTCAGGCAAAAGCATTACAAAAGGGTCGAGGATAAGGGGTTGTAGTATAGGCAGTGAAGCTTGCCGTCACAGTGTTTAGTAACTGCCTTTGTGGACCTAGTTCACCAGGCACAAAGGTTTTGAAAGTGGACCTAGACCAGTGCTGGTACCAAGGAGTAGACACCAAGTATCGGTTCAACAATTTTACGGTCTTTGCATGAATTGGCATGCTTCGTCACTTCAAAGGCTCCTGTGCATAAGAATGGAAGCTGTACGATGTTATAGGCAGCTGAAGCAGTTCCTGCGGTTGGGCATGAGGGGTTGCTCTTCAGATCTTGAGCACAAGAGGGAGGGTGGGCTGGATGAGGACGCATGTATTGTAGGCAGCAGCTTCGCTAAATGGGTCATGGATTACACTATTTGCAGGATGCAGTCTGGGTAGCAGTCCTAGGGCTGATTTCATTGCACTTTCTTGTTTCACTGGTGGTGCAGCCACGCATGTCTCTGCAGGTTTTGGTAGGATGTAGCAGAGTTTAGTGAGTTACATGTAGCAAGGGTGGAGAGTGGTCTGGGAAGCTTTGACAGTGAGGTGACACAGGAGAACAGAAATGTTCTACTGCATAAACCTGTGTTTATGTGACAATTGATGTTTATGCCTGTGAAGCTGGCAACGATTTGCTAAGCTGTCATGCATCTGATAATTGGTGGCTGCTGAGAGCTGCAGCCTGCAATCTCTGTTTTATGTTGTTGTTTGGTGTTCATATTCCTTACTGACTGCAGGAGAGCCTTGCTTTCGTAGCAGATAGAGTGCTGCTTGTTAATACCTGGCATGATAATACGCTTAGTCCTTATGACCTTAAATGTTTGTTATGTTATGTTGTGGTCCTAACCATTGGCTGCCTCGATTCCAAACACCATTTTAAGTCTCTGTTGTAAGATGAGAATCTGCTGTTGAGCTGCAGCCACATTATGTCTTTCCTGATATCGTTGTGGATGTGGGCATGTTCTATTCGTATGTGGTCGTTGAGTATTGGTCAGACCAGCGCCAATCTGTGGTAGGTGATCTCAGGGGAAGAGACAGGGTCTCTCCTATGTGGAACAGACTGGTCGTAGTCATGCCGCAGGCGCTGCACGGCTCAAAAGCTGGCAGTGATCTATCTTTTTAACATGTATTAAGGGCATCCATCAGTATCACATGCTGAGTATAGTAGGGGTATCCAAAAGAAGCATACGCTGCGGTGGGAACTTGCTTCTGACTGGGTCACTGCTAGCTGCCGTCATGACTTTTTGGCGAGAGGGATTTATTTCTTTGCTGTAGTGCATTCATGTAGAGGAAATACATCCGCGCAGAGATGGCAGGGCAGCAAAGGAGGCAGCAGCAGTTTCCTATTAACTTGAACTGGACTGCCTTGGCATAGTATGACCAGCAAGGGCTGGTGGCAAACAGTGTGAGCGATGTGTGAACGACTTTTGGATAAGGACTTTGAGTGCCGTTGGAGCCTGAACTGGCTCCTTATGGGTGGCGCTGCCCCCTCCGATGCCCCACCTCCATGTGGGCCATAAGGTATTCTGATAAATTGTTACCCTTGAGAGGCAGCTTACTGAAGCAGCGCCATTACTTCAGGAGCAGGGCCACATGTGCACTGCTCAATGGCTCAATTTGTGATGATTGATTACAGATCAATCAGAGTAAGCCTCTAGCTGCAGCTTGATCGTGACTGAATAGGACGGTATTCAGGAGAAGTGTTGAAAGCAAGTAGCTGAGCAGCTCCGACCACATGCATACCTTCATGTTCAGCGCATCAACGTGACACGGTTGCACTCTCTATCACTTCAACGGCGCCTCCATTCCTTCAGGCTCTCTCGCAGCCACAATCCATCCCAAACGGCAGCAGGTAGGTGCAGGGCCCCTTCTTGGAGGTTACGCCCCCAGCAAGAAATAACGCCATCTTAACTACTATTAACAAGCGTACAAAAACATGGTTTGCCATACCAAGAATTCCTGACGTGCCGCACTTCCAAAGGCCCGGGCGACTGCATGTTGTCGATGGGATTGTTACAGGTTTCTCTGAGCCTGACAGCAGCCGAACCATCTTAAGGTATCCAATATGAACGCACACGTTCCATGTTCCTCACAAAGGAGAGGTCATGCAGCACTTCTCTGCACCACCACGAGTGGTCGGCCCCCGTGGTACATCGGCAGTACACTTCACCCAGTCAAGTCATGATGACCAATTACCTGCGACTGCTATCCTCGCACCATGACGGCACACGTGTGTCAATGCGATCCTGTGGACGCAGCCAATGTCTTCAGAAAGCTACCGTGGAAGCACCCAACCCATATATAGGGCGCCTTGCAGCAGACCAGACAGCGACCACCTCTTTGCAAGCTGACTTCAGCCTGTCTGTAGACGAACCCGCAAGCAAAACAGTACAAAATATTCTCTGTTGTTTCACTTACACCACCGGTAAAGATGGTCATGATGGTCTCTTCCCTCGCCCAGCGCGCTGCTACTGGCCGTGCCCTGGCTCCTGCTGCTGCTCCTCGTGTGCTGAGCCCCCAGAGCATCCGCCCGGTGGTCCTACGCCGCTACAAGGAGGGCGAGCAGGCTGATACCTCCGAGCAGGGCAGCAAGGCCCCAAGGAACCCCATCACCGGCCAGCGCCTGACACCCATCTCCTCTGAGAAGGAAGGCTACCAGGCAACCGAGCAGATCCCCCAGAGCGAGGCTACCTCTGCCCGGATCAACAAGCAGCTAGGCGCCCAACCAGGGGGCCGGCCCTTCGGAGGTAAGTAATGGTGACATGCATGGTCTTAGCCGAGTCGCTAGAGTCTTTAGTCTCTGGATATCACAGATTTCTTACAGAGGCAGCGCCTGCGGGCCTAGTGTGAGGCAGGGCTTTTGATCATGATTGCCCTGAATGTTCGCTCCGTTACATGTAGTTCTTTTAGGCTGGGATCTAATATTAGTAGTCCACATACATTTTGGACAATTTAGCGGGCAAAACCCCTTTACATTGTTTTGCCTGCAGCCTGTCACAGGTAGTTTGCATCCTGCAAGTGAGCATCCTCAATAACACTGCGCATTTGCAATCGCACACTGTTTTACCCGTGTTCTTTGATGTTTGCCAAGCACGTGTTCTTTGATGTTTGCTGTGCTTGGCAAAGCTACCGTGCTGTATGACTTTTGACGACTGCTGCCCTTCTGCTGTACACTGCTTTCACAGAGATCCAGGCCTTTGACGGTCTTGCCCCCGAGGTCATCAACAGCCGCCTGGCCATGTTGGGCTTTGCCGTGGCAGCCTTCTTTGAGCTGACCCAGGGGTTGGATGTGTTCCAGCAAGTCAAGGCATACCCCCTGCTCACCATCGCCACCTTCGTAATCTTCAGCACTGCTTCCTGGATCCCCTTCCTGCAGGGGCAGAGCTACAACGTGAAGTCTGGGCCCTTCACACCTGCGGTGAGTGGCTGTTGATGTTCAAATTTTGTAGAGATAGTTTCCCAAGCTTAGCTGACTTGGCTAGGATGTAGTATAGTACACAGCTCCACGGTCACTAGATAGCTATATAGCCTGTAGCACAGCCGCAGTATCTGCTGCCAGGCCTAAATTGAGGGGAGAAAGCTGCCAATGTGGGTTCTTAGTAGATATTCAATGACTAGGTAGGACTTTGCAGCATGCGCAGATACGTCGGCTTTACAGTTAGCACCATGGGTTATGCATTGCAGCGAATGCAGTTCATCTGCAATAGACTGATACTTGGGCTTTATGCCAGTGTGGTACGTTCTGCACTATCACTGGTTGGGGAAAAGGTAACATACAACTCTGCTGAATGTAGTCAAGAAACCGGCTTCCAAGCAGACACAGCATTGGCCATGCATACACATGAACTCCACTAGCTTAGCGGAAAGAGAGGGATGTGGACCCTCAAGGCATAAGAGAAATTCCTTTGACGACGCGGGTGTGGTTCAGCTGATACTGTGTTTGCAATTGAACATATAGTGCTGTGGATTTTTTGATGAGAGACTGTCTGCTAACACGTCTGCAATATGTACTGACAGTTTTTGCTGCTATTCTTGCTGCTGCAGTTGGAGGTGACTGTAGGCCGTATTGCCATGCTGGGCTTTACTGGGCTGATCCTGAATGAGGCTTTCTTCGGCAAGCCCTTCTTCCCCCACCTGTTCTAGACTGGGTATAAAATGCCGCAAAGGTTGGCAGCTTGAGTCAACGTGGAGTTGGATTGTGTGTGAGCTCAGCCCTTAGTTGAGTTGCTATGAGTGTTGGGCACTGCATGAAAGAATGAAGGTGTATAGTAATTGCGTACAACAGGCATATGGTTAAAATGCTGAGTTTGGAGTTGTGGAGAGTGTGGGTTGATGAGTACAGGATGTATGTTGATGGGGTCTTTGGTGGTGAGGTCGGGTTCAGAAATGGGAACAGTCTCTATCACAAGTGTGAATGGCCAGTGGTGATCCTGGCGCTGCGTGTAAAAAGATCGATGGGGAGATGACTTTCTGGACTATCTGGTTCTGGGCAATGAAGAGTGTCAACAATACAATACAAGTTGGGGGACTGAAACCCCTCCCGGCACTAGCCAGCAGGCCAACTTCGAGGCCCATGGGAGACTTATGTTGAAAGCCAACCATTTTCTTGACAACATAACATAACATAACAAACATTTAAGGTGTGGCAACCGCCAAGGGCTGCTAGGTCGAACCGACCAAACACACCATCGGATGGATCCAAAACACAATGGGTTCCATACCACCAAGCAAATGGATACCAGCCAGGTATTCACTCATCTACAGGACTTCAACCAGTTCATCCTCAGAATTATCACCAGAAATATCAGACTCCGAATCAAACATATCTAAATACTGATCATCCGGAAGCAAGATGTCTGGCAACAACAACAACAACAACAACAACAACAAACATTTAAGGTGTGGCAACCGCAAAGGGCCGCTAGGTCGAACCGACCAAACACACCATCGGATGGATCCAACACAATGGCTTCCAGACCACCAACTCAAGCAGTACTGATACCGAGACATGTGTCCAGGCAAGACAGAGCCCATGATCAAGAACACCACCCACTCCTCCATCGGTTGCAATGGCATGGCAAACAATGATGATTACCACGGGCTGGAGATGTACAAGAACCATGCAAAGGACTCAACCACAGAGGGATATATGCAACCAGACCCAACCACCATGGAATGTGGCCACCATGGAATGTGGCCGAATCAATCCCTCCAAAGTCAAGGCAACGCTCCTATCGAGACAGAGCCCATGATCAAGAACACCACCCACTCCTCCATCGGTTGCAATGGCATGGCAAACAATGACGATTACCACGGGCTGGAGATGTACAAAAACCATGCAAAGGACTCAACCACAGAGGGATATATGCAACCAGACCCAACCAACATGGAATGCATGTGGCCGAATCAATCCCTGAAAGGTCAAGGCAACGCTCCTAGCGAGGTGCGGATGATGGGACACAGCAGTCCTCCAATGCCAGTCCACAAATAGCATCAAAGAGAAAGTTGCATCAACCATAATGGCTGGCCACAAGCATGGAGTGCTATAGGCCAGCCCAGCAACAGCTGGCCCCCCCTACATAGGCAAGCTGCTGCTGCGCACCACGGGACACAATGTATCGCACAGATGTCTGAAGAGGCCAATCATCAGGTTGTCAAAGCATATAGCCCAATGGCTGCCACCAGCCCACCCTGGATCCCTTGCTAGCCAATGTATGTCAGGCCAGCCCATTTCGACCTGCCATGTGCTGACCAGTTGACCTAGTCAACAGCAAGCCAAGCAGTTTAATGCCTTGCTCAGGGCAACACTGCATAGACAACACTGCATAGACAATACTGATTTACCGGTAGGTATGCCAACAACTTACATTAAGCAGAATATGATAAACTATCTGCCATGCGGAAACCTGTATTCAGCCTGCTAGGCATCCAGATATGACAGAATGGTTGGTGGCGTCTATACAGGCTGAACTGTCAGCATCATTGCCAACTTGAATGACAACCGCGACCAACTCAACCCGTAAACAGCAAGTTCTTCATGATTCCATAGTCCATTCAATTAGTCTGTGGAGCAGGACAATCAACACCCAATACGTATGTGTTCAGCCCCTAAAGCCAGGAAAAGCCAACAAACAAGGTAACAGTGTGTATGGAAGTATAAAACCATGAGGCATGCTCATGCTTCACAGTTACTCAACAGCTGTAAGTGCAGGCAGGAGCAAGCTTAGGACCAGAAGCCTTAGTATAGATGAAAAGAAGTTATACCAAGCCAATAAGAAGGCTTGCTATACAACAACAACAACAAACATTTAAGGTGTGGCAATCAACCGCAAAGGGCTGCTAGGTCGAAACGACCAAACACACCATCGGATGGATCCAAACACAATGGCTTCCAGACCACCAACCAAGCAGTACTGATACCGAAACATGTATCCAGGCAAGACAGAGCCCATGATCAAGAACACCACCCACTCTTCCATCGGTTGCAATGGCATGGCAAACAATGACGATTACCACGGGCTGGAGATGTACAAGAACCATGCAAAGGACTCAACCACAGAGGGATATATGCAACCAGACCCAACCACCATGGAATGTGGCCACCATGGAATATGGCCGAATCAATCCCTCCAAAGTCAAGGCAACGCTCCTATCGAGACAGAGCCCATGATCAAGAACACCACCCACTCCTCCATCGGTTGCAATGGCATGGCAAACAATGACGATTACCACGGGCTGGAGATGTACAAGAACAATGCAAAAGACTCAACCACATAGGGATATATGCAACCAGACCCAACCAACATGGAATGCATGTGGCCGAATCAATCCCTGAAAGGTCAGGGCAACGCTCCTAGCGAGTGCAGGCAGGTGCGGATGATGGGACACAGCAGTCCTCCAATGCCAGTCCACAAATAGCATCAAAGAGAAAGATGCATCAACCATAATGGCTGGCCACAAGCATGGAGTGCTATAGGCCAGCCCAGCAACAGCTGGCCCCCCTCCATAGGCAAGCTGCTGCTGCGCACCACGGGACACAACGTATCGCACAGCTGTCTGAAGAGGCTAATCATCAGGTTGTCAAAGCATATAGCCCAATGGCTGCCACCAGCCCACCCTGGATCCCTTGCTGGCCAATGTATGTCAGGCCAGCCCATTTCGACTTGCCGTGCGCTGACCGGTGGACCCAGTCAGCAGCAAGCCAAGCAGTTTAATGCCTTGCTCGGGGCAGAGGTTATAACAAAGGTTATAAGTGTTGAGAGAGCTGGACGACCTCGAAGACAAAAAGCTTAAGAAGCAGGAGCGCTGCAGAAGCAGGGCTGGTAAGAAATAGCAGTAGCAGCACCAGCACTGACAAAGACAAGTAGCAGGCACCATACAAGACCTCAGCAGATTGGCAGACATAATAGTTGCAGCTGGTTGCCAAACATGCTACCCACATAATCAGATTCTGCGAAAGTGCTCTCAAGGGCTGATGCGAAACTGCACACCCAAACACATTCCACACTGTCACCACACATCCTATCACTCTGTCTTTCAAAAGTTTGAAGCAGCAAATGTACGATTGAGCTTTTTGCAAACGGTACACATTACAGGTAAAGCAAATCTTATACATGATGGGCAGCACTACTGTCATTACACATCTTATGATCGCTCTCTCTTTCAGAGGTTTGCAGCAGCAAATGTACCAGCGAGCGTTTTGCAAGGAGCACACTTTGCAGGTAATAAAAACCACCCTGCAGTTGCCAGTAACTTGGAAACAGAAGTTCCTGATTACACATAGCAGTTCAGGATCAGCAGACATACGCACACATAGTACACAGCCCAGCAGAGGGTTTGGCACCACAGAATAATCCAACACTTCTAAGCTGCAGTGCTCACTTGCCGCGGTGCTGCACTCTTCAACACTTTCCGTGCCCAGTGCCCAGTGCCCGGTCCTATCTAATTTGCAGTAAAAGAACACTACAGTGACCCTTTTCTTCACGGGATGCCTAATCATGCTTGCTGCCCTTGTTGGAGTCTTACCTGCTACCTGCCACTCACTTAGGAAAACATGCCCTGCGGCCTTTGGCCCCTTGCCAGCTGCCCCTGCAGCAAACCTGTAGGCTAGGGCATTGCATGAGCACGTTTTCACTTCACAATTTGTTCTCAGGAGCTCCGCATTCATCAATCCCATACCCCGTACAAGGGTTTCCATGTGAAGAGGACAGCACCACCATGCCTCATCGTCTGGGCTTGAGTGCCAGGTACATGCAACATGGGGACCACATGCACGCCGACAAAGCTCGTGCTAGGTTCCTAAAAAAATGAGCTGATGACATGAGTATCTGCCAAATCAGTGAGCACTGAGGGGTAAAACAGCTACTTGGGGCTGTTGCTGCTGTTGCGTGTGTGTGTGTGTAGATTACAATGCTAGCCGGACAAGACTGCTGTTGCTGCTGTTAACTGGCAGCCTGACGCAGAGCTTACTGATTATGGCGACTGCTGCTTACGTACGGCCTAGGAGCTCTGGCCGTACCGTTCTGAAAGCAGCTAGCAGTGGTGAACCGCCCGTTCAAGCATGTCCAAGGGAGAGATCCACGACCAGGTATCGCATCATACATCGGAGAGGAAATGCCGGGGCTGGTGAAGGGTGCAAAGTGGGGGTCCCCGGCTGCCGCCCGGCTGGTCATGATGACGCGTTACCTTTGACCAAAGGACCTCGGCCTTGTCAATCTGAGTCAAGTGCTTACGCTTTTCCTAGGATGAACTGCAATTGAGGATATGAGAATCTCGTCGTGCTACAGAACTGGTACATATGCTGCTATTGCTGAAGAGCCTGAGCCAAGCCATACTCACTCTATTTGCAGCAGGCTGTGACCAACCATCACTAGTAGTTGCTCTGCCAATTCATACGCTCGTCTGCAGTTTATACGAAGCCCAACAACAAAGCAACTGCTTACGCCTGTTATTCCTGTCAACTTTGCAGCCAACATGGTCATGATGGTTTCTTCCCTGGCCCAGCGTGCCACCACTGGCCGTGCCTTCGCTCCTGCTGCTGCTCCTCGTGTGCTGAGCCCCCAGAGCATCCGCCCTGTGGTCCTACGCCGGTACAAGGAGGGCGAGCAGGCCGATACCTCCGAGCAGGGCAGCAAGGCCCCCAAGAACCCCATCACCGGCCAGCGCCTGACCCCCATCTCATCCCCGAAGGAAGGCTACCAGGCAACCGAGGTCAACCTCGGCGAGTCTGAGGCAATCAGCGGCCGCGGCGACATTCGCATTAACCAGCAGCTAGGCGCCCAGTCTGGTGGCAGGCCCTTTGGAGGTGAGTTTATCCTTTCAGGGACCCCGTTTCGTAAGGCCATCCATATTTCCACGGCATGTCCTGGCCAGTTTGGTTTGGGAAGCACAAGTTGACTGGACTGTTCTACTGTAAGGTATTGCACACAATACACGGATTGCAACAGTTCGGTTGATGATAGTGAGTCCGGCCCTTGCTTGCTTGCTTTGTACCATAGCATAGCCTTTGCTTGTCAGTTGGCAGTATCTATGCCAGCCAAGGGTGGCGTTTAGCGACAAGATGGGATGTGGCACTGTATTACCTGGAGCTAAACCAGCAGGCCAGCAGTGTAAATGCCAATGTAAGCAGCTGCAGGGTATCTCTTCTTACAAATATCCCTTGGACATCGTTCTGGATTGACAGATGTCTTAAGGCCTTTTGCCCCAATATTTATGCTCTAAAGTAAGCAGTAAAGAGCTGCAGTATACTGCAGGCTGTGGTTTATGGCAGAAACTGTAGCTGTGCTTTGCAGCACAAGACTGTGTCTGAGCGGTTGTCACACTGGCTTAAAGCCAGGTTCTTCAGTCCTGACAACGTCATAGTGTGCTTGTGGTCATGCTCACATGCTGCTGCTCCTCTCCTCCTCCCTGTGGTGCAGAGATGCAAGCCTTTGATGGCCTGGGCCCCGAGGTCATCAACAGCCGTCTCTCCATGCTGGGCTTTGCCATCGCAGCATTCTTTGAGCTGACCCAGGGGCTGGATGTGTTCCAGCAGATCAAGACATACCCTCTGCTCACCGTTGCCACTTTTGTGATCTTCACAAGTGCATCCTGGATCCCCTTCCTGCAGGGGCAGAGCTACAATGTGAAGTCTGGGCCCTTCACACCTGCGGTGAGTGGTGTGAATGTGTGGTCCACTGCCACATGGCTTCGTAGCAACATTTACAATGTCATCCCTGGAAATGGGGAATTGCTGGAACTTGGACTGTTGGCGGTTCTGCAGTCCATGCATAAGGAGCTATCAGAGTACGAGCTTCTGCTGAGAGCTTACGGCCCAGCACATCAGCAGAGATGGAATGATCTCAAGTCTGCATGATGATAGGCAGCTAGTCTGTCATATGCATGGGCTCTATGCAGAAACATGTTGTGGCCTGCTTTCTGCGTGGCGATCACAGCATTTGACATGTAATCTGATCTAATAACATGCTGATGTCATGTTCCACAGCAAGGTCGCATTCGCATGCAGCAGAACCTGGCAAAACCTGTAAACAGCTAGAAATGTATTTAATGTGCAACACGAGGGCCCTTGCCCTCACTGAACTGGTGCCATGAACGCGCCTTTTCTTGTTGGCATCCTAGGACAATCCCAAGAAAGCCCAGCCGCTGATGTACTGTTGTTGGTTTCTTTCCTGCTGTGCAGCTTGAGGTGACTGTCGGCCGCATTGCCATGATTGGCTTCGCAGGCCTGGTGCTGAATGAGGCATTCTTCGGCAGGCCCTTCTTCCCCCACCTGTTCTAAGCAGCCGTTTCTTCTAGAGGGAGGTATGCCCTCCTGTTACCATCCTGAATCCTTGGCAAAGAAATGTTCTGTGATTTCATGATTGAATGAAAGTTTTGCTGAAGAGACTCATGGTTGTGCGTCAGTTGCACACTGGTTGTCCATGTTGGTACTTCACTTTGTACGGTTGTCAATATGCATGGTTGCGCCAGCTGCCTACTGCGCTGCACGTACGGCAGGTTTGTCCCTTATACTGGATTTTCCTGGTGTCTGGTCTAACTGGTAGACTGCAGTTGCATGCATGAGTGGCCAATGCAGTCCGGGCAAAGAGCATTTCCAAGTGGATGAAGCCAGTGGCCGGTCTGGGGTGAAAGTATATTGCACACCTTCACGATATTGGCACTGAGGGTGTTGACCATTAAGTTGTGTAATATACATGATGCTTCTTTGGGCGGTGCCTGGCATTTCTGCAGGCTTGAGATCAGCTATGATAGAGATGAGGTTGTGCAGGGAGGGTGTTTCCAGGGATCTGTGTGTGAACAAAGTTGGAACAGATCAGCTGGAAGTGTGAAGAAATTTTACATCACTGCAGTCGGGCTGGTTTTATTAGAAGCGGGCTTGTTGCTTCCCTTGCTGTCTTGGAAGACACAGATTGAGAATGGCGTTTTTGTCGGGCATCTATCTTGGAAAGGAAACCCCCTTGTCAAAATTTCAAGGAGGGTAGTGTTAAGCCGTGTAAGCTTTACTGTGCCGGTTAATGTCCGACGATCTTGGTAAGAGTGGGACTGGCACATTAGGACATTTGGTAAGATAAGGTGACGTGTACTGCCCGGTTCCAAAGCACAATAAAACAATGAAATGGAGATGAGCTGTTGGCAAGGTGCAATCGACAATGGGTGTTTATACAGCTTCGTTCGCCGTGCCACTGCCGGCTCAGGCTGACCCGAACTGCGTATCCGGCCTTACGACAGTCGGACGGGAGAGTAGCGGCAGACCAGTCCAATCGCTGAGAACATATCACAACGCTTGGGCTAAATGGCCAGAGCGATCATTAGGTACGAGTGGCATCTGGATGGATATAGTAGTAGTCGACTCGCCCCTAGATTTACGTTGTACATTGTCCATGTCAGCCGTACACTCATACCAAGCATCTACGCATATGCAAGCAAAAGCTCATAAGAGATTACAAATCCCTTATCAAATTCATTAGCCAAAAAGTGGCTGCGACTATCAGATCCAGGCAACTGCTTATGTCCCGCTCACAAACTAACGAACGAATATATGACATACTAGCCCAGACTAGATCAGAAGACACAAAAGAGCTTTCTTTCCAAAATCACCCGCCCACTCCCAGACAGCAATGAGCAGCAAAAAGGGTGTGACGCATGGCCATGTGAATGCCCGCGTAGACATAAGGAAAGAGAGGTTTTGCCATGAGCAGCAGTGATATTCTCATCGTAGGAATGCAGCTCTGTTGCCATGTATGCTCTAAGATTGCTAACACAGCACACAGCAAAGGTGCACTGCATTCCAGCAACATTTAGCTAGGAGGCATGTTCAAACTTGGCCAGAGGGGCCCAGACGATCATGTATCCTACCCAGGTACAGCAGACTAGCCCTGCTTAGACAGCATTGCATCTTCCTCTACTGGTAAATAGGTACATTGATAGCTGTAAGTTCCCTGTTGACAAATCTATGGTGTGGCATACAGAACCTAGACTATGCCAGCTGCAGTTACTGTGATGGCCGACAATGGCCTGTCACTTCCATCAGTGGGGGTCACTCCAATCTTCCTCACAATATCGATCCCTGACACCACCTTGCCGAAAATCACATGCTTCCCATTCAACCAGGTAGTAGGAGCCAATGTTATAAAGAACTGGCTACCATTGGTATTAGCGCCAGAATTAGCCATAGCCAAGATCCCTTCGCCAGAGAACGGCAGCTTCAAACCAGCAGCCTCATCATTGAACTTGGCCCCATAGATGCTGTACCCTCCACGACCATCACCCCTCTCAAAGTCTCCTCCCTGGATCATGAAATCAGCAATCACCCTGTGGAAGATGCTGTTCTTGAAACCAAAGCCCTTCTCCCCAGTCGCCAGGGCGATGAAGTTGGCAGCAGCAAGAGGAGCAGCATTGGCATACAGGCCCACCACCACCCGGCCCAGGGGCTTGCCCCCTTGGGAAAGATCCAGATACACTTTATGGGTCACATCTGTGGGCTTGGCAGTAGCAGCGGGAGCAGCAGCGGGAGGAGGCGCTGATGCAGGGGAGGTGGTAGCCTTGCCTGCTACAGGGCTTGGACTTGAGCGAGCGGCGGCAGCAGCAGCTGCTGCTGCTGCTGCGGCAGCCGCAGCAGCTTTTGCCTTAGCAGCTTCAGCTTCTTTAGCCTTAGTCGCTTCAGCTTCTTTTGCCTTTTGCTGTACATTAGCAGTAAGGTTCTTCACAATGTCCCCCAATCCAGCAAGGATCTTGCTGGGGTCGAGACCGGGGATGGCTGGGGCAGCAGTCTTGTTTACAGCATTGGAAGCGCTTGCAAGCTTGGGGTCTTGGCTAGTGTAGGTGCAGCCTTCTTGTTTGACACTCTTTAACTGGCTGGTGTCAAAGTTCATCTTGTCCAGGGCAGCCTTCATTGCAGTAGTGCCTTTAGGGTCCACTGGCGTGCGCGACAGGAGCCACAAACCTACAGGACAAGAACAGGGCAGACCAGGGAGCAAATAAAAACTGTGATTTTCAAAGTCGAGGGCAGACGGTGCAAGAACTTTGCAGGCTATTTGTGCTGCAACATTCTTTCCTATACAAGGGAAGCTCTTCATATGGCGGCCTGTGAGGCTCAATTGATTGCTGGACATAAGTTTGGGATACCCTATTCTTTACACTGTCATAGAGCCCAGGTAAATTTGTGCTACTACTAATCATCAGAGGAGTAATGACCCTGCATGAAGAGTGTCAGGCTGTTGGCATGCTGGCCACAGCAATGAAGGAGGAAGGGGCATGTTCAGCAGTCAAGCTGCAGCGACAGGTTCCATCCAACCATGCCTTCCTATCCTTGTGCAGAGTCTGAGCAGTGCTTAGGCACTGAACAGGATTACAAAAAACCTGCTTCGCGCTACATGTTTGGGAGAAGGTTGAGGCCATGCTCTGGCAGCTTGCAGTCCCTGCTTACCTCCTTCTCTGCCAGGTGTTGGCACAGCGGCTCCAACCCTGCATTTGCCACTTCGAGTTGCTGTAGAAGGAGGGCCTGTGCTGATGACGGCCCAATCATAACCAAGGGCACTGTTAGCAGACTCACCTGCAAAAGAAGGAGCAGCAAAGCTTTAGGAGGTAAGAAGGAGAATCTAGTTCATAGATCGGCAGGGGCTGTCTTGGTTCAGAACAGTGCATAGGCATGTGCAAGGGCATGGGGTGCCCAGAGCATGTTGCATGCTCTTATGGTGTGGCTGCGCCACTGTGGATCACTGTGCAGCTCAACTGTCACTTGGTGTCAACATCGATCTGGTTGCCAGTTTATAAAGAAGGGGAGTGTTGCAAGCTTGTATTTCTTCCATGGCTGCAAGGCCCTTGTCAGAACCTTGTGCTGCCCTAAAACCATACCAGGGCTGCTTGCATGGCATTGGCATGCAAGCTGCAGGCGGGTGAATTTTGTTGCAAGCAATGCATCTCCACACCATTTGACGTCAGTTCTCACCTACGGCGATGACCCAGTAAGGCCCAAACATGCCCCTGGTAACACCAGACTTGAAGCCAGGTGCAAATGCTGTGAGCCCGACCATCAGCTTGCTGGTGTCATTTGCACCTTTTTTCCCACTAGCCGGGAAGGCACTCAGACCGGGAGCGGTGCCCCCAGTAACCACGGCTGGCCCATTCACCTTGCCTTGGTTGGCATAGTTTTCCACAGTCAAGCCATCCTGCGGAACACAAGAGCGCAGCGCAGACATAAGCAAGCATCCCAATCACATGGGCTGGACGACCAAACACGTACTTCCTAACAACATCTATGACATCAGGATGATGATGCATCCTGCAAACAGCTTCACTTGGAACGGAAGTTACTTCAATCTGGCTGCGTTCTGCAAGTGGTCCAAGGCTGCATTCATGCCCTGACTTAGGCTGCTCTGCACTCTCTTGGCCATGGCATAATTTCTCGCCAAGTTCATCCTGCCACGGCTTTGAAGAGAAGGGCTTTTGCATACGCTTGAGACTGGAAGCTGGGTTCATGTGGTCCTTGTCAACGTAAAGCATGCAACAATCGCTTGGCAGCAACTTCTTCTAGAGACTGTAATGGAGATTATCTGCAATCTTGACTTCCTGCTGGTCTGGCATGGGTGCAGGCTTTGCGAACTTCTCATCCAAATGCTGCCTGGCCGGGTTCCATCAGATGCCCTCAGAAGTCAGGTACTTACAGCAAGGTTGCTCGAGTTTAGGGGAAGGTAGCGCGCCCTGCAGGTAGCAGTTAAATGTTGATCAGGGCTATGTAAGCAATAGTAAGTACATGATTTGCCCTGCATGCCTTGGCCAGTAATGTATGGCTGCATGGTGCTGCAGACAAGGACAGGCTGCAGGCATGCAAACCCAATGTGCTCACCTTACGCAGTAGAAGGTATCCAGGTTGTTGTAGCCCGTGGGAAGCTGCATGGAGGGCTCTTACAGCTGTTAGTGTTGTTGTTGCGTGAATCTCAGGAATGACATGCACCCAGCCCTGTCCTGGCATGGCATATCTGCCCACATGCATGGACAGGAGCCCCAAAGGTGTCCACAGATGGTTATATTAGCAATTTAACATTGCTAAGTGTTGCCAATGATGCTCAGATATGTTAAGCCCCATAGTCAAGCCTGTGTTTATATTGCTGTCTTCCAGTCTGCACATCTGAGGGCGGGCTAAATCGTTCTTACCTGTTGCTGTGAGTACCATGGTGCACTGATATACTTCTTGATATTAAGCCCAGACACAGAGTTGAAACCCTTAGGTGGACATCTCGGTGCGGCGTGCACCGTGCTAACCAGATAGCAAGCTAGGAAAGCAAACGTGATTGCGCTTATCCGCGCCATCTTTCGTGAGCTGCTCTATTGTGCGCGTGATGGATGTTTACTCATAACTTGACCTCAAGCTTTATAAGACTTTCGTGTGACGCACCCGCTTCTATTTCTGCCCGAGAGCTGCCTCAGTCATCCGTAGTGCCTAGTAGTGAGTGAGTGCGGTTTCAACCAATACGGTACGACGGCAACGGCTTTAACCCGGCATCAGCAGCCCGCATAAGGGCCACTATAGCACCTTGTAAAGGGCAAACAAACACAAAAGAAGGTCATGTCAGACGAAGAGGGGTCATTAAAAGCAATCGCAAGCTCTATGACTGGCAGTCAGAAAAGGGATTTGCATTTGAACCATTGTTGAGACGTGCAGAGGGCCTTCGTAGCCGTTAAATTATCACTATCGCGGTTACGAGCAAGAACGACCACGGACGGCTGTTGCGCTACTGCGACAGCTGAGGCATCCTCAACTAGCATCCTGCCACGGAGCACTCTACTTACACACAGTCTCACATGCAACTGGGACTGGCCACATTCGATGCAGATAGCCCTTGTTTAAGCTGGAAAAACTGGGACAGCACAATGCTCACTGCATGCCCTACACTGAGAGACTCCTGCAGGCGACCAATAGGTATCGAGCATGCCACATCACAGCAAGCAACCTCTTCATCTGACAAACCAAACTCTTCACGCCCAAAAATAAGAGCTATCTTAGGCAAAGGGGCATTACTAGCTTCAATTCTGCCTACGCCCCTTGTTTCATGCATCACCATCACAACCCCACCACTTCCCGGAGCCTGACCCTGGTTTGTGAACTTTTGAGTCCTATCTTCTGCTCCAGCTCTCTCTTCTATGCTGTGAGTTCCGATGCTGATTGTGCCCTGCATTACGCCACTGCTCTCTTCAACTCCATCCCTATGATATGAAGAGATCACTAAGGCATCATCCCCTCTGTTGTCCACCTCCAATCCCCGCAACCTGCCATTTGCGGTAGTGCATGGCAGCTCATCCCCAGATTCATCACTGCTAGTACTCCCTTCCATGCTGCTGTCACTTGAGCAGTAGTTCTCCCCACAGCTGACTTCACAGTCACTGCTGTCGCTGCTGCCGCCCCCGCATCTGCTGCTGCTGGCGCCCTCCCTCTCATCACATCTATCTACAGCAACTACTGCCCTGGCATCCACTGCCCTGTCCAAGACAGCTGCGTCTACAGCCCATGCTGATGCCTCTACCGCTTCTGCACCTGCAGCAGCTGGGGATACCGCACCTCCTCTCCCTCGTCCTACCGCTGCTGCTCCTGCTGCTATTGCTGCTCCTGTTTCTGCTGGTGGTGCCTCTGCTGACGCTGGTGAGAATGTTGCCCTTGCTGCTGCTGCTGCAGCTGTTGGTCCTGCTGGTGCTAGCCATGGTGCAGATGTTGTGCCTGCTACTGCCTGTGTCGCTCTGACACCTTGCTGTAGCACCAGCTGCACCTCAGGCTGTTGCAACAGCGACCCCAGGTCAGGCAAATGGTGTGGCGAGCCCTCGACCCAGCGTGTGAATGCCACAGTGTACTGTATATCCTGAAGAGCTTCCTGTAAGGTGCTGTACACTTGGGCTTGGTACAGCAGGTATTGCGCGCCTTTGGACACGCTCCTACTACTCCTGCAGGTTCACACATGCACACACCAGTTGATGAGGGCACTGCAAGGAGAGAGTGGACTGGCTTAGAAATCAGCAGTTTGCACACAGTACATATAATGGTTACGGTGGCACCACAGGTCCTTAACAGACTATAGGGCATATATGCCGGGCGGGGTGCTCAGGCTCCGTTTCTGATGCACAGCTAATATCCGCTGTGCAGCATCTATGTGATGCTTGTCATGGCAAACAGTCGAGGACCGCCAAGGAAGCCCCTGGGGGAGGGAAGACACATGAGTACATGACCATACCACTTCGCCCCTTTTGTGTTTCTCCAACAGTGTTTTTGGCTGCCTCATCTTAGCAGCCCTTTTGCGCTTAGTGCCGCATCTTTGAATGCTTTTCTATGCTTGGTATCTTGCTGCAAGTACCCAGGCAAGCTCTAATGCATATACCCCTTCTATAAAGCACCAGCACATGTATTGCCCAATGGTTAGGCATGGCAGCACACGTCTGGCATGTTTGCAAGGTATGAGTTGCAAGGATTTCTCCAACAGCTTAATCACCATCATATTGCTCTTCAAAAGCCTAAGAGCCTCATACCGTATAGGCTGAGTCTCCTGTCTGCCCGAAGTGCAGTCACTCCAACAATCACCACCCAAGATTGGCCACCTACCAGACCCTGCCGCTAGCCAGGCAGGAGATTGCTCTACGTATCCTCAGGCACTAGGAGCACAACTATTAAACGCAGGTTAGCATGCGCTTGCCTGATTCTTTTTGTTAGAGCTCTATCACTACCAGGCTGCATGGCTGCACTGGTTACATCTGTGCACACACCATTTGGGGTGTGCAACGAAGGAAGCAGGCTTATTCATTGGGAACCACCTTCCCAGAGGATGACTCAACCTACCAGCATGCGAAGTTAAGGCAAGCCTTGCCACGTAAAGGGTGCCTGCTAATGGTCTGGTCCCTAACACCACCAGTACGCTAAGCCAAGTGCCCCAAACCCTAAACCATCCGCTCACCTGCTGAGGTGGTCACAGCGTGGTGCCACCAGTCTCATCTGCTCCACCTCAAAGCAGCTGCAGGAGCGAGCAACGGAGCCACAGCTAGCAGGCTTCTTGGGCCCCACCAGCACCACCACCACCTCTGCTAAGAGGGCAGGAGGGTCTAGGGCCTGCAGCTCCCATTGTGACTGGTGCTTCCGGGCAGTTACTGACCTGTAAGAGAAGAGTGTGCCGCAGCAATTGAAGAAGATTCACTCACACTGGCCCATTATGAGATCATAGTTTGTATCGTCCACAGGGGACAGTTTTGGAGTGGTGTGTAGCAGGCAGGACAAGGGCAGGTTGCAGATTGCTTGCACAAATATGAAAGCAAGCAATGGCAGATCGCGTGGTTCAAAGAGCATGCTTAACCAAGTCCATCTTTTTTAAGCGGGGCAGACGCAGGGGGGCTTACTAAATCCTGCAGACAAGCTAAGAGAACTTGCTACCCTGAAGCTTGACACATTAGATCGAGGTCACCGATGAGCAGTGCCGCCATGTTGGCGCGGCTACAAAAATGGTTCCAAAATAGCAGCATCCCCACAGTAGCACGAAGGCAGCATCTATAACCAGCAACCTTAAGCAAAGACACTCTGCTGTTGCTCAGGGTGCAGACATCACGTGTTCTGCTATGCAATGACCTAGTTGGGCTGGATACGGTGACACAATACTTTCTTTCTGACAGAGCCAACAGGCATAGAGGAGTGGTTGCTGCCTGTACGGTGTGGATGGAGATTACTGACTGAGATCGCATGTCATTTCAGCATACCGGTCTTCAATAGATGCAAAATGAAGCCGCGGATATGTGTGCTCGTGTTGATTGGTCGAGAGGCTGGGGCATGTGACACAAGTCTCTGCTGCACAGGCAAATACAACCGTTCCTAGGGATACCCATACTTGCCCAGTGCCGCATTCTCAGCTTTCAATTCCGTAGCTGAAGCTTTTTGCTCATGCCAAGCCAGGTAAAAGGACTTACCGAACATTATCAGCCCACCTCCTCCGCTCCTTAGCTTGAGCTGTTGCTTCATACTGCTCCTCTTCAAACTCAACGGCTGTAGTTGCTATGGCGGATGCGCAGCAGCCAGTGTAATGGCCATTCGATCGTTTATAGCTGGATACACGACGCCTGCTCGTGGCGGGTCTGGCTGTCATGCCTGCTTTACTTGTCGGGACCTGGCTGTGAGCATACCTCTCGCTGCCGCAGGTAGGAAGGTGGCTGCCCATGGTCGCAACCATCATCAGGAAGAACAGTGTCCACCCAGCCCGCTACCGCCAAATGTGTTAAAAGCGCTTGTTTTCTTTCATCAAACGCAGACCTGCGCTCTATGCAGGCTGTTCATATTACCATCAGGTGCTTGAGCAAGCATTCAATCCATTAACAGTTCTGCATAGCAGTACAAACATCTGATAGCATGGTGTTAGCACTGAAGAGCAATTTGTCGTCCTGCACAGCCAGGCAAAGGGTCTCCAACAAACGGTTGTCACCGGTCCGGTACGCCTGTCACTTGGTCTGCTGTACAATGACCAGCGTGCGACGAGAAGCCTCAGAGTGCGCACATGAGTTGGATCAGCACGACAACGGAGCTGTCTAGCACTCCGGCGCCGAGACTCACATGCACGGGTTTGGGCACTTAAGGAGACAGCGAGCACCTCAAGTTAGCCACCAGATCACCACCTGGACCTCACTGCTGTGACCTCCATGCAAAACGCGCTACCAGACATCCCACATGTGGACTTCAACAGCAGTATGAGGGAGGCATGTCGCCACTTCTACGAACTCCAAACAGAGAGTTCCTCAACCCGCCATTATTCCTTGTCGAGAATGTACACTTTTCCAAGGCTCCTTGCAGCCCTGCATAAGTAGCATTCTCTTCATTGAGCAAGGCCCTGAGCAAGGCATAAAACTGCTTGGCTTGCTGTTGACTGGGTCAACTGGTCAGCACATGGCAAGTCGAAATGGGCTGGCCTGACATACATTGGCTAGCAAGGGATCTAGGGTGGGCTGGTGGCAGCCATTGTGTGAGTTTTGGACAGGAGTTTGAGTACGCCGTTGGAGCCTAAGTTGGCTCCTTGTGGGTGGCGCTGCCCCCACCGGCGCCCCGCTCTGATGGGGCCATTTGGTAATTGGTAATTGGTAATTCATTGAACATGTGGACCTACATCATTCACCCAGTACCCTGCTTACTGCATACCCAGGGCTGCTACATCATCCAGCAGGTTCAGAAGGTGGAGCTTCCCCATCCAGCAGGTCCTAAAAAGTTAGCTTCCCAAAAAGAAACCCCATATAACAGGTAGGTCCAAATGATCTAGATTCCCAAAAGGAACCACTGGGCTGGAGCAGCTCACCATCCAGCAGACCCAACAGATCCAGCTTCCCCAAATGAAATCACTTGGCTGCACCTGCTACGATTTCCCAGAGAGCTCACACAGATGATTGCCGCACATATCATGACAAGTGGCAGTGCATATGCTATGCCACACTTGGCAGCCATTGGACCAGACAACTCTCGGCACGTGCCCAACGAACTTGAGTACCAAAGTCAAATCGTCTCAAAGAGTTTTCCCAGCACGTCAAACCTTCCATCTACCTACCCTGGATCTGGGCTATTAAATACCGCAGAACTGCAAGGGGTTTATATGATCTTACTGGATAAACTGATGCTCAGGGAGTTGCTCACCAATGTCTCTGCCTCTGCAGACCACCAAGCAGCCGCCCGCATGTAGTATGACAACATGGAGCACAATGGTATCTATCAACAGTATACTTTGCATGCCCTGGCAATAAGCGATACATCGCCTGCCTTGAGCTCAACATGAAAACAAATTGAAACTGACCAACCCATGGCGTTGCACAGTACCGGGTACATGGGCACAATTATCTGCAGCTGAACCACAAATTTGCATTTACATATCAGGCACAATGCCCAAACTCTGGTCCTGACAACTCAGTGGCACAAACTAATGGCGGCAGGGATGATCTTCACTGTCTCTAAAATAAGTTGCAAACTGTTCCTGCCTTGAAGATACGGGAAGAGCAGCCATGTCCGAGGCCAATGCAGCTGCACAAGAACTGCTGATCCAGTAACAAATGCTGCACTAAAGAAGGCCCTCCCAATGCTAGGAGAGGGAAGCAAGGGAGTCTGATCCTCATAACAAAACGGCTCAGCTGCTGATGTGCCTTATATGCTGAGCAGATTAATTGTGAGATCAACAAGTGGGGCCTGGACAAGAGCAAGAAGTTCATCAGTAAATTTAAACAACAGAGTGCAGCCCGGGTTGCTAAACCTGCAAGGGGACCAGAAAGCACCTTTTGGAAAGAGACCCTTGCCTTGAGCCACAGCACCAGCCACAGACAAACACATGTAAAAGAGAAAGCTGTGTGGGGCTTACATGTTACAGCAGAGCCAAGAGGGCACAAGAGAGTCAAGAATGGGCCAAGTGCAGTGAGAAGCAAGGTAACCCTGGCCAGGAACCCAGGCACCAAACCTCACATATATCATGAACCTGAGGGCTCTGTGTATGATTTACACGCAAAAACCCTTCCACAATCGATGTTCAAAACCAAAACACGATCTCTTCAGATAGTTTTCTTTCACCGGCAAAGGATGCACCGCATCTTTTAAAGGTGTTGCACCCTGCCCACCAGACTGCAGGTTGCATGCCCAAAAAAGACCCATCAGCGTAGACTGAACATTGCTGTCCTCAGTAGTTGACCTAATACTGCTTGGTACTTCTGCAACCAAAAAGACATGTGACTGACGATGGTTGTCATAAACCAACCTGGAAAAGGGTCTTTGTGAAACTCATACAAGCAGCACCGTGCAAGGGTACCCATCGGCAAGCTGGCTCCAGCGGTAACCTGGTAGAAGCCTTTCTTCAACTACTGCTCTGGCAGAGGCACTAACACAGAACACCAGTTGCCTGAGCCCCAACAGAAGCGTCACAATCTCAGAGACCATGTGCAGCGTTCTCAGAAAGGAAGTCCTGCAAAGCCCCAGCCTACAGAACTACATCTCTGCCAAACAGGTCTGACATCGGCCTGGTGCTTGCAATGATAACTTGCATGGCCGCTCGTACTACCATTAAATTGCTTGGGCTTAACCCAAGCCCAATGCAGCCACCTGAGAATCTCAATACCCTTGAAACCAAAGATACTGACCCTGTGCAAACTTGACTGCAACGAACCTGACAGCAGCTACTTAGAAGCCATCAGACACAATCACAAAATGAGGAGTATGCACGAGGCTTGAACTCTGAGCAGGCCCAACCTAACATCCCTTCAAGGCGGTACACCCTTCCAAGACTCCTTGCAGCCCTGCACAAGTAGAAGTAGCTTTGTTGAACATGTGCCCCTACATCATCCAGCAGTCCAACATATCTAGCTTCCTCAGAAGATGTCACTTGGCTGGAGCAGCTCACCATCCCGCAGGCCCTAAAGATCCAGCTTCTCCAAATGAAATCACTTGGCTGCACCTGCTACATTTTGTCAGAGAGCTCACACAGATGACTGCACATATCCATGACAAGTGGCACTGCATACACAGTGCATACGCTATGCCACACTTGGCAGCCATTGGACCAAACAACTCTCCAAGTGCCCAACAACCTTGAGTACAAAGTCACATCGTCTCAAGGAGCTTTACCAGCACGTCGAACCTTCCATCTACCTACCCCGAATCTGGGCTATTACCGCAGAACTGCAAAGAATTTATATGATCTTACTGGATAAACTGATGCTCAGGGAATTGCTCACCAATGTCTCTGCCTCTGCAGACCACGAAGCAGCTGCCTGGTTGCAATATGACACCATGGAGCATAATGGTATCTATCAACAGTATACTTTACATGCCCTGGCAATAAGCGATACATCGCCTGCCTTGAGCTCAACATGAAAACAAAACTAAATGCCAACCCATGGCGTTGCACACTCGGCACACGGGTACATGGGAACAATTTGTCTGCAGCTGAAACACACACATTGCATTTACATATCAGGCACAATGCCCAAACTCTGGTCCTGACAAATCAGTGGCACGAACTAGTGGTTGCAGGGATGTTCTTCACTGCCTCTAAAAGAAGCTGCAACCTGTTTGTGCCTCGAGGATACGATTAGGGTACGGTCAGAGCAGCCATGTCCGAGGCCAATCCAGCTGCCCAGGAACTGCTGATCCAGTAACAAATGCTGCAAAGAAGGCCCTCCCAATGCTAGGAGAGGGAAGCAAGGGAGTCTGATCCTCTTAAGAAGGCGGCTCACCTGATGATGTGCCTTATATGCTGAGCAGATCAATCGTGCAATCAACAACTGGGGCCTGGACAAGAGCAAGAAGTTCACTATTACTTTCAAAAAACAAAGTGCAGCCCGGGTTGCTAAAACTGCAAGGGGACCAGAAAGCACCTTTGAAAAGAAACCCTTACCTTGAGCCACAGCATCAGCCACAGAAGAACACAAAAATGAAAAAAGACAGCTGTGTGGGCTTACATGTTACAGAGCCAAGAGGGCACAAGAGAGCCAAGAGTGGGCCAAGCGCAGCGAGAAGCAAGGTAACCCTGGCCAGGAAGCCAGGCACCAAACCTCACATATATCATGAAGGTAAGGGCTCTGTGTATGACTACACCCAAATACCCTTCCACAATTGCTGTTCAAGACTACGACACGATCTCTTCACAGAGTTCTTTTCCACAGCAAAGGATGCAGATGCTAAGAGCGCCCACATCTCTCAAGGGTGTTGCACCCTGCCCACCAGACTGCAGGTTTACTGCCCAAAAAAGACCCACCAGCGTAAACAACATTGCTGTCCTCAGTGTTGCCCTAATCCTGCACGGTACTTCTGCAACCTGACTGATGGTGGTCCTAAAGCAATCTAGAAAAGGGTCTTTATGGAACTTAAACGAGCATCACCGTGCAAGGGTACCCGTCAACAAACTGCTCGAGAGATAACTTGGTAAAAGCCAGTCTTCAACTAGTGCTCTAGCAGAGGCACCAACACAGAACACCAGCTGCCTGAGTCTCAATATAAGCGTTACAATCCCGGAGGCCATGTGCAGCATTCTCCGTAACCAAGTCCTACAAAGCCCCAGCCTGCACAACCACGTCTCTGCCAAACAGGTCTGACATCGGCCTCGGGGTGCTTGCAATGATAAATTGCATGGCCGCTCATACTACCATTGACCTGCTTGGGTTTAACCCAAGCCCAAGCATTCTCAGCTAAATGAGAATTTCAATGCCCTTGAAACCGAAGACCCACTCAGAACTGATTGTACCTGACCCTGTACAAACCTAACAGCAGCTACTCAGGGAACCATCAGACACAAATCACAAAGATCAGAAAGCACCAAGCAAGTGCAAGAAATCTCCTGTTCTGCAGATTCCACTTCATACCATTCACAACAGGGCAATTACCCACGTGGCCCAGTAAGGTGTATACCACGAGGTATGAACTCTGAGCAGGTCCAACCCAACATCCCTTTAGGCAGTACACCCTTCCAAGACTCCTTGCAGCCCTGCACAAGTAGAAGTAGCTTTGTTGCCCTACACCATCCAGCAGTCCAAAATATCTAGCTTCGTCAGAAGATATCACTTGGCTGGAGCAGCTCACCATTTAGCAGGCCCAAAAGATCCAGCTTCTCCAATGAAATGAAATCAATTGGCTGCTACACTTTGCCCGAGAGCTCACACAGATGATTGCACATGTCCATGACAAGTGCCATTGCATACACAGTGCATACGTTATGCCACACTTGGCAGCCATTACACCCAATAACTCTCAGGTGCCCAACAGCCTTGAGCACGCAAGCCAAAACGTCTCGAGGAGCTTTGCCAGCACGTCAAACCTTCCATCTACATACCCCGAATCTGGGCTATTACCGCAGGACTGCAAGGGGTTTATAGGATCTTATTGGATAAACTGATGCTCAGGGAGTTGCTCACCAATGTCTCTGCCTCTGCAGACCACCAAGCAGCTGCCTGCATGTAATATGAAAACATGCAGCACAATGGTACCTATCAAAACCATACATAACATGCCCTGGCAATAAGTGATACATTGCGTGCCTTGAGCCCCACATGGAAACAGAATCGAACGCCACCCCCTGGGTTTGCACAGTACACTTGTACATGGGCACAATTTGTCTGCAGCTGAAACACACATTTGTTTTACATATCAGGCCCAGACCCTGGTCGAGACAAATCAGTGGCACAGACTAATGGCCACAGGGGATCTCTCCACTGGCTCTAAAAGAAGCTGCAACATGTTCTTGCCTCTGAGATACCGTACAAGAATCCATAGATGGAAAAACCCCAGCTGCCCAAGAACTGCTGATCCAGTAACAAACGCTGCAAGAAAGCTCTCCTGGCCAAATAATGCAAGGAGAGGGAATCAACCGAGTCTGGTCCTCATAAAAAGCGGCTCAGCTGGCCATGTGCCTTACATGAACAGAGGAATCGTGCACTCAACAAGTGGGGCCTGGACAATTTGAGCAAGAAGTTCACTATAATCCTAAACAGCAAAGTGCAGCCCGGGTTGCTAAAACTACAAAGCAGACCAGAAGGCACCTTTGAAACCAATTTTGTGTCTTCTGCCACTGCATCAACCACAGACGAACACACAAGAAAGACAAAGAACGGATGTGCAAGGCCGACCTGTTACAGAGCCAAGAGGCAACAAGAGAGCCAAGGGTGGGCCAAGCACAGCGAGAAGCAAGGTAACCCTGGCAGGCGGCCAGGAACCCAGGCACCATATCTCACATTTATTATGAAGGTAAGGGCTCTGTGTGTGACTTACACCCAAAAACCCTTCCACAATTGCTGGTCAAGACTAAGACACGATCTCTTTACATAGCTCTTTTTCACGGCAAAGGATGCAGACGCTAAGAGCGCCCACATCTTTCAAGGGTGTTGCACCCTGCTGACAAGACTGCAGGTCCAGTGCCCAAAGAAGACCCATCAGCGTTTAAAACATTGCTGTCCTCAGTGTTGGCCTAATACTGCATGGTACCTCTGCAACCAAAAAGACATGTAACTGACTCATGGTTGTCCTAAACCAAGCTAGAAAATGGTCTCTATGGAACTCAACCAAGCAGCACAATGCAAATTTACCGATCAACAAGCTGCTTCAAAGGAGACTTGGTGAACACCTATCTTCAACTACTGCTCTGGTAGAGGCACTAACACAGAACACCAGCTGCCTCAACCTCAATGGAAGCGTCAGAATCTCAAAGACCAGGTGCAGCATTCTCATGAAAGAAGCCTTACAAAGCCCCAGCCCCCACATCTACAGATCTACGAACAGGTTTGACATGTGCCTTGTGCTCGTTATGGTAACTTGCATGGCCACTCGTATGGCCATTAACTTGTCTGGATCCGCACACAGTTCAAATGCAGCGATATGATCCGCCAATACCTGGAAACCAAAGAATCATTTAGAAGTTAGTGACTGATTGTATCTGCCCCTGCACAGACCTGAGTACCTGACTGCAGCAACAGACTCCAAAGAACAAACGATAATTTGAGGAAGTAACAAGCAGGTGCAGGCTTTCCTACCATGCAGATCTCCCCCTTCCCCAAACCAGTGTATACCCATAACATTTCAAGGCCCTCCCATGCTGTCCCATGGACCATGGCAAACAACATCACTTCAATGACCCTCATCTGCACCATAAAGCCAAAAGGTTACTTTTGACTACATCATACCCCTCAGACCCCGTGCCCTCCTCCCCCCTCCTCCCTGAGCCCAGCTGCACCATCACTTCGTTGTCACCAGATCAACCCTCCTCCAAAGTTTGTTGCTCCGCTGCACGACGTCCCCTAAGAGAGGACACATTTGCCCTGTTCATGTCAAAGAAATAGCAGAGTGACCAGGCTCCCGCTTTGCTGCGACCATTCACCCCACGCAGGCCCAAACACTTGCACCCGCTGCTTCGCCACAATGCACTGGGCTGGTAGTGATGTTACATGCTGAACTCCAGTAGACACGCACAGGGGCATGCTGATCATCCTGCCTGATCAAGCCTGCCCTGTTGCCGTCCAGGCTTAGAACGGGTCATCTGCCATCACAGAAACAGAAGAGGTCTTCAGGGATGCAGATTGCATGCCAATGAGAATTTAAGACACACTTGCATAAGATTATAAGAGGTGGCTGTTGCAAACAATTCCTGGGCGGTTCTGTTTAACTTCCTCACCTGCCTCACTGACATGTTCTCACTTTCCCAAATAGACGAACAGCCCATTCTCCTTTTGCTTGAGGAAAGTGCATGGATATAACAAACTGCTCTGGCTGTATTAGCTAGTTTGAGCATTTGTACATGCTATGCACGCCTGTGACAACCTTACTAAACAATATAGATGGTCCAAACAATGCTATTGAACTGTAAGGCTCAGCCACCAGGGGTCAAAGTCACCATAACACTAGATTTATAAAACGACCTTAACCAGCACCAAGACCCAGTGCTAGCTATCCTTCACTGCCAAACCACATTTTTATACCCAATACAGGCACTGAAGGGTTATCTTGCAGGTTGTTGCACAAAATGCACAATGTACTACAACGCTGTCACACTCCCTGTGGCTCACCTGCCTTGTTGCTGGTGCTCTCCTTGTCCCCCTGTCACGTGCTGGCACATCATCATCATCATCATCATCACTACTGATGATGATGACTTCTGGGTCCACCAGCAGGGCTTGATGCTGCTGCTGCCGCTCCTGATGCTGCTGCTGCCTGCTGCGCTTCATGCTGCCATCTGAATTCCTTATGCCACCACCATTACCATTGCCACCACCAGCAGCAGCGGGTGAGATCATCCTGGCTGGGGAGCCATCAGCAGCAGCACCTAAGCCTAGCACCCTAGAAGGTCCACCTTTGCTAGCCATGGTGACATCCTGAGGGGTGGACATGGCCCGCGTCAGCCGTCGCACCTCAGTCTCCTTGCTGCCATCCTTGCTGCAGCTAGGTGGTGCTGCCACTCTTTGCCGTTTAGCAGCAGGCGGCAGTTGCTGCATACAAACAAGGATGGGTAGAGCGAGTCTCACATAGCTATAAGAGGAGTTGGCTTCAGAATGCATGGATTGAGGGGCCCTCGCATATTGACACCTCATTAATGCTCAGAGAGCAGCTGCATGCTTGATAGGGTTACCTGCATGTGCTCGGCAGCTGAGGGGGATGTGCCCCCAGTCGAGGCGCGCTCGCAATGGCACACGAGCCTCTACTGGGGGCATATCCGCCAAAGCTTCCGAGCACAGGTAGACAAGGAGCTTATAATTGGTTGGAAACCATGCATCACACATGCGTAAGAACAGTTTCTGCATGAACTCGCTCCATGGCACCTTTTACGACAGCAACTCCTTTTTGACATCAGGTGAAAGCAATACGATAACAGCGAACCCAGCTTTAACCGTCCCCAAGCCTGTTCAATTGTGGTCAAATGAGCGCATTGGGTATCTGCCCGCTGCCAAGTGACCATCTTGTCAGTTGATTGAGGATACCTGAGGTGCAAGTGACCACTTTGTGGGTATATGCAACGTGACTAGTGGCCACTTGATGTATATGCAAATAGCACAGCATGTGCAGTCGCCCGATATACGGACCACCAAGGTATAAGCATGAAAAAATTGCACAAAATCCTGCACGGTTGCTCCCTCAAAAGCTGTCCCAAATAATACCATATGAATCAGGTGCATAATGAATTGCCTCTGCTTGCAGTACGAAGGAGCAGTACATCCAAAAGAAGCAGTCGCGTTTTTTCTGCTAGCTACATGCAAACCAGGTGCATGCAAATGCATACATGCCATCCTATAAACATATAAGTAAGTGCTCAACCATCCTAGTAGCATCTCAACATCACAGATGCCACGAACCAGAGTGTCTCCCAGACACGCTTTCTGCACGATAACAATCTAAGCCTAATAGGAGCGATAAAGGAATGCCAAAGACCCATAAATAAACTGACGTGTTGCTGCTTTGCCCACAAAATCACCGCTTTCTCTCAATATGAACACTGCAACTCAACTTCAACCCCCAAAACCACACTGCAAGGCAAGAACACTCACCAGCTGGTTAGGAGTGGCAGCAGCTCTTTTGGCTGCTTGTCGGCGGCCTTGACGACCGCCTCCCGTGCCATTGCTCAGCAATTTAGCTTCTGTATCTGCTGGCAGCTGGAGCTTCCCTCTGCAATCCCTCTGCTTCTGTACCCCACCTAAGCTGCTTGCCCTACCCCTGCCATCACCACCAGCAGCAGTTGCTGCTTCGCTTCCCTCGGAAAGGGCACACACAGCAGCACCATTTACCGCAGGCCCCAATCCCCTTGTTCCATCACCAGCCTGTCCATTGCTCCCCCTGGCTGACCCTTCAGCACTGCCCAACCTGGGTTCTGCAACCCCACCAGTGCCCTTGCGGGTCAAGGGGGTTACAGGCAGAATCTTAGGCTGACTACCAGCAGCCCCATTGTTGCCCCTGGCAGACAATAGGCCTGCTCGCTCTGCTGCCGCATGGTTATTTCTACCCAATGGGACAGGGGGGGTCGGCTGTACACACAAAGAGACAGAGACGGAGGTTAGTGATGGCAAACGGGGTGAGGAGCTAAGGGACAAAGCAGTGCAATCAAGGTCAATGCCATATGCTGCATGTAGATTCATCCCAGCAGTGTTTTACAGCTACTCCCCACAGAGCAATGTACCAAACCAGCAACATGCATGCATGGGTAAAAATTTAATCAATTATGCATGTGGTCTTGTCGTCCACTATGCAAAAGCGGTGGTGGTGGTGGTGCCTAAATTCAACGCCCCTTACATGCATCAAAACATCTTCTTGGCTCCTGCTGTGCACCTTTGTATGCTCATGGTGGTGAAGACAAACTTGCTCTCATCCAAGCTGCCCATCTTGCGCCCTCCGTGTCTTTCACTTTGTCTTCACTGTTTAAAAAAGGGAGGAGCTTATATGACCTAAGAAAATACCAGCACCCCATGCACTAGGATCATGCTATCCCTTCACTGCCACACTATGAGCATTGCCACTCAAACACAACCATGTGACAGCATGATGATAATGGGTGCTGATGGCACTTGCCCATTGCACCTTCTGCTGCCATCTTCAGCACATGCAGCAAGGACTGTAAGGCCCAAACGTGCACTGCTTCATGTCCCTTGTCAAATGTGCACTACATGTGCACAAACAAAGGAGCAGGATACAGCCTTGCGGCATGCTCTACATGCACACCTTGTCAACAGCAGAACCATCTTGTTGCTGTCTCTTGGCCTGGGTTCCATCGCTGGAGCATCCACTGCCAGGCTCCATGTAGACACCAGAGCCAGGTATCCGCCACATGGGGTCCACCGGAGCCATGTTTCCACCAAAGCCACTGCCAGGCCTATTAGACCACCAAGTCCAGCGAGATCCCAGAGCAATCACTAGCTCCTGCTTGGTCCTCCTATCAAGGGTGCCCATCTGGTGAGCATGCTGCCAGCTGTATGCCCAGTCGTGTACTGGGTACCCTTTGTATAACAAGTGCCGGTCATGTTTCTGGTCCGGTAACCGGCCGTCATGCTCGGTGACGTACTCCGCGACCAGCCGCACCTTGTCGCCGACTGAGAAGCCATACCACTTTTTTGACGTCGGTGGTTCCCAAGCCCATCCCTCTAACTGGTCTAGCTGCTGCTCCAGCTTCTTGTCAAGCGTGCCGCACCGTCTTTCTTTCCTGATTTTACCCATCCAATCCCTCAGCGGTTTTTCTACAATACATATCCTCCATTTCAGCGGAAACACGCCATTTTCAGTCCTATACCTCTTCAGGAGGTGCACCCACTCCATATCCGAGATATCCCACTGCCACCCTGGCACCCTAGCATCACCCCCCCATTCCCTAAATGCCATGAACGCTGGCATCCATTTCCCAAACTTTACTCCTGTAGGGAAGATTGACCCCCCGTACCGACAGTCTAGACACCACCTGCCGAGGACCGTCTCCCTGTAGAAAGGGTGCCCGGGTTCCGGCAGCGGACCGTGTTGCTCCACATGACGGGCCAGCTCCTTAAGCATGTTTGCGTGATATGCTGCCTGCTCAGCCGCTTGGTTGGCTGCCTGATCGGAGGCAACACTGCCAGGCACCACTAACCCCTTTAAGAAGGCACTACCTTCCTGTCTAGCCCCTGCTGATCCATCAACCTGCTCATCCTCCAGCTGCAGTAGATACTGGAAATCAGGAGCCAGGGAGAAGTCAAACTGCATACGGCTGGTTTCCATGCTGACATCGCGGCGGCGCGGGTTGCTGGGCTCAGTCCCGTCAGTGGGGATTTCGGCACTGTTCCTAGCACTGTTTCTGACAGCTTCCGCTAGGTGCACGATGGCTTCATGCCGCTGATCCTCCTCCTGCAGCGCCAACAGGTAGTAGACCATTACCGCAAAGTTGCCGCGTCCAGATCGGCTCAGATCGTGCCGGAGGGCTGCATCAATTCTTTGTGGGTCTCCCGCACACTTGCGGTATTTGTCAATGTCAACGTGGCACATCAGTGTCACCACGCCCTCCTCATCTTCATCCGCCCCCGTCTTGCGCGTCACGCGCCCTATGGCCTGCTCAAGTGATGTGGTCCAAGGAACACAAGTTAAGCAACCACATGCATGAGGGGCGTGATGTAACAAACACCGTGCGATCACAGCACCAGCCACACTGCAGGACAGGCAAGTGTTTGAACAGTGTTTCCATTTGAGCCACTCAAGCAGCAGGACTGTAAGCAACAAAACATAACCACATGTATTCATAAAGTCACGGACTGGGGAGCTCTTCCAAGCAAGCTGCAGTCAATGTCTGCAAGCCCTGCTTACACTGCCAATGCTGACACATAGGGGTAGAGGCTGGCGCTAAGCTGTGCAGCATCAGCTGCCACAACAACATAATGAACATGGAAAGAGGAATTTGAACAAAAGCTAGAGTGAAATGGAGGGACTTGGAGCTTGCAAATGATGGAAGTTGGCAGAGACAGGCCCCTTCCCACAACCATCAGAAGCGGTACTGCAGTAAGTGTAGGCAGTACAACAATACTTGAAGCACACGTTGCAGTTGCTTCCGGTAAAGCTGCAGGCGCTGCGAATGTCACTTTCAGGCCCAGCTTGTATGCTGCATGTGCAGTAGATTGGCATGGCTCCAGTAAAACGGAAGAGATACAGACGTACACAATCAGTACTTGTTAAGCGAGTGAGGCCAGCTATCATGCCAACTTGGTTCTTACATGTGCAAAGAAACGTTGGGGGTTAACAAGGACTTCCAACCTCATTGCCAGGCTCAGCTATCAGCAACCTCAAGCAGTCCGAGACTGCTCAAGAGCACAGCAACTAAGGACTGATAAGCACCGGCCCATAGTACGCATTGGGCAGTAGGGCAGCTTGGCCGCTGGTTGCCCGAACATTGCTGGCACTCGTCATACCATGCGAGCAAGTCGGCAATGCCTACGTGGTGGAGCTTGTGCAGCGTCAGCAGCAGTCTGGCTTCGGGATCGATCCCCAATTCGAAGTGAATTCCTCCATGATGGTCGCAGCTTGTGGCAGCAGCGTTAGCAGCAGCATGCAGTTGTGCGTCAGCAGTGGGGCATAGCTGACGTGGCATTCCAGTTTGCTGGAGCAAAGGCCTAGTTCTATGTGTTCTGGACGAGCTATTAAGGCAGCTGTGCTTGAGGTTCATTCACTAAAGGGTACTGATGAGGCCGCATTGGGCTGCAGCCGAAACATGTATACCCAGCCCTACATTACGCCACTGCGCAAACATTGGTGACCCTCCTCGTGGGGGTGACGTAGGGGTTGCCTCCCTGCGCTCGATTATAACCAAAGGCTGCGCATCCTGGTATCCTTGTGACGCCAGGCCTCGTATATCTGGGATGACTCTGCTGGAACTACCCATTCTAGGGCCAGTGGATCTTTCTTCACTCTGAGGAGTGGGACGTTACCGTGCTAGTTTAGTGCTGTAATGCCTGGTCCATCTCTATGATGGCGAGTACAACATGACCATAGTACGCATCCATGCAAGTTGAGAAGTTGCATGCGAACATTCAAATTGCTTGGCAAGAAAGCCTGACAGGGAAAACAGATTAATGATGATGCTCATCAAACATCAGCATTGGCTTATCGCCAGTGGGAAGCCCATGCACATGATAGATGAGACGCCTCCAATTTGAAGGGGCTGCAAGAGGAGCAGAAACTCACTGTATAATTGAATGCTTTTGCAACCAGCGGAAGTACTTTATTAGAGTTACTGAAGGCGTGCCCACCTGTATGGTTGCTACATAGCTCCCTTTAGCCTGGGGAAAGGCGGCCATTTCACCCGTCCGAGTATCCACCCCCTCGCCCAGGGTACGGCACGACACCAGCACAAACACAGAGTTAGGAGGCGTGGCATCAAAATCACTTAGCAGCTTCACCCGGTTCCTATCCTGTGCTACTGTGCCAGCCAGCCTCACGTCCTGCACCCAGTCAGCACCAGCCTCTGCTAGGTATTTCTGAAGCAGGGCTTCATTCTCAGCGACGGCAAAGTCCTTCACACACCCATCCCCTTTCGTCGCCCGTTTGAGGAAAAGCAGCACGCGCCCCTTCTTTGTGCGCGCAATCGCCCGGGCCAGCATGCGCAGAACCTTTGCATTGTCCAAGCCGCCCTTGCCGCCCCAATTGCTGCCATCACCCTCCTCTGTTTCTTCCTCCTCCTCCTCCCAGTTCTCCTCTTCCTCCTCCCCACCATCGATCTCCAAGCACTCATCTTCTCCATCCCCTTGGATGAAACCATTGCTACTGCTGCTGCTGTTGTTACTACCCGCTGCACCGGCCGGCACCGGCGTGCAGCCCCTAACGCGGCTGCTCCCTCTGCCATGAGCAGCTGCAACAGCCTCTTCGCCAGCCCTGGCCCTGCCACCACCGCTGCCAGCGGCCAGGGCCGCCGGTGCCCCACCCCCAGCGGCACCACCCTTGCTGCTGCCACGACCACCACCAGCAGCAGCAGCAGCTCTACCCTCACCCCTAGCACTGCTGCTACTGCGGCCACCATCACCAGCGGCACCCTCCAAAACATCGGACAGACCACTACTGCTGCCGCCAGCAGACAAGGAGTTCTGTTCGCTGAACATCACTAGTATCTTGAAGTCCTTGCAGACCCCGGCCTCCACAGCCTGGGAAAGGCTGAAGCTGGACAGGATTTTGCCGCAGTCTCCAGGTGTCCCATCCTGGGCCGGCAGCATGCGGACACCATTAGCATTCACTGGTGTCGCTGTAAAATACAGTGCCTTCTTCACGACTTTGAAGAACTCTGCTCGGTTCCTGATCACTATATCAGCTATCTGCAAGCAAGTCACAAACAAGCAGCAACAGCAGGTAGTGCTGTGGGTCAATATTAATCCCTTCTGACTAGATCACAAGCTGCTTCCTGGGCTCAATCATCTTCAAAGCCTAACATGTCACCTCTGCTAGGGGGCTCGCTATGCAAGCGGGCTCAGCCTGGTCTCGAGTGCATTGTCTTGCTCACCTGTAGGGTCCACCTTTTACCAATAAATACAACCAAGGGGGATGGTGAAAGGACTTAAACATCATGTGTATGGAGAACATTAGGAGGAATGTCCGCCTACAAATTCGCTTTGCTCCCTAATTGCTAGCGCTTGGACCTTATGAAAGGGGCAGTTTGACACCCTATGTCTCTATCGGTGAAACCACAGTAGCATATGGGACAAGCCTGTAACCAGAGGTCTTCGCCTCTTGCCCTCTTGTTCACTAGCCTCTTTTTGGGAGGGGCCACTGAAACTTCCCTCTTCCCACTCTCAATGGTAACGAGCAACATACCATACTTGCAAACATTCTCAAACCATGGAGCGATAACACGTGGAAAAGAGCAAGGCCCTCTGGATATTGCACACATGCACACTGCTAGGCTTCATCAAAGGTTACTTGGACAGCATCATGATGCACGGCTTGCCATTTCTTACTAGGAGGAAACTGAACCAGAACTCCAAGGTTATAACACAGGTGACCAAATAGGTGCCTAACCATACAGGCACGAAGGTAAATCAAACTGAAATGAAGCATGGAATACTTGCATGTTCAGGCTGCACAACCCATCCATTATCCACTGGCTTCCCTCATACCGTGCGTGAAGTGACATGATGGGCTTCATCAAATATGCACAGCCCGATCTTCTGCTGCGCCTCCTGAACCACTGCCATAAATGTAGGGAAGCTCGCATAGGTTACCAGCACCAACCTCCTGCTTCCAGGACGTCGCTTCAGCCACCTCCCAATAGGCTCCGCTTTTGTCTCAAAGTCATGCTTGTGTGCTGCATCATTGCCGCCCAACCCACGATCACCTTCTTGGTCGATCTTCCGCAGCTCATCCTTGCAGCATACACAAAGGACCTGCCCTTGCTCTTGAAAACCGTATTTAAGCAGATAGCCTTCCCGAAACTGAGTGACAAGCACGATGCTTGGCACGACTATAATAGCAAGGCTACTGGTACCATCTGCAGGAGCTGGTATTGGTGCGACAGCCGACCCCTCTGTGTGCCTGCGAACGAGCTCAAAAATCATCCGACTTTTGCCTGTGCCGCAAAAATGTGTGACCATGCCTTGGCACCGTTCCGGGTCCTCGATGCACTCCTCAAGGATATCTAAGCCCTCCTCCTGATGGGGCCGCAAACCAGGGGGGATCGCAGCCATGATGCCTCGTGCTCCACCTGAATCGCATAACTGCTAGCATCAGCTAAAGCCGTAGGACAATCAGAGAGTCTGCTCAATGCCTTCTAGGCTTACCGGTACTGCTAAAACTTTATGAGTCCAGCAGACGCGCTCACGAGTGAAGTTACCGTAGACAAAATATTTGTCGTCAGTACATGCCCAGCACTGAGCCGTCCAGCATTTCTAAACAAATCAAACTCCGCCGGGTGCCAGATAGAGTGCCCCACTTAAACAACGTGACAGGCAAAGAGCAGGGATGTCTTGCACATGAATTTCTGGAGTCAAGCCGCGGGTAGTGCACCATCCGAGGTTGCGCAGTGTTCTCTTTCAAACATATGGCAATGTAGGTTGCCTACAGATCAACCTGGTGGCTAGATGCAGAATAAGCAGCCCATAAAAAAAGCGAAAACAACGAATCATCTGAATCCACCGGGCGAACAGGTAGTGGGTTGTGGGTTGTGGGCCGTGAGTAATGCAGCAGGGAGGGCAAGATCAAAGAGCCGCTGCCATGCAATACAACGCTCACTCAGCTTGCTGTACATTGACAGCTGAGGGGGTGCTCTTCAGGCGCTGCTGCCTTTCAAGGAACGTTGAGACCATCCGACGAGGAGAGCGCCCTCATCTTACGGAATAGTAGGAAAAATGCAGCTCACGGCAAAGCAACCTGCAGCTACCTATAACCTCTTGCCCTCTTGAAGGCATCGACCTGCATGCTGGTCTTCAGATGAACATGGTCGCACAGGTTGTGGACCCAGCACCGCTGGAAGAAGCTGCCAGCAAAGGCGTTATCCAATGGACTGCGGGCAAGGTGGCAGCAACAGTGTTCCTGTTCATATTCGCAGGATTAGCTGGTAAGCAGTACGAGTAGGACGCATTAGGAGCCTTCTTTGACATGCACCGCATGACGCAGCAGCAGCCTGTATCCTGTACCGTATGCATGGTGACGTTCTCAATTACATAGGGTACACTCCTCACAGAGGCTTATAACGGACTTCACTTGCATTATTGTGGTGCCTGACCACCTGGAAAGCTGAGTTTTCAGTCACATACACAACAGCAGCTGCTGAGGATCTTGCTGTTACGACGTCTGCTGCGTTGCCACCTCATATGCATCTCATTGTCCTGTTCTGCCTGCATGTTTCACAGAGATCGGTGGAGGCTGGTTGGTCTGGCAGACAATCAGGAACAAGAAGCCATGGTACTACCTTGTTGCAGGTGAGGCCACACGCCTCCCTCACATGCACTTATCTTTCCAGAATCCTCTAGGAATGATCCAGAACATGTATATAGATACTGGCTCACGCCAACCTCTATCTGGCACTGCCCCTCAGCAGCGGTTTGCAGCATCAGCAGCTGTTTTAACTGCATGCAAGCTACTATCGCACTCTTGAGACGAGGTAAATGTGGCCTTCTCATTGCATAGTGGTGTCTGTAGGAAGCCTTTACTACGTTCACCAACATGTCATTGCCTGAGGGTTTCTCTCTGAACAAGCATGGTCATTCATCAGCAATAGCTTGTGTACTGGAGTAGCTTGCATTTGTTAGGTTCTTGACCGATTCTGGTCCGCAACCAGGGCATGTGTTGTGTTGCAAATATGGGCATGTCTGTGCCCATCCTGTCCATTCAACGGCCAAACACCAGAGTGTTCATGAAAAGGGGCTGAGCGTGCTTGCTGTCATAGCAAAGGGTTGCTGAGCTGCTTCCTCTTTTGTCATCAGTCCAAAGTCTTGGACCCAGGTACTGTATACACCAAAGCAGTGAGGACACACCTGCAAATTTGCAATGCAGCATACCATATCGCAGGACCACCTGTGCTAGCATGCCTGAGTCTTCCCGCAACACCTGTGTTGCAGGCTTTGTTGTGCTGTGTGCCTACGGCTTGATCCCAACCCTGCAACCTGAAGGCAGCACCTTTGCTAGGGTTTATGCTGTGTATGGTGGCATATTCATAGCCATGGCATATGGCTGGGGATGGCTGGTGGATGGAGATAAACCTGATACAGGTGACATCGTCGGGGCTGTGATAGCAGTAGCAGGTGTTATGCTTGCATGGTTCTGGCCAAGGGCTTGTTGCCAAGCAACAGCAGCTGCAGCAGCAGCAGGAGGAGGAGCAGTTGGAGGAGGAGTTGGGGACCCCATGTTCATGCTTTCTGCTGCATCGTTATCTGGTGCTGTTGTTCAAGCTGGAGTGGCGGATGTGGGGGCAGAAACGCCTTTGCAATATCATGGGGCACCACAAGCTGCAGGAGCAGGCTCTGGGGTGCAACTATAACACTTTAGGGTAAAAGGGTCGGTGTTCAGGTTGTCATCATCTAAGGCAGCTGTACACCTACACCCCTGAGTTCGGGCAAGGTGCTTCCCATCTGCTAAGGGCCAGTTGCTCGGGTTCTGCGGCTGTAACACCAAAGGTTACGTAGCAGAGAGCTGGGCACCTCTTCGCTATAACTTGTGCAGAAGGTGCTTAAGTGATCTGCTGCTTTGTACATGCACTGGCCATTCCATGTATTTGTACTCTGAATGCTAGAAGTTTCGAGTGGTCCCGTCATGTATCAGGGCCAGCCTTTGCTGTGCAAGGGGGTGAGGGAAGGGCACTCCAGAATCAAACGATGCACAATCACATTGATGATGTACCATAGCCCCGGTCAAGGATATATTTAGTTCATACAAGCTCATTGAATGGACATGCTTTGGTAGCTTAGTGCTTTTGTTGGAAACCAATTTGAGACAGGTGACTGTGGAGGCCAAGGACAATGTCTGCAGTTATAAGCTTACCATGCTGCAAGGCTTATCATGTACTGCAGGTCTTTCTTGCCAAGGTTGATGAGCTGCATGGAGCACTAGCTGCATGTACCTCGTGGCTTTCTTGCTTGTTTTGTGTTCAGTGACGTACAAGGTCCGTCCTTGTATATGATGCTATTATGCCAATGGAGAGCCTACCTTGGCTCCATCACTGGCAGATTTCGTTTGATGGTCATGTTTCTTATGTTTTCCAAAGTTTGGTGTGGACCAGTCAGCTGTCTGCTGCATGCAACTTCATGGGACCAGCTCATCCGATGTCATGCCCTGACCTGTGCATGAGGGCCTGGACCTTGATCGATGTAGGTGATATACCTTTGTGGGCCCACTTTATCCATGTGTATGACTCCGAGTCCGTTAGCCTGCTGAGTGCTAGTGGTGAAGCGAACTTCGACGTGGTGACTGAAGGCATGGGTTACTGGCTCACTAGGGCTACTGTTCGACAATGGTCCTTATTCCATCTCATATAGGGAAACATGAGTGCTTGCATAACGCAGTATAACTTACAGGGCGCGCCAGTGTGCACGCATGCTCCGGTGGTCCGTGCATGCCTGGCAGGGACAGGCTGTTTGTACTGTATGCACTAGAGTCCAGCTTGGCAACTAGCGGTCGAGAACGTTGTAATGGCAACAAGTACTGCCCTATCAACTGCATTTGAGCTTCTGGAGGAATACCTCGTCGCCCATGAAAGCCTTGCATCTTTTTTGAGATCAGGGCACCTGCACCTAGCGCAAGCCAAGTACTCGCTGCCACCTGGTACCATCGGCAGAGAACGTTACCCCTCCAGCATGCATGCAGCAGCACGCGTGGCAAGCGACGAAAGCAAGCTTGACTTTTCTCTGACAAAGGGGGCTCAAGGAAGCTGGTCCTCTGGAAGGCTCCAGCCATGCAGTAATGATATTACAAAAGAGAATCTCAGTAGCACATCTGCATCAGAGCGTACAACAGATGCTGTACCAGCTCCCAATGCTTCTCCTGACGGGCGTGACACCACCACCACAACCAGCAGCAGCAGCAAGAAGGCACCCAAGCTCAGCCAACCAACATCCAGAAATCCAGCTGCTTGGTTTGCTCCTTTGCCGCCAGGGCCCTTGACTCAGGCACAGGAGCAGTTCAGCAGCGCTTTGCAGCATGCAGTGCAGCTAGCTAAGTGCCGCCAGAAGCTCTTGAAGCAGCTGGACCCTTCAGCCTTTGAACAGCTATCTACTGCTGCCTCTGGAGAAGATGGTGATGATGGCAGCAGTACAGATGACAGCAGCAGTGCACTTTCAGATATGATTGGGGAAGCCCTCGCTGAGCTGGATGTACAAAGGTAGTGCAGCAGCCTACACCGTGCTTGTTGCAGCAGCAGTTAATACATGCCCTGTCTTTACAAGACAAGCCTTGCAAAGCTGGGGCATACAGCAATGCTTTCATTATGGGTGCCAGAGAAGCTTCCTATGTACTCAGGTGTTGAAATGGTCGACAATCTGCCAGATGGTAGACCATTTCCTCACCTAAGTACATAAGCAGGTAGCTTTGCCTTGGTTACCTGTTGTGTAGTCATTGCGTTGTGCAGTCTGTGATTATCATGTCTTCGGCGTATCTGTGTTCATGTTACTTAAGTGGACTCTCTGGACTCTCAGTGGTTGACAGGGTCGAGTGAGGTGCAGACAGATGCAAGGAGGAATTAGAGCTCCCTTTGCTTTGAGACACCGCCATGGCAACTATAACCCAGCACTGGGACCCCACCAGTTAAGCAGCAGTTGCCCTGTTGGAAGCCATTGTTCACTTGGACACAAGCGATGCTGTACTCATTCAACTCCGCAATTCTGATTTGCTTTGCCCGAGAGTGTGGATGCCAGAAGCTGGGTGGTGTGAAACAGTAGGAGTATTTTGGACATCGGAGGGGAATGTGTTTGTTAACTTGTGGATCCAAAGCCTGGTGCAGTCAGCCATGGACTTCTTTGTATGCTTTGTTGCCATCTAACGCTGTTAGCTTATGGTTTGCTTTCGGGCGATCCTGAAAGCCGCGCCGTAGTTTCTAATCTGCTATGGGGTGGTCATGGTCTCTCAATCATTTGTCATGGGACCCTCACCTGTTCAACTTGTGCTAGGGCATCAGACTCCCAGATTGTTTATGCACATTATGGATGTGCTTGTGTAAGGGAAGGATGAAGATGTTTCAAGCTGGCTCAGGTGTAATGTACTTTGAAGCCACCCATGGGGTCAGCTCTACTGTCATGTCATGCTGCTTGCAAGGGAGTGCTGGCCAAATCAGAAGGAACAGGGTCTTTTAAGGTTTTTTTGTAACAGTTCACATTCATGTTAGATATAACAGACATACAGGTGTTGGAGTGTGCGTAACAAGGGGTAAGCTGTGGGCTGCTGTGAGTGCATGAGTGCATGCCCTGGAGCCTAATGTATGCCATGTTATGGCTGCATGCTTGCAGGTCTGGTTTGGGATGTAAGCGGTAGAGGCTAGTGCTTGAAGGCATAACCAGCAGTGTATGTGGAATTGAGGTTCACCCTGGTTCCTTGGCAACATAGACCCAAATAGCGAGCCGGGGGTTCACTGAGCAGTTAATTGAGAATGTGTTGGAAGGCATCAATCCGCACTGTTCAATGGCAGTAAGACAGCAGGCACGACCCTACTCGGTGGAGTACTTTTTATGTGCTTTATTGTCATTGCCACACCAAAATGGTGTGTTTGTTTTGTTTTGCAGGGAAAGGTGTCTAGCGCGTACTGCTGGAGTCATTCCTGCAGTTTTGCTGTCAATACGGGCGTTCATATGCGGTGCCTTGCTTTGATGGGGCCCGCATTTGGTAAAGTGTAATCTGTTACATGCAGCGGGTGTTAGTCTTGGTGGTCTGGAATATGTTTGATTCTTGTGCCGTGCTGTGCTCATGAGGGCCACAATATTGAAATTGTTGCACACTGTTATGGAGCCAGCTGGTTTGTATGGGTGTGAACTCTGGGGCCTTCTATCTATTCCGGGTTTGTGGTCGTCTGATTGGACCCTAGCTAAATTCTATAGCCTTAAAGATCCTTTGGAGGTTAAGCGGTGCCGTCTGGTCCGTCAGTGGTTGCAGCTCCCTCAGTCTGTGCCTCTTTTGCCTTTGTTGCATGAGCTTGGATCTGAACCTCTTGTGCATTGCTATGTTCGGCGTGCTGTTCGTTTTTATAACTGCCTTGTTGAGTTGGATGCTGCTTCAGTGTATCGAAGTGCTCTGCAACAGAACATTGATGATGCTCTCTCCACTCGCTCCCGTGCCCATAACTTTGTGGGGGCTCTTTTTCAGGTGCTACGGATCCTTTTGCCCCGTGAAGGTGGTCTTACTCGCACCTTGCGAGCTTGCTTGCCTTTGGATATTGATGGCATTGATGAGGCATTGCATACTCGGTACACTGAGCACATTCAGCGTCTGTCCCAGGTTGTCAATGGTCCTGGGTCCCGTATTGGTCTGTATTTCAGGGTTGTTGGTACACACGTTTTGGGCGTTGTCCCTTCTTTTTACTCCTGTCGACTGTCTCATGGTGTGTTGGTACGTTTCTTGCGTTTTCGTCTTGGTTGCCATCATTTGCATATCCATACTGGGCGTTGGCTTCCGCCCCTCCTTCCGCATTCTCAACGCACTTGTTTGCGGTGTAGCTCCACAGTAGTTGATGATGAGGCGCATTGTTTGTTCATGTGTGAACACCCCACAATTGTTGAGGCTAGAGATTTGTTTCTGGCAGCTGTGGTTCCCCCCGTGGCCGCGTTGTCCTCGCTCCGGTATGCTGATTTCTGGGCACTGTCAGCCAGTGGCTGTGTCCCTCTCTCGGCCTTGGTCAAGTATGTGGCCGTGTGTGTTCGTGTCTGTTGGTACTGCCATCAGTCAGGTGGTACTGATGTGGTGGATTTACCGGATATCTTGCTCCCGGCAGGTCAATATTTGGATATGTTTGATTCGGAGTCGGAGACAGATGTTCCTAGTGCTTCGTGTGATGAGGAACTGGTTGAAGTCTAAATAGCTACATGTTTGGGTATTTGCCTTGGTTGGTATGCTGGACGTCTTGGGTGGTACATATGCGGTGGACTTACTGGACATCCTGCTTGGTTGGTGCTCTGGATTGTGTTTGATTTGGACACACCCATCAGTCTCCTGCTGGTGCTTTGTTTGCTGGTGCTCCTATTTGCCGTGTCCGTAGTTGGATGTCTGCTTGGGTATTCCTCTTGCTTGGTGGTATGGATTCCATTGTTTTTGGACCCATCCGATGGTGCGTTTGGTCGTTTCGACTTAGCAGCCCTTTGCGGTTGCCGCACCTTAAATTTTTGTTTGTTTGTTTGTTATGGAGTTGAGTCACGCGGCACTGCATATCAAGGGTATGGGCAGCTTGGTAGACGGCTACATCTTTAATTGAAGTGAACGTCTATCTGGAAGCCAATTGATTGTTTTTGGATCCCAATCGGATGCTGTGTTTGATTAATTCGTCATAGCAACCCTCTCGCGGTTGCCACAGCAAAGGTTTGCTGTTTGTTTGGCATAACTCATTCTTGCTGTGTTTGCGGTTGTCTGCAGGGTTGGACGTGCAGTTGTGAGTTAACACCGTTGCTTCCATTTTACTACAAAGGGTGGATGACACATTTCCTGAGATATCATGAAGTGAGACTGTTTTGGCTGCGTGGGTTGCTGCATCGCTTGGTGGGATCAGTGTACATTACCTGCCACCGAGCATGCTTGAAAAGAGGACAGCAACGTCTCAGTATTAAACAATATATGATATAGCACTTGTATGATCTCAGGAACCAGATTGATGATGTTCTCTGTTTACCGGGCGCCGAGGGCTTTCAGCACAGCTTGGGACCGCGCACTCGGGCGGCCCCAATCGGCAGTACCACACCTAGTTTTCCGAACAGTTACCAGCTGGCTCCAATGACCGCTGCCTCCAAAATGGCTCCAGCAATCATGGCCACGACAAAATGGCATGTCATGCACAGTAGGCTGCAACCCGTGAGTGTCGCAGGTTACGCATGGGAGCACACAGCACACATTAATCCAACTCCCTGCATCTCTGTCATGTACCGTTCTGGATGTTTAATGGCGTAAAGCCAGCATCGTATGCACATCCCTCCAAAACATCCCGATCAGATAGTGTTCCAATTGCATGTGATCAGCCAACACATCAGTAACATATGTGTCTGGAGTCCTCTCTCCAGCAAAGCTGTTTCATTGAACCCCATGCCTTGAGTACCAACCCCTTCAAGGAAGTTCCAGCTGCATATACCATACCCTGACACGTCCTCATAAGTCAGACCGTAAGTTATACCACTTTGACGACTTTCCAAGGCCCGTTCAAGACTGACTTGTACCTAGTGCCCTGGAAAGTATACTACAGGAGCATGCCATTAAAACAGCCAAGATCTGCAGCCTGTGTCCTATATAGCTAAGCCATACGTAAAGCACCCGGGTTGGTAGATGTCACCACCACCAAAGGGCATCAATCCTCCCCCTCCTGGCAGCCCTGGAGTATGAGTTTGCAGTCACAGACCACAGATCACAATCACTTCTTCGCTCTGCCATTTTCCACACCATAAATGCTGCCACACCTTGAATGTTTGCTTGTGTGTTTCCCTTACGACACGCGGCGCTGGACCACACCGGTATAAGACACCAAACAAAGGTGCAGCAACAGCCGCGGGCGTGACAACCACGCATGGGCTGCTAGGCCCAGAGAAGCTTATTTTGGCCCTAAGCTCCGAGACTCACTGCTACCGCCAGGTAGGAGCCAACTGAACCCCTCTATATGAGGACGTCACCATGCAGTCAACAATGCGAGCAGCAACGCTCTCATCCACAACGTCCAAACCAAACATTCCTTAACACCTTCATGTGAGCTGAGGAGTTTGCTGCACAGTCCAGGCATCCCCTGTGATGAAGCAGCAGTTCAAGGAATAGCACACCCCCACCACAAGCACCAGTTGCCAATTGACTCCAAAGGATCCACACTCCACCCATACTTCCTGTACACATGAAGCCTCATCGGCAGGGGTCCGCACGCAGAACAGATGGCCTCTAACTTGATAACACACAGCATGAATATAGGACTAGTGGACGCCAGGCGTTAGCCGCCCTGCGTATGATGAAAGAAGTAGCAGTACTAGCACCGGTTGTGCGTTTCTTCCCTGCCTTTACAGCATAAACGCATGTCCTCCCCATACCTGTTGACCATAGCCTTTGGTATAGCGTCTTGTCAACATACTCTCATGAAGTGCAAGCTGTTCTTATGAACTGGCATAAGTACAACATGTCTCCACATTCACAGAGGTTGTGGAGCACACAGATGCCTAAGATACAGTTAACCAGCAGCCACAGGGTGTCAAAGATAGGGTATGCCAGACCCAATGCCCTCCATGTGTAAAAAGAACCAGAAGAGCAGCCTACATCAAACTCCACATGAGGCTTTTAAACAATGCACAACAACGCAAACCCTGCAAATTTCCTTAACAACGAACTGCCCACAATACATTTAGGGACTCACCCTGCAGCTTCAATAAGGCAAGCTGCCCTCCCCATCACAGATGTTCATCAGTTCCCAAAACATCTGACCAATACATAGCACCCCACCCAAATGCGTAAGCTGCCACCCATATGCGGTGGAGCCTAGGGCCGCCCTGGAAAATACCCCACCTCCATATAATGCTAATGGAACATACTCCTAAATACAGAATTACCAATCACATTAGCCTTCAATGCGCTACATGACGCAGTGACAGGACAAACATGCCCCATCGCAGTAAGATAACGCAGGGGAGTCTGTAGGGGAATACGTGCGCCTTGGTCCTGCTGTTTTCTTTATTAGTTTAACCAGCAGTCGCCTAAGCCCTAGGATGTTTCAATCCAGCAATAGGGGGCTTGGCATTCGGTACTGGCGAGTGCTGGCAGTCTGACTCTCAGCCATACCAACCCTTAGATAACCCTTAGATGCGACTCGCAGAGCCAGTCTGGCCTCCAACCACTTCCAACCACCTCCAACTATGTGGGCATGCAGCTGTAAACACAAAAGCAGCTGCCCTGGCCTCAAGCAGAACATTAAGATCACCATCTACCGTATAACCACACAAGTTGCACCCATATTGGGTGCTCGCTTTACCGGGTGCAAATGATAGAGTTCTTGACTCCTCTCCTCCAGATATGTCTTGCCGCGTCAGCATGAGTAAGAGTGGTAAGACCCCAATGGAACTCAAACCAATCAGGCCAGTTCCGTGACAGCAGCAAAGCAGTCTCAGGCATCCACATCCCCAACCTACCCACATAGTGGTTGAACCCTATCTCCCAGTTGGTTGACAGGTACTTAGAGCCTAAGATGTACTTCACCCCATTCTGTAACTTTGAGCACTCCACATTTGTGGCAGGGTTCTTAGCTACCCACAACTGCTGATTCCCGTCCCAAGTCCAAGTGCACCCAGCCGGCGCCGCTGGCATGCTCTCAAAGAAAGCAAAACCAGCCGGCAGAAGCGAAGGATCTTTCCCTGCATTGATGATCTTAGCATGAAGCTCCATTGCAGCAGCAATAGCATAGCCATTATAGCTGTACAAGTCCTTGTTCTGCTGCCAAGCCATTTCAGCAACATTGATGAGTCCAGCTAAACCGAATTCAGTGTGGTAGATGTCCCGCAGTGTCTCTGTGGCTTCCCCAAGCAGCCGCGGTACACCTTGGTATGTAGTGTACTGCCCACGACCCCACCTGTACAGCAGAAGGGCGGAAGCAGGAGCAGAGGGAGACTTTACTAAATGGCTCCTTGTGGGTGGTGCGTTTTCTCTTCGGCACTGTCCTTCATAGGGCCAATTGGTAATCAGTACTTGGTAAGGAACGCGCACACATGATATTGCCAAGATGCATAGCAATGGACCAAGTTTAAGTTCTGACATGCAGTGCAACTGCGCATAGAGAGGACTGCTGACTGCACACACTATGGATTGGCAGAACATATCAGGGCGGTGGGCAGTGCGGTAATTATATCCACACGGACTCCCCAAAACATTGAGTATCATTTGCCAGACATTCCAGCTGCACAGCTTGGAAATGCAAACAGCGGATGCACCCAGTACTGGTGCACTCGAGATGAGATGAGATAGATTGACACGGGCTCTACATTAGAGTCGGTGTGTTATTGAAGCCCACGTCTATCCACAATTTGAGGCTAGCTCATCTCATGCGGCCTGCTCTGTAAACAGGGACAAAAAGTACATTTGTATCACATCCAAGTTAATGACAGTCCTCGTTGCACTCCTCCTCTTGTGTATCCATCAAACCTACTTGAAGTCTGATTTACAGGACATTAATAAACAAGTGGCCCCCCAGATCAAATGACAGAGCTCATCAAATGAGCATCCAGTGAAGGAAAAACATAACAGTAATAATGTATACTTTTCTCATCATACCAATGTTCCAGTTGCCATTACTGGAATGGAGTGGGCTCACCTGAGGTAGTCGTTTACTGTAGCATTGAACAACTTCTCCCCCTGGTTCCACAAAGCGATGTCATCAGCCAATACTCCCACTGACATCAAAGCATCTGCTGCTGTACTGTGCCCTGCGGGAAGAGGATGGAGAAACCAGCTTAGCAAGGCAAACAAGCTATAGGCGATGCTTCCAGAGAGTATCTGCTGCTGTATTGTGGCCTGGAGGAAGAGAGCATGATTGGAAGGCGCAGGTACAGATCAGGAACCACAAGCCACAGATACGAAAAACATATGGGTCAGCCATGGTTGTGAACTGCAAGCAGTGTCTCCACTGATAGCTGTGCATTGCAGGGAAGAAATGTGATTTTGGTGTTAAGTCATGGCGCCAAGGCGGCATATCACACGCACAGTCCATGGTACGTGGCTCTTGGAATTTGCTCTGGGCATCAACCCACTCATTGCACTGAATATTAACGGTGGCAATTCCTGAGGTGAAATGATAAAGCCACCAAGTAGAGTAACAAGCACAATGCTTTTTACAAGTTCAACTACGAAGCTGCTGTTGGCCCTGCCTCATTGGAGCAAACCCACAAACAAGATGGCCACATCTGTCTGTATTCCAGTTCTGGTGACGGGAGTACCCCTCCCATGCGACGATGCAAAGCATGCAGCCCTTGGAGTATGCACTTACAATTGTTGTAGACGTTGATTTGCCCAGCTGCAGCCCGGGCTGCAGCTGAGTCCATCAACCAGTTGATCTGAGGCAAGACAACAGTCCTGAACCAGGTGATGAACTTGTTCACGACTGCCACTTCATATCCGGGAAATGCTTTCTTGTACTTCAACAACTCCAGCGCCTTAGCAACGGCTGCCACCCCCCACCCTGCCTCCAACGGTCCATTCTCTCGCCACCATCCCCACTGTGCGTTAGTATTGACCCAGGCCTTGATATACGTATGTGAACTTTGTGCGTACACCGTCTGATTTGTAGCCCACCATGCGATAGAATTTCTATAGATCTGCGCCCCGTCCAATTCCACCCAAGTCACGTGACCACAGTTAGTTTTTGGAGCTCCACCGGGGGACGAGCTGCTTGGGTAGTTCGCTGGGCACGCCGAGCCGTTGCCGCCGTCTAAACCTCCATACCGGCTCTGCACACTGGCCATGGCATATGGCCCAGTGTAGTCTGTGCTAATGCGGGTACCTGTGGGGGGAAACCACCCACCCTGAAACACCTTGGGCGGTACACCTGTGCCTGTTAAGAGACTCGTCCGTGCTGTGGTAGTCAATGGTATGGATTTAGAGAGGCGGTAGGAGAGGAGGGGGAGCTCTGCTGGGCCGCTGGGGATTCCCGGGTGGATTAATCTGCTGCTGGTGTTGACCCTTCGGAGGTTGTTATGGGCAGTGACGACCCAGAGAGTGTCCATCGAGGTCCGCATGACTGCAAGGGCTTCAGCTTTGATTTTCGTAATGATGGTGGAGTTCAGAATAGGGACGGTGAGCCTAATTGGTGCTCCATTGCTGGTGCCGGCAAATGATGGGATCGAGGCTTGCGTTGATCTGAGGCACTTAGCGGTGTAGTTCCAGGGCGGGGGCAGAGCAGTTGCGCCCAAGGCGTCCAAGTCTGGCCGGTCATTTGTTGCTGCTGCCGCCGTGACTTCTGCTGCGTCAGACGCTGCTGCAACGGCGGCTTGTACTTCTGCTGTGGGTTCAACATAGCGGTAAAGGTAGCAGCAAGCCTGACGAGCTTCGATCTCCGAGAATGGGATCTCTCCGCACATGATTATCTGCTGCTCGCTGCCACAAGGCACCACAGGGGCTGCATCTCCTGGTGAGGTAGTACTGACATCGCCCACTATGCTGGGCTGCACTGTGGTATCAGCAGCTGCGTTCAGAGCCACATCAGAAGCTTTTGCTGCGATGTCTGCAGGCTGTTGAGCGAGAGAGGACACTGCCAAGGAGGAGAGGAGAAGAAGCAGGCAGCATGCAAGCGGCCTCCGGCGCTGGAAACCAGCCTGGATGGCCCGAAGACCTTGCATCCGAGTCTGCGGCAATGGTAATTCACACCAGCAGGATGATGCAGGGTCCGCTGCCCGACCAGGTCTACACTAGAGCAGCGGCAAATGGCCACTGAACCGTGAATGTGCAATCGAGCTGTTCCGTCTCGCCTCCACCTTTGCCTATTACTAGTAACTAATACAGCAGTGGAGGGCTGTAATCTGCTCACGAGCCTGTGGACGAGGATATGTAAGCTCAGGTACGCATCGGTCGGGAGCGGCAAGTGTTGAAGGTAATCTGCAGATGCGGGTCTGTTGAAGGCACACCACGATGGATGGCAGCATAACCAAGTTCTCGGCAGATGTTAATCCTCGCTTCGGCCAAGCGGAGGAGGATGCGGTCACTCGAGTGCCTGTAGTTCTTCCGAACCGGGAAGGTGCATGTCAGAAGTTCATTGCGAGCCCTCTTTGCAGCAGATGCCCTCTATACCTGAGCTTCAAAGGGCTCCCAGTTTGTCAGTGCTCAAGTCTGCTTCATCAATCCTCAATACTGGCTGGGCCACCATCCAACCACCAATCAACGTCACAGGCTCCTATCTATAGGGACCAGCCTCTTGCTGGACCAACCTCTTTGGTTTGAGCCCTAACAAACTGAACTTGATGAAGAGAACAGGGAAGTACAGCCGCTGTTGAGAGAAGTCCACCTGATTTGTGTTACGGGAGTCAAACACTTAAGAGCGCCACCTCAAAATAAATTCCCTCACAACGTGCACTGGGCCTCCTTTTACCTTAGCAGTGCTCGAGGGCCAGAGGAAACGCTTTCATACCCTGCGCCCATCTGGTTCCCACTGTCATTTTTATAACCATATCAGTAAGTCAGGGGGTGCTTGTTGAAAGATGCACTCAGCACAGCTAGCAGGGCATCTCCAAGAGGGGTTACCCTTTTCTATAAGCCAGCAACGTAGAACAAAGTTGCCTGCCGCACTCTGCCAGTCATATGCTGTACCTCTAGATCCGGTACTGCCCATGTGTCCAGCTTCCTTGCTGCCCTGGAACAGGAGCAGCCCCCCGAAACCACTCTGCAAATTGATATTGCAGCTTCAGGGAGGAATAGGCATACGCCAGCACCTCCCAGCCAATCGAAAGACTACTCACAGCACCCTCAGTTGTGCTGTGGTGGGGTGGATTCATTGTCACATGGTTGCATTGATGCCACCCCTCAGATCATGGCAATGAGCTCTGGATCTGCGGGTGCAATACGACATGTTTTGGAGATTCAGGCAGGCCTTATGAGAAGCCTTCTACAACCACAACATGGCAGGGGTGCCAACAAAGTGTTAGAATTTGTTAGTGGCACCGGCAGCAGAAGTTCAACGTGCTTATTGTTCAATGAGTGCATGGAAATCTTGGTGCATGATTGACAGAGTCCGGCAGGAGTGCATACAAGTATGCATTCCAATGTCCATTCAGCGCCCTATGGAAAACACTGCAATACTGCTTATGACCTGCTGCTACATGCTTTGCAAAGCCCAGCAAGGGCAAATGTTTAACTTCAACAATTAAAGGTAACCAGCCGTCCTGTCTGTTCCCCAACCCACACTTACATAGTCAGGTCGTTCACATGCTTCATACTCTGCTGCCAGACTTGACACCACCTCTCTGGCATCAATGAACTCGTCCACCACTAGCTGCCCCTCTGAGTTACCTGCACAAAAGAAACAAACCAACGTTAACCAACCAACGTTAAAGTGCTGCAACTGCAGGAGGATTGCTACGCCGAAACCGACCAAGTACAAATCCATTAAAAATGCCATTGGCATGGCAACCACTATGAACGTAACATTCAGAACCAGCAACGGGAACAGTGCGATTCGATCTCGCTATCGCCTTTCGGATTGGGGTTTAGCTCTTGCATTTATTCGTCCTTTTCGACAGTGAGTAGGGCAATCACACTCTCAGGACCACACCAGGCACAACACAGCAACAACTGCAGATGCCTTTCCCACTGCATCTCCTAGTCACAGCAGGCGCATCTCTGAGCATAGGGCAAACTGCTCCAAATCGCTTCCTGTGCTCTTAGGGGACGCTCTGCAAGCGGCCTTTACCACCCCTTCCACTTCCCCTAGCAGAAGCTCTACACCAGACCATACCGATACATTTTATTGGACCCAATGATGGACTGTAAGATTTCAAGGAAAGGGACTGTCTGCTTCCATCTGAGCAGAAAGGCATCTTCACAAAAGGAGAAGCCAACCGCCTAACATGGGCTTGCAAGAGGAAGCAGATTGCAAACCTTAGTCCAGGGCTGAGCATGATCAGAAGGGACAAAAATCACTTACAGAAGTTCTTGTACTGTGCGTAGGGGTCCAAGAAAGCCTTGCGCTCATTACGGGGCCCAATAAGCTTGTCATAGTCCCGGATGATTTTATTGAAGAGGTGGCGGATGGAGGTGTTGTTGGCCAACATCAGGCCAGATACCCTGTGAGAAGTCTGGACATAAGGAGACTTCTTGGACAAGGCCACCTGCAGGCAGACAGACACATGCTGTGGAGGGCAGAAGGGTGCTGTAACCTGGTTGCAACCCAGCAAACTTGAGCATGCAGTATGGCTAAGGGGGCAAACCATTCACCAGGGGCCCTGCCATGTCAATGGGCTTGCATGAGGCCTACTTATGAAAGCGTACTAAATCGTTCCGCCCACTGATGTCAAGGCAGGGCACCAAATAGTGCTCAATGGAGAAATAAACTTCTGATTAGCTGTGCAGCTTCATCTAGCCCTTTACACCAAATCAGCAGGAAAATCTGCATTGTCAAGTCTGGCATGCAGCCGCTCAACTCGAACCTCTCTTTGGATATCGGCATGGTCCACACAATACCGCATCCTGTGCACAACCTGCCAGATACTGTCCTCTCGGAGTTAGTGCCCATTTATGGAGAAACCCCAGGCATGCATGCTCTGCCCGCACCTGTATGCTAGCTGGTCCCCACTCTATGAAGTTGGCTGTCTTGCGCTCTCGTATCCGCTGCAGGCTCTTGTGCACTTGTGAGGGGTCTACCTCCCCCTGGATGATGTTCAGGATGCTGATGTACTTGGCTGATAACAGATCTTTATTCCGGGCATGAGGGGACACCTGCAAAGAGAACAAACAGCAACCTATTATGGTGCGTGGCGCCGACAAGCTTTCCAGATATCCCCATGTGTTTCAGACACATGCTTTGACGGGCTGGGCTTGCTACCCATGTACATGCATGGTATGTGCTGACTGGCTGTGGCATTAGCGAAACACGCATAACCAAAGAAAACGGGACCAGAAAAGCAGGGCCCAAACGAGCCATAGCACCCTCAGGCCCCTCCCGGCTGCTTGTTTATGCCCTTACCATGAGGTTCTTGGGCTGCAGCAGGCGGCGCATGACATCCAGGACAGTGGTCTTCCTGATGCTGCTGTTCAGCTGCCCCCCTGTCTCATTCTCCAGCGTCAAGGGTGTGTAACCCGTCATCAAGAAGTGACAGCGGGGTGTGGGGATGAGGGATGCGATGAGGCCTACCAGGTCATTGTTCATGTAACCTGTCACAAGCAACAGATGCAGCAGCAAACATAGGGTCAGATGGATCAAGATGCAGCAAAGGACAAGAGTATCAGAGCTGCTGGCAACAAGGCTAAGAGGTGCAGGACACGCTTTGATATTGGGTGCAGGACAATCCAAGAGCGGCACTAGCAAAGCATGCCCAGTACCTCTTTGCACCTTTGACAGGGCCATGCTGTGGTTCTGTGATTCCACAAGTTGCTGGCAGAACAATCACTGGCACCGCCCATTGTTCTAGAGACAAAACCGCTGCCAACGTCTGTCTGTCTCATCTTTGGCACCTGTAACCATAACATCCCCTACCCAGCCCCCTCCCACCTGGATATCTCAATGTGGTGGTGGAAGCTGCCATAACTGTAGACACTAGCGAGTTAATCTGGCTGAAGGTGGGGTTCTCCACATGCAGCCGCTCCACAGCAATGCGGTCCAGGGCTGTGTTATCCAGCACTACTACAGCATCTGCATTCTGTGTCAGCCGCTTCAGCGTGAGCAAGCTGTTGTAAGGCTGCACCACCACATCACTGGACTCGCTCTGGTTGGGAAACACACTGTGTGGGGGAGCGGGCATGGGCAAGGAAAGCATGGGGTCAAGCAGTGGCGCTGCTGGGGAGCATAAGGGCAGCATGCCTTATGAGATCATTACAGCTGATACGTGATGGAAACACTTGAGTGGGCGTTCCTCCACAGTTGAGATGTATTGGATGGTGCACGTTGTCTGCCAGCACTAATACATGCGGGAGGCTGTTGTCCTGCTGATTATGAGCACACAAACGGAAGCCCAGACTACCCGACCGTATGGCGCGCAAAGCACTAGGTGAACTCTACAAGTCTAACCCCACACGATTGCTGCTTTCCCTCTGTGACCAGCATCAACCCACTAGTGCATACAACCCCTGCAAGATAACCCTGTGTCCTTCCAGTTGCTAGCCATGCATACGTAGTAGCTGTACATAACCAGATCATGTTCTGCATGAGATGACAACCCCTCTCTCTCTAAGAGTGTTTTATGCAATCCACAGGGATTTATGCTTTGTTATACTTTGGGCCTTGCCAAAACCCCACACCCACACCCATGCAACATGGAACACAAGCGTGATTATGATGACTGACCTGTATGTCTGTATGAGCTTCTTGTTCCATCTCTCACTTAGCAGCTCCAGCAGGTAGGAACCCATGCCTGAACCCGTGCCTCCAGCTATGGAGTGGCACAGGGTGAAACCCTCAAGGCTGTCACAGTACTCAGCCTCGCGATCTGCAGCAGTAGGAGACAAAGCAAGAGCAGCAGCTTGGCGAGAATGCAAGGGCCTCAAGCTGTAGAGGACAGCTGACTTGCTTAAGGGGCACAGTTGCCTGTACATGGGCAACTGCATTTCCTTGCCCCAACGGTCGTGCAGAGATTAAAGGACGTGTTGATTCACATGCATGTGTACTGGGCCAATAGGCATGCGTAGATGCAGAATGACACAGAGATGAAGGATGCAGAATGCAGATGAATTGGGATCAACCTGTGGCAAATGCTCTGCTGCAGGTGGTGTGGCTTAAGTGCAGATGCAGGACTCCTAGTTGACTGTAATTGTGCCCCTCAAGTGCCGCTGGACAAGTAGGGCCTGTGGGAAATACTTGGAGCGCAAAATCAAACAGCCGTGTCTGTCAGACTAAAAGATTTTGATATATGAGTATACCGTTTTTCCGGGACAAAGAGGTCGTAATATATGGTGACTCGATTACAGCAATTTGCTCACATGCGATGCACAGCCTTACCTATCATATCCAGCAGCGTCTCTTGCACCTGCTCCCCTTGCGTAAACCCACTGGCCCAGTTGTTGCCTGCTCCACCACCTTCCTTTGATATGAACACGTTCTCTGGGTTGAACAAGTTACGTATATCTGAGGTCTGAATTGTATTGATGACCCTGCAAGCCAAAATGGATACGCCTAAGCTAAAGATGACAAAAGCTTACAAGACAAGATAACCATCGCAAGAGACGTATTGCGGCATGTGAGGCTTCAAACCAGCTGTAAGGAGCCGTCCATGGATGCCAGTCGTTGCAGATCTGAAACATTTAGTAGTTGAGTTAGGGTGCCTCTGCAAGAGTGTGTGCTGTTGGCCTGCTCATGTAGGCATGGGCAAGCGCGCAGCTGGATCAACCCCGGGCCACTGCTCTTCTTAAGAGAAGCTTGCAGAAACAGTTGCCCAATAGGAAATACCAGTGCTTATCGAGCTGGGCAAGAGGTTTCTGTCCCTGTATGCATCAACTGCTGCTAGCTGCTATGTGGAAGGAACCGTCAGGTGCAGGTCAAGGGCGCGTGTCTGGTGATCTACCTTGGCTCAAGGTCAAGCAGGATAGCCCTAGGAATGTAGTGCTCGTCGTCTGCTTGGTAGAAGAACACATCTTTTCTGTCTCCTGCCTGCAGCATTAACGCAGTCCCATGGGTACGTTCCAGGGGGCTCATGACAAGAGTGACCCGAAGCATGTGGATCTTGCAAGCAATATATCGTGGTGAAATTAAGCTGACTCACCTGGACGGCATATTCCTCCAGCATGCCATCTTTGCTGATCCCATGCTCTTGGCACAGCTACAAGGAACACCACCAGGTGTCAGGAATCCATCAGCGCATAAGGTGGCGTGCATAACCTATGGCGGACCTTCTTCCAAAACTCCCCTCCAACTTGATTGCCGCACTGGCCCACTTGAAGGCTGATGATTTCTCGAGGCATCCTTCCCTCTGGGTAGTCGGTATCCCAAGCTGCTTATGTCTAGAAGCTTGTGTGCAGGTCTAGATCACTGGCTACAATCACATTGGCAGACTCTGCCGATTAATCGGTAGCTGAGGGCCCTCCAAGCCGTGATGAGGGGACTCGACAAGAATGCGTAGATGCAGCACTGATACCTGACATGGGCAATTTTCGAAGAGTCCTCAGGTCTGGATCTTGTCAGCTCAGCGGCGATGTGCTGCTTTGCAGTCTCTCTGTCTAATATCTTCACGGATATACGTGTGTCACTTCCCGCAACCCACTTCGGCACCCGTTTCGAATTGTTGGTGCCACTACCGCTTCATCTTCTGGACTTCGACGTGGTTAGGTTACTGCTTTTCATGACGAGCATGGATCCCGAAGGACCTGACTAGCGTCCGGATAAGGTGTGTCCATCTCCTGCAATGTCATGGCCGTTTTCTTGCACAAGGACATCCCAACCAACTGAACGAACGAGGTCTTCGGTCAGTCCCGCAGGCAGCATACAGTTATCCGTACGGGCATAGTGAATGGTTCATGATCTGATGGATATGCATTGTAAACATCCAACTTGAGCTGCTGGGAGGGTGACCAAAGTGTCCGAGCTGACAGCACCTGCTGGCGAGCTGCGCAGTACTGCATTTGTGCGAGCAGAATGTCGAATTACTACGAACTGATCAAGAAGGGACTCTCCAGTGCTGCCAACGTTACCGCTGCAGCAGTGCATAAGGCAGCGGAGGTTGCGAAGGACCTAGCGGAAGACCTAACCTCCTTCAAGGCCCTCAAGGACTATAAATTGGCTGGCCACATAGCGACAGCGGGCCCAGGCAACACATGGAAGATCTACTCAGCAGTCAGCAAGAAGCCAGGTAGGCAGCCTTTCCGATGCAGTGGCATTAGCCTGCAAGACAGTAGGAGAGCCCCTGCCCTACCAAAGTGGCTGATGGATTGATTAGAATCTCATGAGCACGAAGCAGTTTTGCAATGGACACTTAATCATACATGCCAGCATTACGGGCGCTGATTATCCAATTGCAAAGCGGAGCAAAGCTTGCCCAGCCCTGTTGGTTATCTCTCAGTAAGCAGCTCTAGAGCTGGAAGATTGTCCAAATGGACTTCATACATGCCAGGACTTAGCATGGTTGAATCCTGCAGTATGGCATCTGCCCTATATATCCGTCAGTTTGTCCACTCATGCATGCTGCCCTCTGGATGTTTCTGCATGCAGGCGCTGTCTTCCCAGAGGCTGCTGTTTGGATCCTGGACAAAAAGAGCCTCATAGACTCAGCAAGCAGGCAAGTATGTAGCCAATAGCACAGCAGAAGCAGCAGCTGAGCAGGAGCAGTTCAACAAGAGGAACAGAGGCAGAATTTCTGTGACCTGCATTTACTGGCACCATCTGGCCAGTGCAGCTTCATGTGACACAGCGTCCCATGCAGAGTTTCTTGTAACTAGCGCCAGCAGCAGCAGGATGGTAGCATAAATATTTCCTTTCTCATCTCTGCAGCTGTATAGATACAGGAGCTGCAATGGCATTTTATGTTGGCACACTCTCCCCCACGTAACTATGGCTTTTCTGTGGGCACTTTTGTTTTGCAGCAAGTATCACTTTTGCAAGGGAATTGTGCACCATAGGCACTTGGCTGCAGCGTGGGCAGATACCCCAATGCAGTAGCACTGAGAGAGCACCCTAGTTGGACCACTGTGGATGTTGCTGGTGCCTGGCGCCTTGCTTGTTTTCTGCTAAGGAATGTGCACCATAGCACAAGGCAACTGACCTATAGCAAATGGAAAGTGTATGAGAAGGTCATGAGAAATATGCTGATCAGTACCACCCTCTGACATGCAGGGCGGGAAGGGCAAGGGGGTATGACGCCTTCTTCGAGCAGCAGAGGAGGGGCTGTGCTCAGCTACTAAGGGTAGGTTATCAGCATCCCCGCACATACGCAGACCTTTTGCACATGCATGCTATCTATCCATTTCTATTATTACTGGCAAAGACCTAATCTTTGAAGATGCGCTGCTATGTCTATCTGGCCCTGCTGGACCACCTTATTGAATGGGATGTCCATCATGTGCAGCGTTGCAATCAGCTACTATCTTCCACCTAGTATGCTATTGTGTGGCCATTCTTCTTTCACGATCGAGAGAAGAATGGCTCTGGCGTCTAACTATATCTGCTATCTCGAGCGATGTTAACACATCAGTGTTTCATATTTGCCTTCCCATGGCTTATATGCAAAATGGAGACCGCAAACTGGCGACAAACATATCTCTCAAGAGTAAGGAAGTGACTGCGGATTAGTGCTTAGGAGACGGGTTTGAATACCCTCTGAAGCGTTGCTCCGGCTGTGTCTTATGCTTTGAATTGCACTGCAGATCAAGCATCCAGGGGTGATCAAGGTGCTAGAGCCCATGGAGGAAACAGGAGGACAGGTGGGGCAGGAGGAAGGGGGCAGGAGGGGCAGGAGGAGGGGGCGGGCAGGAGGGGAAGGGGCAGGAGGGCAGGTGGGGCAGAAGGAAAGAAACACGATTACAGTTTGGGCCAGGGGAGGGGGGGGGGTGCAGGATGGGCAGGTGGGAGGGAAACACGAGGGTAAAGGGGCAAGGAGGAGGGGGGCAGGAGGGGGGCAGGAGGGGGCGGGGGGGGGGCGCACAAGGACACCAGGGGTAGGAGGATGGGAGCATGGGGGAAGATGTGGCAATGAGGAGGAGGGGCAGCAGGACAGGAGGGGCAGGAGGATGTGGGGGAGGGGGCAGGGAGAGCAAAGGGCAGGAGGAGGTAAGAAAGGGGGCATGAGGGGGAGGGCCAGGAGGAAGGGGGGAAGGGGCACGAGGGGAAGGAGGGGGGGAGGGGGCAGGAGGGGAAGGGGTAGCACGAGGGAAAGTGGGGCAAGGAGGAGGGGCTCGTTCTGTTACATAAATGCACGGCGTTCATGATCATAGGCAGCAATTTGAGCTGTGCTAGATGCTTTGCTGCAGCCCCTTTGGTTGCAGGCTTCATGGTTGTGAATGTGTTTAGTAAAGATGTGAAGAACATACAACAGGTCTTGGGTGTGCTTGCAACATGGAGATCAATCAATCAATCAATTAATCAATCAAAACGCAAGACCAGCTATGCCAATGGCCAAACAAACCTAGGCCACAAACACAAGGCTCCTGATCACAATCACGAAGCCACACAACCGATGGTGGATTTGCCACACACAAGCTGAGGCTAGATGCAACGGCGTGCACACCAAGGGGAAACAAACACCACCACTAAAACCCAAAACCTGCTCCACTTCCATCACACATGGGTGGCGGGGAGGCAGCAGGATCAAGCACCACCCTAGTAGGGGCTGGAGGTGGCTCCCACCACCTAGGTACTGGTGAACCACCAGCCTCCCAGCCACTGAAAGGCACCACATAGCGCTCCACATGCTTATCGATAGCTTGCTTAGTGCGCCTTCTACACCTCACTAACCGTTGGCTTTCCCAAGGGTGCGTAAGATCCCACAACCTCTTCCTCCAAGCACTCTTAATCTGACATGAAGCCTCCCAACTCCCCTCATCTTGACCAAGCACCTTCAGATCAGCACACACGCATTTCTCCCAGGTATGGCGAGGCCTACCCACTGGCCTCGTCATCTCACCATGTAATGAAGAGAACAACGCAATATGCGGCAACCTGCCCTCCTCCATGCGGCCCACATGCCCCAGCCACCTCAGCCTATTTGCTGTGATGTATGCTGACAAGGTGGCTACCCCACATGATTTCCTGATATGCTCATTGGTGTGCCGATCTGACAGCCTGACCCCCAGGATGCTCCTAAGGCAGCTAGAGTGCACCCGCTCGAGCTTTTGCGATTGCACTTTGGACAGGGACCAACACTCACTCCCGAACAGCAGAATTGGCAACACATATGCCTTATAACACTTCACCTTCGTAGCCAATGACAGATGCTTGGTACCCCACATCTTTTCAAACGGCTTAAACCTCCCCACAGCCTTACCCCTCCTGATATTCAACTCCACATCCAACCTGCCATCAGTCACAAGCACACTTCCCAAGTACTTGAACTGTGACACCTCTTTTACCACACCCTCACTGATAACTGCCTCTGGTCCTTGCTGCACTGGCACATCCCCCTCCTTCCAATCCTTGTCAATGGACAGGATCTCAGTCTTGCTTGCATTGATGCGCAACCCAAGACTAGCAGCAACCTTGTCCATCACCTGCAGCATGACCACCAACTCCTCCCTGCTGGGACTTAGCAACACCATATCATCTGCATACAGCAGAACAGACAACAGCTCCACACACCCACCACTACCACACCCATCACGCTCAAGTTTCCCATCTGCATGATAGGCTAGCTTCACCCCACATCCCTCCGGCATCTGAGCCATTGCCATCCGAACCACAAAGTCCATGTAGATGTTGAACAGCAAGGGAGCAATGACACATCCCTGCCGCACCCCGCCATGCACATCAAACCACTCAGACACCACACCACCCATCCTAACAGCAGCCTGTGTGCCAGTATGCAAGTCCATCAGCAACTCTATCAGCTTTGTGTGTACCCCGTACACACGCAGGATGCGCCATAGCGTGTCTCGCGGTACAGAATCATATGCCTTACGCAAATCCACAAAAGCCATGAATAGAGGCTGATCGAATGCTACAGACTTAGAGATGACCTGGCGTATGGTGAACAGAGCATCAGTGAGGCCCCTCCCCTTCCTAAAAGCAGACTGGTTGTCAAGCAGTTGTGCATCGATATGAGAACTGATTTTAGCCAAAATGACCAAGACATACACCTTCCCCGGTATACTTAGCAAGCTTATCCCCCTATAGCTATCTCTCACTTTGCGCTCTCCTTTGCCTTTATACAGTGCCACCAACAGTGCACGTTTCCACTCCACTGGCGCTTTCCCTGACTCCCACACCGCCACAATGACCCTGTGCAACCACTTCAGCATGGTCCCACTGAACTTTAGCATAGGCGCTGCGATACCATCAACCCCAGGAGCTGCCCCGTCACGACAGGCAAAGACAGCTTCTTCAACCTCCTGCACAGTAGGTGGCTGAGCTGCTGCTTCACTCTGCTGGTTTGCACCTTGCCCTGCCTCCATCTTCTGCACTAACTCCTCAATGGTCTGCTGCATTTGCTGGTCGAGCTTGGCAGGGCAGTTGAGGACATCAGCAAAGTGCTCAGCAAAGCACTTCACCACCTCCTCCCTGCTTTGGAACAGCTGCTTGCTATCAGCACCCCCTAGCACAGCTGTAGGAGCAGCAGAGCTACTGCCCTGCTGCTCCTTGAAGATCCGCTGGACATGCTTGTGGAACACGGCTAGATTACCAGTTTTTAGAGCATGTTCCGCAAACAGCGCTTGCTGCTTGAAGTATCGCTCCTGATCCTTCTTAACCGCTCGCCTAGCAGCATTATTGGCCTCCCTGTAATCTGCCCTGGTAGCATCAATAGGAGAGGACAGCACCGCTGCATGTGCTGCATGTTTCCGCTCAATCTTCTGCAAGGTCGCATCGGATATAGCGAAATCTCGGCGCTGCTGAGGCTTGAGGTTTAGACTAGCCTTATGGGCTGCTTGGCTGTTAGCTGTGTCCTATGGCACTTATTGCTATGGCATATCATGAAATGTAATAATAGCTGTGTCCATTCGTCTTGTGCGCTCTGCAACTGAGCCCCTACCAGACGGCTGAACTGGTTAGACATTGCCAGCTCAAAGCACTGCTGAGTTGCTGCAGATTCTTGCAGCCGGCTGCAGTCATAGGGCCCTGCTGGCTGTCCCTTCGCACTGTGCTGCTTGGCCACTGACAAGCGGAGGCGCATCGTAAGCACCAGCATTCTATGATCAGAGCCACCTGTATCAAAGCATGACATGACATGACATGGTTGGAATTATAGGGAGGAATTTTTCAAGGTTCCTACAGCCACACCTACACTGTGCTTGCTATGAGTGAAAGCTCTCGTACAAGTATCACATGATCCTAGGCCTTTTGTTAACCTGCTTTTCAGTGCATAATCACCGCGCTAGCGCTGTCTTTACATAACTATTTCTTCTGACCGAGAAGGTTACAGGTCGGTACGTATATGTTGAAAGCTTGTAAAGTTGTTGACCCCTGCTTGCTTTTGCCTACTGCAGATGGTCATGGTAACGGAGCCAGTGTATGGCTCCCTATCCAACCTCCTAACTCGCTTCCGGGATGTACCCAGCTGCCCAGAAGACCGTCAGGCTGTGCAGCTGTCACAGCTTGAAATCAAATACGGCATGATGCACATAGCAGAGACTGTTCAGTTCCTGCACCAAGAAGCCAAGCTGGTGCACTGCAACCTAAACCCTGGCAGTTTGATCGTATGTAAAGACGGAAGCTGGAAGGTTGCTGGGTTTCAGTATGTGGGGAGCTGTGATTATGGAGCTGTGCAGGGACAGCTGGCATGCTTTGAGTATGTGAGCAGCCAACCCACCCCGTGGGAAGAGTACTGTGTGGTAAGTGTGAGCAGGGGTCTATGATATGGAGCTCCTATCCCTGTTGTGGAGAGCCGCTGTCCTATTGATGACCTGTACATGACAGGTACACATGCCAAACCTGCACGATGGCTTTTGCTGCTGTTGTTGTTGCTGCTCTGTGATTTGCTGATTTTGGCCATTTGCTCTGTCAAGCGACGTGTCAGGATTGCTATAGCGTTCTCAATTTCCCGTGTTGTTTGTTTGCGATAGAACGAATGGCGGCATTGCCTCCTATGCGGCATGAATGTCATTGCATGCTCCTGCTGGAATCGTGTCTTGCTCTGCATGCCCCATGTTTTTCTTGCAATATTCTTGCCACATTATCCCAACCCTCTCAACTGCACCTTCCCTGTCAACAGTTTGTAACCAATGATTTCCCTGTTCCTGCTGCTGCGTGCCGCAGCCTCCTCTACCCTACACAGCCCCTGAGCTCATCGCAGGCAGCATGGCGACCTCAGAGCAGCGGTTACACCCTGCTAGTGACGTGTTCTCACTAGCTGTCGTCACTTATGAGCTGCTGCAGCAGAAGCAGCTGCTGCCTGTGGGCCACAGCTTGGGGGAATATAGGTCACGGCTCCATGCAGTGCAGCAATCGGACATGAGCAGAATAGCGGAGACGTTGCAGGTAAGAGGGGGGGGGGGGGAGCGGTAGGTGGGGAGGGTGGTTGTAATCATACCACGTGAGGGGGGGGGGTTATGGGCATCGGCCCCTCTCACGTTAAGGAGGCTACAGGTGCAGTGCCTAGCCAGGTCATAAAGACAGTGCAACATATTGGGTAGCGCTGCAGGGGGCTGGGGGTGTTGGATGATTGTGGCTGCAACGGGTCAATTTATCCTCTGTGTGGAGATCTCAGTTTTGAAGAGACCCTTAGAGTACGCTTACAGTTCTTCTCTGTATCTTATTTGACCAAGTTTTGGTTCCCCTGTGCTGCTTGGTTGTCTGTGTTGCAGCCCACCCTGGTGTCGATGCTGTCCCCCTCTGCAGCCCCCCGGCCAAATGCAGCTGCCTTTGCCTCCTGCCAGTGGTTCCAAGAAGACATGCTGCTACGGGCGCTGAGGTTCCTGGATGGCATACTGCAGCGTGAAAGCAGCCAGAAGGTGAGGAGTGTAGCCCTTGGTACGCTCTCAAGGCATGGTGCATTAAGAAATTGAACTATCTGGATTGAAATGCACCTTACGAGGGCATGTTTAGCAACTTGAGAGTCACGGCGGATGGGGCAGGTTTAGGGCTTTAAGAGGCCTGCATGGTGTCTATTCCGTCTGCTTTGATCCGGCTCGGTGATTACAAGCAGCACATGGACATTGCGGGTTGTCTGTCCTTGATATCAAAGGCAAATTGCAAGTAGAGTGAATTTGAAAGAAGGTGGCTGCTAAGCCCATCCCCCCGTGTTTGGTATACATGTCTTTTACCCTTCTTGCTCATCTGATGGCAAGCCGTAAGCATACAATCACCTCCGTTGCTGCAATGCAGCAGGATGTTAAGTGAAGGAATGATGTGGGGACATGTGCTGCTTGTTTGTGCAGGTTGCCTTTCTGAAGGATCTGTCCACCTTCTGGCAGCAGTTTGATGATCGGCTGCTGTTGCACAAGGTGCTACCACCTATTGTGCAGGTAGGAATAGGATCTGTAAGATGGCATGGCTACTAAATGCGGGGTTTAGCTGTCCATGGACAGGGAAATGCATGTATGATGGGAACACTTTCTCCTGGCAGCAGGTGGACGGAGTGAGAGGGGTGTGGATGACATGCACCAGAATTTGTATCTGTTGGGTGCAGAGCAATTGATGTAATGATGTTTGTTGTGTCTATCCCAATTACGCTCAGACCCACTCCGATTTCACTCACACCCATCCCTATTCCACTTGTGTCCCTCCCAATTCCACAGCGTCCATGCTTTTGTCCAGCCTTTGAGTGCTACCCTGCTGTTCGTTTGCCTCGCCCCTGTGCAGGAGATGCGCAATGAGATGGTGTCCCTAGCTGCACTGCCCATGGTGCTGTCCATCATGTCCAAGATGACGCCAGAGCAGTTCAGCAACAGCGGCATCCTGCCTGTGATCAAGCCTGTGTTTGACACGGCAGATGGGGAGCTGCTGCTGGCCCTGGTGCGCCACCTGCACGTCTTCCACAAGCTCATGACAGGGTAAGGGGACAGAGAAGGCAGCAGACAGGAACCTGATAGCCTTGGTTGCCTCTTTATACATACTTCATTGCGTAAGTACAGAAGCAAGGAGCACAGTATCTAGATTGCGTTCTGTTCTGTTCTGTTGATGGTGAGTGTTTGGCTGCTGTTTGGCAACTGCACCTCCATTGTTATGTTGATGTTGTTGGCGCTGCTCTTGCTGTTGCTGTGGGCATTGTCATGTGCATTGTCAACTTGAATAAAAGATGCCAGGCCTCCTGTATCTGGGATGATTCTGCTGGGATGACCCGTTGCAGGGTCAGTGGATCTCTCTTCATGTTTGGAGTGAAGATGTTACCGTGTTATTTGGTGCTGTAATGCCTGGGAGATAGTTGGAAATTCACACTAAACTTCCTCAGCATGAACAGCATGTCTGTGAGGCATAGCTTCTAATGTAATTGAATGCTGCATGCTTGTGAGTACGGTACGTTATGCAAATGCCTTGGAGTTTGCTCAAATGTAGGTAAGAGCCCTGTAGCTCACCATATGCAGCATAAAATTATGATCTTTTGTGGATGTGTCATGCTCTGCAGGGATGCTGTGACCACTACGCTGCTGCCACTGATGCTACGTGCTTGTGACTCCTCCAACACCAAGACCCAGGAAGAGGTGCTAAAGAACTTGGCTAAGGATGCACTGGACCTCCCTTACCAGGTAGATATTCTGCAGTCCAGATCGCAGGCAACCAGTAGTGCATGGGTTTCTTCATGAGGAAGCACAGCAAAAACATAGGGATGAATGCTCTGCTATTTTGAGTTCTTTTTTCTCGCATGCCAGGAGAGATATCTACCAGTAGCATTGCATTTTGTAAGGTTGAGGGAGCTGGCCTATGTGCCCAGCTCACTACTCACTAAAGCTAGAGGCCAGATTGCGCCTAAGGGACTCGCAGACTCACGGACATAACCAACACATAAAGCTTACATCATCAACCAACCACCGACCACCGAGGCAAGGCCCAAGCCAGCCTTTAGATACCTTCAACACACAACACCCGTCGACTCCTGGACGACGAGCCAGTCACTCAGTGTCACTCCAACCAGTCACCCAACCAGAAACCTATCAGTAACCTGCCAATGAATCACCCTGTAGCCTCTCAGATGTGCACTATCTGGGAAGTACAGGTCTATGAATGCATGCAATACATTCAGGAAGAATGCCTATAGACAGTGTAGGAGCATAATGGCTGTCTCCTTACATCTGCCCCCCCCTCCTACAGCAACAGGCGAGCGCCCTCGCTCGCATAGACTAGCCACATAAAGAAGCTAGCCTGAAACATGAGATGAATGGAGCAATGGTAAAAATCAAACATCAAGACCTCTGGCTCTCTTGTAATCAGCCAGCAGGATGGGTGCATTTTGCAGATCATCCTCACGCAGCCACTCAGCTTCATACAGAGCAAACCCAACAAACGTGACTAAATACTCCATAGGACGCCGACCAACCTTCCTATGCTTCACAATAGCCTCAACCTCCTGGTGCTCTTCACCATCAACCAAAATGGGCTCTGGCTCATCTCCAACAGAAACCAGCTTTGAACTTTTGCGAGCTGGCTTCAACTTAGACACATGAAACACAGGGTGCAAACGATGTAACCCTCTTGGCAACTCTAACTCATATGCCAAACTAGACACAATAGACTTCACCACAAATGGACCCAACCAGCGCTGCTTCAACTTGTTGCATGTAGCAGCTGCCAACTTGATATTTTCCGATCTCAAATAAACCCTGTCACCCTGCTTATAAGTGACCTTGCTGTGCCTCTTATCATACGCCTGCTTCTGCCAGGTTTGGGCTTTCAAAAGATGTGTCCTGGCTAGCTGTAAATCACTCTTCATAGCAGCAAACATTTCTGCTGCAGCGGGGACCGCATCTTGTAGCTGCCCCTGATCACATGCTACATCCAACGCACTCCTAGGCTGATAACCAAACATCAGTTGGGCAGGACTAAACCCTGTGCTAGCATGCTTGTTGCCGTTAACAACCCTCATCACATCAGAAATAATGGCTGTCTCCTTACACATTTGGTGCCTAGTGCCCATCCGCTGTTAATGCAGAGGGTTTTAAAAGGATGAAAAATAACTGCCATGTCCATGATTATTCGGCAGACACTGTTGGGAGTGCTCTGCAAGCAAACGCTCTTGCACACTTGACAGGTAAGTCATGGCCCACTGCTTAAATACCGGTAGTGCCACCAGGTCGGTGCAGGATCCCTTAGATGCTGGTTCTCATCATGTCTTTTGTGCTGACTATGTGTGCATCCGTACTTGGATTCCAATACAATGTGCCTTTGCCTAAGTTCTTGGCCCGGATGAACTGTCCTCTACTTGCCGCCTGGTAAAACTGCATGCATGCTTGTCTAGGCTCCGTAATCAGTGACCCCATGGCAACCTGTTCTGCCTGTGTCCTTTACCTAGTTAGTGTGATTCCCTATTGACTACTTGTAAAATAAATCTTGGCCATCTGTGCTAACAATGTATGAATCCAATGATATCTGCCCGGCACTTTGTCCATATTGCCTAGTCTCATGGCGCCTACAAGCCGGCTGGCTCTGCCCACATGGTTTAAACTGCAACTTGTCTGAAATACATAACCAATGGCCCCACTGCAACTATGTGTGGTCACCCCCACCCCACCCCTGAAATCCCCTCCCCCCACCCCTGAATTCCCTCCCCCCCTCCCACCCCTGAACCCCCTGGACCCTCTGACCCGCACCCCTGAACCCCCTGGACCCTCTGGACCCCCTGACCGAGTCCCCCCGATCCCCCTGCCTGTGTCCCTCAGGTGCTTCGTGAGGCCCTAATGCCCAAGGTCATTGCCATGTGCCTGAGGACCACGAGTCTGGTAGTGCGCTGTGCTGCTCTGGGCCTCATGGCACAGGCTGTAGCACGCCTGGACAAGGATGCAGCAACAGCCATGCTACAGGTGTCAGGCCAGGTGAGAAGCGGAAGACAGTCATGGCCAGGGTGCATCTCATATATAAGAATGATAACTACAGCACAAAGTTTGCAACTTGAGGTTGCCAGTGGTACCCACTGCCATGGCAGCCTGTAGCACATTGTTACAGACATCTTGGAGAAGCTTCCGATCAGGATCCTGGCTGGTATAAGCCTCCTGAGGCACATTGGCGCATTCTGCATAGTTCTGTCCTAGCACTGCTACAGTAATGCTACAGGTGTCGGGCAAGGTGGGAAGGGTTATGCGGTGACGGCCAGGCTGTAATGGGCATCCATGAGGAGTCAGGGAACAGTCATCGCTGTGAGGTTCCTCTTGGCATGCTTTGTTGTGCCATCCTATACAATACCTCAGTCTTCACCAGGGAAATTTAGTTTAGCAGTGGATGGGCTGAAGGCCCGATGCTCAGGTTCGCCCTAGCTCTTCAGGATAGAGGCAGGAAGAGGAGCAATGTGGTTTACTCCGTGGTCATGGCCCTTCTCTTTTGTTCTGACAGTCCTGATATTGACAGCTTGCATTTCGTCTCCAAGTTAGGTACAGCCAAGCAGGCTTGCTGTGAGTTTGTTGTTGGTACTCAATGTTGAGCCACCCTGTCAACTCCCATGCTATGTCACAGAAAGAGGTTTAGATTAGCATTGGGTGGCCTCAACCCCCCTGTTGCATTCTGCCCTAATTTCATCCCAGCCATCAGGACGTATTTTCCGACCACTTCAAAATCCAAGTGCACTGCCACTTGCAAGAGCAGCCTGTAAGATAAGGCATGTTGCCTCAGAGGCGACAGGTCGCTCTTGCAGCTGTGGAGAATGGCAGTAGAGACAGGTTTTGACACATTTTTTGTGCTTTCACGCAGGTGATTGCTGTGGATCGTTCCGCGGGGACTGCCATGGCTGTCCTCCGTCTCGGTGATGCTATCTCATCGCATTACGGCCCAGAGATCACTGCAATGCGGGTGATGCCGTTGATCTCCCCCTTGCTCATATGCCCCAGCCTCACCTCTCCTCAGTTCGCTGCTGTGGTAAAGTCGCTGAAGGAGATGCTAGATCGGGTGCAGGAAAAGCGGGGGCATGATGTAAGTCCTGTGGCTGGTGGGATGCAGGGGAATGCAGTTTTTGCAGGAGGCTTGTCAGGATCTACAGCAGCAGGAGGCAGAGGTACAGGTTTTACGGGTGGTGGGGCTGAGTCGGGTGTGTCGCTTGGGGCTGGGTGGCAGTCCCAGCAGCAGCAGCAGCAGCAGCAGACTGGTGGGGTTTCTGCATTGGGGCTCAATGGGGGGCTTGGGGTTAATCGTCCTTCAGTAATTGGTGCTGCTGCAGCTGCAGGAGGGGGGAGCAGTAGCTGGGAGGTTGGTATTGGCAGTGGCACACCCGCCAGCAGTAGCAGCAGCAGGGGAGGGGGTGGGGGAGGCTCCCTTGCGATAAGCAGTGGTGCTTGGAACGTTGGGGGGATGGCAGGTGGCAGCACTACGGGTCATAGGATCAGCAGCAGTAGCAGTAGCGGCACACCCTTGGGTGGGGGGAGGACAGGGGTTGGTGCAGGGTTGGGGAATGACTGGCTTGGGTTGGGAGGTAATGGAGGGGCAAGTGGCACAGCAGCAGCAGCACCAGGTGCAGGCACTACTTGGAGAATGGATCCAATAGTACCAGCTTCTGGTGGGGGTGGTGCTCCTGCTGGGCTGCAGCCAGGAATGCCTGCACCTGATATCTTCAGCAGCGGTGACGTGGGCGGGGGCTTGGGGGGGTTGGGTGGGATATCAGTTACAGCAGGGAGCAGACAGCAGCAGCAGCAAGGGTGGGCCTTAGGCGGTTCTCAAGCTGCAGCTTTGTCGCCGAGAGGCGATGGAGGGCTGTTTGGGGGTTTGGCTGTACAGCCAGCTGGGGTGACAACTACTGCATCTTCACATAATGCTGCCGCGAGCCTCGCGCGTCTTGGTGCTCCTCCTTCTGCTACCACAGGCATTGGAGGCGGCAGGGCGGTGGGTTCGCTGGGTAAGCCAGGCGCTGCTCCCGCAGATCCCTTTGCAGCCATGTTAGGTGGGGGGGCTAGCAGTAGCAGTAATGCAGTAGCAGGTACGGTGAGCAGTAGCAGCAATGGCAGTGGGTTTGATCCGTTTGGAGGTCAGATCAGAGGTGCAGATCCCTTTGCTTCTTTGGCGGCATTGCCTGGTGGGGTTTTAGGAAGTGCTGCTGCTGCTGGAGGAATTGATCCTTTTGCAGGTTTAGCGGCAGTGAATGGTGATCCAATAAGGCCAAGCAGACAGCAGCAGCAGCAGCAGCAGTGGGGTGCAGCGAGCAATGGGTCTTTGATATGATCGATGACATTAAAAGCATGGGGCAGTCGAAGGTTGTCGGGTCGGCGATTCCTCGCCATAGTCTTGTGTGTGCACTACTAATGTTGCAGGTCGAGTGCGGAGGCCGCCCTTGTCTCTGTGCCTGGCAGCTTGTCGCGGTTTACCCGCAGTTGCGTTGGACAGCCATGCTGGGCTACGAAGGGACGTGGCGATTGTAGATAGCTTTTATGGACATAGGTGCAAGTTGTCCTCATGGCTACTTAATAGGTAAAAGATCTCTGAGGCTGAGCATGTTCCTCAACTGCTACTGCGGCAGATCCGATTCTGTAGATTCGATGGATTTTAAGAAAGATCAGGAACGGAAAGGAGACAGGATCCTGGAGAATCCTCGAAGATTTTTACGCGAACTGCCTTTTACGCGAACTGCCAGAACGGACGACCCAGTAAAGCAGTTTCCGTCTCAGAGGTCATTTCCAAAGACGTTAGATCACACACTACAATGAAAGCAACCCACTATCTGCAGCTTGGAATTGTGACATCAGAACATCTGACTGCCTTCCGTCATTCTCGTTGATCTCAAACCACTTGAACGGATCAAACCCAATCATTTTAGGTGTACTTGTCGAATGGGCAGAACATGATCGGCATTCGTTTAGTATTTCAAACTGGAAAAGTAGGCCCTGATTTTCCTCATGCTCCCCACCCTCCCTGGAAGGCCGCTGCTGTTGGTAAGTAGCATAGAGGCTCGCACTGCTCTCAATGCTAGGAGGATAAAATACTTATTGGAAAACGTACTGTGCAGATATTGGAAGAGCTGAGTCCAAAGGATTGTATCAACGTTTCAGCAGGTTGTCGGGAGCTGCTGCGCTTTGTAGACAGTGAAGGAGGCAGCGTATGGTGAGCGCCAATGCTTTGCACATGGTCCCATGTCTCTCGCAATTCCGCTCATTTAAGCTCACCTGCTCCAGGCGGGCCCATGCGGTGGACCTTCTTGGCATCGCCGTTGTGGCCCTACATGCCTCAGCTGCACCACTTCTCCAGGACTCTGGCTTCTATTGGCGTCAGGTCTACAGCAACGCAGTTTCGCTTCGATCTGCCCATTGGTGGCGTGGTGGCCAGAAACGGTTACTCAGGAGCATTTCAACAGCGCAGCTGCGGCAAACCTTTCGTAGCGTTAGCAGTGCCTTGCAGAGGTACCAGAGGCAATGGAGGCAACAACAGGAGCAGCAACGCCAGCAGGGCGAGGGCTCTCCTGGGACTGAACCGCACACTAGGCCTTCATCCTCAGCAGCTGTGATAAGGGAGGCAATCGCGTCCTCCAGGGGTAAGCAGGGGCATTCACAGCATTGTATCAAAGCAGTAACATGGGCAACTTTTTTTACCGCTTGCCTTCTAGGGGTCCCACGCCTCTATCATGCTCCTTAACAGACTGTTGACGATCAGGGCTAAACCAAAGAACGATGCTCATGACTGGCAGTGCCATAACCCACACAGTTCAGAAGAAGGAATGTAAGATAAAACGTTTCCTCTGTCATGGTATTGCAAGAAGATTTCAAAATCGCAGCATAGGAGACTTTGCATGCCCCAGAATAGTTCACCTCCAGATGGCAGATGGGTGGCAACACCTCACATAGAGGCCTGATACACTATCCTTTCAAATGGTGTATGATCGTTGTTTATCTTATCACACCATGCGAACTCATGGTGCTAGCCCTGTCCATTACGTCAATGCCAGCATGTCAGCATGCTTGGGCCACCACTTCTCCTGCAGCACATGTAGTTGAGCGGGTACTTAACTGCTCGAGAATGCTGGGAGCAACACTATGCAGCATGGTGTTGCTATCTTTGTGCTTGTTCCACTCCCACTGCCAAGAGATGCTGTGCATACAACGCATCCTTGTGGAGTGCATCAGTCTGCATTAAACTCACCATAATTAGTCCCCACGCTACCATATCCGTCACAGGGGAACATGCCCTGTGTCCTCGCAGCCTAATCCATGTTTTTCCTGCCTTCTCGTTCCTCCTTGCAGTGCTTACAGAAGCCTGCTTAGCCCGTGCTGGGCATACAGCAACTGCTGCAGGGCATCTCTTAGTGATCCTTGGAGGCAGCTTACGTGACGCAAGCCAACGCGACACCTTAGATGTCCTCGTTATTGATCTCAGAACACTGTCTCTCGTGGAGCCACAGCTTTCAGGGACACCCCCTAAAGCTCGCCAGAAGCACGCTGCCGTGCTCGTCGCACCACCAGCAGAAGGAACTGCTCTGCAGGATGCTTTACGCGAAGCAGTTGGGAGCATGCACTGCACCTCAGCTTCGGCACTCGGTGACACTGCTGCTGCTGCTGGTCCCGGGGCAGCCGGTCAAAGCAGCCAGTCTGGCAGTACCACCTCTGGAGCTACTTCCGGCACTAGCAGCAGCAGCAACATCCGGCACCGTGACGATTCAGCCTCTGACTTGGAAGCCTTGGCAGCTGCAGGCACTGCTTCTGCCCCGCTTGGTAGGATTTGGCCCTCGGAGGGTCAGGGTGCAGCTGGAAGACTAGGGCTTTCATCAGCCTCCCGCTCGTCCCCCCTGCTATCGCAGCCATCGGCATCTTCGTCATCAGCAGCAGGAGCAGCACTAGCGGGAGGCAGAAGCAGAGCTATCTACCAGCCAGTCAGTAGCTGGGCTGGTAGCAGCAGTAATGAAGGAACCGGGGGTGCTTTGGGGGCCTGCAGCGATAGTAGGGGCGATGTCTGTCCTCAACCTTCGCCAGCGTCTAGTAGCCCTCGTGGACTCAGTGCCTCAGAAGTGCTCAGTTCGGGCCATCTGCTTGCGGTATATGGTGGAAGGGGCCCTACTGGGGTGGAGCTTGGGGGTCCTGGAGTAGAGTTCCTTTGGGTTTCGGATAGTGGCAGGGAGGCTTTATGGTTCAAAGCGGGCACTAGGGGGCCTGAACCCTCCCCACGGTACAAGCACTCTATGCTGGCAGTGGCAGATGGGCAGAAGCTGGTGTTATATGGTGGCATTGGAGCTGAAGTACATGATGAAGATGAGGAGACAGGGAACCCGGTGGTTTACCAGCTAGATCTTCCCAGCCTTGTCTGGTCTCGGCATGTGACTGCTGTTGCTGCTGCTAAGAGGGGTAGCAAAGGGGCGGGGGGAGGGGCGGGGGCAACTCCTGGAGTGAGGGGTGGTGGTATGTGCTGCGTGAGGAGGGGGCCTGAGGGACAAGAGCAAATGGTGCTGGCTGGAGGGGTGTGGTCCGAGGCCTCCGATGAGATATGTGACATGGTGCCTCATGTCTTAAACCTGGAGGATTTTAGGTAAGGAGGTCATGAGTAGCAGGTTAGCATAGTAGTACTCGCAATTGTAGAGGTGGACCAGGCGTTACAGCACTAAACTAGCACTGTAATGGCAGTAGCAGCTCATGCACAGGGTTAATGTTATTGTCTATGACGGTGGCACTGCACTGTGACACACGGAGCGCTGAATGGAGAAATGCCTGTCGCTTTTCCAGTGCAACTTACAGGTCTCAAGTAAGTGTGATGCTTTTGACCTAGCTGCTGGACCTCATGTCTAGGGATATGTGTCATTGTTCTGGTTGCATGTTAAGGGCAACCCCTATTCTCTTCCACCGTGCTGCGATAGTGGTAGTGGTAGTGATACTGCTTTTTGTGGCAGCTTGAGGTGCAGGGCCTATGGCACTTTTTGTTGTGGCACATCACAGGATATACTATTTTAGTAACTTGGTTGCTTGTCTGGGCTCAGCAGTTTGGCTTCCTGTGGTCCGTGTGTGGGGCACTCCTCTCACATTTCTGTGCTGTCTTGCTTGAAGTGCAAAATTGTGTTTGGTGGAGTGCCAATTGCGACATGCTTCAAGTAAAGCTATACTTTGCTGTTATGTGCACATTGTCTGCTGTCCTATGCATGTGCTCTATTTAGCACTTGCAAAGGTGTAACGGCATTGCTAGCGGTAACAGGGGCGATAATCTTACTGCACCTTTAGGACTAATCACACCTTGCATGGCAGTCTGCAGCTTGTATGATATGTGATGCAATGTAGCCCATGATACAAGGCTGCCTGTGCTAGCTTATTCCTCAACAATGCTGAGCACAAATATGCTCTGTGTTAACATTGCAAGGTAGCAGCTATAGTTAGACGCCAGAGCCATTCTTCTTTCGATTGTGAATTCTTACATCAAGTGCGTGCGATTACGCCTTTCGGCCTGTTGGCCATCATCAGACCCCATAAGGCCTCCCGTTTCACTGCCAGCAACACATCTGCTCTTCCTTCATGCTGCATGTTCAGTAAATCCTGGCCACCATGGTTTCAGTACTCTTCGCTTATACAAGATGTGCCTTGTCCTCTTATCTAGGTGGTTACCAGTTGGACCGAGGAGCTCCCCATTGCCGCTGCCCCGCCAAGACTGTGGCACGATGGTGATCCGTGATCACTGGCTTCTGCTCTTAGGCGGATACAACCACCAAAGTCTACTGCTCAGCACCTCCGAAGCTCTCCACTTACCTACCCTTACATGGAGGACTCCCCCGCAGCTCTCTGGCCGCCCCAGCTCGCATCTGCCAGCGCAAGTGTGTGGGTTGACGCTGACAGCAGGGGTGGCAGTAGGGGGGCTGGTGGAGGGCGTGCTTGGCCGGACTCCTGCGATGCGTGCAGCATTTCTCTTGCTTGGGCCGCCGGAGGTGTATGGGACCGGGAGGGGTGGGCAGAGGGGTTTGTCTGGGGTTACAAGTGAGGTCAGTAGCGGGAATAGCATGCAAGATGTGCCCGAGGGTCTGCCTCTGGCTGTGGTACGGACGACGTCACTGGGGTTACCTCGGGGGACACCACAGCAGCAGCAGCAGCAGAGGGTGCCTTTGACGCTTGCAGAAGGGTTGGGACGGGGGCTGGAGCAGATACACCAGGAGCAGCAGCAGCAGCTAGGGGATGTGCAAGTGCAGATGTATGATGATGAGGAGGTCTTTGGGTTGTTGGGGCATCAACAGCAGCACACTAACCAGCAACAGCACGCTAACCAGCGGCAGCAGCAGCAGCACTCTAAGCATCGGCAGCAACAGCAGCGGTATGTGCAGGAGCAAATCTCCATGCTACAACACGAGGGCAACATGCAGCAGCGGCAGCGAGCTGAGTTGAGAATTGTCAAGCAGATTCTAGCAGGTGGTGGGGGTGGTTTTGGGCGAGAGTCAGGGGTAATTGAGGCCAACGAAGTGGCTCGTTGTGGTGAAGTGATGGCTGAGGGACAGCTGCTACGAACCAGCAGCGCCAGCACCAGCAGCGGCAGGAGGCAGCAACCGAAGCCGTTGCAAACAGCAGCTTCATTGCCTGTAGATGTGGCTGAGGTACTCGGTACCGGTGACACTACCTTGTCGCCGGAGTCTTTGCAGACTTGGCAAGCAGGCCAGAGCTCTCTTGCTGGTGCTGGTGCTCCGGTGGTGGCAGCTTCGGCAGCGGTTGCGACAGTTTCTGTTGCCCCCGCTGGTGCTCAGCTTCCCGCAGAGACCAGCACGGATCCAAGCTTGCGACTTGGACCCACCCCAGCTGTTGCTGCTGATGTTAGTCACGCCAACTCCGTGGGGGCAGAAGTGGGGGCAGAGGGGCTTGCTGCTTTGCTAGGGTGTGAGCATGAGGCCTGGAGCCTGATGGAAACTGCCAGAGTGAGTGGCAATTCAGCGATTAGCTCGTGTCTTAGCCATCATCAGCTGGAGGAAGAGCTACAGCAGCAGCTGCAGCAGCAGAGGTCTTTGGTCCGTGTTGAACGCAGCCGGCGCATGCATAATATTACGCCAGGACCAGAGAGCACTAACAGTAGCAGCAGCCAGTTAGCAAGGGAGAACAGCCGTGGCGATAGCAGCCAGTTGACTAGCACCCGGCGTTGCAGTAGCAGCGCATCGCCCAGTGCAGCCCAGTGTCATCCGCCAGCTGGGTCACTGCCCCTGCCAGAAGGTGTCTCGGGAGCAGCATCAGCGGTGGGACGTGATCGGAGTAGCAGTGGTGGCTGGGGAGGGGCTTGGGGGATTCTAGGGATGTCTTTAGATGACACGGGGACTTGGTCAGATAGCAGCAGTGATTCAGAGGATGGAGGGCGGTCAAGTGGGATGCAAGGGGGGTGTAGGGTGCGGCACTGGGTCTCTAGTAGCAGTCAAGGAGCATTTACTGGGGGCTTGTTGCAGGAGGTGATGCAGAGAGCTGGTGGGAGACAGCAAGGTATGGTAGCACCTACTGCAGCAGCAGGAGAAGGAGCAGCGGCTGCAGCTGAAGATGGTGGTGATGGCAATATTGACAGAGATGGGCTTTGCTGTAGATGCAGTTATGGCGAATCAGCTGCACCGGGCGCAGCTCAGCCGCCTGTGGACGTGGACACCGCAAGCGGGGGCCTCAGGCTGTCCACACAACCGGAGGGTAGCTGTGCTGTTGCTGACGGACTTGCCGTGGCTGCTGCAAGCAGCAGCAATCCTGATCTTAGTAACAGCGAGCATCATCATCAGCAGCAGCAGCAGCAGCAGCCACACCAGCAGCCGCAGCGAGTGCGGTGGGGCAGTGGTGACCGACAGGGGCTACAGCAGTTGCCATATGGATTAGCACAAGCTTTGACACATGCTAGTGGTTGTGCTGCTGCGGTTGCCGGATTACAGGAGCAGGAGGGTTCTGGGCTGGGCTCCCAGGGGGAGCTGGATATCAGCCAGTTACTGCTGTATCAAAGCCAGGATATGTGGCCTCTCGGGGGGGGTGGGCCTCCTAGTCTGGGGGTATCTGCCGGAGAGGATGATGGCTATGGGGTTGACCAGGAGAGGTGGCCTCCTGTAGCAGCTGAAGAGACAGTTGCTTCGGGACTTGGGGTTGAGGGGGTTAGGGCAGTCCAGTCTTCTGCTGCTGATGCTGGAGGGCGGGAGTTCCTCCATGAGAGGCATGGTGGTACCGGACCCAGTCGTGCTGGTCCAGGAGGGGTGATGGAATGGGAAGAGGAGCTTTATGGAGAGGCTCTGATTCCAGATTATGAGGAACAGCAGCAGGGGCAGCTGACAGGGCCGGCAGAAGCACAGCAGATTGGAGGGGCTGGCGTCCGCCCCAGCAATCCGCTTGCATTTCTAGCGGCAGCAGCTGGCAGCGCATCTGCCTCTGAGAGCTCTGCTGGGAGTAGGCTGGTTTTAGGAGGGAGCCAGTGCGGCGGGGATGGGTTTTTGTCTGGTTCTAGGGGTGGCAGGGGCTGTAGCAGCGGCGGCAGTGTTGATGATCGGAGCAGTGACGAAAGCGATTATGACATTAGCACTAGTGATGATGATGGTGATGATGGCGACGGTGGGAGCAGTGGTGTGAGCTTTCGGAGAAAGGGTAGAGCAGGGCAGGTGCATGGATTAAGGGCAAAGATCTTAGGAGCTCGTGGGTTAAAGGGCGGTCTGCGGGAGGGTGGCGGAGGGGAAGGGCAGGACCAGCCGCAAGCAGTAAAAGTACTGCCATTGGCATCAGTGTCTGCTTGTGCTGTCGCTGGTGGTTTGCCAGGGTCGGCAGCAGCGATGAAGGGGGTTGGCTTGGCAGGAGTGATAGATAGGCAAGCCGGTATATGTGCAGCTGGAAGCAGGGGGGCCATCAGCAGTCTAACCTCTCATAACATGTTGCGTGGGGCCCCTCCTGTTCAGTTAATCAACAGCAGCAGCATGACCGGCAGTCCCCTCTTACCTCAGCAGGACCACCAGCAGCAGCAGCAGCAGGGGATAGGGCTACTTGGGGCAGGGGTTGTTAGGCCCTTGCAACTCAGCGAAGCCTTGCTCCGGCAAAGGAGGGGCCGTTCTCGGAGAACTTCGCGCCGCTTGAGTCACCTGAGCGTCACCAGCATCCCTGAAGAAGCAGAATTTGACCTTGAACAGGACGAAACCGAAGAAATGGGGCGTGCAGTTATCATGCCCACAACACCGAATCCAAAAAATATGCTAATCAACACGGGATGTAATGGCGGTGATGTAAGCAGCAACCGTCCACGGTTCTCCTTGGCCCCTAGGCCCCCCTTGCAATCGTCTGCCACGGCTGGGGGTATGGCGCCAGCTGAGGTAGCATTGTCTGGTGTAAACATACTGGTTGATGATATGAGGAGCGGTAGCACCAGCAGCGTGAGTTGTGGTGCTGGTACGGGGAGAGAAGCTGGAGTACGTTTCCGGGGTTCCAGGAGCACTGGCAGCTGGGCCAGCTCGAAAGCAGCACTACATCCTGTGGCAACAACAGCAGCAGCAGCAGGAGGGACAACTAGTGTGAGCAGATCGGCTCAGACAGCAAGCGGAGGTAGATCTACACAAGCTTTAAAGCAGGGGCTGCTGGCAGAAGGTAAGATGGTTGTGACAACCAGGAGGTCTGATCAAGGGAGTGCCGGGGGTTTGGCTGAGGTGCCCATGGCGATTAAGATGCTGCTGATGTTAGCACTGATCTTATGCCTGCTGCTGGTGGGGTTGTCATATAGTGGTTAGACTGAAAGCTCCTGCTGCTCACAGAATGGCTTTGAAGTTGCATGAGATGAAGGCTCCTGCTGCTGATGGCAGGGCTTTGAGGTTTTATGCAAGGTGCCTTGGCATGATCCATTTGGGTGTTTGCATTTAAGACTCAGGAAAGCAGAGGCTGCTGGCGATGGTGCATGCTGATAAGTGTTGCTGCTGTGCTGCGGCCTATGGACTAGTGCTTCGCCCTGCTGCTACGTCCTACAAACCAGTGCTAAAGCCCACAGCAGCGAAGAATGGGTAAATGTGCAGCAAGAAGCTATTATCTGGCTTAGTCTCACTGGCACAAAGATGTGAGATCTGGAACAATGCTTCACTTCTGGAGTTGCATGGACTGTCGACCTTTAGGATGGCATGCACGGTATGTGCTCATAGTTTGTCTAGATCATTCTAGTTCATCCAGTCCTACCCATGGCAGCTTAAGAATGGGGCAATAGGGCCTCAAGCTAACTGGGTTGGGCTTCCTGCATGTCATTCCAAGGGTCGGTTGAGTGCCCCTATCTTGGGGCGCTGCTTGCAAGCCTCCTTAATTGCTAGAAGTCGCCTGACCCCTTACGGGTCTTTGAAGGGCCATGTGTTGCCACATTTGGGCCTCATGGAAGGTCAGGAGATTGCATAGTGACGTGCGGGAGGAGGGAGCACCAATGAGGTGCGGTTATATCGGGTGGATCTTGGGGGGACTTTTTTGGTGATATGTCACTCGAAGTTGTGCATCCATGTGTGCCTGCTTTCATCATAGAAGGTACCTGCCTTGGGTTGGTTGTTCGTGTGGTCGGTTCAGGTAACAGAAGGCAGGCAGGATTTGTGGATGCATGCTTCCATCTAGGTCCTGGCTCAGTTGAACATCAGCAAGGCCATTGCACCTTTGCTGTGTCTTTGTTATACCTCTATATATGGGATGTGTTAAGCCTTGCAGGGGGTGCCCATGCGGGTGCCCTGGTATATAGGTATGGTGCTGTCATATGCCCTGGCGGATGGATTGGGCATAGTGTTGGAGGTAACAGTTCCATGGTGTTGGTACCAGATAGGCCTTGGCAACTGCTGGAATGAAGTCACTGGCACAGGACTTAGTCACATATAACCTGAGCAGGTGCAAGGTCTGAGGCATGGGGGCTGTGCTGTTGGTGGGTTGGTTCTGCTGCACATGCAACCTGCCATTAGCAGGAGGAATAGGAGACACTCCCCGGGTGGAGAGGGGAGGGCAGTCTGCATGCTGTGTTATGTAATGCAGCATGACGCAGGTGGTGCGCCCTTTTTTCCATACATTTGCATGTTTATTTCCTTTCCTTGTGGCCTAACAGGCCCTTGACGTGCAGCTTACGCACTCAGGGGGGCTGTAGGAACGATTCATGCTTTGCATTACCCTGTCAGATGCTGTTTGCTGTAAGCCCTGCTGCTAGGCAGGCTAGTACCAGTTGAATTTAAAATGCATGCCAACCTTGCCCTAACCTTGCAGGTAGTGTGGCTAGCTTTTGTTGGATGGAGTCTGCCTGCCAAATTATAGGCGCGCTTTTCAAGGCTTCACACTTTCTCTATGAAGGGATTGGCAAGCAGAAACTGCTGTGGCCGGCATCCCGGTGTTCACTGACTTTTGGTGACCTTTGTAGGGCCCAATCTGCAAAGCCCTGGCAGTCATGACAATTTTCATGTGTAGTCACAATCCTTGCTCTTCAATCTGATTAGTATTTTTGCATTAGTGCTGCCTTCTTTCAAGTTGCATAGCAGCATTTGACCAGTTAGAAAGGACAGCCGTCCCAGAATATTTCCTAGGGGCATAAGATGGCTAGGTGAAAGCCATGTAGGCTTCCATGGTAAGAATCATGCGAGACGAAAATCCTGCATATGTGTGAAAGTATCCCACTGTGTTAAAGTATCCCGCTGTGTTTGGTATGCAAGCAAGCTCTGAGTGATATGGGGTGTTTTTTGGAGCTCCCCACTGCTTTACACAACTGCAGTGCGTGTGCATATGTGGCGCATTGAGATCTGTTTTCATACAGCATTGCCTAGGGAAATGCAACCTCTTTCACAAGAGCGCTCTTTTGGATTGAAATCTGCGTTTATGACTGCACTGCAATTCCTACTACTGTTGGTTGGTTGAATGTGGGCTGGCCAGTCTGTAGGTTAAAGCTGGTTGCCTGTGCTGCTAAGGCAGATTGATTCTGCCTGCACATTCGTGCTTTTGCTTGCTAGCTCAAGCAATGGCGCCATCGGACCTGGTGCTTGGATTGCCTCTTGAGACAGAGGAGTTTCTGGCTGTGTTGCTGCAGTTTGTACCTGTATTGGTGAGTTCACCACCTGCGTGCAGAGTGTGGTCATCTCTGGGCATGACATGTCTTCTGCCAACTTCTGGCGATGCGCGGGTCGGGCAGGGTCTACAGACACAGCCCTTTGCTTGCACTACAGCTGTTTTAGCTGTGGTGTTGTTGTGAGGTTGCAATGCACCATTCTCAACATCCTGCCAAAACAGGACAGACATAGCTTTCGCTGCACCTTCTTGCAGAAGCGGCTTTGTCTGGGACTTTTGCGGGGTGAAAGAGGCCGTCCTGCTGACTTGCATATGGCACAGGCAGCTGTGGCAGCCGATTAGGCATGGCAGCTCAGCTCTGAAGCTCAAAGGTTAGTTTCTTCAACTACGGTAGTAATCTCTATCCATACAGCACTGAAATGGACCACCCATCTGAGGTGACTATCACCAGAAGGGCTTGTAGGTCTCTGCTGATCCTGGAGTGTTGTTGCTCCTTAAATTAGTACTGTGGCTATGGCTGTGACACCTGCCTGCTGAGGCTTGGATTCTACTGGAAGTGCACTCAAATGTCGTTTCTTGCATAATCTGGGGTTCTCAGCCAATACTGGGCTTGGTGTGAATTCACAGTGGGAAGCTGACACACTGCGCAAAAAATGGATGTGGGTAGGCCGTGCGGAAGCACAGCGTCGCAGTTGGAGGTGCTGGGGTTTTTGTGTTTGGGCAGATCTGATGGACAGCACGCCTGGAACTGGAAGACAGCCCCGGCTTGGGGAGCCAGGGAAGGGAGGGGGGCTTGTGGGTTGCAGCATGATTGAAAATTGCTTATGTGTACAGCACTGCTGAATAAAGGTATTTTTGGACCATGCAGTTGGTTGTCAGAAGGCTGCAGAAATGTGCGGTTTGGTACACAATGATCCAATGCTGTGGTTGATGATTGATGAGACTTGGGTGGGGAGGCCAAGCATGTCCATTGCTTTCAGGGAGGTCAACTCCTGAGAGATGGGAGATGGTTCTTGCACATGTCCTGCCTGTGAATCAAAGCGTGGGTTTTTTGACATCATTTGTGAAAGCCTGTAGGGAATATTTGAAAGCGCCAAATATGGTGGAAAAGTTGGAATTTTGATGAAGCAGAGCAGGCCGTCTTTCACTTGGGACAGCCCGGTGTTGTGTCAAGGTACAAAACATATGGACACAGCAGGAATGGGGATGTCTGGCTCAGACACTTTGTTGTAGGTCATTGTTCGTAGCTTTGATGTGTACGCTCTCTATGGACTTTGAGGGCTTCTAGGATTCAATTGTGTTGCTGTACATCAATGGGGTTACTACAGGTGGACCGTCATCATTGTACCATTAGTGCTAGCAACCCTGGCCAGTCTTTGGGTTGCTCAATGTTTGACATTATGTACTGTATGCATCAATGGTATGTTTACAGTATGTCTTCATTAATTTGGTGGTGTCTGTGGGGCTGTGTGTCTGCAGCAAGCTGCTGGCCATCTGGCATGGTGCATGGAGCCGCTTCTGTAATCAGCTTGTGATTGTGACAGCAAGCTGCATGCATCTGGTTCAGGGGTCACCAGGGGATCCTCCACTGCTATAGTCACACAGAGTATGCAGGATCTTGACTCAGTAAGGGGCCGAGCAGCAGCAGCAGTCATTTGTGGCTGTTGCTTATGCGGCATGTCAATTTCGTGGAACCTAGTTCTGGAGGCACTTCTGCTATTGAATGCAACCCCACGAAAGGGTTTTGACTGGTACATGTTTCAGTAGTGTTTTGCCTGCATGCTGACGTGTCGGTGAACTATTTGCAGTGGACACGTATGCACTTGCAGCTGCTGGTTCTTGTAGACATATGCATTCGGATAAGGGATCGTTTCGCAGAAGATGATGATCCAGCTGCTCACGTCTGTGGCATGGTTCAGAGTAGATGCCGCTTTGCCGGTCGGCCGACAGGGACGGGAGGTGCAGATTGCCGCGATATTGTTAATGGCTATAATCTTGCAACTCTCATGTGAGAGCATGAGTCGAACAGGGGCAGAGGCACCGCCGGGTGGTCTTACGAAGACATGGGCTGGGCCATCGGTGAGATTCAAGCCGGTGACTTACGGTAACTTACGCTTTCAGGCAAAGCGGCAGTACAGCCAAGCTTGGCACCGGTGACAGATCGGCAGGTCGCTTGGTTGAGTGGGTGTTCATCTGGCAAATGGTCCAGGAGCCCTGTCATTTCTTTGGGCCCAGACGAGTGATACCTCCCGGCCACTCGTACTGTAGCCGTACCTTACAGCTTTTCACCGTGATTGAAAAATCGCATAAATGTTACTCAGGCTTACTAAAAACGCGTTCCATGGCCACCCGTTCCGCTAGTATATGAGCAGGGTACCGGAAGGCGGAGCATGCGAGATAAGTGGCAACAGTAAGTGACGACCAGTGTACGTGGGAAGCAAACGACGCGGGTCGGCGGGTATTAAGGTGCAACGTTGGATCTCTGTAAAATTTTGTTTCTAGCAGGACTTGTTACGGTACCATGTGTTGGGCACATTGCATGACACATGGAGACTTAAGTGGTGGATCAGTGGTGCATGCGCAATACCACACAACTTCCAGATCGGGTCCATGACGCTGGCCATCGGGCAGCCACCCTTTCATATGTGCCCCACAACATTCCTTCGCGCGAGCGTGGCTTCACATACCAAATCCTGGCCGTCTGCTGGTTGACTCAAGTGAGTAACAGCAACACACAGTCCAGTCCAGCAACACACAGTCCAGCCAAGGCCCTCAGCCAGATTACAGGTTCCTCCATCACCACTGGCTCCAACTTAAACCCCAGCCCGAGGTGCCCGAGTGATATATAGGCTCTAGTGGCATTATACCAAGGTCCATTTGGTGCCGCCATCGTATGAGTCAAACCGTGCAGTGATATCTTCTTGCAAATGACTTCGAACGCCCTTTCCTGCCCAAACAGAATGAACACAGGCAGCAGGCGCCCCCATCCCACCACACCAAACCAGAGATCATCCCTTATAACAAACAAACAAACAAAAATTCAAGGTGTGGCTGCACCAAGGCAGCCACCATTATACTAATCACAGGCAGTGATGCACTCCAACTTTTAGTGGGAGCGCCCATCTGAGACACGATAGCATGAGTGATGTATTATTATTACATTTCATGAGTGATGTAGTGGGGCCAACGCTTTGATCCTGCTGCCAAGGATCATGCAGCCTGCTCCACCGTGTTTGACCACCACCACCCGCCATACACACCGCCTACCTAACAACCACCCTGTATGTATTGCTGCCTGTTTTCTCTTGGACAATAGACAAAGACATAACAGGTTCAGGTGTTTCAACATGTAGTGCCCTCCACAAGCAACCACATAAAGTGGAGCCTTGGCAGAGGCATGCATTCAGCCCTGTCAGCATGCATATACTGATAGGAAACTCCAAGCTGTTCAATAATCAGCCACTACCAGAGTTGGATCATGTGACAACAGAAAGGGCCAGCGAAGCAGACATGTCCTTGACTCTCCCCACCCCCTGGCACGGCACACCCCTGCCAAAACACCCTCCGATCTTATTATATTTATTCTTCTTAGGGACCACACATCTACAATAAGGGCAACCACCATCTGCACTCAGGCAGATATACTCCTATCGTATCCCCTTTTACCACACATACGACACCCCCACACCACTAAACGGGTTGGTGTCAGGCTTGGATGCTGCTCGGCCCAGAGAACTGTGTAGTGGTCTCCTTTAACAGTACAGATACGATGATGTGTACACAAAATTCACACCACAGCCTGCCACCTTCAGCAATCCTATTGGCCTTTTCTGACCCCGCACCGTGCGAGATGAAACGCCTGTGTGGCATGAACAAACAAACAAACAAAAATGCAAGGTGGGGCTGCACCAAGGCAGCTAGGTTGAAACGACCAAACACACCGGAACACCATGAACAGCCTTGCCAAAGGGATGTTGCTGCAGAGTTTTAAGCAGGTTCTGCCTCAAGACACTGGAATCCTGATCTTACGTTGTAAACCAACATTCCGATAGCATTAGTTCAAATTGTAAGATAGCCACAACATGTACGACTGTACTGCTCGTGGTCATTCCTGTGCACAGCATTGGAATCATTGCAAAACCTGCACATCGAATGTCTCCACCTCCGTGGCTGCTGTATGTACGCAGTGCTGTGATAAACACACACATAAACATCTCTTTTGAGGACTGCACTATCATCGAACCCATGCACGAAGGCTCCGTCCCTCACTGCGCACAAAACCAAGTGCACAAGAACCTTCTCAACCGCAAAATCCAGGGCAGCGTCAGTCAGGCACACTAGAAGCTTCTTTGCGGCAGGGTCAATGAGCTACACAACTAGATGCCTGGCATCTGACGTGGGTTGACCTGAATTGCAAACAGTAGAGATTCACACATTCACGGTCCCTGGACTGACAGAAATTCCCTAACCGCCCCACACAACTTTGGCCCATGCTGCCCACAGTGTCGCAATCGCACCAATGCATGGGTATGGGACGCTACGGGGCCTTGGTACCACATACCTATGCATTGCTGCAATTTGCACCCATTCACTCTCACCACTATACAATGACAACTTGAGTCCAACGGTATGCTCCCGATGCGAAAAAAAACTGTACCACGCATGTGACGATGCCTGCCTGTCCACAGCCCTCTGGCATGGTTTGGTCCACTTGAGGTTATATAGTCAACCGAGCGAGTAACCGAGTAAAACGTGCATGGCAATGAATCCTCAGCGACTCAGGAGTGAGCTATCCCCTATGATGCTGATATGCATACACTAGACACATGCTACTTATCCACCCTGCCTGGCCACTTGTCGACAATGCACTACTTGTGCGCAAAGGAGAACCCCAAACCCAGACAGCTTGCTGACTCTGGTGCGCCCACTGTGCCGGCCCGTTGGGGACCAGCAACCCCGGGGTTTGCAGTGCAGCACACACACATAAGTGTCATTATACAAACCTGCCAGCCTTCTTCATAAACCTCCAACTACGCACTATAGGCATGCAACTCCCAAGCCGGTGGAATAACAACCTGAAGACATTTTCTTGTACATGATTCACGCAATTGGCGACTGGGCCTGCAAGCAGGTGTCTCATCTTAGACCTCCTTTCACAAGATAAGGTAAACATATTGAACCCTTACTGTCCAAAGCTGTGTCCCAAAAGCTGCCAATTTTGGCCCAAAGGACCTGAATTACCCCCCTGATACAAGCTGCCATTGCCCCTTACTAAGGAGAGCAACAAGCACCACCTAGATTAAACCACATTTGAGGTAAAAGAGAGGGGAAGAAACTCTGGGCTAATAAGCTGTACCCAGGGTCTCCCTTGCCACTTTCAATAGCCCAGTAATAGCCAGGGCCCAGATGCAAGTGCTTTAAATTTGAAGGATCAAGAAATATCCTTCTTCTTCTCACCTGGAAGGTGAGAGCGCCCTGTTTTGGCATGCACTTCCCTGCTGTTTCGCAAATAGACGGCTCATTCAGAGTCACTAGTAACGCAAGGTTATCCAAGCCCCATGCCATGCTTCAAATCATTTGTTGACAATGCCGCATGCACACAGATTTCAGTCGGTCTGCTTCTGCACAACCCAGGCATGACATAATTTCCCATAACCCAGAACACACCTGAGCGAAGAAGCAAGAGTAGCAATGGCATGTGTCACCACTGTGCTTGAAACCCCTCCCGGTGAGCAGCAAATAGCTCTGCATTCAGTTGGTCAATTGTCATGTCGCTTCTTCATCTAACAGGGACTAATTCACACAGGCGTCCTCACCAACCCCCAGCTTAACTAATGCAAGCAATGCAGACCGATGGCTATGGCCATCCTCACGACCCACATCCTCGTAGGACCTTCTGCACCAAGCATGTTATAGGAAGGCATCATGTCGTATGTTAGTACAGCAACTAACTACACAACACACTGCTGCAGCAGTTGCCGTACCTGTTGCAAAACAGTACTCCCAGAACCCCCCGTGATTTGCAATACGCACAGCACACCCTCAGAAGCATTGCTTTGCTACTGCCCTTTGCTTGAAAGAAATACGGACAACACAACAGCCAGCCAGGAAGCCAGACATCCATTTGAGCTGGATCACTGTACCATTCTGGTGCAAAGTCGTACGTACATACGTGAGGCTCTGCATCAGAATGGTACAGGGATGCAGCAGCTGATTTGAATGCCTGCGGCCTTCGGTGTGTGTCCTGGAGACCCGTACCTTTCGGCCAAACCACAAAATGGACTACCGATGTGACATGCCACCTTACATCATCCAAAGTGGATGAAAGAGAGAGACACTCCACTGAAGCTAGACACAGAGGCAACCACAGATGGTCTTTACGTGATGGAAGCAGAGCCTGCAGTGCACGGCAAAGTATGATGCTAATAGACTTTGATCCTCATACTGTAATGGCATCATACTTTGCCGTGCCTACCTTAAAGCGCCCATGGATCTTTCAGAGCCAAGAAAGATACCCTACACCTGTTGACATACTTGGATAGGTGCCAACCAAATATAGAAGAAGTAAGGCCCTGAAACTGCCTCTTCTGAGTTCACCTCAACCCCGCCCTAATCCATATCCTGACGGAGCCTGAGCCCCAGCTTCCCAACCACGGCCTTCATCTGGCCAAACAAACGTGCTGGCAATGTCCCTGAACCTCGGTTTGCGGACCATTTAACGGTCCCTTTATTGCTGCTGCTGCTGCTGCTGCTGGCTTCTGTGTTGACCTGCGGTTGCGTATGCTGAGCTCTCAGTGGGCTGTGGTCCCTGCTCTTACTTTTCCTCTTACTCCTGCACTTGCTCAAAAAGCTATACATGCTGTGTCTGCTCCTGATCCTCCATCTGCTCGTAAAGCTATGGCCACTGTCCATGCTGCTGCTGCTGCGGCTGCTGACACTGCTCGACCCATGCACACTGCTGCCGCTATTACTACTGCAGCTGCGGCTGCTGCTGCTCGGCTCGTCCCCCCCTGCACCCGTCGGTTCCGCTCTGATGAAGTTATCATTGTCCCCGCGACTGTTGCTACCTCCAGCACTGCTAAGTCTCTTTTGAGCATGAAGGCAGGACAAGGCAGCCAGAGCCTCAGAATCTCCTGGCCTTAACAAAGCCGAATCATGCTCTAAGTCCAGGGGGGCCGCAGCTGCAGTTACCTCTGTGGATGTTCCACCTTGTGATAGTGGTAATGTTGGGCTGGACCACCAACAGGCCGCCGCTGCTGCTGCTGCTGCAGCAGTAGCCTTTGGCATGGGGCCTGGTCCCGGTGCTGTCCCACTTCCCCCTACACCTGCCCCTGCTGCTGCTGTTGTTCGGCTGCTAGACTGAAACCTACTTGCACATGCAGCAGCGGCAGCAGCAGCAGATGGGTGACTGTCACCCATTGTCACTTCCGTGCCAACGGCTGCATCCGTGCCGTAGCCAGCTACATCAACGACACTGCCGCCGATGCTGCTGCTGTGGGTGCAGCGACTGACACTACTGCTGCTGCTGCTGCTGCTGCTGCTGCAGGGATTCAGAGTGCTGCTGCTGCTGCTCCAGCTGCAGGGACTCAGACTGCTGCTGCTGGGAGTTAAACCACTGCCGCCTCTGCTGCAGGAATCTACACTGCTGCTGCCGCTGCAGGGACTTACACTGATACTGCTGGTGGAGCAGGGTTTAGAAACAGACCCCCCTTCAGACCCCCCATGTGAGGACCTAGAAGAGGAACCTCTAACCTTCCTCGCAATTCCCTGCAGCCTGCTGGTGGCCTTGTCACTGAGATTCCCAGCATAACTCTCTGAGGATGATACAACCTCAGGCAACTGTGGGATACTGCTGCTGCTGCTGCTGGTGGTGGTGGCGGTGGTGGGAGGGGGTACTGGGGCAGAGTTGGTAGCAGCAGGAGGTGGGGCGGTTATATCAATGCTCCTGCTCCTGCTGCTCCTGCTGCTGCGGATGCTATGTGCTAAGGTGGCTGCTGTCACACTGCTACTGCCAGCTCCTGCTGTCGCTTCTGCTCCTGGTACTGCTGCTGCTACTCCCAATGGTAGTGAGGATGCATTTGGCATGTTTGTAGAAAATGAGCGTTCCATTGAGGGGGCCTCCTGCCCAACCCTAGTGCTGCTGCTGGTGGTGGTGATCCCGCTATTCCTCTCTATGCTATCTAGTGATTGCAATACGTTTGTGGGTTCAGAAGCTCTCTGCGTCGGTTGCCTCAGACCTCTGCTGCTGCTACTGCTGTTGGCTGTGCCGCCGCTGCTGCTGCTCCCCTTCTTGCGCTGTCGTCGGCGTTCAGCTGCTGTCAGAGATGCGCAATAAACGGCTGCATCAAAGGCCTTGAGGCCTCGAAGCTCCATCCTTGACCCTGCTGCAGAGAGGGAGGACCGGAAGGAGCTTTACTGAAGGGTACGGAAAACACATGTCTGTTCCGACAGACACATGCTGTTTTGTTTGGTGAAGTTAAACATAGGAGGGAGGCTATGTGGTTAGGAGTAGCAACACAGGAGGATCGTTTCCAACAACCCCCAGTTCTATAGTTCTATGTCTGCTCTTCAAATACTATTAAATTGGGGGGACTATGTGGCGGGGCACTGTAGGGCGCCCAATGTGTGCAGTGATCCATCTACAACAATTCCCGATTGCCCAGAGGGACCAAAGAACACTGATCACATTTCCACAGTCTAATTAAGTGTTACAAGAGTCCATATTCCTGAGGTTATATGGACAACCAATGAGGGGCCCCAAAGTAGATTGGGTGGGGTCCTTCCAATCAAGAGGTCCCTCTAGGCTTTGCATCTTCTACAGATCCCTTATAACTTCTTTAAACGTCAGTGTGACGATCGGGTATGCAGGTGCGCAAGTCCGCTCTTTCTGGACCTTGTGCATTTACAGTCTGCCGCTGCTGGCAAGACAGATTGGCACGGCATGCCCATAAGTTGAGTTACCATGATAGAACGTACCATGACAGAACGGTACTTTGCACTCGAAGGTGATGTCAAAAGGTTGTTCAGCGCTCAGGCCCAGCAGCTTCCGTATGTCGCTTTTGAAACGCTCCAATCCGTCGTCTCCAGGATGCACCTTCAGCCAGTAGGTCGCGTTGTTGAAGTGAATCGACATCACCGGAACGGCTGGGGACAACTCGGTCGAAGTAAAGGCATGCTTCCACGACGGCAGAGTGCGTTCACAAAATCGACACCGGGTCTCCTGCAGGACAGGTAGATCACATCACATCGTGTGCTTTGAAATGAGCTTGTGCCTTACTTCGAAGCATCTTGGAGCGCCCTCTTACCTCTTTTTTCCCGGCGGACTGCAGTTGCCACCTTGCGAGGCACACACGATGTACTGCCCGCGGGCATGCGCAAGGAGATAACAAAGGAGCTTCATGCGACGCCCCATCCAAGCAGATGAAGCAGACCTCGTCCTGCCCTTCCTGCTGTGCCCTTTTATCCTTCGGGTCCACCGTTTCATTCACCAGGGGACTGGACCTCAATCCATCAGCCGTCATTGGATCAGGCCTTGGGCTAATGCTACACGATAACGGTAACAACCTGGCGCGACCTAGTGAAGCAAATCAGGGGCCCTGATGAGGGTTTGCACTCAGCATGGCCACCACCAGTCAACAAGACCAGCCAATTCTTGTGCGCCTTCACGGTGCTGGTGACAATGTGGTCGTTTGCCGATCTCAATCAAGTCTGGCAGTAGACGGCGTGCTTCATAGGATCATGTGATGGCAGGGATGGTGTCACCTCTAGTGCTACCGCAACTATCAAAAGTCACGAATGATGCAGGACATGATGGTAGAGTCATGAAGGTATTAGGCTGAGCGAGGGGACTGCAGCCTGGTAGTGCTGACATTTGGCGGAAAGCGATCTCAGGCATCGCGGAAGTGCATTTACAATGGCAGCCGGAGACCTTCTACGTACCCGCCTCAAAGGTGAACGTGCCCACAGGCTCATTAATGGCCTGATCTGGCGACTCGGGCTGGATCTGTTTCGCAGTTGTTAGAATGCAGGATCGGGCATGGGCACTTTGCGTCATGCCACTGCCCAACGGTCCAAACATCCCTTGCCTTGCCGATGGCACCCTTAGTCCTATCCTTCATCTTGTTCACTCCAGCTGCGCAACTGGAGGACCCAGTTGTTGAACGACCATGCGATGGTAGCTTTCGGCAATACCAGCGCCAAAGACTAAATTTAATCGGGTAGCTTGACCATGGCTGTAGGAGCAACCCTCCTTAGTCTTCATGATAAGGAAAAACCTGACGCCCGCCGACAATTTGGTAGATGAAGGAATTACTATGGGCAAGAACCTGGCAATACCAAGTGGTCCCTGTGTATCGACCACCGCAACTGCCGTGCATCTTCAACAGCTAGAGCAATGCCGCTTATAGGAGGCTACGGCACAATACATGCCCCCTTGGGCGCGGGGTTGCCGATCATTGCAGCACTATACAAAAGCAGAAACATGTGATTACATAGTCAAACATACTACACTTGTGCCAGTGTCTGTATGAGCCATGACACGGTTAGCCTGCTACCTCCCACCGCTCAAATGTACCGTTCCACCCATCAATTCCCCATACCACACAAAAACTTACTAGCGCTCGTAAACACAATGCCAAAATGATGATAGAACCGCATAGCATGACCGCATTGACTGCCACACCTACTGAACCTCAAGGTGCACTTTCAACTACTAGTGATGTGCTTTGCAGGGAACGGTAGATCGGCCACACCCTCTTATACCTGCACTAGATAGACTAGCTTGCTTACAAGTCTTCGCCCCCTTCTCTGCGTACTTCTCATTCTCTCTCTGCTTGCGTCTGCTTCTGCTGCTCTTTCTCGCATTAGAGAGATCCTAATGCTATCCGCCTTCGTTTCCAACCTGCTTCACTCAGAATGATGCTCTGCAAAGAACCCTGCAAGTAGTGGGATCATACTGCTGCTGCTGTTTTTTCTCTGGGAGCAAACAAAACATTGAGCTCGAATTCTGCTGGGTGGCTGGGTGGAATACCAGCTTCACCATACATGCTACACCCCTGCCCTCTGAACCAAAACCCAGAAAATCTCCTAAAAGGTTTCCATGTCCTCTTACGGCTTGATCTCCTGCTCTTTCTTGACCTCCTCTTCATGCTTGACTCGTTTCAACGGAGGCCCGTCATCCCCACCCTGCTGCTGCTGCATCATGCCCGAGCCCACCCGACTCCCCAAAGGCACTGCACCCCCACTTCCCACACCACCACCTCCACCCAGCACACCCCCAAACCTACTGCCCTTGAGCTTGATCCGCACCTTGGGTGCTGCTCTACTCCCACCCATAGATGTCCCCTTAGAATCCCCTGAATATGTCACAGATGCCGTTGGCCGTGCCGCACCAGAGCCAGCTCCCCCAAAGCCATCCAACGAACCACCACCAACACCATCTGCCTGGTACTTCACCCCCACTGCCCCACCTCCACCCACAGCACCTGGTGCTCCCATAGCAGCCGGGCTCGGAAGGCTAGCACTAGGTTGGTTAGCAGCATCTAACCCCTCCAGCACCAAAGCCCCTGGTGTGTTCTGCTGCTGCTGCTGCTGCTCTTCCTTTACGACAGCAAAACGCACGACAGGCGTGCGTTCCCTGTTGCCGTTGCTACCCTTTCCCCCGCCCCCTCCACCTGCCCCCTCCCATCCTCCTTGGCTGCTGCTGGGCTCTCCTCCCTGCTGCTGCTCCAGTTCCTCTTCCAGCTCCACATTGATGTTTTCATCATCGATCTGCTCCTCCATATCATCGTCTGCTGCTCCGCCCATGACCTCCTCCTCATCTGTGCAGCACGGACAAACAGAAAAACCAAAAATCATGCAAGTCAGTATGCAGCAACAGTCCACAGCTTGCACTGACTCTGCAAGTGGTCAGTCACATTAATCACAGCGACTCCCAACAGCAGAGCCCTCGTCTAACCCTGTCATGTCGTTTCCAGGATCTCGCCTATGATATATCTGTCGCATCACTCTACTTGCTTCGATTGATTGTACCAACCTCCTGATCTGGCTTTTATGCATCTTGACTTGAGTGCAAATGCACAACGAGAAGTCAGGTATATGGACAGGTCAGCGCCTTGCAGGCTTCTTTTCATTTTCTGCATCTTTGCCTATTCAATCGATCACATGCACTCATGCCATCCGGTTGTCAGCAAAGGCGCAAATCACCTGTCCACACTCAGAATTGATACCCCCCAACCCAACCCTTTGGCAAAGAAGAGCCTTCAGATGCTCAATCTGCATCCAGAGCAAACCAAATAACCTCCACCTTCCAATTCTCCCACTTCATCAAGCTGTAGTTTTAGATCAAGCTCCAGCTAGAGCAAAAGCTTCACATAACCCACCCGCAACAGTCCCCAACCCTCTGCTTCTTGGATCAGCACCCTCCCCTCACATCCAATCTCCCCCCACTTCCACTGTACTTACCCTCTCCCTCCTCATTCATCATTGAGCTAACCACACTGCCAGCTGCAAAGCTCGTCACGCTCCTACTAGGCACCATCCCACTGACTTCCCCTGACACATACGAGGGCGCAGGCTGTGCTGCCGGCCCCTTGGGCACCGCTGCTTTCGGCACTTTGGGCGGCCGCCCCTTGGGCCTTTTGGGCTCGATGGCAGGCAGGCCGGCTGCTTTGCGCTCTGCAGTCGCGAGCATCCCGACACGTGCTGGCTTGCGTTCTGTGAGCTTGATCACCTCCTGTGCTTGCTCTGAGGTGTAGCGCACATAATCAGGGATCTCAAATGGCTCAAGCAGTTCCCCTGCAACGGTAGCAGCATGCAACACATCAACCACATCAGTACAACCATGTGTGCACATGAAGAGGTCCTTATCCAACTCGCTGTCCTAAAGAGCATGTTATCTTTTGACAGTACATCCCTTGTACCAACATCTTCTCATAAACCTATTCCACGCGACCGCCAAAGAGGCTGCCAAGGCGTGCCCACCAATCCATGGAACTTACTCTGCTTCGCCCATACCATCCCTCTATGCCTCCTCAACTGCGTCAGCAGCAGGCATCGCGGCAGCTACTGGGGATCAACTATCACCTTTCTTATGCTCTCTGTTAAAGTGTTCCACTACAGCACCAATGACCCTGCCCCCTTCCACCCCACCCCACCCCCCACAGTTCCACAAGACAACCCCTGTGCCCTTGCTGAGTAAGGACCATAACGACCAAGACAGTGAAGACTATACAGACTAAAGCTACAGGCGGTGGATCAAAACCAGCAGCTGGAAGCCCAAGGAAGCCTAGTGCACAGCCCCAACATGCAAAGCATAGTGACTGAACAAACAGTAAAGCCCTTGACTGCAAGAGGGGGTGTGCTTGGCTGCGACTCCTTGGAAGGTTCCCAACATGCCCCTATAAGAGAGACCCTGCCTGCTGTGTGACCTAGGACTTGGTCCTGCACCTCAACTGCTTCTAACAGCCCAAGACCCAATCCCTTGACGTCCGCTTCCCCCCCACCTGGCCAAGGGTGCTCCCAACAGCCCAAGACCCCCCCCCCCGCCCCGCCTTAATGTCCGCCCTCCCCCCCCCCACCTGGCCAAGGGTGCTCCCAACAGCCCAAGAACCTCCCCCCTGATGTCCCCCCCCCCCCCCACCTGGCCAAGGGTGCTCCCGATCAAGCTTGTCAAACAGCTCGATCTCAGCCTTGCTGCGTGCCAGCTTCTCGTTGATCCATGGATGTGTGGGCGCCTCATTAGCAGCTGACTTCAGCCGATCCTCATCCTGCCAACATGATGGAGCACCCAGGGAACGAAAGGTTAGCAGATGCATGGAGGCCACCCAAAAAACATCCTATCATAAAATGAGTACAACAAAGAAAGCATGTTTCCATGGTCAGCTGCTTGTGCAAATGAGCAACTTCAAAATAAGCACGACCTCATCTGGATAGAGGACTGGACAACAAGCACTGCATGATCTATCTATTAAACAAGGGCTTGCAGTAATTCTTTGGCCAAGATTATGTGGCTTGCCTAATCCAACTCTTGGCGGACGCCATAGTAGAACTATAGCCGCTAGCTTCTGCATAGAAGTTGCTCTTCCACCCATATTGCTTCACTCAAGACCATTCAGACATGCAAAGCGCAAATACTAAAACATTTGGACAAAGAGGAACAGTGTGTGCTAGCCAACATGAGCCACTTGGATGTAGATGGCATGACCAGTTTGCATTCACTTGGAAAACATACTGCCAACAGCACAAATGAAGCCTAGCACGCACGATGCTCAGGAGACCCAGCCCATGACTCACCTGCAACAGCAGCTCCAGGGTCTGCCGCCTCTCATCCATCGTCGTCTTCTGATCAAATCTCCCAGCATCAATGACCTCATGTGCCATTTCAATCTTATTCTTCTGGATCACATTGCGCAGCAAGCTCTCAATGCTGTCTGCATACAACGTGCCACCACCACCACCGCCACTACCACTGCTGCTGCCGGGCTGCCCATCAACACCACTCTGCCCTGCACCTCCCCCTGCTGCTGGTACTGCTACTGCTGGGGGCTTAGCCACAGGGTCTGCTACTGCCTCCAAATGGATGACCCTGACCTCCTTGTTCTGCCCAATACGATGGGAGCGGGCAATGGCCTGTTCCTCATTCTTAGGGTTTGCATCTGGGTCGTAGATGACCACTGTATCAGCAGACTGCAGATTCAGACCCCGGCCAGCTGCACGGATGCTCAGCAGGTAGATGAAGATGTCTGCATGGGCACAGATGCAAACAGTCTCACACAGGAGCATCGCCCATATTTCTCTCTCCATCATGAAGTAGAGGGTTACAACAGGCAATGAAGGCCTGAAGGTAGTCCCAAGGATATACCTATTGCCTGCTCTGCCTGCAAAGGACCCTTTATAACATGTCAATGCCATGATTGATGGTGGGAGGGTAGCCGGAGAAAGGGCAGAGGGTGCACAACATTCAGCAGACAGACTTGAGATACAGCAGGCGCAGGGGGAGCACAGCAAAGGAAAAAGGGGAATGACCTAGCTGCGTTAGTTTGCCCTTCCCCGCTCTTTAAGTGTACATATAGGACACTCTTGCTTTCCATACTTAAGCGGACACACACAATCATGCCAAGACAACCCCATCCTTACCACTGCCGGGTGCATTGAAGGCTTGGATAGTCTTCTCCCTATCATCTAGAGACGTTGAGCCGTCCAGCCGTGCCCACTTCATCTTCGTGCCTTCTGCATCCAGCTACAGCAGCAGCAACAACAGCAGCAGTAAAGAGCACAGAATTCCATCACGCAGGGCTCTGCCGTGGCTTGTAACTCACAAGACCATAATACACATGTGCCCTTCAACCGACAGCAACCTTCCCCTTGCTGCCGCTCACATCCCTGTAGTTGAGGTAGTCCTGCACCGCTGTTTTCCAACATGCATTTATGATACTTTCCTGCCGAAAGGCACAGAGACTGCCGCTGCTTCTAAACCACAGGAGCACAACAGCCACAGGCTTACACATGCAACACCCCAAATCCAATGGTCCCAACACTACCAAGGCACGAATAGCGTCTCAATCCTCGCATTTCACCCCACACCATCCCCTTAGCTCCCGCTCACCTCCCTGTAGTTGAGGTAGTCCTGCACCAGGTCCAACAGCCGTGTCATAGTGGAGAACAGCAACACCCTGTGCTTGCTGTAAAAGAGCTTCACCAGCATGCGGTCCAGCCAGTACATCTTACCACACTGCCGCACGTAGAAGTAGGGGGAACCCACATACTCCATAGGGTAGCAGAGGTAGGGGTGATTGCATACCTGGGGCCAGCGGAACAGTGTGGGAGGCAGTTGAGATGGTGCGTTGTTACTGCAGTAGACATCAACTCAATCTGTCCACTTCCCATTACCACAGCATGACATCTCGGTAACAATGCAGGTTACATCTGGACAAGTGCCACCACTAGAAGGTCTAATGCTCCGCATCCACGCCCATCCCGAGGGCTTTTGAGGGTAAAGCATGCTGAACCGCTGAGCAAACATCCCTTGACGCCGGCTGCGACCAGCTCCAAGACTGCCAGTAGGGCAGGGAGAAGCACCATTGCCAGTTAACAAAAGGGTAACCCAACCCCATGTCCAAGCCCAGTGAATGAAGCTCTGCCAGTTCAGCTGCCCTAGGCCCGAGCATGCCAGCTACCGGTAGACAGGCATGCAACCTGTCAAGCAGACAACCCTTCATTCCTCATCTCAGTAGAAGGGCAGAACCATATCCCTTCACGCAAGCAGCAACAGTCAGCTCACCCTATCCTTACCTGTCTCTCAGACAGACAACTCTAAGAACCCCATCCCAGCAGAAGGGCAGAACATTACTCTCCCACACAAGCAGCAACAGTCAGCCCACCCTCTCCTTACCTGTCTCTCAGACAGACAACTCTTACAACCCCATCCCAGCAGAAGGGCAGAACATTACTCTCCCACACCAGCAGCAGCAGCCACCCACCCTCTCCTTACCTGTCATCTCAGGTAGACAACTCTTACAACCCCATCCCAGCAGAAGGGCAGAACATTACTCTCCCACACCAGCAGCAACAGCCAGCCCACCCTCTCCTTACCTTCCTCAGCTCCATGACCTTGTTCTGCAGCGGCTCCCATTCACGTATCACCTTGGTCTTGTGGCGTGGGTTCATGGGGTCCACCCGGATGGTGTTGGTCGCCTTGACCCAGTTGTAGATGGCAGCCTGATAGGCAGACATGGGGCACTTGACTACCACAGAGATCTTGGGAGGCAGCCGGCCCTCCACGTCTTGCACCTAGACCACAGCAGCAGCACATAACAGGCTGCAAGTCAACCAACTTTCACTCCCTCTCATACCTGTAATGCATAAGCCATTGGATGCCATTGTAGTCATAAGAGTCCTAAAAAATTACCTTAATCTACATAAGGGATCTACTTGCATTAAGTGTGACGGACATGGCTCATGGGCATTCAGAGATGCAGGAGCACATATACTGCAAGAGCCGCTGATTCAAGGAGCGGCCTCAAACCTGCACTCTCACAATGTACTTCAGAAATGCAGGCTGACTTGCTCTCAGTGATGTGCAGGGCTGACCTGCTGATATACACGCTACAGAGGTGAACTGACAGGGACCTTCCAAACTGCTGCCCAAAACTGATGCCATTCGCACAGTGCTCACACACGAGCATAAGCGCCAAATACAGTTGGAGCAATTCATCAACATGACTAAACACTGCAAGTTATCTAGTTACACTTATAAGTACTGGGCAAAGTTACACAGTACCTTTTCTCATTACCCCAGCTCACGCCTTTCATGACAACTTGAGGCACTTCTGCTATGGCAGTTCATAAAATGCAATAAGACCTCTCCTTACCATACGGCGCAACATGAAAGGCTCCAGGATCTGATGCAGCCTGTGAATGACCACCAGCCGCTTCTCCTTGCTGATCAGACTGTCCTCATTGTCCTCCATAGCTGTGCCCAGGAAGTTCCCAAACCACTCCGTGAAGGTCTTATTGTCATCAAACACCTGATCAGCATCATTACAGACACAGCATGGTCACGGGAGGATAACCATCCACACACACATCTTGACCTAGATTCCACCCGTTTTCATCGTCGCTACATAATGGACGTGTAGATCCTCCACTAGGGCTACACAAGGGTGTAAACATCAGGTATTGAAACAACTTTGACCAATGCTACATAGGACAGCAACCACCTACAGGCACTTGCAATTTACCCACAAGCCCCACCTACTGGAGAGGGGGTCACAAAGACATTTTCAGCAAAGAGTGATGAGCTTGCAACCAACATTCACCTTGGGCAGCAGCAGGTTCAGCAAGCTCCACAGCTCCCGCAAGTCGTTCTGCAGAGGCGTCCCAGTCAGCAGCAAACAGCGTGCTGTGGTGAACTTATCCAGATCCTGGCTCAGCTTGCTCTTGCGATCCTGCAGGCAAAGCAAAGAGGAACTGCTAAGAGTGGTGCTGGAGGGTGCGAACTCAAGTCCCTTTCCTCCTCTGCTGATTCCAGTGACAAGGAAACCTTACGTCAAAAACAATGGATATATACAGCAGTACTAGCATCCTGCACAGCTGTTGCCACGACATACGCCTTTGTGTACACGCCTAGATGCAGCAGCACCACACAAAGACCAGAGATCACGAATGCTAATGCAGCAGGTGGGGCAACAGTGGAGCAACAAGCCCTGCAGAGGGACCACCTCTGTCCTCGTGAGATCCTTTTGCAGGTCAAGCACTAGATGACCACCTACCAACGCTAAATGGAGAACAGCGTTCAATCCCAGCTAAACATGCACCAGCTATACCCTTAGCGTCGAAAGTCACAGTTGACGTGAGCTGCGGGGATCTTTGCTACAGTTGGGAGGGTCCTTGGGGCATTATGCTTTACTCAACACTGCACCAGCTTAACATACCATCCATATTCGGCGTATCCCTTACCTTCATGCGCTGTGCCTCATCAATGATAATGTACTTCCACGGCACCTTAGCCAGCTTGGAGCGATCATTCATAATGGTCTCGTACGTGGTACACAGGATGTTGAACTGCAGCGCTTGCACATCCTACAGGGAACCAAGCCAAAACACTTGGATCCAAGGCTTACTATCATACACTTGGGAGATGTTATGTGCAGGAGTGCTTGGATAGTTGATCAATTGATGTCCAACGCCCCCATCTTCTGAGCATGCTACAAGGGTGTTCATAGTATTAAAAGTATTCCCACATCCTTGAAACAGGTCGGTTCCAGCCTCTACACCCCATGATGGCACTGCCACAGTGATAGAAGCAAAGCGCCACGTGTAACCCCTGGACCATCTTGTAAGACTCTGAAATCTGCACAGAATCTGTGGAGATAGCCAAGCCGTGGTAGAATAGGTCACGTATGTGCTGCCAATCCACGCCAAATGCTACTGCCCGGCTGCAACTGTACTGAAATGTATCATTGCATCTATACATCATAGTCCCCGCTTACATTGATGTATAGCTGCTGGCGGGTCTCCTTTGTGCCTGTGTAGTAGACCACACTAAAGGTGGGCAGCCAGCGTGCCAGCTCACTCTTCCAATTCACCATCACAGCATTGGGCACGATGATCAAGTGAGGCCCGTAGTTCTGCTTGTGCTCCATCAGATAGGCCAGGAGAGCCATCACCTTCCAACAACAAGCAGCAAAATGTTCAGCAAATATGCCAAGTAGCAAAGCGGATATGACGAGGCCGACCAGCCCTATAACTACGGGATGGAAGCTGGTGAACTGCTTAGACCCTCGATGTCCTACGCAAGCGACCAACTACCAATATCGGAACAGTCCCCTGATTAACTAACCAGGAAAGCAGCACCTGAACCCAACTCTATGTCCCCTAGCCCACCATGAACACTCTGGGACTCTTCCTTGCTCCGATGCTGCTTTCCCGCTACAAAAACACGTCACATCTACTATGAAACACTTGTGACAGCTACATGCAAAAGTAGCCCCTCTTTCTTACGGTCTTACCACAGCCAAGATGGCATTGGGCTCGTCGTGGTACACGCCCATCACCCACTGCAATTCACTTCCAGGCCCTCCCCTCCTTGACACTGGCTCCCTCGCACCACCCCTCAGCGGCACAGTGCTTCTCAGCCACATACTATCAGCCATACTATCAGCCATGATGTCGTAGACCTTGTCGTTATACCACCTGACCATATCCTGAAAAAACCCTGGCCCCCATCCCCGCCCTTCAAAGCCCTTGCCCTGTCTCCTGGCCACCCCTCACCTGCACTGTCTTCCCCAACCCCATCTCATCAGCCAAAATGCCATTGAGCTTGTTGTTGTACAAGCTGACCATCCACTGCAGACCAATCATCTGGTACTCACGCAGCGATGCCCGGGTGCCATCCGCCAGGATGGGCATGCTGAGCAGAGAGGGAGCACGTGCGATCTTCTCCTCATACGAGTGAGCAAGCGCATAGTACCTGTCAAGCCATCACCAACACAAAAGCACGCATCAGTAAGCTATCACAGCGAAGTCAGAGCCTAGACACATAAACTTCCGATCCAAGAGAAGGTTCCTTGGTGCCCAAGATTTCTAGATCTGTCAGTGCAGAGAACCTGGCTATAGACCTCTACAGCAGTCCGCCACAGCTTGGCTCACAAGGCGCAAGCAGATTCCTTCATGGCACCTCCCAAAGCGACTCAGCATATACAAACACCCAAAGCTTCTGTACGATTTGGCTACGGGCTGGAGTTTGATCTGCAAGGCCAGTGTCTAGCGATTATCGCCGAAAGGCACAGGAGGTGAGCTGCGGTGCTCTTTGCTACAGTCGGGAGAATCCTTGGAGCAGTCAACACACCCAAAGCTTCTGTTCTACCGACCTGCTCTGCGCATCCCCTGCCTGTGTGTTTGCCTGCTTCAGCAGCTCATTCTCCGCCATGTGCTCCTGCATTGCTTCCTTAGCCTTGTTCGCCACCTCCTCCTCATTCAGCTCCTGAGCACGTGCCTCCTGCAGCGCCTCCTGGTACACCTCAGCTGCCGTCTCTGTCACCTTGGCTTGGGCCACCCGCATGGTCAGCTTCTGCAGGTAGTCCTCAGTGTCCTTCAGGAACTTCTCAATCTCTGCAGGGCACCAGGCAGAAGGGTCGCATTGCAGAGATGTTGACAGGAGAACATTCCCGACATTGGTGCAGAGATAGGAAACGGCTGTGCAACAAGCCGTTTCCGACACGTGCGCAAGAAGCGAAGACAGTCTAATTTTGGAGAGACTGGCCAGAGCACATTGCAAAAGAGCAGCCACACAAAGTTATGGACTATCTCCCCCAGCCCCAATCTGAAAGAACCTACCTCTGTTATGTCTCTATATCAGTGTTAGTTTACCTTATTCTTTCCACTGAAGACCGTTCCCACCAGCCCAGGCCGTTATCCAGCCCTGCCACTTACCATGGAACCTGTCATCCCCAAAGAGCGGCCCCTTCGTCTGCCTCAGCAGCTCTTGATAAGCTTCAAAGTCATTAGCCTTCAGCGCCTCCAACCTCCTCGACTGATCATCCTCCTTCTGCTTGCTAGTGTCCCTGCCCCAGCGCTCATGCACACGCTGGATGCCCTTGTTGCGGCTGATGCGTCCCTCACGTACTGCCATGGCACGCTCCTGCTGCAGCCGCCGCAGCTGGTTGACCTCTATCATCTGCTTCTGTAGCCGGTCTGCATTGGCCTTTTCAGCGGCCCGTGCAAGGTCCATCTTGTGCTTTGCAAAGTCCCTAAACAACCGAGCAGGCAAAAGAAAAACGCAGCACGTCATCAACTATGCAGATGTCAGCGGCCCAAAGCATTTGTGACTCAGGTTGCGCAGCTACTGACCGTGTAGCCGCACTTTCCAAACCGAACGGCAATCCCGATATATACTGGATTCCTGGCTGTCATACCTGAACACCGATGCTGGGTAACTTTCATGACTGGTGGAGGAGGAAGCTTTTAGGGAACACAGTGTGACTATACTATGGGAGCTATTTACCTGCTACATGGCTGACACCACCTGCCATGTTCATACAAGCTAACAGGTCCTTCAGATCTTCAATGAAGCTCATCATTGCAGTGATTGCACACAACTTGCCAACAATCAGAGCGCAGCTGCAGCAATGTGATCTCTACATCTAATAAGTCGCTGGACGCAGGAATAAAACATCCTGGTGAAATGCAAAATACGTCTTGCCTGAAGCAATGACTTCAAAACTCTTTATAACGGTTTATGCTCAGCAGTTTGGCTAAAACTCACTTCTGCAGCTTCTTGTACAGTCGGTCCTGCATGTTGTGCAGATCATCACCATCCCTCTCCACCTCCCGTCGCAACCGCCGCTGCCGTTCAAGCAATGACAGTTTCCGCTGCTCCAGGAGAATAGAGCCCCTGCCAAACTCTCCACTTGGGCCCTGCATGGACCAAAGAGGCAAAACGAAGAAAAGAAAGCACGCTTAAACACGGATCTTGAACACAGAGCTGCTTTTCAAAAGACCATCCCTGCAACACCTCTCAAACGCGGCATCAGACGGTCCTCAGCCCTGATCTGCAGTCAGTTCCTCACGAACTTCACAGCCCTGCTGAAGCACACATCTCCACATTAGGTCAGCTGCACGGCATCCTTAACAAGCACAAACAATCTGCAGCCATCTACCTCGATGATGTCGATGTTTGATACCATCCACAATTCCTTTTCTAGCCCAGGCTACTAGGCCCAGACAAAAATTCCAAATCACACATCAATCAAGTGTCCCTGGTGGCCCATTTGACAACCAGCAGACCTTCTCGGAGCCTCACTATAATGTAAGCGCTGTTCACAAAACAACCTAAAGAACCTCCAGCATGGGAGTGCCCCAGCAGCAGCAACAGCAAACATGCTTTCTATGTAACAGGGCTGGGAGTTGCTAGCTTCAGGAGGACGGCCTTTTTTGACAAGACCAGCAGGACTATGGCACCTACCCGTCTAAACCCTGGCACACATGGTTGCGTCAGTGCCACCTTGAGCTCCTGCCTGCGCTCGCGGATGAGGCACACCAGCCGCTTCTCATACTCATGACGCAGCATGTCTGGCAGTTTGATGCTGCCGTTGATCATAGGCCCACCTGCAAAGGAATGGAATGCCACCAATTCATATCTTTTCAATTATCTACATGTTTAGCACCCCACATATATTCGCTCCTGGCGGGAAGGTCTAGTAGAATGCTACGGGTTGGAGGATCTAAGTATGGATCGCTACTTGTGGATGGCAGCCAAATGGTGGGTCAAGTCAGACATCCCTGTAACAAGCAGAGGCATACATTACATACGGAGACATCACACCTGAAAAGAGGGGTGGCTCAACTGAAAAATGAGCCACAAACCACGCCTTTGTGGCCCAGTGAAACCCATGGAAATGCTTGCTGCTCTTCCCTTTACCCTCTAAATGCCAGGGGATCTTTCCGAGGTCACCCACAGTTCCAAACCTTGCCACAATAGGTGAGAGCTGCCAGAGTTTCTGCATAGTTGGTAGTCACCACGCCTCACCTTGTTGCTCTAGTGCAGGTGCCAACATTGTGAGGACTGGCCCCGCTAGCCTCCGTACTGCCTGCTCAAGAGGCGGTGTGGTGGGTGCAGCAGGAGGAGGAGGAGTGCCCTCAGCACCCATCCCTACATGTGGCATGGCCCCTGGGCGCTTCATGCCAGCCACACCAGTAGGGACTCCTCCAACTGGCCCTTTAGGAACCTGCTGCACGAAAAACACAACTGTGAGTGCACAAACCACTGGACAGCCTTTTCAATGTATAAGCTAAGCACAATTCCATCATGCGCAACCGGCCCCGTGCTGCTTCCACCAACGCTGGCTTTATATCTTTCCTTTGATTGCGTGTGGTAGAATGATGCTGGGGGCAAGTACTAGGAGTAGAGCTGCTAAGGACCCAGGCAGGACAGGAGGGAGCGCAAGCAAGCAAGCAGCACTCCAACTATGGAGCAGAATGATGCATAACCACAGGGTAGGCCATCAGCGTGCAAAAGGCGATTCCATGGGGAAGGTGACAAACAGAAGGATGGCAAAAAGAGGAGGCAGAACAGCACAGGGCATGGATGCAGACCCATCAGGCTCTCAGCATTTAGTAGATGAACACAGTAAGTACAAGAGGAAATTGATAGATATCAACTGATCTACACAAAGCATCCTCACAAACAATTCAATACTTGATTCTCCCTTGAGAGTATCTGCAGTACGGGCGAGCCCATATCAGAATGCCTGTGAATGCCGTAGGCAGCCTATAGAGAAACACATTCTACATGCCTCACCTTAAGAGCTTGCACACACCAAATGTGCAGGGGTGCAGCGTACCAAAATGGATAAACAGGTCCTATGTATCAGACATGATGTGGCAGGTCTCACCTCAATCAATCAATCAAAACACAGGACGTGCCCAGACACAAGCTGAGGCCAGTTGCAAAAACGTGCACACCAAGGAGAACCTATTGACCATTTTATAACCAACAGGTCTCACCTGCTGAGCTGACATCCCTGGAGCTGCAGCTGCCTGCTCCTTTTTGGTCTTCTTTTTGGGTTTCTGCAGTGCTGGGGGTGGCAGCGCGACTGGCTTGATGCCTGACATCTGGGTCTCATCCAGCACCTGGTTCCTCTTCAGGAGCCGGAAAGCCATGATCTGGTTCTTCAGGGTCAGAAGCTGCTCTTGAGTGAACCCCACCTGCTCTGGTGCTGGAGATGGGGTGGCTGCTGCTGCTGCTGGAGATGGTCTGCTTTGCGGGCGGGCTGCTGCTGCTGCTGCACCTGCTGGGGGGTGCTGGAGGGCAGCTTGAGGGGGCTGTTGGGAGGGAGGGTAATGTGAGGGAGGGCCGCCAGGCCCAAGGCCTTGCTGCTGCCTAAGCTGCTGCTGTTGCTGGAACTGCTGTTGCTGCTGCCTCTGCTGCTGCTGCTGTTGGATGGCGGCTACTGCTGCTGCAGCTTGCAGTGCTGCAGCCTGCGGCTGCTGTTGGGTTTGTTGCTGCTGCTGCTGTTGAAGGCGCTGGGCCATGGCTTGCGCTGCTTCGTTGTAGCCTGTTAAGCGCTGGTTGCCTTGCAGCTGCATGCCTTGCGAAGCGGTTGGAAGACCCTGAGGCGGCATCTGACCACCCTGTGGACCAAACGGGTACCCAGGGATCTGTTGCTGGGAGACGATTACAGGCTGTAGCTGCCCCTGTGCATTGATTGTGGCATAGGCACCTCCTGGGAGCTGAAGCAGCTGTGTATTCTGCGGAAGTCTCTGCAGGTTCTGGAAGCCTTGCATGTTCTGCGTGCCTGTGAGGAGAATCTGCTGCGGCTGCATGCCAGGCTGTCCTCCCAGGTTCATGGCTTGCAGGCCAGGGTTCAGGGGAAGCTGGGGAGGGCCCCCACCTGCCCCTGGCTGCTGGTTGTATGACATGTGGAAGGCTTACGAGCATCTGCTGCGGCCTAGCTGTGCAGTGACTATAGTGCTCTTGCTGTGGCGTGTCATGCTTGGCCCTAGCCCTGTGGGCAGAAAGAAGCGAACCAAAGTGTGGTGCAGAGCTGCCGTGAGCACAACGCTCAAGATAGGCGCTTCGAGGCGCCAGATTTATGCGCTTTCACTTGACATTGATATTAGAAGGGCGAACGACAGCTCTTTTAGGTATGCAGCACAGTATGGTGTGTAAGGTAGCAGGGAAACCAGCTTCGGATGATCCACAGTGACCTCTGAGACCACATGCGGAGCCCCAGGTGCAATCCCAAACCTTCCTGCTTATTGGGCCTACCTGCAGACCAACCACAGACCACCACAACGGTAAGCAAGCTCACAACTGCACAGGCCTCCACTGGCAGATACTCATGCTACTGAGCAATCAGTTTCCGCAGATACCTGAAGATTTGTAATTGGCCCTCCGCAGCAATGTATGAAGAAGTGCTTGCATACATTGTGTGTGTGTGTGTGTGTGTGTGTGTGTGTGTGTGTGTGTGTGTGTGTGTGTGTGTGTGTGTGTGTGTGTGTGTGTGTGTGTGTGTGTGTGTGTGTGTGTCAAGGGCTTCTGATATAGTACTTCAAAGGGACAGTCGGCACCGGTGCTCGTGCTGGTGTGTGGTATGGTGTGTCGACCGTTCCGCACGCCCTGAGTATGGCGCATGCCTATGAGATGGCTGAATTATACACATGGGTCATCCTAGCCACGTCGGATTGGGGGAAGCTATGCTTGAGGATGAGCTTGTGCACATCGAGTCCTTGTAGTTCACCCGTTCTATGGGGTAGCCTTTAGGAGAACCTTTCAGCGTGGGCCGGTGTTGTACCTGTAACTTTGACTGGATTGAAGGGTGAAGGCATATCTATTTGGATACTAGCAAACACTTAGTGCTGCTTCAACAGTTCACTTGAGACTGGTCTGGGCCCCAGGAGGGCCTAGGAAGGAGCAGAATGTCTTCGTTGGCAGCTGCAAGGGCGGATAACTTCTACTATCCTCCAGGCTTTGACCCAGAGAAACATGGATCCTTGAACAAGGCACGTCTGGTCCCCTCAACCATATGCAGTTACGTCTGGAGTAGAAGTTGGAGATTGACTCCATGTTAAAATTGCAGTTTCAAGGTCAGCACCCCCTTCGGGATCGCGCCAAGAAGCTTGACAAGGGCATTCTCATTATCAGGTAAGCTGCAAGGTGCAATTGCGCCTGCCAAAGGCCTAGTCTACCATAACTTCAGCAGTGCCAGCCTTGGATAAACCCCAAAATTGTCCTTTCCTGTAGGTCTCCTGCAGGTCACATTTTGTCAGGCCCATGGATATGTGTTGCATAGGCACCATTGCTCATGTATGCAGCTGATGTGGTTTGTAGCTCAATACGATAGAGAGCCAATGTTATGTGCGTGTGAGCTTGCCATGCATGATCTTGACAGCATTTACTTCGATGCTTTGACACTACAGGTTTGAGGTGCCCTTCAATATATGGTGCTGCCAATGTGGAGAGCACATTGCAAAGGGGGTCCGCTTCAATGCGGAGAAGAAGCAGGTCGGCAGTTACCACTCCACCAAAGTATGGGCTTTCACCATGCGCCACCATTGTGGCTGCATGATCACAATACAAACAGACCCCAAGATCACTGACTATGTTGTAACGGAAGGCGCTCAGAGGAAGGTAAGCATTGGTACACGATTTCTTAAGAGAGACCACTGCACAGCCGTCTGGGCCATGCAGCACCTAAGCATCCCTCCGACCATTTTCTTAGTGGGGTGGGTTGACAACTAGCGAGAGATAGAGAGCCAGAGGGCTGCAAAACCACTACGTAGAGTGCTTGAGAGCCTATTGCAGGAGCAGCGCCGGCAGCAGCAAGGTCTGGGCCTGCAAACGAACCATGCAAACCAACATGCAGGAGATGTTTTTGCAATCTCTAAGCATTGTGGAGTTTTGGTTGCTCTCTTAATCAATTTACTTAGCAGAAGTGCCAGAGGCCCCACGCTCACGCTGTCAGAACAACAACTAGGTGGAAGAACAGACGGAATACCTTCAGCATGCGGCCACATGCAGGACATGTCTAGGCACTTCCCATGCTCCAGTGCTGCAATGCAGCCTTGGCAGCTGTCATTATCCAGCTGGTAATGACCATGCTGTCATTGCGGCCATTGGTGGGGCAGTCCAAGCATCGGTGGCCTTGGTGTCTAGGAAGGCAAAGTGCTAGAGTTGTTGTAAAAGGAAGTTCTATCGAGGCGAGGTGGCTAAAAGTCGGTTAATAGTCAGTCCTATGGTTGCGTATTGCCAGAAACTTGCCGGACACTCCATGTAGCATAGCCCTGACACTAGAACTTACATTATACAAGCTAAAGAGAGGCACTAACCTAGTTGTGCTCAGAGCATGCTGTTAGTATTTAGGGAAGGGTCCATGTACTCTATATCTCTCATGCTACCATGCCAGCCACGGGCAGCTTTTGGTGTTTAACGGTAAGGGGCAGCTGTTGCAGGCAGCTATTCCACACTCTGCATTTGGCTGGGCAAACCTTCCAAGTGACCAGCACAGTCTGGAAGCACTGACAACAGCTCCCTCAAGCAGCTTCTAGTATTGAGCATGAAGGCCTGCCTATGCACGCTGGCAGAGCTACTTTCACGTGGACCAGTGCCCTAGCTTCGTTGTACATAGAACTGTGAAGATTTTACCACACTCAGTGTATCACGTCTTTGAGGGAAGCTGGTTTGTTTGTCCGTTTTTAGGTGGAGCAGTATGATGCTGAGGATGCTCAAACCATAGAGCTGCCAGATGCAAATGAGCGTGCAGCCATAGCAGCAGACCCCCTGGCATCTCTTGAGCGGAAGACAATACAGGCTCAGGCAGCAGCAGAGGGGAAGCAGCAGCTGGTGCAGCTGGCTGTGGAGGCCAATGCTAAGCACAAGGATGAGTTTGCGCTGAACAAGCAGCTCAGGGCGAAGCTACGGGCATCTAAGAAGGTTGATGCACAGTTGGATAAGAAGTAAGTGGGGACATTTGACTGCTCAGTGGTGCCCTCTGTGGTTTGGCGGGGGTGGGGAGGGGAATGTATGGGATCGGGTGATTGCTAGCCACTGTATGTTTGGATTTCTGGCCCGTTGCAAAGCGGGCAGAGGTGGAACTCTTGGCCGTGCATGCTGGATTGTTGTGGACTGCATGCAGGTGGACGAAACAAGTATTGGGGGTCCCAGGTTGAGCGAGGAGTGATGAGTCCAAGTTTCATTGCTTGCGCCTGATTTGACAGGTGTTTTTCCCATCAGGAGCAGATTGGGATCAGGTTACCAGATTACCGATCGGCCCCATCACTGTGGGGCGCCCAAGGGAAGTCAACCTCGGCTCCATGGGCAATTGAAACCATTTGACGCGGTACCATTTTCTCTTCGCTTACAAGCCAGTAGAGATGGGCAATGTTTACATGAAGAGATTCTGATACAGCGGCACTGATGCAACCCTGTAAATGGAAGTTCTATTGAGACGAGGTGGCTAGAAGTCGGTTACTACCGGTAGTCAGTCCCATGCCATATGCAACCCTGTGATTTCTCTGTGCTGCTTCACAGGCGGGAAGAGCTCGGGCTACCAGAGCACGTGAAGTTGCTGCCAGAAAGCACTGTGGACAAGCAGACAGCTCGTCTAGTGCGTTTTCAGACACAAGAGCAGCGGTTCCAGCACAACTGGCAGAACAAGCGGAGGAAGGTCTTAACAGAGTCCATATTTCCAGCCCCTGGTGCATCAACGCCAGCAATTGGGAAGCAGAAAGGCAGCATTGGGAGTGCTGCTGGCAGTAGCAGCGGCAAAACAGGCTTGAGAGAGCAGCTGCCCCAGCTTAAGTTGGTCGCTCGGAAACGGAAAGTTACTTGAGAAGCTGTCGTTGGGAGTTCTGAGGATGAGTGCTCTCCGTTGCCATTTGGTGCTCTCAGGATCAGTTGTTGAGGTCAGGCGGGAACATGGGTATGAGCGAGATCTTGATCTGCATCGTTGTATCATATATGAGCGGAGGGCCGCTGGTAACACCAAAGACATGCATGACGGAGGGAAGTGTTCGAGGCTTGTGACCAACAATGCAAAGCCCTGCTATTGAATGGCTTGAAAGGGTTGTATGGCACATTTGCCATGGACGGGGCCATTGCACGAGGCTTGTAAGATACGCCGTCGCACTCCTGGTGATCACCTAGTGAGGGGTGAGTCAGCTCGATTAACTGCAGGGAGTCATCTGGAGATCTCATTATCTCCAGCTTGCCTTTGTTGCCCTCTCTCTTATGTGGAGACTCCTGCATGTGGCGTCTTGTAACTATACGGGCTAACCGGCGAGCAGGTGTGACAATCAAGTCGCCCGGGTTGACACGTAGACATCAGCCCGGAACAGCCCTAAAGATGGGGCTTAGGAAGAAAAACAAAGACCAGGAGGATGCAGAGAGGGATTTTGGCCTTGTGGAGCCTGTACTTGATGACGAGCCCATCGTCCCTCGTAGAAAACGAAGGCTGTTTATCGCCTGTGCCTGCATCCTTGGTGCGAAAGGCCCCCGCCGACTGGGGAATAAGACTTCGCCCCAGCTCAATATGCATTTGGTCTGATCTTTCTCGGTGCTTACTTGGGCCATACTGATGCAGGCAATGAGCTGTGTGAGCGTCTGGCATACTATGGGTGCGTGGGCGCGAGCTTCTGGCTTCACGAAAAAACGGAAAATGCAGCTTCAAACACAAACCAGCGCTTCTTCGACTTAGATGGGACCAAGCTGCTATCCGCTCTAGATAATGCATGCCCTGATGGTAGGACCTATTCCGACCATCAGCGCCGATGCCGAGCATTTATCACATATCAAAGCAGTGGTTCTCTGTGCGTTTGTGGTGCATTTTCAGCAGAAAAGGGGCTTTAACATTTTGTGTACTCCGCAGGCTGCAGACCAACATGGGTTTGTACCTCAAGAAGTACATGGTGAGTTCTTCCGTGCTTCCGTTCGAGGCCCCTTCTGTATAGGCACCGGTATTGGACAGCCCTGCGCGCCCTGCCCCCGTAGTGGCACAGTTTTGAAAGAGTGATTTACTCCTAGTCTTGCACCGTTCGAGAGGCAAGCCCCAGGCGTCATTGTCTGTGATCTAGGGGTATTTGGACAGTTTGCATCATGCTTCTGTCCCCTTTCAGCATTTGCGGTCTCAGCAGCCACAACTGCTTTCGCTATAATATAACACCCATCAAGAGCTGACTCAATGCTTGCCCTGGTTTTATGCAGGGATACCCCGCTGACCAAGCATCCCAGCTGGTAAGCAAAGTGGATGCAGTATTGCCTAAATTACCTCCAATAGAGTGACCGGCAGTACTTCTGGCAGTACAGGACCATAGGACTGAAGAGTAACCGACCTTTAGCCACCTTGCCTCAATAGAACTTCCTTTCACATCCAATGAAGAATCAACTCTTGCTGTCAGGCAGCCACTGCATGGCGATGGACATCTGGTGAATTCCATGATAAGAGTCCCTAGGAAGGAGAAGGCACTGATAAGGCCACTATAAGAGATCCTTTGCCAAGCCGTTGTGGCCTGTTGCATCCTCAGCAGGGCAGATCAGATCGCGGGTTTAAGCGTACTGGGCCCGAGTCTGCAGAAAGTTATTCCAGGTTGCATGCCGTCCCAGACAGTAGTCAAACTTATTGCTTGGTCTCACTGCCCATAGGTCTCAGGTGCCCTTGAGATGCTGGGTTGCGCGTTCAAAATCACTCAGTTGTCTCATAACAGAACTCAGCTGCAGTCACAGCAATCTGACCGAGCAGGAGGGCATGAACGTATTGAAGATGAGGCTAGCATACATATTTGCAGCTGTACAGTAGCTGCACTTGCCCCATTACACTCAGAAGCTCAGTTCTCCTTGAAGGCAAGACGCATTGCTGCCCCTTCTGGCTGCATTGCTCTACCCCTCGGTAATCCTCTCCCTGCCCCTTCCCCTTTACCTTTCCCCATCCTCTCCTTCCCCTCCTGTTCCCCTTCTCCTACTTCACCAACCCCCACGTCCGCCCCTCCGCCCCCACCAGTTGCTGCCCAATTCCCTTTCCCCCCTGATTTCCTGGCCCCATATTCCCCCCTAAGGTTCCCCGTGACGGTTGCCTCCTCCCCCCCCCCCCTATGTTGTTCCTGCAGCTTCAAGTGTGGAAGGCCACTGTGTACCTGACCCCCCTGCTGGGTGCTTACCTAGCTGATGCATACCTGGGGAGGTTCTGGGTCATCCTCATCTTCTCAAGCATCTACTTTGTGGTAAGTGGGGGCTGGGATGTTGGGGGGGGGGGAGGGTGGCGATGGGGGGGTCCCTTTTTTTAAAGGTGGGAGAGGGGGAGGGGGGTACTTCATTAGAGGTGGGAGGGGGGGGGGAAAGGGGGGGGGTGTAACTTTGCGGGGGGGGGGGGCTACTTTGTGGTAGGTATCAAGCAGCATGCAGTTGTTACTACCAGAAGGATTGCAGCCGTAACTGAGCCGAGAGGTCACCCGCCTTCGCAGACTAATGCTAGGCAAGCTGAATTGCATGGCGACACATAACATTTCTGACCAACAAGAGTAGTGCCTCCAAGAACATGCTGTAAGGCATTGCTACTGCAGTACAGCACAATCTTACAGTTTATTTTCAATTCTCTGTCACAAACTAATTTTCATCTTGCTTGTTCCTCGTGAAGGACCTTAGCTACCCCAGTCATAACACGCTCAGAGACTAACATTTGCACACCTCTGCAGAGCTGAAACTTTATGCATTCCTTGCATCGAGTGCTTATATCGTTGTGTGCTTCCAGGGCATGCTTGGTGTCACGCTGGTGAACCTGATCCCTGGGATGGTTCCCCAGTTTGAAGCGCCCCCAGCAAATGGTTATGGACCCTCCAGAGCTATGTTCTGGGCGTTCATGTACCTGGTGGCCTTGGGTTCAGGAGGTATTAAACCCTGCGTGTCATCTTTTGGAGGAGACCAGTTTAGGGAGGAGAGTGCACGTGAGAGGAAGTGGAGGTCATCTTTCTTCAACTGGTTCTACTTCTCTATCAATGTGGGATCGCTGGTGAGTGGGGCGGGATGGTTGGGTGGTTGAAGCTGTCACATGTTCCTGCAATATAGAGGTTGGATACAGGGGCATTTGCAGACGCAGAAAGCAGGGGTTTGTCATGCAATGCTGGAACGCAATGATGCACAACCCTGTTCGCTATGTTGGCTTCCTGTCCTTGCTCGTATTTTTGATGTTTTTCTTCAGGATCAGGAACCTTGTGTTAATGGCCTGGGTTTGTTTGGCTGTTGGCGGAATGTGGTCTTCATGCGTTTTGATTGATGGGTTTTCTGCTGCTGCTGCTGCTGCTGCTATTGTAGGTCGCAACTCTGGTGGTGGTCCCAGTGCAAGAGAGTCAGGGCTATGGCATAGGGTTTGGTATCCCCACCATAGCATTTGCCATTGCCATTGCAATGTTCATCCTCGGTGCTGTTTTCAAGATGTACACTATAGTGCCACCCGGAGGATCACCTATCACTCGCATCTTCAGAGTGCTGGCAGGTAAGAACTTCACAGTCAGGGAGTGTAGGAACTTCACAGTAGGGCTTGGCTGTGAACTTCAAGAACTTCACAGCAGGTCTTGGCTGTAACTCCAGGAACTTTGCAGCAGGCCCAGGCTTTTAGTCCAAACACTTTGCAGCAGGCCCTGGCTTTTTATCCAAAAGCTTCGCAGCAGGAACTGGCTTTTAGTCCAAAAACTTTGCAGCAGGCCCTGGCATTTTATTCAAAAACTTTGCAGCAGGCCTGACTTTAAGTCCAAAAGCTTCGCAGCCCTCTGGCTCTTTATCTCTCGCAATTTCTTAGCCCACCCCACTAAGAAACTGTTTGGAGTCATGCTTGGATGCTGCATGGCCCGGAGGGCTGTGCAGTGGCCTCTCTTAATAAAAACCTTTGCAGCAGGGCCTGGCTGTAACTTGAAGAAGGTCACTTCCTCTGTCCGAACATGGAATGTATTGTTGTTAATTTGATTTAATATTGTTCCCTGTCAGTGCTTTGTCCTGTTCCGTTGGGACAGTACTAGGTTTCAGCTGAGTCTTGCTGCATACTGCGTCCAGCTGCTAGGGTCATCCATTGTTTTCGGATCCATCTGATGGTGTGTTTGGTCGTGTCGACCTAGCAGCTCGACCTTGCAATTGCCACACCATAAATGTTTGTTTGTTGGTTTGTTATACAGCTGTACTCCGTACCCGATGGTTGCTCATGTGTACCAACTTTTCAAATCTTGCAGTAAGGAAGATGTTCCTTGTCCACAGTGGCTCGCTGTATGATTTCCTATAAAACGGGAGTTATCATTACACCTAGGAGCCTCTTGCACGATCCCTCCCGTGAGATCGATGCACCTTTTCTTGGCGTAGCTCTCCTTCTCTTTAAAAAGGAGTGAGTCTGATTATCCGGATTACCAGATTACCAACTAGCCCAGAAGGACTGATGTCCTGCTTTTGGACTTGTGTGCAGGTGGATGGAAGAACAGGAAGAAGACTCTTCCCAGTGACCCTCGTGAACTTTATGAGCCAGCTGAAGTGGGCAAAGGCGCAATGACTGTGAACTTCAGGATGGTTCACACTGAGGGCATGAAGTGAGTGGCGGGAAAGATCATGCCAGTAGGGGCAGAACCCTGCCATTATGCCCTGCCAATTCTGCCAGCAGGGGAAGGGATTGGCAGCTTTGGGGCAATCCACTGATTAAACATGCAATAACTAGGATATTCTACTGCATTAATTGATGTATGAGGAAAACAGTATGTGATCAGAGAGTAACTAGTTACACATCAGTGAGGAGACGGATTCATCACTCTACCCTGCCATGATTGGCAGTAATTTGACTGAACGCTGGCAAACACCCATAATGCCCTGCCGTCTGGGGCAGGGCTCCGCCTTTGCTCACACAAGTAGTGCACCGTGCACAAGAGGCCATCCAGAGTAGAAAAAGTATATAAGCCCTACCATAGTCCTAACAGTTCTGCTTACATTCAAAGCTCATGTCTAAAAATCTTACACTGGCTGTCACCACCCCACCCTAGCTGTAACATGGCCCTATAGCTTTTGTCCGCCAAGCTCTTGACTAAGTACCACTGCTGCTGCTGTGCTCCCTCCCTATTAGCTCAATGCAACGAGTCACAACTGGGATAACGGTCCATTCGCCCCAGCCCACCATCTACAGCACCTTTCTATAGAGGAACAGCTTGTTTGCATGCAGAATATGCGTGACTAACGGCTGCTATCATTATCAGCATTGTCATTGTTGTTAGAAAAGTTGACGTTATAATGATTGTTATCATACTATATCTCATGCTGTTGCTGTAATCAATGCAGGTCCCTAGACAAGGCTGCCATAAAGGCAACTGATCCCGTCAAGCATCAAGTCTCAGTGACTGAGGTGGAGGAGACCAAGGCCTTCTTGCGCCTGATGCCCATCTTTTGCTGTGTCATCATTTGGCAAATGTGTTACGACCCCATTTTCACCCTGCTGCCGTACCCCGGAGATGTGATGGATCGGCAGATGGGCAGCTTTACCATCCCTGCCTCTTCCATCTCTTTTGCCAACACCTTTGGAGTGCTGTTCATGGTGACTTTCTATGATGTGGTAAGTCCGGTGGTGGGGGGCAAAAGGTTGGAAAAGGCGAATAAATGCAAAGATGCGAAGAGGTAAACCAGAATCCCATATGTGTTAGGGGGTGGTTAGGGGCAGATGGTGGCGGTGGGTGGAGGGTAAGGGAGGGGTGGGGTGGGTGGGTGGGTGGAGGGTAAGGGAGGATTGGGGTGGGGTGGGTGGGTAAGTGGAGGATTGGGGTGGGGTGGGTGGGTGGAGGATTGGGGTGGGGTGGGTGGGTGGGTGGAGGATTGGGGTGGGTGGGTGAGTGGAGGGTTGGGGTGGGGTGGGTGGGTGGAGGATTGGGGTGGGGTGGGTGGGTGCATGGAGGGTTGGGGTGGGTGGAGGGCCGGCGGGCTTAATGCTGCAGCTTGATGGTTTGCTTGAAACATGGCATCTCGCTGCAGCCGCCTGCATGAAGTCTTTCAGTCCAGTCCTTTCCAGGATCGGAGCATGTTACTGTTCCTCTAAAAAGAATGAAACCAGAAATCACTGCTGCCAACGTGCCTTGTGTTTTGAGGGTTTAGGGGCATGGCGGCTAATGGTGGGCATCTGTACTGCGCTCTCGTGGGTATAGCTTTAGTGGTGCTGTTGTAGCAGTACCAATGCTGCAGTACAGATGCTGCAGTCGCAGGCCTCCTCTACCACCTTGGCAGTGAACTCATAGCGCTGCTATCCCATGGCGAGGGCCTCATCTCCTGCTCTGTATCTCCATCTCCCAATCAATGAATTACTTAATCAATGAATCAATACGCAAGACCAGCTATGCCAATGGCCAACCCAACCCAGGCCATCAACACAAGGCTCCTGATCACAATCTCCCAATATTCCGCAACATGTCATTTGCAATTGAAGTAATTCTTTTCAGCTTGGCATTGAGCCAGGGCACCAGCTCCTAGTCCCGGCATCCTTTACTTTTATCCTGCCACCATCTGCACAAAAGTTGACCAGGCCATTCAGTGCAGTGGTAACCAACATCCGATTAGGTAGCAGAAGGCCAATTATGGAATTTGTTTGGGGTGGTGATTGCATTTTGCTTTTTTTTGCTGCACCCTGCTATTCTCTTTTCCATGAGCACATGACAGACCCCTGCTCTCCTTCCACAGTCTCCCCTGCTTTGATTACCTGTAACCGATCTCCAGATCAGATATGGCAATATGCCCTGCTACTTATATGACCTCTAGCATCGAGGTGGTGGCCCTTTGTCCATTCTGGTACGTCTTTCACTCCGCACTAACCGTGTCATGCCGTTTCCAGGACCTCGCCTGTCATATCTCTGTCGCATCACTCTACCCTGCTTTGATTGATTGTATCAACCTCCAGGCAAGCTCTTAGTCGAACCTAGCGCCCCATCATAAACTGTTTGTGCAATTCTTTTGATGTGATTGTTCAGGTGATCGTGCCCTTGACTAACAAGTTCAACAGGCCTATCAGTATGACCACGCGGATTGGCATCGGCTTCGTTGTACAGATCCTGGCCCTCACATCAGGTATGCTCAGTCTTCTATGTGGTTAGGGCTTAAGGTTGTAGATCACATTTAATACAATCTTGCATATCTCCATTGTGGGTAGAGCTTAATGGTGTAGTTTGATTATACAAAGAGAACTCGCTCAGAGCCACGTTATAAGAAAGCACATTTTGCTATGGCATGTTATGAAATGATGTAGGATGCGCTACTGGGAATCTGGGGGCTGTTCGCTGCCAATATCTGGCCTGCAGATTTTTGCAGCCATGCAGCTATAACCCAATCGTTTTGATGACGTTGTAACCTGTACCCAACCTCCTTAATCTCCCCAAATACATGGGTCTTTTTGATAGTGCATTGGACTTACCTGAATACGTCACTTCACATCTGGTGCGCATACGTTCATCAGGCTATGCCTGTTTTTGTTCATCCTTCTTCTGCCTATGATTTGGGTTTGTTTGGCCGAAGGTTGGGTACAGGTAATCAAAGCAGGGGAGAGTGATGCGACAAGAAAAGCAGGGGTTTGTTTGGCCATTGGCAGAGCTTTTATAATAATTTAATTAGTTTATTAATGAGTTAGTTTTACCTCCCTTGCGATTATTAGCATGCCTACACTCTCTAATTGTGTCTCCTTTCCTCATGACAACAGCTGCCCTGATCGAGATGGGTCGCTACAAGATCGTGGAGAAGGCTGGCCTCCAAGAGAAATATGATGCAGACATGAATCCGGACAAGTCCCCCACCGACCCTCAGTACACTGAGCCAATGAGTATCTGGTGGCAGGCAATCCCTTACTTCCTATTAGGGGCAGCCGAGGCCTTTACCAACGTGGGTGTGATGGAGCTGTTCTACACCCAGGTTTCAGTGGGAATGAGGGCTTTGGGTACTTCCTTCTACCTCCTGACGGTGGCGATCGGGACATACCTGGCCACCGCGTTGAACATCATCATTGGTGCGATCAGCCCTAATGATCCTTGGGTGGCAGATAACCCGATGGAAGGTCACTATGACTGGTGAGTAATGAGAGAGGAGGGGTGACAGGGGACCATCTGATTAGCTCCCAAGTTACTGTTTGGGTTGAAGCAAACCCTGAGCCCCAAAGCTAAACCCTAATGACATTTGGGGACGGGGGCTCCTAGCAATGAAGGCTTCCGCTTACCCTCATGCTCTCTGGTAAGGTTGCAAGAAGGCTAAGCTTGGGTGGCTACTTACATGCATAAGGACCTGGAGGTTGGTACAAGTTTTCAAAGCAGGGGAGAGTGCGGACGAGGAAAGCAGGGTCTGTCATGCAGTGCTGAAAGCGAGAAAAGCAGGGTGCAGGAAACAAGGCAGGTTGCAACCAGCACCCCAAACCTAGATCGAGGTCCTAGGTCTTGTCTTCTCCCGTGAGCTGATCGATGAGCTTGAAATGGCTGTACTGGGACCTCCCCTTTACGAAGAGTGTCTTGCCACTGTGCCCAAGCTGTTAACGATTCTTTCACAGGGATGGTAGGAACCCTTGCTTCCGCTGTAACCGTTCAATGCTCCTCCTATGTGTGTTTACACATACAAGCTGTCTCCAGTCGTATCCCGGTTGCTCAGAGCTGCTACAAGGCTGTGCTCTCATTCATAAAATATCCCCATATTCCTAATTGCTGCTGCCTCTGCTGCCTCTGCTCCCTCTGTGGTAGCAACATTCACATAAGTCATGTAATCCATTTTTCATGAATTAAAATGAATTAAAAAAAATTAAATTTTATTTTTTTTATCAAATTTGTCATGTTCTCTACAGGTACTTCTGGGTAAATGTGGTCATCCTCACACTTGCATTCATCGTATACATATTCGTGGCACGTGCGTTTGTTGAGAAGCCCATTATGGATGTGGACGCTGACCCCTTCAACCTGGAGACCCGAGTGGCCTCTGAAATGGCTAATGTGTCCAAGACTTGGCCCAGTGTGCGCCGCGCCAGCCGTCTGAGTGAGATCCGGATGAGGAGCGCGGCTTCTATGTCGGCAAGCAGTGGCGGCCTGCCCACAGCACACCGGGGCAGCGCAATCCTTTCTCAGCCTCCTGCTGCACATGCCAGCTAGACAAGGGAAGCCTGGGTGTGGCTGCTGGGTGTGGCTATAAGCTTTTCAAATTGGCGCAGTCGGTTAGCACACCTGGCTGTCACAGGACTCAATTTTGATTCCTTGTCACGTCATTTGTAAAAATCGTAACTTTAGAAGCCTGCAGGCGTGGTGATGGGTGGGGGGTGAGGTGCAGTGTGCACATGCTTCAAAACCTGGCCAAAGGAAGGGAGTTCTTCTTTGTCCGCACTCTGCCCTGCTCCTGCTTTTGTTTGCCTGTACCTATACAGAAGGGAGCCTGCCTGAAGGGTAGGGTGGGATAAGGTCTGGTGAATGACCAGGCTAAAATGGGATTCTGTTTGGTCAATGGGGTGAGGTGCAGTCTGTAATGTGCTATGCATAACCAAGGGTTGCACAACGCACCTATGCACATGGTTTGTTCACAATAGGGCTGAAGGGGGATGGCTGCCGTTAGGGCTTTGGTTTGGGGGTGAAGTTACAAAAAGCTTTTGTGCAATGTTGTAACCTCTTTCACGTGCACATGGAAAGATTGCACTTTTTGCCACACCTTCCAAGGTGGAAGTGTACCATGGACAAAAGGGGGTGTTCTTGCAAAATCGCAAGCTGCAGGAAAATGTTGTTTTTCTTCCAAAGAGTGGCTATTTCTTTGACGCTGTATCCCTTGTTACAAAGGGCTGTGTCTCTGGGTAACGGGGCAATTTGCAAGTGTGTAGGTGTGGCTGAATTAGTTTGGGTTTTGGGGTGGGAGGCAATGCATGTGAATGAGTTTACAAACGGCTAGAAGGGTGCGCCGGCAGTAGCACACATCTGCTGTCGGTCCAAAGCTGATTCCAAGCAAGCACAGTAGTCCTGTAGAGCACTTTGTTGGGTGCTTAGAAAGTGCTTAGTCAGGGGTCACCCGCTGTCACCGGCAGGGGTGACATAGGTGTCCGGGGGTTACATTTTACAGGGGGTGTCTTTTTGTGGGTGGTGTGGCTTCTGCTACTAGTATGTGCAAGGGCGATGTTCTGGGTTTTGGTCCTTTTTGTACAACAGACTCACTTTGCGGGTCACCCGATGATACCAAAGCCTGTCACCTGGTTGAGAGTGGCTTTTACGGGAGGGGAGCTTCAGTGGCAGATAAGTACAGGCCAAATTGTGCTGCTCTTCTTTGGAAATGCCATTGTCAACATACCCTTCAGTGAAAAACGTGTTTGCCAGCAGCTTTTGGTTTTGAGGCAAAACTGCCTAGCAGTCCATTCAGTTAATTGACCTTGCGAGTTGTTTGGTTGTAGGTGTATGTACTGTATGCAGTATCCCATAACCATACTCTAATAGGGTTACGTACTGTACCTTTTCCAATTGTTCGAGACAGGGGGTGGGGCCGGACCAGGGCCCTTTGAGCCAGTGTCATATATGTCAAATGGGGCAATCCTACGCACCAAGCAGGTCATACCATAGCATGTGATTAGCCTCTCAAGTTAACAAGCAAAGTCAGGGTTGGGTTTTTCCTGGGGAGCCAGACTTTTGATTGCAAATGGACTGACACATCATTTACATGTTGGGATGGATGGATGAGTGCTTGGCATTTTCCCAGCAGGCCACCGCAGCTGTGTTTGGAACAAAGCAGGAAACTGTCGAGCATGCAATCTGCTGCACAATTTGCTTTATGTTGTGTCTGGGTTGAGCCTGGCTGCTAAGTCTGTTTCTGCTGGGTCAGTACTGAGTAACCACACTCCGCACACACTCAGGCTGAGGAACCGGTACCTGCTATGTACACTGCATGCATGGTGACAGTACAGCACGCTATATGAAGTGCATGCGGGGGGGGGTGCTGGCTGGGTTTTTTTCAGCTGTGTGCTGAAGTGCGTGCTGCTTGGATGGGTTGGGTAATTTGATGCAATCCTGTGGATATGTACGATGTGTGCTGGTAGGGGGTGATAACAGACTACGTGCACGAGAAGCTGGAGGCGTGGCCTCATGAGCCGGATCGTTGTGGGTGTCTGGCGGAAGTGTGTCCGTCCTCTGGTCATGGCTCTGAACATTAAACAAAAAAAAACAAAAAAAAATTTAAGGCATTATTACAGCTACACACATGCATGTTTGAGCCACGCATGGTTGGAGTCATGCTTGGGTGCTGCACGGCCCAGAGGGCAGTGCAGTGGTCTCTCTTAACACATGCATGTTTGAGCCAGTACCTATGTATGGCAAATTATGTGACAGTACAGTTTGCATGTATGGCTGTGTTTGTAGGCATGGAAGATCAGCACATACAACACGCACATGATTTAATATGTATAAGGCTAATAGTGAGGGCTGCATGCTCATGAGCTAGGGGTCTCTCACAGAGTACACATGCATTGTTTCGGCACATGTGTGCAGCTTTTATGCCTGGATGACAGCTACATGGGTTCATCTCCATACATGCCCAAACATACATGTGTGGCCAGTTCAGCGCTAAGACATTTACGCCACCCCGTGCATTTGGTCATGTGCTGATGATGAGTGCGGGGTGTCACTGGGTAAATGGGAGTCAGGAGAGTGCCTCATTGAATTTTGAAACCCCTGGTAGTTACTCCGCTGGGTTAACACATGCGTAATGCACTACTGCGCTACGTGGGAAGCGGCTTTCCCTGCCAGGCTGGCAATGCCATCAAGAGTGCAAAGGTAGCTTACTTCAGGTTAGCTTACAACGTTGTAGTATCATGCCTGGGAGCTAAGTGTGCGGCTAGAGTTTGCGCCACTCCGTCGATGGCTCTAGACTGCCTGACTGGGTCACTGAGCTTTGTGGGACCCGTCCGAGGCTCCGAGCCCATGCGGCTGCTCTCAGTCATGGTATGTTGGGATACAATCGCGCCCGCGCGTTCTGAGGACCCCATTGTGAGCCTCTTGTCTGTGAGAAACTTTGAGCATCTCCTGTGGTACCAGCATGAGGACTCGACTCACAGTTCGCCAGATACGCCCGCAGGTAGTGTGGATCAACAATCGCTCCTTCGGTTTGGAAGAGCACGATCAACCAAAATGCAAGAGCAGCTGTGCCAATGACGGGCCAACCAAACCAGAAAAACTGCTGGTTAAATCCATCACGACTTTACTCCTGGCCAATCAAGGCTAGGTTATAGCATAATCATACACTCTTTACCTTATCCAGCGCATCCACACTATGATACTGGCCTGCTGGACGACCAGACAAGCAACTCAACTCGATAGTCAAAGACGTGGAAGGGGTATACTGAACTGCACCAAATAAACAGAACGAGTTGCTACAGGCCCCCTGGTCGACCAATGGCCGACTCTTGGTCGGCGACAAACTGCCAATGACCGGTCACTCGGTCGGCCAATGAGGTCCGCTTGGTCGTCCTAGTGGCCAACCTTGGTCGGTTTGCCGACCAAGGACCATCGACCGGTCATTGGCCGACCAACCTTGATCGGCTCGTTGAGCCACACAGTATACAAAAGCAGAGCCACAACCCACAAAACGTATCAACGCGTAGCAAACACAACCAATAGGCACCTGCCCCACAGCCAAAAGGGCTCTATGCATACGGGGATTCTGAAGAGACCCCCAGTGCCACCAACTGGCATGACGACTTCCAGCTGAAATCATGGCTGCACCCTGCAAACAGTCATACCCAAGCATGGACAGTACCCACCTAGTGACTTCAAACAAGCATTTTTATCAACCAGTTCCTACTCATCAGACAAATCACCAGCCGATGATGATCGGACTCGCTCCGAATCAAACATATCAAAGAACCTGAGTACCTGACCCCTGGGAACACTAAGACCTCTGGAAAGTCCACCGCATCAGTGTCACCACACTGGTGGCAATACTAACAGACACGAACGCACACAGCCACATACTTGACCAAGCCCAAGGGAGTAACACGTAATACGGCCAGTGGCAGACAGTGCCCACAAGACAGCATACCTTAGAAAAGACAACACTGTTGCTCCTTTATAACATCCAGGAACCGCGGTCTGCCTGTTCGCTAGCACATTGGGCTCTGCCTTACACAGGACAGCATAACGCTGCATGATTAACAGCTCCAGTAGAGACAAAGATTACTAAATGGCCCATCAAAGTAGGGTGCCTGTAGAGGCTATGCCAACGACGCCAAGGAGCAAGCATAGGCTCCAACGGCATACTCAAAGTACATGCCTGGGAGTCTAAAACTGGCTTCTACCAGCCCACTATTGATCCCTTGCTACTCAGCCAATGCATGTCACGCCAGCCCAGTTTGCCATGTGTTCACCAATTGACCCAGCAAGCCAAACAGCTCCCTGTCCTAGTAGCAGGGGGGGGGGGTAAAAAAAGATGATACATGGCCTTGAGTAAAGCAATGGTTTGCTTGAGGCCATATATCACCCTTGTTTACCCCCCCCCCCCCTGCTACTAGGACAGGGATGCCCAACCAAAATTGGTGCCTTAGTTCAGTAAAAACCACGCTACTAAAGCACATCACCTTAGGTTATGCTCTTTTGCTGCAGCTGCACCATTTGCCTCCAAGCCAGGTAACCAGAACAACACTCCACAAAGTCCACGTGTCCCATCCGCAAAACCCTATTCAGTCCCAGACGCCCCATTTGCCTTGGATGCTCCACCAAATACCACAGCCTCTCCAGCTGCTCGGGACCACATCCAAGCACAGCAGTAACCAATCTCACCCTGTTCCCCTTCCCCCTTGCATCCTCCAGATCCTCCGCCCACCTAGCCCTCTTCTCTGCCACTCTTTCCACACCTCTCCAGCCCTCCCACATCTGCTCTTCACTCAACAACAGCACCTCCGGACACCTCGCCACAAAGCCCCGCACCCTCCTCTCCCTCCACCCTAACCACTCCCCAAGCTCCTCCCTCATCACATCATAAGCCCCCACCAACCGCCAATCTGGCACCAACAGCAGCTCAGCAGACAGCCCCCCCTGCCCCTCCACCTCCCCTACCCCTCCACCTTCCCCCCGCCCAACGACACCTGCCATAATCGCCTGCACAGGCTCTAACCGGAGCTCCTCCTGCAGCCACCCCAATGTCCCCTGCAGCTGCTCCGTTGTCACATCCAGGACCTCTGGCACAGCAGCTAGGGTTTCATACGCTACCTCAGGACCTAGAAGCTCCTGTAGCAAGTCCCACCCGGCCTGTAACCGTGCTGCTGTAGCACCCAAGGCGCTGGCAAGAGCTTTACTGCTACTGCCACCACCAGCAGCGTTAACAGAAGCACCTAGATCAGCAGGGGAGGATCCTCCCTGGGCCAAAGCTGCAGGTGATACAGTAGCAGGGCCACTGCGGTCAACCCTGCTGCTGCTGTTGGGTGAGTTGCCATAGGGGCTGCTGCTGATAGCGCTGCTGCCCATGCTGATGTTGCTGTTCAGTGCAATTCCATCAATGCTGCTGCTGCTGCTGCTTCTGGCCCTACTGCTGCTGCTGCTGGTATTTCTGATGGAAGGCTCCACACCTGTCTGTAGGAGGTACTGCAGGGTCTTTGGTGGCAGTGGCATGCCCGTCAGGCTGTGGAAGACGAGGTTCAATTCGCTGTAGCATAAGGCTAGCAGGTTGAGGGGCAGGTGGAGGAATGGGTGGAGGGTGCGAAGCAGCTGCTGGGGGGAGGCATGGGGCAGCAGCTGCTGTAACTGAAGGGTGCTTGTGGACAGGTGGCTGCAGGGAGGGGGAATGGGTGGGAGGGAGGGGGGGAGGGGTTGTGAGTGGATAGATGGGATACTTCCAAGCTTAATGAATGCTGAGGTGAAGCTGGGAAGGAGGGCGAATAAAAGGGGAGGAGAAGGGATGTTGACGCACTCCACTTGTTGCGTCCAAGTCGTTTTTAGAGCCTTGATTGGCACTATTTCATCATGCCCAGACCTCCCACCCACAGAGCGGGGGTGGGAGGTCTGGGCAGCAGCTGCTGCACAGATGCATGTTGCTAGGGAGGTGACTGCAGGGAGGGATGCTCCACTTTCCTCTTATCCCTCCCCCTCCCAGGAACAGGGGAGACAGAGGAGCTTGACGCGGTCAAAGCTGGCTAGCAGATGTAGACAATGTCAGAACGGAAGGCAGGACCTGATGTGCTGATGGACGTGCGCATGAGTCACTCAGAAGACAGTCCGCATCACTAGACTGCTGCACGTGCTGATAGATGGCGATACACAGGCTGAGTGTCGTTGAGGACAGTGTAAAAAATGCTTACAGTGTGGGGAGACGCTAGCCGATACTGCACTTCAGAGGCCCTTTGGTACAGTCCGTAGAACCAGATGCATGGAAAGCATCACGCTTACAGAGCGTTGCCAAGTGTTTGCAGTGCCCAGTCCACAGGCATGGCAATCTACATGACTGATCATACTCTTACCTAGGGGAATGAGCGAGGACAAGAGGGTCTGTTTTGATCAAGCGTGCAGCATCTAAGCCCTGCACCTGCTGATCAAGCGATCGAAGAGCCACGACTCGGCTTCGTAGGAGGGGAGCATCACACTGGAGGCCTCCAGCTCGAACAAGCAGTAGGATATCTTCTGTGGTGTCTTTGCCCAAGGATAAGGGCTTCCTGTAGTTCAGCCATAGCAGCTCAAAGTCGTCGAGGGGATTGGGAGACGCCACTGATATTGAAAGCTCCCAGCCGAAGGGGACCTCAGAGGATAATCTGGCAGCACGAGGACTAACCAATCCTGCTCTAGAGGGAGAGACTTCCGAGCTCCTGGGAGCGTTTGTCGACAGGAAGCAAGATTTGACGGGGAATAAGATTCTAGGCCTTAAGCCGTAAATGTTCTGCGCCTGTCGTGTACAGAGCATCAACTAGATTGCTTCAAGGCTTGGTCCTAAGGTATAGGCATGTGGTGCATACAAATCCGCCGAGACTTCCCAGTAACACTGACATGACTAAAATAATCATGGAAGCAGGCGGAATCTTGGGGGGATTGGGCGTGCGCTGCAAGATTTTCCGTGCATTAGTGTATGCATCAGTGTATTGCTTGTTGCGGAGCCGCTGCTGTACAGGAAGATGAGCAGGCAGAGATGCCATCTCCGAATCTTTCATGTGACCTTTTCACGAAACTAGAGTCGGCGGAACCAGCAGAAGCTCCTTTGCTGTTCCAACCTCATTGGGGAAGTGCGAACTGTACATTGCTTTAAATCATTGCATTGGATTGGACGAAGGTCCTGGCAGCTGATCCACCAGCGGGTTGGCACTCCAAAGATCACCGAAATGGCTTACCGGCTTCAACCTGCCGGACATGGCGCCTCTGCGCAGATCCGACACTCATCTGGCAGCCGCACATTGCGCCCTCACACAGTGTGTGCCCCAAAAATCGCAACCGCGGCCAGTCAGGCCCGTCCACTGCTCTTCACCCAAAGCTGCCCCATTCCGAGACATTTCGGAGTGTCGAGGGCTGTCCGTGCAGATCAAGACACCACAACACTGGATAATGCAGCAGTGCAGCTCATTTCAGCTTTGACCAAGGAGGTCGACGCAAAGCTCGCAGACACCATCCGCGATTCTACGAATGCTGCAGCGGAGCTGGATTTCAGTGTCGAGAGCGAGCTACGGGACAAAGTTCTTACTGGCATTGTCAAGCTGTCGAAGGGCCTTTTGGAGCGTGAAACGGAGGTAAGCAGTACCGCAACGTTTTCCCTTCCTCCCTCCCTCCAACTGCGAGGTGCAGACCTCTGCAGGCAGCTCGATTCCACGGACAAGGCGGGGTATAACTAACGTAGTAATGGGCAAATGATTCCCAACGCGCCTACTTATTGCCTTCTGAAAGACTAATTCTGTGGTCTCTCCTACCTCCATCCCACAGCACATGTATGGTCCTTGTGCCTCTAGTTCTTACACCCTTTTCTGCTCGCCCTTCCTGCCCTGCTCCCTCCAATAGGTGCGGCTGCTGCTGCTGGCTGCCCTGTGTGGCGAGCACCTGCTGCTGCTGGGTCCCCCTGGTACCGCCAAGTCAGAGCTTGCACGTCGTTTGAGTGGCATGTGTGGTTGCGATTACTTTGAGCGCCTGCTCACTCGATTCTCAGTACCAGAGGAGCTTTTTGGCCCCTTGTCCATGAAAGGTGAGAATGGGCTCCCTTTAGCTGGTATTCTACGATTTGGATTCACAATGAAAGGGCATGCATGCTCTTTGTGCTATAGCAATGAGCACCTGCAGCCTTATCATGCTCTAAAAGATTGTCAGTACAGCAGAACAAGGCGGAATGGAAGGGAACAAGGGAAAAACAGGGAGGAACAAGGTAGCAGCAGCTGTACAGTAGCAGCTTCAAGAATCTGTGAGTGGTCATAGATGCAAATGCCGATAGACTGTGGGGATTAAAGACATGGCCCCTGTACTTGAAGCTACTTTCCACAGCCTGAAGCAGTGCATCACAACATTGCTGCAGCTGGCAAATTTGCAAGTCCTGGGCTGCCGCTGCTTTCAGCGGGTTCCAGTGGTCTTGGCTGCTATTCTTAGACAGCCCCTTTACCTACCTTCACAGGCACAGCCTAAGGTCTTGTCTATAGACCATTGCTTTGTGCCAAGACCGCAATATCCTTCAATCTTGATTTCACTGAGCTAGCGTTGTGACACTGCGGTTTGCAACAGCATCTTCACATAATGATACATGACATGTAAAAATATATATGGGTGACGAAATTTGATGGTTGTTTGATGTTTATACTCTTTTCTGGTTGCAGGCCTTGAGAACGATCAGTACATTCGTCAGACGGACGGCTACCTGCCCACAGCCGAAGTGGCCTTCGTGGACGAAATCTTCAAGGCTAACAGCGCTATCCTTAACTCCCTGCTAACTCTCCTGAACGAGCGCCTTTTTGACAACGGCAACCAGAGGCTGGAGACCCCGCTGCTGTGCTTGGTGGGGGCAAGTAATGAGCTGCCGGAGTCTGAGGAGTTGGACGCCTTGTATGATCGATTCCTGATCAGAAGGAAGGTTAATCAGGTAGGAGAGAGATGGGTTTGGGATCTAAGTTTGGGATGTGGTTGCAACCTGCTTTGTTCGCTGTACCCTGCTTCTGTCGCTTTCAGCACTGCATGACAGACCCTGCTATTCTCGTCTGCACTCTCCCCTGCTGTTATTACCTGTACCAACCTCCAAGATGGCTTTGGGAAGGGAAGCTGGCAACGGGTGATGCTGATTGGGGAAGAAGTTTGCGATTGGAGTTATAGCTTCACCAGGTGTTTGGCCGATAGGGTTCAGGGAGGGGCGTTGGGACTGGGCTGGAGTGTGGTGTCTGCTGCTTTATACAGCCTTTGAAAGTTGACTCTCTGAAGTACCTGTTATACCCTACTATAGGAGTGAGTTGGCAAACGCTTTTGCCAGGATGGCAACTCTTGCCTTACTGGTGATGCTGCTACAGCTGTTGCCTGATGCTGCTGCGCTATTGCTGCTGCCCCTGTTGTGCTGCTGCTCATGCTCTTGATCTATGCTCACTGATGAGCAACACTGCTTGAAGCTACGAGGATGCTAGATGCTTTTGACTCTCCCTCGCCCAGCTTTCTATCTTTTCAAGTGTCCAGGTGGAAAGCAATTATGCACCATTGCACTCCATTCAGAGCAGAGCATACGGCAGGCCCACAAGTGGGAATCTTTGTTCCCTGCATCCTGCTTTATTCGTCCCAGCAGTGCATGACAAACCCTGCTTTTCCTGTCGCATTACTCTACCCTGCTTTGATTACCTGTGCCCAATCTCCAAGTGGGAATCTGATCCTTGTAACGCATTGCTCCCCTTCAGATAGAGGGAATGCATCTTTGGCAGGCGCAGCAGCCCACCCTAAAGACTTAATTTTAACATTCCCCTGTAGGTATCAAACGCCCAAGTTGCGAAGCTAGCTCGCCTAGCTGCAGGGAGACCAGCAGAGGGCGAAGCAGCAGCAGCAGCTGCAGCAGCAGCAAGCAGTAGCAGCAACGGCAGCAGCAGCAGCCCTGCCGGGCCGGAGCTCGTCATGGATGACTTCAGAAATACTTCTACTGCTGCTTATGGCTCGGTGGATGTGCCGGACAGTGTGATCGATGTGTTGGTCGACTTGAGGGTGTTCTTGCAGGACAAGTGCGAGCCGCCGATTTACGTGTCAGATCGGCGGTTTATGAAGTCTGTGCAGATGCTACAGGTAGGGGCTGGGTGTGGGGCCTAGGAAGGGGAGGGGACAGAGGGGCCCCGGGGAAAGTGGGAGGTTTATTGCAGGTTTATGCAGGTAGTGGTGGGGGTTTGGTGTGGAATTTGCAGGGGACTGGGTGACGGGGGGCTGGGGGAGGGTTTACGAGGGTGGCAGTGGTAATGGGGTAGAGGAGCGAGGATGATGGGGTTGAAGGGCCCAATATGTGGTGGGCTGATGGCATGAAGTGAGTGGCATTGGGAAGGTTAGAAAAATGCAGCAGGGGAGGTGGAGCGTCAGAGTCGAACATTAGTCTATAATCGGGGGGTAGCATCTAGCAGTCCAGCTCCTCTCTTATGTCTGTAAATCGCCCAGCAAGGCGATGGAGATGGTGCCTGTGCCATATCCATTGCCAATGGGGGGTTGGGGGAGGGGTGGGGGCACCCTCAGGAGATGCCTTAACTTCTGATAGCATTGCCATGGCTGCCCATTCACTAAGGCAGGCAGTGAGTGGGACCCCTTGCCCTCACTTGCAATGGCGTAACACCCACTGTCGCCACTGCATTAAAGCCCTAACCAATATATGAGATAGATCACTGCACAGCTTTCGAGCCGTGCAGCGCCCGCGGCATAACTCCATCCACTTTGTTAGTGTGTGGAGAGCCAAAAAGCCCTAACCAACATGTGTGCCCAGCAGAGGTCCTGACCATGCACTGCTCCTGTACTTGCGCTCGCAGGTGGTTGCATTTGCTGATGGTCGTTCCGCGGTGAATGAGTATGATTGTCTGCTACTGGAGCATGTGTTTGGTAACCGCCCTGATGACAGTCACAAAGTGAGGGAGCATATCCTGGAGACCATTGCTAGCGACCCGGGGCTGCAGCAGACGGAGCTAGTCTTCTTGGGGCTGTTTGGAAGGTGAGGGGGGCAAGGGGCGCAAGAGGGGGGTCGGGCAGGAGAGAGGGGGGGGGGGACAGCGGCGATGTCGGCGTTGGCGGTACAGTCGTGGCTGTATGCCGCTGTTGCTGCAGTATCCTAGAAAGGGGTGGACAGGTAGGGGCTGTTTTGGAGGGGGGGAGGGGGCAATGTGGGGTCGGAGAGGGAAAAGGGAGGGGGGGGGATGGGACAGCGGCGATGTTCGCGTCATAGTGGTGGCTGTGCTGCATTATCTTAGACAGGGGTGGACAGGTAGGGGCTGTTTGGAAGGGGGGGGGGGGGGCAAGGTCCGGGTCGGGGAGAGGGGGAGGGGGGATATAGGGGGCAGTGGCAAGGTCTGGGTCATGGTGGTGCCGTTGGCTATATGCTGCTGTTGCTGCAATCGCGTTGACAGGCTTAGTGACCTTGGGGCTGTTTGGATGATGAAAGGGTAGCGGCAGGGATAGAGGTGTGCAAATGAAAACTATCTTTGGCTCTATGTAATATTTTCGGCTCTGTAGTGCTTTGTAGTGCTGTAGCAGACTGAGCTGGTCTTCCTGGTGCTGGTTGAAAGGCCAGGAGGGGTGGCCCTTATTTTTGCGGGGCCTATGACACATTTGCTATGGCATATCAATAATATAATGATAAGAGGGCTGGCAGCAGGAGCAGAGGGTTGTAGATTATTGCTTCTGTGGCTGTAGGCTGCCTGCTGCTTTACTAGACTGAGCTGGTCTTCTTGGGGGTGTCTGGAAGGTGCGCAGGGACCACATTAGGGAGGGTGGTGGTGGTGGTCTGGGTTGTTAATGGTTGGATGTAGGCTGTTGTTTCTTAGGGACATCGGTTATCAGCTAGAGCCTGTTTGGAAGGTGAGGGGGCAGCAGCAGGGTGGAATTGGGTGGGATGTGGATGGTAGCAGTGGTGGGATGGATAGTAAAGCAGAGGAACGATATCATGTCAAGCATTACAGTACACAACAGGCTGGATAGGGGGGACGCACACCGGTAGCGGCAATACCTATGGAGGTCATGTTTGGTCTCAGTACGGTGGAAAAAAGAGTTGAGTTATGTGTCAAGCGCAAAATATATGTAGTCTCTTCAGGAACTAAAGCTCTCTTCCGCAAAAAGCATAAATTGCTCATCATGCTCCTGTCTTTCCCTCCCAGGGCCTGCCGCTTACTGAGTGAGGCCAGCAGTAGCAGCAGCGAGCTATCTGATGCACGATCAGAGGCAGCTACCTTGGTGGAGTTACTGGAAGACAGGCAGGCAGCACTCACAGGGACCTTGGACAGCCAGTTTGCTGAGATGCGGGCCTCTGTATGGCAGAGTGAAGACTCCTTGCAAGCTTCAGTGCAGGTGGGTGCCTGGGGATGATAGTCAGGAGAGTGCCTCCAAACCCGTGGTGATGCTGGATGGTCACTAGTTGTAACTAGTTACCACTAGTTAGTGGTAACTAGTTGTTAGTAAGATAGGGGCTAGTTATGCAGGCGTTCTGCTGTCCTCCATATGGCCAGCCAAATGGCCAGTTTGTGGTAACTAGTATGTGTTGAGTAATGCATAATGCCCCAAGGGCCCTCCGGACCGTAGCAAAGAGCCCCGCAGCCCACCTCCGGTGCCTTCCTGTGTAACTAGGATGTCTTTATGATCTCAGTGGCTGTCCCTTACGTATCACCTTTTAGCCTTGCAACCGGCTGCATAGCCTTTAGTCGCATTTTCATAGTCTATGTCTGAACATCAACTGCACAGCTGCATGCATCCTCGTGCAGTCGTTGCCTTTGCTGCTGGTACTGCTTGTACAAGAGTGTCGTATCACAAAGGGGCTAGCCTGTGCATTTCATAAGTTCTGTCCAGCATCACTGCTGGTGCTACTGCTGCTTCCCTTGGTCATCCTGCGCATATCACACGATAGGCAAGATAAACGCAGACCTTCCAGTCCATACATTACTATCTTTCCTTGACAGGCGCAATTACTCATATGATTACAGCTGGCTGTATGTGTATTGCTTGTATCGCTCCACATGCCTCTGAATATTGCTGCTCCAACTGTGTGTTAGCCGCTCACTCTTCTTCCCCCTATCCCCCTTCCCCTCCCCAGGCCCTGACTCCCCAGATGTTGGAGAACAAGCGCAAGACAGAGGAGCTGTTGCGTGAGGCCTACATGCTGCAGTCATGTTTGACCCAGGGGACAGCAGCAGGGGTTCTGGAGAAGCTGCTGCCTAAGCGGTACAAGCAGTACCAGAAGGGCATTAGCGGCAAGGTGTAGACATAGTTAATTGCTAAGTGATTCTGGGACGGCGCCTCAGTTTTTTTTATGGATGTGGTGGTGTACACTCAGTGTATTACAGTTTAACGTGTGTCGTCCTGTCTCGGCAATGGATTGAGCAGGGAGTTGTGGTTGCAGAAGTGTGGTTGGTACATACCTAAATGCAGCCGTTGCAGCAAGTGGTCGCATGTTGCAGTTGCACCTTAAGCTGCTTGCTTTAGTGCCCGTTGGCCCAGGCAGTGGTCAGGTGGCGGTGGCCATTCGCTAAGCTCCATCGCGTGTGCATGCAGTGCTAGTAGGTGTGTGAGGCGCTGCTTGCTTGCATCCCGAGTGGGTCAGTCTGCTTGACAAGTATGTTCCATGGCCATCGAAGGCCTTTGAAACCTGGTAGCACGTATGCTACCCTGGATCACGACTGTCCCCGCTCACCTGCTCATCAAGATCCCCTGGTCAGTGGGTCGCCTCAGTTCATAACAGCGGCATGTGTATGGGCGCCCCTGCGATTGTACTGGCATGTTGTTTCTTATCTTGGTCGGTCAATGATATATCCAGACAACGAGAAAACCCATCTAGTTGATGTGCGGCGGGATCATTACCTTCGCTGCCAACCGATCTCGACACCGTACTTGATACCGTTTCAGTTTGGTACTCCGTCCGCAGCAACTGGCTTGATCCGCCCGCGGGCTTTTACACAGTTTGCGCGATGTACCGTTACCGCCTGGCTGCAAGTGTGCCCGTAGCTGCCGTATGCACTGAGGGAGACCCCCTAACTCCGCGCTCCGGTCCGTCTTATCGATCCGCAACTCTTTGTAGTGGCCTCGACGGAGTGACTGGGACTTGCCAATATACCCAGTCAGTAACGACATATGCAAAACTGCTTGAGCTATGTACGGAAATGCATAAACTCCTGGCGCGCCAGCATTACTTTGCATGTTACGTCCACACACGAGCTGCCATGCACGATCCAAGTGCAACGTACCAGAGTGATAAACATACACGCGTTCCAGAAGTCGTAGATGATCCTACAGCAAAACATGTAACATTGACACAGGCGGCAAACACCAACACTTATGGCATTGATGATCACTACGACCAAATCTCAGTTACAACCTCGTCTTTTGCTTCTGGTGGCCCAGAGCCCAGCCAACACAGAAGCAACACATACATGTTCAGTGCTTATACGACCAAAGCAATGTGCAGTGATACTTCCCCAAAAAGGTGAGCAGGGAACCAAATCCTCCGTAACATCCAATGGAATCACATCACAGCACATCAAGCACGGCCTCACACAATCAAATCACAGCCAAATCACAGCGAGCACAGCCCACACAGGTGCCAAACTCATGTGGCTCCTCTTATGTCGCAATGAATCATGCGACCTGAGTGCAAACAAAACCTCCACCCATCCGCCTCATGTTACCAATGGTTACCCCCCCAACCGTTTCATGCCCCAACCCTGGACTTACAACCCTACCCCACAGCCCAAACTACACAATGCTGTTGATGTTTGTCGCGTATCTTTGTGCTCAGCCCATGATATCACAAATCCCGAGGTAACTGCTGCAACAAGCAGCACACAAGCAGGGGTGACACAAGTGCCAACCAACAGGCATGGAGACCAACTCTTTTGCAGACAGCCATGAAGAGATGCAAGCCTGCACCATGGTATGACCCACCCAGAGATGAAGCTTGTTTGCAAGCCATGTAAGCCACTGCCCTTCATCAGTATCCTTGCCCTATGTGGTTCACCCTGCATCAAGAACTGTATGCTGCACCAAACACTTCTCGCTGAGATGGAAGATGCATTTTTGAGGGTGACCCAGGTGACCCATGCCAATATGCTGCTATCACCCACCCATGAACATTCAAAGTGCCATTGGTGGGTAGGGTGTGTTAACACACACATGCCAAGAATCCAGCAACCGCTGCAGCAATACAGTGCCCTGTGAGAATTTCTTTACACCCATCGGGGCAAATGCCTCCCATAACATTGACATCGTCTGAACAAGAGAAGCTAACATGCTGTCCTTACTACACAGCAGAACACAACACATGCCACATCCTGGAAGAACCATGCACGATGAGACAAGACTATAAAACTCTAGAGAACCAGAGATTATAAAGAACACCATCCCAGGCTTGCTACAAACACTTACAGACAGTGGCCACCCCATAGCTGGACTTTCCATGACGAGCCGAGAGAGAGGATGAAGCTGCACAACAGCACAGCCTGGGTCACAAATGGAAAAAGCACACACTACCAGACATTCTACCCCCTGGACGCCCAGACAGTTCTTGATTCTTATTGTGGAATAAAGATATAAAGCAAGATGATAGAAAGCAAGCGCAGGAGCATTACACGTGTGTGCCAGGTGCATGTAATGCCCAGACTGCACCATGCAACATTATGACTGATCATGCTGAATCAATACCTGCAGGGCTCAATTTCTTTCATAATGCATTTGAGGGCTCCTTCACCTGCTCGCGAGCGCTGCCCAGTGTTTCTCCTACGCCACCATCAGACATCCACACATCCAGTGACCTTAACACTGACAGTAGCACTACACAAGATGTGCCCCTGCATGCCGTCTTGCAATGGACACAGACACCTCCACAACTCTCCCTGAATCAACCACTGCAGTTCAAAATGCCCCAACCGATGACGATAGTCAATTGCCAAAATGCATAATCGGTCACCCAGATCGTAACGATACCACCCACAGGCCCCATATCTAGGGCTAAATCAATCCCGCCTAGGTCAAAGACTCTGAGTAAAGTGTTGTCACAGCCCCCATGGCTACTAGGAGAACAAAGACCCCAAGCCACCCACCCCATTCCCGCATGGCACACAACCTAATGCAGGCTGCATCTTCCAAACATCTATGGGCTGCACACAACATCTTGCTCCGCCAAGACAATACGTTGGCGATAACGTCCCATAATTCAGCCTCCCACCCATCAAACCAGCTTTCCCAACCGTCAACCAAGTACAGTTGGCCCTTGAAGGCAGCTGCACAGTGTGGGCAGTCACACTGTGAAAATTAGAACCTTAACACAGCAAACCCCAGTGCACAAAGCCGCACAGCACAGGGCTGAGGACCTGTACATACTTGTACAGTTGTTACAAGGAGCAGTTGCCATGTGACAGCTTGTGATTGAGCGGCCATTACAGCCGTATGGTCACACCACCTGCACCCACCAAAACAGACTTCCGCTGGCCCAATCAAGCAGTGCACAGGGACTGCGCAGCAGGCGAAGACGTGAAGCTATTGTTCAATCAAAGCGCCTTACACAGGCTAGCAAGCGCGACCACCATTGGTGGTGTGGCCCATGCTGGTGCCTACTTAGCTGGCTGCCTTGGTCTGCTGCTGCTGCCGCTGCATCGCGCCTTGCCTGCTGCTGCTCGCTGCTGTGGGGTACGGCAGCCTGATGGTGATCCTGATCTGCCTGGCCGCCCCGGCCACCACTGCTGCTACCGCCGCTGCTGCTGCTGGCATCAAAGGAACTGCCCCGGCTGTGCACCTGCCCATGGCCCCAGTCATCCCCATGATTGAAAGCCTCTGCATGCACATGCGCCACATGACGTTCACAGGAACGAGCTGCGGTGGGGGACTCAGGGCCCTCAGGCCGCACACCTAAGTCTGAGCCAGAGGAGCAGCCTGCGTCTGGGGTGCTGGGGGCAGGTGCCTGGCGCTTTGCCTCCTTCAGCACGCGCTTGGCTGCTGTGATGGAAGCGCAGTACGCAGCTGCATCAAACGCCTCCAAGCCTTTCAGTGCCATCTCCTCACCTGTGGCAGAAAAATGAGGAAACAAGCGACAAAGGATCAGTATACTTGAGTGATTCCTAATGGGTTTAGCTACCACAAAAAATCAGCGGTGTCTTAAGCATTTTGATATGGTATGATGTAAATCTTGCTGGTCCAAAGATTTTACCAGCCCTAAGGCAGTGCAATATCTCAAGCCCTATGCGAAAGCACGGCAAATGCATGAGTGTTCCACTGGAGGGATTAACTGATCTGCTTCAGCATGCAGCCTGCCAGGGGCTCAAAGAGGACATTCATTCCAAAGGACCACGTCCGGTCCAAACAAACAGCCTCTTGTTAGCTACTTGCTATACAAAAGCAATGTTGAGGGTCTTGATGTTCCTGATCCTTATGGGAACATGGCAGAAGCAGCAGAACCTTCAGAAGCAGCAACCTGCTGGCCAAGAAAGCACACAAGAGTTATTCCTTAACTGCTCTATTAATCTAGTCATGACTCCCGGGCACCACGCAGGAGTACACAGGGGAGCCTAAGTGATCCACAACCGCACAAGCCCTTCAACAGGCCCCTTGCTGCACATACTGCACGCACCAGTATCAGGCGAGCGGCACAAGAAGGTGACTTGCGAAGCACTGGCCACCTTTATGCCAATAGACTGCAGGGTTTCCAGGAAGTGCTGTAGGCCGTCGGGTCCCGGGTTGTACGTTATCTTGTGGGTCACGCCCCGATAACGGACAGACATCACGCTGGCTGCTGGCCTCAGTTCATTGGGCGTAAGCGCTGGTCGCCAATCAGGCAAGACGCTGCTGCAGAAGCGACATCTGGTCTCTTCACTGTAATACAAAACGAGAAAGAAGCGTTGTAAGTAATGGCACCGATGCGGGCAGGGCTTGGAATGGTCAACATCTGGGAGCGTTCTAAACTCACTTTCTGCCAGCAGACGTCAGCTGCCACTTCGCCAAGCATGCCGCATGCACCGTCCGCGGACATGAACAAGGCTTTACAAGGGGATATCCGTCCCTGGGGCCATCTAAACATATCCAGCAGGTATCATGCTCGTCCTCTAGTGGGCCGTGACAAAGAGCACCCGCTGTGCACGAGGAAACCTCTGTTGCCATGCCTATGGCTAAGTTAGCACTGCCACCAGCTATTACGAGGAGGGAAACTGCTCAAGCTCTTATAGTCGAAGGTACCGCCCCTTCCGAAACTCGCAAATGGAACAAACAACGGACCGTCCGAGATGAAAAGAAGGTTATCTTGAGATTCATACACATTGCGTAAGCCACTCGATATGGTCTTGGCAAGGGGACGAGCGCTTTTGTGTGGCGATTTGGTTAGCAATTGCAGAAGGTGATTCGGAGGTGAAGGCCGCGTCAGCACGATGGGGCGTGTTTCCGTCCTGCTCCGAAATCAGATTCGATAAACCCCGTCGGTCGGTCAGTGGGTCCTTCAAAGACGCTGGAGCAGTGCATATATCTGACCAATGCACATCCTTGGTTCACAAGATCGACAGATTCACAAGATGGACGGAGCACGTGCGCCTATAGTTATTGTCTTGAACAGTATAATAAACGATCCCAATGGCCTACCCCGTGATGCAGCCACTACTGCATATTTGTTTACTCTCCTCCTCCGAGCCTGCCGTGGCAGTTTTAACATCATTATTCATGGCAGTTTTAACATCATTATTCATGGCAGTTTTAACATCATGATTGCCGGCAGCCAGGGCAGAGGAAGTTCACTTGGCCAGTTTGGGTACCTGAAAGACGAGTAGTTATACCCAACCGCCTGAGTGGCGCTGGAAGGCGACGGTTTGTTGTTCATAGAATAGGGACCAGAAGATGCGCACAGTGCCTACATATATCTTGTAAGTTGCGTACAGTGATACAGAAGTTGCGCACGGTGATACAGAAGTTGCGCACGGTGTCGACATATCCTGGAGGTGCTCACAGCCAAAGGTGCTATCATAACTGCAAGTCGCAATAGTCAGAGATGTATGTAGTGTTTCACTTGCCGGCTACCTATACTACCATAGGAGTCAGGTGGAGGGTGCTGCCCGGCTCGAGGGCTGTGCAGTGATCTATCTCATAAATACCACAGGAGTGAAGGCTGCGCGCAAACTTGGCCACAACCTGACCTTGGGTTAGTATCACTTCGAATCTTGGAGCCGAGTGCTCGGAGGCCTTTTCCACGCTCTGGGCTGAATTGCTGCCAAACGTCCCAGTAGGCCTCTGAGGGGATAGTAGGGCATTTGGCATCCGAGCTTCCCTGTGTCTGAGCAGGCCCAACTTCGGCACTATTTCCTTGCTGAATGGACTGGCCAGCTCCAGGCTTCAGGCTAGCTTAGCCATGGTTGCAATTGAGGGTTAGCAGCTCTCTGAGCAAAGGCATGGAACTCATTATGCAGCTGCGTGCAGGTATTCTTCCTCTCAACGCTATGACAGCAAAATTCGGTAGGCAGAGCGCTAGCAGGCAAAGTGCACGTAGGGAGTGCTGCAAATCCTGTGATCTTGGCCCTGAATTGGGAGGTGAAGTTGAATCTCCTGAACACTTCTTGTTTGACTGTCATGTTTACCAGGCACAAAGGCAAAAGCTGTGGGAGAAGCTGACTTCTGACCCTGATGTTGCTGCAAAATGTCAGATATTGGATGGCAAATCTGATGAGGAGAAGCTGCATAGCATGCTTAATGAAGAGTTCTGGGGTGTAGACGTCGATGAGGAGTCTGGCTTAGTATATGGCCCTTTCAAGCATGCATTTAAGTGTATAGCTAAATATGTTGCAGCTGCTTGGAAGATTAGGAATGCTTATGCTCACCCTTCTGATGTGGCGTGAGGTCCAACCAATGGGGTTTGTTACCAACCACGGGTGTTTATGGGTATACGTATACGGTATACGACCAAAGTGCGAGACGTATACGGTATACGGCTGCGTTTGCGTGGAGGTATACCAAGCTGCTTGCCAGGATGTATACGGATGGGAAACGATCTGCGTGGAGGTATACGAGTATATGGTTGCGTGGCTGCTAAGAACGTATACGAAGCTTCCAAATATTGCTTCTGGGTGCTCTGAATCGCAGTGATTTTCTAGCTTCTGGGGGCTTCGCCCCCAGACCCCCTTGGTGGACCGGCACTACAGTTGTCACTCAGCACTACTCATTGTCTTCGGCCATTCCAAGTCTTGCAAGGCAGCGTTCCCAACAGATGCATGCATATGGCATCAATGCAAGAAGTGTTGCTTCACGCCAACCACCTGCTCTACGTCTTCACGTCTACAGTGCATGGCGAGCCACCGTGCATGCTCAGTCTTCTCCGCTGACAGCAATCCCGGCGAGCGCCCATTAAGAGTGGGACGCTTACCGGAATTAGACCCGATGTTGATAAACGGATCGATGGATAGCAAAGCTAGAGCGTTTCTGGCAACATGTGCTGTAGGGTTGCTGTTCTGTGAGGGAGCGAGCTTGGTATCTGGACACTATGTTGAGCAACAGGACAAACTCTAAGCAGCAGGACCAATGCGACACTGAGAACGGGCCGGAGATGGTGCTGACCACAGTAGGTTTCATACTGAAGGCAGGAGGACATATCCAAGAGGAGAATCACTCCCAATTGAGGTGCTGTATAAGTGATATCTCTAAGCTGCAACTAAGTCATGCTGCTTCATCTCAGCAATGCAATTTGTTAATGGGGCAGCCCACCTTGTGCCCACAATTTTTCCTGGCTTCTGGGGGCTACGCCCTCAGACCCCCTCAACTAATTTCCCTTTACCAATTGAACTTGCTGCAACTGGTTCCATAGCTAATAGAGCTAGAAGCACGATAACAGTGCTGATCCCAGCTTAGCTTCTGGGAGCTACGCCCCCAGACTCCTCACACCACGCTACCAAAGCCGGACGATTGACTGGTATTGCTGCATGCATGTTTGTAAGCCTCTGGGTCAAGGATGATGAGTACGTAATGTGATATGTGCCCATCATCTGCAGTTTCTGGTCAGAGAAGCTCCAACATACTAGTATGACAGCTTTAGCTTGCTTCCAGCTTTAGCTTGCTTGCGGACTTCGTGGGGGGTGGCAGGGTACATGGGGTAGTGTTGGCCAGTCACAAAGCATGCTGTTGTTGGAGCGCTTGCAGTGGTTAGCTTGTAATTTCCTGGGTCTCTTGAATGGTCTGGCAGCTTTGGCTCTCTAGCGGTCTCGCCTCTTTGTCTCGATATCTGCTCTCCACATACTAACAAACTGGATGGAGTTATGCCACGGGTGCTGCACGGCCCGAAAGCTGTCCAGTAATCTATCTCATATACTAGTATGACTTGAACTCAAAATTTGAGAGAGGCAGATGCTATTGTGTTAACAGAGATCAAGCCCATTCCTCTGGAGATGCTATTGTGTAAGCTATGGATGCCAATATGATGCAAATGCGTGCTTCTGACAGCTGGGTTTGGGCAGAGATTTGTGCTCCATCGTAGAAATGTCAAACATGGTCGACAGGCTCCTGGGTGCACGTTTGGTTGTCATGGCGTGAGTGGCTGCAGGGTGAGGAGTGGTCCAAAGTATTATGCTGCTGTGGTCACAATGTCCCCGTCTGAGAAGCGGAAACAAAACTTCTGGAGAGTTGTATATGCAGGTAAGTTGGGTGTTGGATGCCAATGGACGTAAGCATGTCTTTTGACGTGTTCTTTGGTGTAGAAAAGGTGTATACCATGTTCTGGATACGTGTGGGTGTCTTTGTGGCCATATGGGGTGTTTTAGGAGACGTATACCAAAATTGGGGTTGAGCTTTTTGCGAGAGGTATACGGTATACGATTGGGTTTGCGATGTCGTATACGGACGAGCTTGCGAGGGGTATACGTATACGGCAAGAGCTTGTGAGGGAGTATACGGTATACAAAGGCTGGCGGTATACCCATACCACCCGTTAACCAACTATTGCTTGCACCCGGGCTTACAAGCCCTCCTTGCTTTCTTAAGTAGGAGGGAGGCTCTTACCCCCATTGGGGCAGTGGAGGTTTTGGGTGATTTTGACCTAGCTGCTGGACCTCATGTTTAGGCATATATTGTCATACATGTCGAAGTTTACCCGTATTCTGTTCCACCTCGCTGTTCTTTGTGACAGCTTGAGGTGCGGGGCCTATGGCACTTAAACAAACAAACAAAAATTGAAGGTGCGGCAACCGCAAAGGGCTGCTAAGTCGAAACGACCAAACGCACCAGCGGATGGGTCCAAAAACAATGGAATCCATACCACCAAGCAAGAGGAATACCCAAGCAGACATCCAACTACGGACACGGCAAATAGTAGCACCAGCAAACAAAGCACCAGCAGGAGACTGATGGGTGTGTCCAAATCAAACACAATCCAGAGCACCAACCAAGCAGGAGGTCCACTAGGAGGACTTATTGCTATGGCATATCATGAAATGTAATAATAATAATAATAGCAGCTCTCTCCAACGGTGTAGCACAGTTACTTCAGCAGCCAATTACATCAACCAGCAACCATCAACTGAACCAGCAACCAATTACCAGCAACCATCAACCAGCAACCAATTACATCAAAACAGCTAAGCTTACTTGTGAGAACTTCAGCTTCGCTGCAAAGCATTGCTCGGCTACAGCGTGATCAGCAAGAGGGGTATATCAAGCAGGAAGGGTCAGGAGGATAATACCTCCGCTACCTGCCACAACGTCGGAAATTTTGGGGGGTATTAGTAAACACCGTTGAAAAAGCTACCTGTTGCCGTCAATGCGTTGACCGGTTGCATCAACGGTGCGTTGACAAAACACCGTTGATACAACCAGTCAACCGATTCATACGATACCCGTTGCTGTGTATAGGGGTTGACGGCATCGGGAGGTGACGTAATGTTTGTTGAAAAAGTGAGTGTTTACAGCAACAGGGGCATGATTCAACGCGTTCCCAGAAGTTCCCATTGCTGTAAACAGGGGTTCGGGTTGACAGGAGTACTCTCCTTACACAAACACAGTTTCTTCAGTCCCCTACTTACAGCAAACCTGTTACTGAACCTGTGCTGAATAAACCCTGACCACTTCTGATAACAGAGATTGGCGTAACATGTGTTGAAGAAGTGAGTGTTTACGGCAATAGGCGGGCATGCTTCAACACGTTTCCAGAAGCTACCTTTGCTGTAAACAGGGGTTCTGGTTGACAGCGATACTCTCTTTACAGAAACCCATTTCTTCAGAGCTGTACTTACAACAAACCTGTTACTCAACCAGCGTTGAATAAATCCCAACCCCCTCTGGTAACATAGGGATTGTGGCAGCCCCGTACTAACGGCACCCCACTTCAGAAAACCACTCTACGGTATATTGCCTTAACAACAGCTTCTGTAATAACCGTCAATGCTGTCAGTCATCAGAGGATGCCAGTATAGCGTTAAACGTGCGTGACTGTTGGATCAGGGTAGGGTTGGCCGATGGTACGCAACCGAATGGCCAAAATGTATCACACGCCAGACCTCACAACTCAGCTAAATATAATGGATGAAACATTGGCAGTGCTATTTGGTTAAGCTAAATCCCCTTGTCGCTGTCTGTTCGTGGGGCCTGTCTAGGCTGTCTTCACGATGCTCGGTTCCACCACATGTAACATCTGAGGGAAGCCCTAAGGTACTTTGCTTCATACCCTTGTGGACGATGGGACATACGGTGAAGCCAGGTCCATGACCATATAGCTTACACCTGCGCTTGACGAGTTGTGGCTTCCGAAGGCGCCTATAGTATGTCACTGGTACCGGCACTGGTACTGCCTCCAGGCAAGCCACCGATTGCCTTGTTGGGCTCCCACCTCAAAGAAAGCTACCATTACTTGATGTCAAACAATAGGAAGGAAGTAGCGGAACGGGCCCCTACTATGCTTTGTGCCTTACGATGTATCATGTAAGCTTGGAAAGGTTAGTTGTGTTCCGCCGCCTGTGGCCCAACGCTGCCGAACAGGCTGCCCTTGCTATCCAGTGTTAGCCACTTTCAAAGCAGCCGAAGCAGCAACTGATGCAGTGCTCTACCAAGCTCGGGCGTGCTCTACGCGTTTCTGAGCTACTTTTCTCCGGCGATCATCTGACAAGTTGGCGCACCCTTCGACCAACCAGCTAAGTAGCCAGGATGGGCGAGCAACGCTCCCGCATGTTAAAATCTCAACACAAAGTAGGCATTATGCTTGGGTGCTGCTGCATACAAAAATGGCTTTAAGACTCGAACCAAGGTGAAGCCTCCTGAGAGAAGTACTGTCGAGACATCCTATTAGTGCTGTGCAAGAGGAAGCACGATGCATATTGTTGCTTAACGAGTAACAAGGCACAACAAGTCCTAGTGCTCCTTGGCCATGGCTGCAAGGAGAACACTGTGCAGCTGGATAAGCACTGGCCTACTTTGGTTGAAGTAAACTACATAGATAGATGCTGCCGCTCTACAAGTATGCTGTGCCATGTCTTGCTGAGTCCTGGATCTTGAAAAGAGTTCCAGACTGCTATTGCCACAGGGGACTGTTGATGTGCAGAGCTGTTCAGCAGCAGCTACAGCACTGGTCAGCAATAGCATCTGATAGGGCAGCTTGAATTACCTCCAAGTGGTGCAGGGGCTGAGCATGATGTGCACTAGGTCTGCCGACAGTCTGTAGGAGCAGCAGCAGTGCAGGAGCCAGTCAAGCGCTTGCAGTAGCTGTTGGTTCCCATCATCCCTTAGAATCCAAGGTAGAACAGAGAGTGTGTTACAATCATGCTGCAGTATTTTGCAGTAGTGGTTGAATGCATTGAAGGTTTCTTTTAACCCTCACTTACCATGTTGACGGAATCATGGGTATGCTGGCAACACCACTGACTGGTTATCATCAACGCTGGGATTCTGTCAGGCCTCCTGTTGCCTTCAACTTAAGGAAAAATGCATATCCTGGAAGTAGTGTTTCATGGCTTTACAAAAGTGCCCTGTTCCAGAATCACCGGGTATGCTGGAAACACCATTGCTCGGTTGCCGTGAACGCCGGGATTCTGTAAGGCCTCCTGTTGCCATCAACTTAGAGAAAAACACCTATTCTAGAAGCAGTGTTTCATGGCTTTACAGAAGCGGTGGTGCTGGTAATCCACCAGTACTGTCACCAGGGTTTCCGTGGTTGACATGAACGGGGTTGCTGTGCACAGGGGGCCTTCCATACACGGAGTTTTCGTCAATTACCTTTGATGTAAACGCGTTCAATCAATCGGTTGACATCACACCCACCTTCTGCCAATACAGCTTACAGAAAGAGGGAGTTTCTCTCTAAGTTGATTCAACGGGTGTTTCCATCAACCGATCAACCGGTTTACTAATACCCCCCAAAATTTCCGACGAAGCAAACTGGAGGCTGGTGCAGCTGAGTCCACATGCCACATACTCAGACGTTGGAGTTGCGACGCAGCCCATGCATTGTTCCACCAGCTGATATCTATGAGATATATTGATACGAGATATATCCAGATAGCCAGGGTTCAACTCCCTTATCACGGTTGTGATAGGCGGTTGGGGCATCACATGAGATGATGTACTTAAGCTTTTCACATTGGCGCAGTCGGTTAGCATCCCTGGCTGTCACAGGACAGACTCAGGTTCGGTTCCCTGTCGCGTCATTTCTTAAAATCGTAACTTATCCAGATAGATCACAGCACCGTTCCTTCCACAAACAGACATCACCTCAATCAGCACTTGGCCAAGGTGGAGTGTCACGATCCACTCAGCCACCCCTCTATTCCTCATGCTTTGATGATCCTGGTACTATCTACGGTATCTCATTTATATGATCCTGGTATTCCGTCATGACAGCTCAGAACCTATTTTGTATCATACCCTGTCTGCCTCTCATCATGCTCGAGTTCAAGCTCAAAAGCGCACCTCATAATCCAAATATCTCCTTGGCACTGGTTCTTACAGTATGAGAGCAGATCTTAACCCTCCACCCCAACCTCTCTGGGTACCATGATACAACTGGCTGTAATGGTTTGGGTTTGCTACCCGCACCAGATACCTTCTGCTACTCCATGCATTTTCAGCATTCTATTCTTTTGCTCCAACTGCCCCTGAAGCCTAGGGCCCATGCACTTCTTACCATGCTCACAGTTAAGGTCCTAACAACCTCTATGTTAGCACTTCCTTAGAAGGCTCAATGGAGTGCCAGACCCACATGTGCAGACACCAATTCCCAGCTGATACATGCTGTGGCACAGATCCCCTACCTCCAAGGCTCTGTGCTGCGGCTGAGCATATGTTAAGAGAGACCACTGCACAGCCCTCTGGGCCATGCAGCATCAAGCATGACTTCAACCAGTTTCTTAGTGGGGTGCGGTGAGTGAATGCGAGCGATAGAAAGCCAGAGCAGCTGAGCATATGTGAGATGCAAAGCCTCTCTCATGCGGGATCACATAATGGCATAGTACACTGATGGACAGGAGCCAGTCTGCAATCTAACACGCTAAATGCGCCAGCTGAAGCGCAATGACTCCAGGCGCCTCCAACACAGATATCTCCTGTTGTATATGGCAGCCATGCATGCCCTCTGCATCTCCCGCTTCTCCCTCCCTCTCACTCTCACACACATGCTCTCCATTCCAAGCACACTCTCCAGTCACTCATGATGTCTTTGAAGCTGCAAAGGAAGCTTCAATACTTACTGCTGAGGCGGACTGCGGGCCTCCACCACTGTTGCTTCATACACAGCAGCAAAGTCTGCATCTCCAAAGCCCTTGGTCTTAGCTTCCTTGAAGGCCTCATTAGCTGCAGCTGCTACCGGCAGGGGCTGGCCCAGATCATCACTGCAGGCAAGCAAGGGGTGCACATCAGCATACATACATACACAAATACTAATGTGTCAAGAACCTGTAATAAAGAACTCATCGAGTGAATTGATTCTGACACGGCATATTGCTTCACCATAGGGCCCAGCCCGTAGTTCCCCTATCACCCCTGGCGGCTTCCTAGCAAGAAATAATCTGCTTGCCGGCTACCGCTTGATGGCCCTAGTGCACCTATATGAAGGTTAGCAAGATGCACACCATTCAACGTTCGTTGACACTTATTACAACCCAACGAACGCTACAGGTGCTCCTAGAGTGACACAATGTTACTAGCTGGTCACAGAGCAGCAGCAGAAGACGGCGACACATAAACCACACACCCACTGCAACCTGCTAGTTAAACTGCTGCCTGGCCCCTCTATCTGCACTAGCAGGTAGCAGGACCCATGTCACTTCCACTGCCACTAACATTTACACCCCTGCCTCTCCCCGCACGTCCCTGTACCCCCCCCCCCCCCCGCCCCCCAGCCAGAGGTAATAAAACCCCGAAGAATCTTTAGGATTTTATTATCTCTGCCCCAGCACAGCTCCCTCTGAGCCCCAATGCCACACCGCACTCACCCCAGGGCAATTGCCAGCCTCAAGTCCTTCTGCTGGTGCTTCAAAGGGAATGCGGGTGGGTACTCCCTCTGCATCAAGCTGGGACCTTTCAAGCTAAACATGGGGTTAGCCATGGCACCTAGACCCAGCACCTCCAGCAGATCCCCTTGGCTCAAACCAGCCTTGTCTGCAAGAGCCATGCCTTCACAGAAAGCACCTGCGATTGAAGAAAATAGATGGTGCTCATGGATAGTGAGATGGCGAGGGAATGGATATCTCGAGCTATCGAGGATATCTCGAGCTTCAGCAAATCTCATGGGTATGAAGACAGTGCTCCTATCATCTGAGCCACACTTCACAATCTGAATCACTGTAGGCAACTCCTGCAGTTGAAGGTTGTCTTGAGCTTGTAACCCTGCCTCTTCCCTTCGGACCAGTGCTAAAGCCATAAATCTGGGGTGTTTCAGCACTAGTCCAAAGGACTAGGGGGCCAGCACTGATTTGTATAATCATGATGTTAGTACTAGTGAGTTGTAGCAGGGTGTTTACACCTTCCTTCAACCCTCCACCCCTCTTTTGCATTTCACACCGCTTCGTTGGAACTCACTAGATGGCATCAGTGAGTGCTATACAGAGGCTAGTAGGGCATCTGCCCTCAAACGGTCGCCTAACCCTGTCCCCTCCATCTTGAAACTGTTACGGATGCCATAATAACCGTTCCTGCATTCAGGAAAGGGTAAGATGATTTCTAAGTTAGCTTCGATATTTTATGGAAATCACATCCCATCACATACCCCATGCATTTCAAAGCTTCGTATATGACAGGACAGACCACATGGTTTGAGCCAACCGAGCGGTGCCAAGAGCTTCAGACCCCTACTCATACCCCATGATCATGTTGATGACAAGCTCCAACACAACGCTGCTCTGCAGAAGATGCAAAACCCCTCTCTTGAACGCCATCATGTATACCCCCACCCCTTGCCCTCCATCAACCCCATCATTTCCTTGCCCCCCCCCCCTCCGTGCCAGTTTAGTCCACGCATAAACTCTGCCTGGAGGACTCCAGGATCCACATGTACCTCATGTTCTCAACAACCTAACCTTGTCACTCACCCATCATGGAGCCCATGATCATGTTGACAACAAGCTTCATGCGTGCTCCACCACCCACTGGCCCCAGGTACAAAGACTTCTTGCCCATGATGTCAAAGGCCGTAGCACATTCCTTGTACAGCCCCTCATCCCCCGCCGCCAAGATGATGAGTTGACCATCAATGGCGGGCTTTTTGCTGCCAGACACAGGAGCCTGACAACACACAAAACACGTGGGGGCTTAGCTTAGTTTCCCAGAGCTTGATTCCTGGGTAAAAAAAATCAATTCCCAGAATTCCCAGAATTTTCCCACTAGGATTAGCAATATTGTGCAGTGTGTTGTTAATGTGATTCGATTTGTCGAACAGCATTGGAATCAGCGACTTTAGGAGAGCACAAGATATCCACTGATAGGATACACTTGGAGGCGATGGTTCTCTCCTGCACTGATAGAGCAGAGCAAGTTCACTGTATGCTCACAACGAAGTTGCTCAAATACACTGTTACGTCACGGTAAAGTTGCTCGTAGGCAAGGTCCTTCCCCGCAAGCTTCCGTGCTTGGCCAAAAGCTATACATGGTGCTGCACCTTGACAAGCTGCAGTGGTGCATTACAGCCCTTGGCACCATAAACTTGATCCCCAAGGCGAACTGCGCCACATGTGTATTTGAAATAGACCACTGCACAGCTTTCGGGACGTGCAGCAATTGCGGCAAAGTCAGCAAATCGTCTGGGGCCGGGCTCCTCCTTTTGCTCACAAGTAGTGCACCGTCGACAAGCGGCCAGGCAGGGTGGGAAAATAACAATGCGGAGAGAAGGAACCCATATGTATATTTGCTGGGCCATGTGCAGCAGCTTTTGCACTCCATCTTGTGGTCAGCATGTCTGGCAAATGTGGATGTTCTGACTAAACCCCGTTGATGCCTGCATGCTCACCTCTAGGAATCTGCCGCCCTTCTCAGCCACTGCTGCTGCTATCTGCTTTGCTGTGTTCTCATCCACTGTCGACATGTCAACATAATCCTTGCCTGCTGTGATGCCAGCGACGGCTCCATCAGGCCCTAGTGCTGCCTGGAGAAAGGCACAGGCACAGGAACAAACAATGTCAATTGTATGAGGCAGACTCTTGCTGGTCATGCAGCAGCCCTACTGGAGTGCACATGCATGCATTTTTGGCTGCTTTGTGTCCAGCAAGGCTTCCTGATGAAAGTGGGTTCTAAATCACCAGGATTGACTAGCTCTGTGGCTCACGGTGCAGAGAATGTATGGAGGGCCATATGGCAGTTGCACTGCTAAATTCTGGCATTATTTATTGCTACTAGGCACAATGGCCAAGAGAAATCTGATTACTCAGAATCTGCAAGCTGCCATCTCTACAACACGAGCTGTTGAAGCGGAGAATTGGCCATTCACTCTTTGCTGGCTGGGGGTCACCCTCTGCTGCTGCAACCGCTCAGCCCACTAAAGCCACGAGTTTGATGAAACCAGGGACTGCTAACCACTGAGCGTAGCTGCAGCCACGGACCCTCCAGGCACCTATATATGCTCGGGCGACTGCAATCAATGCTCTTACATACCTGCAATGCCGCAGAGGGGTCTGCCAGCATAGCGAAGGTCACATCGCACTTCTGCACCACTTCTGCAGGGGTGGATGCAGCAATTGCACCTTCCTTTACCAACTCCGCACACTGTAATAGACGATAAAGCCCATGACATCTCTGCAGATAGCTCCTAATTCAAAGTGCATAGGGTGGCACGAAGGCGCTGCGCGCACCTTGCTTGCCGTTCGGTTCCACACATATACATTGAATTGGCCTGATTCCACAAGGTTCCGGGCCATGGCTACCCCCATGATTCCCAGGCCCAAGAAGCCCACGCTGGGAAGGTCGGTGACAGTCATAGTAGACCCCGCTGAAGTTTACTGATCGAGTTGGGGCTAAACAATGCTTCTAGGGTAAAACGTTGGCGTGCAGGATTCCCTGAGCAGTAAGGAGATTAATCAGATTCCCACTAGGCTTGAGAGGGCGCTTTGTGGCTCTTAAACCGGTCCCTCCAATTGAACTTGAGTTCATACACCCGTGTCACTTGTGGGGGAATGTGAAAAGGGGGCCCCTCTTATCCATGGATGCAAATTTGCCATGGATTGCATTTGCAAAGCACGGCTGCAGGAGCCTAGCTCGGAGCAGAAGGTATTCCTTACAGTCCCATTGATCGTGATGCGGAAAAGTATCGGCAGGCATACATGCTCGCTTGATCCCCCTACATACAAGATTGCATAAGCCCATTGCGGCTGGATCTATCGAGCATGCCTGCTGGTACCTTGACCATTTGGCAAGCCGAGTCTGCCTTGATGTTTCAGTAACATGCAACTCCCTAGAACTAGACCAGGCTGGTCTGCCTCCACCAGCAGGGCTTCCAGGTTGTCGAGGACATGCGGCAGTACACACTGTAGGCACGCCTTGGTTTCCAGGCCATGTGCTGAAGCCACCAAGCAATCCCTGGGTCAGCACCATAAGGTAGGTAACCAATTATGCCTGATGATAGAGTTCGGCCATGCCTCAATAACCCACCAAACGGGCTCATTTTGAAGGCAATGTTTTGTGCACAAATTCTTGCAGGCTCATGCAGCCACGGCAGATGCCGATCCTGAGATTGAAGATGCATCAAGGCTTTTAGAATCAGCAGCATCCCCCAGGGAGGCGCCCCAGGCAACAGAAGCAGATGACTCCCTCCCTAGTACTAGCGGTAGAGACGATCGCACCCCTGTATCGATAGGCGGGGTCTTGGAACCCCTCGGCCAGGAGCCCAGCTTATTCGAAAAGATTCGAAAAGCAGTAGCCGACGCAGCAGCAGCACCCGCGGACGCCTACACCCTGCCACCAGGGCCCAGGGAAGTTGCCCTTGACCCTCTTCCTGAGAAAAACTTTGGCAATCTCCGTGGAGGGGAGTACCCCTTCACGTACGACCCCGTGTATGGACTTCCTATCGTGCGAGAAGTAGCGAGATATGGAGAGCTGCTCAGAGACATCCGGCAAGGGGAGGTTTCACAAATCCTCTGGTTCTTTGACCCAGCTCGTGCTGACCCCTACCACCTTGATGGCCGCTGCTTAGTGCGGTACAAAGATGGCAGGGTGAAGCAGTCGGTAGTGCCTGTCAATGACTTTAGAGTGCCCTATGCCATGGAAGCACACAATGTTAAGGTGAGGGGATGGTCTGCTCAGATTCTGCTCACTGGTCCCGCCTGTGCTCTCCCTGCTGCTTCTCCAAGCAAAGCTATGCTGGCTGATACATCGTTGTAGACGCAAGCTGCTACATGACTGCGAACAGCAAGAGTGTAATGCTGCCGTCTTTGCTGTACACATTAGTGTTGTTTCATTAGTAAGACTGAAACCAGTGGTGAAATTTCCAGAACCCCCAGATAACCCCTATAATGTGTCACATTTGAGTTATGCATGTCATGTCGGGACATGGCGGCACTCCACAAGCTGCATTGCCTGTTGCCTTACAGTCTGTGCTGCTGCTGGGTGTGATTTACCACGGTAGCAAAGCAGAATGCTGAGCTTCTCAATACAAAAGAACAACTCTCATTGAAACTATAGTTATGCGGCTGCGGAGCCTGAAAATGCATACGGAGGTTTCACATGGACTTGCAGCCAAAGCATCATTGATTCCAGCACCAATATGCAATCGTTCTTAATTACAATTGACAATCAAATACAAGAATCTTCTTACATGCATGGACCTTTCCCCTTCCTCTTGCTGCTGCTCTTGCTGTATCTGTAGGGTGTAAAGATCCCTCTGGAGCCGCGTCATGTGGTGGAGTATGCTGCCTTTGATGACAAGGACATAAACCCACTGATGAAACTCAGCAAGCAGTATCTGGCTATTGAGGAGCCAGGGGAAGCTGTGAAGAGACGAGGGCCTCGCATAGGTCCCACACAAGGGGAGCAACTGCTCACTGCAAACCAGGCAGCAAAGGATCAGGTAAGGATTTAACAGAGGGTAGTAGGAAGAGCATGGGTGGTAGTGGGGATGTCGAGACATAGGGGTTGCAGAAGTTGAAGCAGCAGTCATGACATGCAAGGCAATTCTGGAAGAATGGAAATTCGTAAGGGCCATGTATCTGACCTACAGAAGGGGAGCAGCTGCTACTGCAAGCCAGAGGACCGAAGATGAGGTGAGGATTCTTTGCTAAAGTAGGTTCGAACAAACAAACAAACATTGAAGGTGTGGCTGCATCAAGGCAGCTAGTTCGAAGAAACCAAACACACCGGGCTTTTCTAAAGTAGGTTCTTGGGCTGCCATGGGTGACGGTAGGGTGCCAGATGGAGGCTGCGGTAGAAGGGGTCACAGAATTGAGCAGCAGCATTGTTGACAGGGGATGCAATCATGTCAGCAGCATTCTAGTGTAAGAGTTGCATCATATTAAGGGGCCTTCATCTGCCCTATACCAGAAAAGCAGCTGCTGACTGCAGACCAGGCGAGAGACATAAAGTGAGCAATTGTGGCCTGCAGTAGTGAGGAATGGGACCATCCCAAGTGCTATGGAATTGAAACAGGTTGGGAAGTTGATGCAGACGGATGAGCAGGAGTAATACATGCACTCCGCCATGCCACATCTGGGCAGTAGAATTACATTTACGGCTGATTTCTTCCCAACTTGATTATAGCTTGCTTTGCGGTAGAACTGGATGGCGGCACCACCCTGTTAATGTAGATTGCCCATCATTTTGCTGTCTGAAGAGTTTCACCGCCATGCATTAAGCCGGCAACCCAGCTTACTCCGTAGTTGGGGTGTGTGCTAGCCATGGCGCAGATCACAGTGCCCTATACCCACGGCAACCTCCAGCTCATCTATTGGAGGTTATAGCCACTTTGTGGGGGCCACATTAACTGCTGCTGCTACAGTTATCCTGGGGGCCACTTTGAGGGGGCCACTTTCAGGGGGCCACTTTGAGGGGGCCCCATTAACTGCTACTGCTACATTTATTCTGGGGGCCACTTTCAGGGGGCCACTTCCAGGGGGCCACTTTCAGGGGGCCCCATTAACTGCTACTGCTACAGTTATGGGGGATTGTGAATTATTGACAAGTTACAGCAAAGAAGGGACTCAGCCTATGCTGACCATCATATATCCGGCATGTAAGCCATAGCACAAACCTAAGTATCAGCCCAGGCAACGTATGATTGTAGTCATGACCTAGAACTATAGGAGTTGTGGGGTGTGCTGGTTGGAGTCATGTGGCGGGTGATGCACGGCCTGCAAGCTGTGCAGTTATCTATCTCACTTAGTAATAGGTCCTTGTAGAATGAACACAATGTGGCTGCCTGCGCTTCAGGCTGACCGTTTTCAAATGTTTTTATTATGTCCGGTTACTTCGATTGCTGTAGAAGCGAACAAGTCACACTTTACAGCAGGCACCCCTGGAGTCCCATGCCTTCAGCTATCCACGTACTGGTTTCTGAATTGATGCGGTCCGAAGGAAAAGGCATCAAGGCGCCTAAGGGCCAAGTTGTGGACGTGACATACCTGCTTGCTACCTATCATGTGCAGGAGCTCAGAATGTCTTAGGGACTGGGATATTCTCTGTTTATGTCTTCACATGTCACGGCTCTGCCTTCTAGTTTTTAAAGGTTTCCAGAGCCTATTACTCAAAGTTTGAAAGGATCCTAATCAAAGTTGGGCTTATGTCCCTTACATCAGCGACCAGGCGAAGGGTTCCATTCTGTACTGGCATGCTATGTGACACTTTCCTCAACCCAGGAACTTCATTCTCACTTGCTTCTTGTCTTTGTGCACAGGCCATCCTCCTGGAGCAGGCGACCATTGATGCCCTGGCCTCTGACTTGCAACGTATGCCTGATGACCAGTGGGCGGAGTATCAAGGGTTTAGCGCCACGCGAGGCGAAATGAACCAGGCGGACTGGGAGAAGGCTTTGACGAGACCACCACCTAGACAAACAGAGGGCAGCTGGAGTGACAGGATCATCATCTCGCAAGATATGCAGGTGTGAGGAAATGGGGGGAATTAAGATATGCAGAAAATGTGGGGGAATTAAGATATGCAGAAAATGTGGGGGAATTAAGATATGCAGGAAATGTGGAATATGCAGGTGTGAGGATATGCAGGTGTGAGGAAATGGGGGGATTTAACTGGACCTGGTGTTGGTAGAGAGTGATATTGGGCTGGGATTAGTGGTGGTGGTGGTGGTATAGGTTGATTGGCTGTCTCATGTACAACAGCGTAAAGAGATGCGGGGATGATAGGGGCATATTGTCACAAGGTATACAGGCGGGGGAAAGGGGGGCAACAAGTGGAGATGGTGTAGAGGGAGGCAGTGGTTTGGGGTTAGTGGTGGTGGTATTGGTATAGGTTAAGTTGGCTGTTTCCCACATAAGTACCTAAAGAGGTGCGGGGATGAGATATGGGCATGATCTCACAAGATTTACAGGCGGGGGAATGGGAGAGCAACAAGTGCAGATGGGAAAGGGAGGGGATAGGCTGGGGGTTATTGCGATGTTGTTGGGAAAGGAGGATTGGGTGGCTTCTTGAAGCAGTATGAATGAAGGTGGATTGATAGGGTCAGCATTTAATGCAGGTGGGGAGGTGTGGACAATGAGCGGGAAATGGTTGAGGGAGATAGTGGGCAGGGTTTATGTCGATGTTACTTGTGAGAGTTGGATTGAATGGTTCGATCGAGTAATTACAAGGCAGTGAAGTGATTGGATCATATCATAATCCAAGATATGCAGTTGGAAGGGGGGGGGGGGGCATGGCAGCCTTGGGGAGATAAGAAAGGGAGCGAAGCATTGGACGTAGTGGGGACGGCAAGAGGTCTGTTATGGCAGATTAAAGACAGGGCAGGGGGCTAATGGCAGTGTTGGCATTGCGGGGTAAGGTTGATTTCTGCAAATTGAGGTGGCTCGATATGCAGGTGTAAGGGTTGAGGGGGGGGGGGGCTGGTTCTTGGGGAGAGGGTGCAGGTTTAATGGGGGAGTAGGGGAGGGGGGGAGGGGGAAGGGTGCAGATTTGAGGGGCGAGGGGGTTTGGAGGCTGCAGGTTTGATGGGGAGGAAGGATGGTGTAGGTTTGAGGGGGGTGGGGGTGCAGGTTTGAGGGGGAGAACGGGCAAGGGTGCAGGTTAAAGAGGGGGGGGGGGGCGCTTGGAGGGTGCAGGTTTGAGAAGGGGCGGGCAAAGAATGCAGGTTTGAGGGGGGATGTGGGGAGGTGTGCAGTTCTAAGGGGAAGGGGGATTGCAGGTTTTTAGGGGGGTATGGTGCGTGCTGTTTCTACGCATAGACATCTCTCTGAAAGGGATTCCTTTCTGGCTTGTGTGCTCCTGCTTGCAGGCATTCATATATAAGTACATCCCCATTGTTGGCCCCATCCTAGGTAGTGCCTTTGTGGTGGGCCTATATGTGACTGCTCGTCTGCTCCGAGGTGATCTGACTGATCGTATGAAGATGATGGACGAGGGGGCGGAGAAGAGGAAACGCACGGCACTGAAGGAAGCACGTATTGCCTTCTTGGAGGAGGAAGTGCCAGCCCTGGTGGCTAAGGGTTATGCCATTGATGCCATCAGGTAAGTGGGTGTCTGATATATGATGTTTTCTTTTGGTCTGCTCGCCTCCAGTTAGGCCTGTAGGAACTGCAGCTGACAGTCTTCGGGTTCAAGGTTGTGCTTTTCTTTGGGGTTAAAGTTAGGATGGTTGTGAACAAGAGAAGGTGCCATGTAAGCCTTCCAGTACTTCAGATCTGCCAAACGTGAAAGTTGATTTTTTGAGGGCTTTGCGTTCCCATGTCGCAGTTGTTTATGTATTTATCAGTGAATGGAAGGGAATGTGTGCTTCTTCAATCAGCGAACACCTAGTTGCAGGACGTTTGTAGAAGAGATTAAAAGAACCCCAGGCTGGTGCCCAAGGTGATGATGATGATCTTGTCTTCATAAGCTTTCTGGGTGCTGGGCTACATTAAAATAGGTCAGCAGTGTTGCGCTCGTCCATTTTCTTCAAAGTCCACAACTTGTCAGCTCCACCAGAGACTGCACGTCAGTTGTGCGGTGCACATCTCTAATGCTAATGGATGGTTGAGAAGCGTGTGGAATGCTGCGGTGCTTCAGATAATGGTCTGTTCAACCAGTCCTGTATGGTTTACCTGATTGCCCAACATGAATAGGAGACCACATGCAGTGCTCATGCACGTAGTTGGCCTTTGAATCGAAACAAAAATCAGACTCCAATGTGATTGTGTGCTGCCATGTTGATGAACAGGAAGAAGATGGTGGAGGTGAACAAGAAGTTGGGTGAGAAGTTTGAGATCTCAGAGTCTGAACTGAGCAGTGTGGTAGATGCCTGTGGCCAGCTGCTATCAGAAGGAATGGACTTGGACACTGGAGAAGGAGCAAGCACGGTGGGTTAAGGGCACTAACTGAAGGGATGGGGAGCAAGCACGGGCAGTGGTTGAGAGGATGGTTTTGAATGACATGCTCCGTTGGGTTTCGGCCATAGGGCAAGAAACATGGACGATGGGTGTTTTTAGGGGTGCAGCAGGAAGACCATCAGCATCAGCATCAGCAGCTTTGCCACAAGCAAGAGCATCTGCTTTAATTTCAATCATACGCTGCATGCTGAAGACACCAGTTCAGTGTTTCACTTGCTGTTTTTGTAACACTTCTGAGGTGTGGGGCCTATGGCACTTGGACCATGCATACCATGAACAAACCCAAATGTTGTTGGTCTTTGCTGTGGCTCCTGTCATCAGGCTGCGGAGCCCGTCTTAACAAAGGAGGACCATGCTGGACTCGTGCCACTCTTGCTATGGCATAGCATGACTTCGATGTGGACCCCCTACATGATGGGGGTGGTGAGTGGGTTCATGTGTGACCCAGGGGGCACCAAATCCTTGGCCCAACACAAGAACTCATGGCAGCTCACTTTGACAGGCTTGCCTGTGTCCTTTTTGGTGCCCACTTTGAACCTCCCATGACAAACAGTTGTTGAAATTTGCTGTTGCTGCTGTAATCAGGCTGCTGAGCGCATCTTGGCGGAGGAGGACCAGGCGGCCCAGCGCGCTGCTCAGGATGAAGTCAACAGTGAAGGAGGTGGGGGGCAGCAGAGTGCAGCAGATGCCTTACAGGAGATGGGCAAGCTCAACACGGCACGCATCAGGAAAGCTGTAGACCCCAAGATCTTGGAAGTAAGCGGGAGGGCGTCTGGGGTGTGATGGGAGGGGTATGGGAGGGGGAGGCGGATGGGAGGGGTATTGGTATGTGGACGAGATAGGGAAGCTCATTCCAGCATGCGTTAGAAAAGCAGTGGATCATATGATCTTGGAGGTAAGCGGGAGGAGGTCTGGGTGTGATGGGAGGGGGAGGCGTGGGGAGGGTATCGGTATGTGGAGGAGATGTGGAAGCTTATTGCAGCATGCAGTAGGGAAAGCAGTGGACCTCAAAATTTTGGGGTAAGTATGAGTTTTTGGGTCTGATAGGAGGGGTATGGGAGGGGGAGGGTGGGTGTTCCTCTGTGCTGGGGATGGGGAAACTCATTCAAGCACAAACCAAGGAAGCGGTGGACCCCAAGATTTTGGAGGGAAGGGTGCATACATAAGGAAAATGCATGCATGGCTGCGTATTGGTGGTTATGCTGCTGACTCCCAACAGAAAGGAACAAAGAAATAGGCATCACAATATGCATGCCTTTGTGAAGCTCTGGGCCTGATGGTAGGATGCAAGAGGCTAGTGAACATAATCCTATACGAGTTGTATGACTGTAGACGGGAGTATAACTGAGCAGAACACACCCAGTTGCACTGGTTTTGGTAGGTAACCTGGAGGTTGGGGTCTGATGGGAGGGCTAAGGGGAAATGGGATGGCTTTTGAACCATGGTGTTATTCAGTACTGCACATGTCGACTCATCCTTTGGTTCTCTGACTGCTTGATGGGCTTTGGCTGCTGCAGCTGCCTTTTGAACTTCACTGCTAGGCCCTAGCATACCGCAAGGCAGGGGTGGCCAGTTCCAAAACCGGTCCAAATTGCAATTAGATCAAGGATGAACATGAAGCAGGTCACGAACTAGGTGTGTTCTTCTATCTCTGCTTTGGCCTGTAGGTGAAGAAGCGAGTAAGAGCAGCCCGTCGCAGCCTGAAGCGTGAGAGTAAGGTGCAGCTGAGTGATGAGATCATATTCTTTGATGACATTGCAGGCAATGAACAGGCCAAGGTAAGAGGTAGAGAGCTATAAGTTTGGGGTGGGGGTTGCAACTTGCTTTGTATGCTGGATCCTGCTCTTGTCCGTTCCAGCGCTGCATGACAGAACCCTGCACTCTCCCTGCTATGATTAATTTTACCAAATTTTAAGCAGGGGCCAAATGATAGACATGCCACAAGGAAGGTGGGAGGTAAACATTATGAAGCCAGCCATCAGGCAAATCAGGTTCTGACAGAAAGCCCTGATTGAATTCATGTCAAAACATGTAGCTTTACCAATGGCTTGTAACATATAGGGCTGCTTGGGGTGGGCTTGCTTGAATTCATTGAGATGTCATTTAGATATAGAGTCGTTGACCTGGGCGTGCTGCATAGGTCTGTGGCATTAGCTTTGCATGGTTCTGTACAGCTGCCTGAAAGTGACCGGCTTGTGTTGATCTTTTCCCCCACCAACTACACCTGCTGCTGAAAGTTTTGGTCACGCTACCCCCAATAGATCCTTGATTCAAGACGTGTACCTAGAGGTGTTGGCCTATGGTTTGCCATGGCATTACTAGGTGTTGAAGCAAGGTTACTTGGATGGAAGTTGTTTCATGCCACTGCCTGTGATGATATGTCTTCTGGTTTGGGTTCAGGGTTTAGGGTTTGGGCTTTATGCTCCTGGGTTTATGCCACTGCCTGTGATGATATGTCTTAGGGTTTGGGTTCAGGGTTTAGGGTTTGGGCTTTATGCTGCTGGGTTTATGTCACTGCCTGTGATGATATGTCTTAGGGTTTGGGTTCAGGGTTTAGGGTTTGGGCTTTATGCTGCTGGGTTTATGTCACTGCCTATGATGATATGTCTTCGGACACTTAACTGAACTACTCATGAAGGTTCAATCACCTTGGAGAACTGAGGCAGAGTATGCTGGCGTCCGTCTGTGTATAGTATGTAAAGCCCAGTGTTTTGGTGGCAATGTTCCTGAGAGTGGCAAGGCAGGGCTGTTGTGCCTGCGGTCTCGTTCCTACGGCGCCTGTGAATTGGTTTGAGGGTGTTCTGGGAAAAGGTTATGTTGTTGCTGTTGCCTATGAGGATATCACAAACGTCGCTATACTGACATTAACATGGGGAGACAATCACCTTGGAGAACTGAGGCAATGTGCTAGTGTGTTCTGTATTTCTCTCAAGGCCTGTTACCATGTCTCCCGTACACCTTGTGTCTTTGAGGGGATATATAGCAGTGGGATGTGTGGATGTCATGTGGTTGTTGTTGGTGGTGGGTAGAGGTAGTGCTGTTGGTGACTCACTGATAAGCTTCTCTTAATTGAAATCTTTGTGTGCAATGGGAGGTCCTTGCTGTTGGTGTTGCTGTTGCCTACGAGGATACCACAAACGTCGCTATACTGACATCCATATGGAGATACCTTCACCTTGGAGAACTGAGGCAAATATCAACATATTTCCGTATCTTTCTGTTCTATGATGTCCCCATACACCTTGTGTCTGTGGGGAGATGCTATAGAGACGTATAAACTCTGTTAGCTTGTTCTGTTGTGGGTGGAGAAAGTGCTATTGGTGCTACGGTACTCAGGGGTTTGCCCTAGTTGCTAGCTGTGTGCGCAGTTTTGGGGGGCTGGGGGAAGGCGGGGGCTTGCTGTTGGTGCTGCTGTTGCCTATGAGGATATCACTAACGTCGCTATACTGACACTCACATGGAGATGCATTCACCTTGGAGAACTGAGGCGCAAAGCACTATGGAGACACTCTCGGGGTCCTTCCATTTCTATAGCTGGTGGTGGTCTGTGGATGTTATGGCCGTTGTCCCTATCAATTTTCCTTCACTTCCAGTGAAAGTGTAGACTGTATCTGCTTGATTCCCAAGCATTAGTCGTATCTACTGCTGCTTCTGCTGCTCTTTGTCATGCCTATCCCGATATCCATTTTGCTGTGTGTTACTGCGGTCATCTTCCTCCCCCGTCGCTGCAGATTGAACTCATGGAAGTGGTGGAGTTCTTCCGTCAGCGTGCTGCTGTTGCCTATGAGGATATCAAAACGTCGCTATACTGACATCCACATGGAGATACCTTCACCTTGGAGAACTGAGGCACAAATTTGAGACACCCTTAGTGTCTTTCCTTTCCTATAGCTGGTGGTGGGCTGTGGATTGTATGGTGCTGTACCAAAGTCCTCCACCCGATTAAATTGACTGCAGACAGTACACGCCTGATTGCAAGCTTTTGTATTGGTCCAGCTGCCCAGCAGCTTCTTTTCCATTCCGACCCTTACATCTACCTTCATTGTGTGTTATGGTGTTCGTATTTTTTTGCAGATTGAGCTTATGGAAGTTGTGGACTTCTTCCGCCAGCCTGAGAAGTTCCGCAGCTCAGGTGCTCGTGCCCCCAAGGGTGTGCTGCTGGTGGGGCCACCTGGTAACGGGAAAACCCTGATGGCCCGAGCGGTAGCAGGAGAATCTGGTGTGGCCTTCATCAGCAGCAGTGCCAGCGAGTTCATTGAGATGTATATGGGGCTGGGTGCAGCACGTGTGAGAGATGTGTTCAATACGGTAAGTGGGTTTGGGGTAAGGGATATGACCCCATGGGAGCCTGGGAGCAGGAATTAGGACAGCAGATGGACGGCAGGTGCTCTGGACGGTTGTTTAGCTTTAGGCCCCTTTGAAGACTGGAAGGTATGGGAGCTCTGGTGTGTGCTTTAGGCTGGTAGCCAAGCCCCATTACCCCCTCACGCCCTTTAACCGCAGGCGAAGGCTCGTACTGGTGTTTTTGGTCGACCTAGCCGCCACACCTCAATCTTTATGTTTGTTTGCTGTCAAGCATAGTGCTGGTTAATGAAAGCCTCGTGTGCATGGTGGCGCACGCTGCTGACAGTACTTCTGACAGTACTTGCGGTTGTGCAAGCCTTCCCCCTTGCATTAGCTTTATATGTCTCTGTTGTTTTTTTCTCTCTCTCTATGATATGTATAAGGCCCGGTCATACCCTAGGGCAGCTGCTGTCAGTATAGACAGCCTTTTTAGGGTGGCCGGGTGGCATCCCTGGATAAAGATCCTTCTTATGTATCTTTCCCTGCAGGCTCTAACCTCGGGCGAGGGCTCTAACTGGCAAGCATAGTGCTAGCCAGTAAAAGCCTCGTCTGCATGGTGACACGCTGCTGCAGGTACTTGTGTCAGTCCCTGCAGTTGCGGGAGCTTTCCCCTGAGCTTTCCCTTCCATGGGTCCCTTGCTTTATGTCTAGATATAACATGCATGCATACCCCAAGGCAGTGGTCTGGTGGCTTACTCCGGATGAAAGACACTTCGCATGTATCTTTCCCTGCAGGCTCGCAAGCTGTCCCCTTGTATCATCTTCATTGATGAGTTGGATGCAGTGGGACGTGCTCGCCGCACAGGGACACAGGGTGGTAATGATGAACGTGATAACACGGTGAACCAGTTGCTGACGGAACTGGATGGCTTCTCAGCTGAAACAGCTGGTGAGTAGGAGGGACAAGAGGTGTGAGAGAGTTTTCTTGATGGCGGACGGGGGGTGGGGGGTGGGGGTGTACATGCAACGAGGGTGAAAGGTGGGTTTCCTTGAGCAAGGGGAGGGGTGGGGCCGTGGGGGGAACAAGTGTAGCGCCTGGGGAGGCTACCTCAAACGGAGGGGTGAGGACACAAGTATAGGGACCGGGGGTTGGAGGGGAGGGTCCTTGAACGGAAGGGTGGAAACGCGAGTGTCAGGAGCAGGGCGAGGGATTATTGGGAGGGGTTAGTACATGCAAAGGGCAGGTGTGGGAGACAGTAAGAGCTCAAGCGGTGAACAAGGGAGGGCTGGTAAGCAGGGGGGAGACTAATCCTATATGGTAGTCGACAGGGTGCTTGTGTCTAAATCTCTCCTCCTGATCCACCCTGACCAGTCGCCTGCTGCTCTTGCTTTGCTTGATTGTAGGTATTGTTGTCATGGGTGCTACCAACCGTAAGGACGTCCTGGATTCAGCCCTTACCCGCCCCGGCCGCTTTGACCGCAGCATAGAAGTCAGACGGCCAGACTACCAGGGTCGCTTAGAGGGCATCAAGATCCACTTGCGGGAGAAGCCCATTGCTGCTGATATTGATTATGGTCACATGGCGGCACTAACAGGTGGAATGAGTGGAGCACAGCTTGCAGGGGTGTGTAACACGGCGTGCTTCTTAGCCAGTAGGGAGGGGCGGACTGAGGTTGGACAGGAGGATCTGGTGAAGGCTATTGAGCAGGTGAGCAAGGGGGCTTCTGGCGCCTGTGGTGGCATAAAGTGGTATACGTTCTGATAAGGCAGTACAAGGCAATGGCAAGGCTGTTGATATGATCAATATGTGCCTTTGAAACCATTAGGGTTGTTTGTAGCTGCTCGAGGGCCTTGGAGTGAGGGACATTTCTTTTCTTTTAATACTTGATGGAAATGTTGTGGCAGAATAGCATTTGGGTACAATTCCCACAATTGGCAGAACAGCATTTGGGTACAGTCCCCACCATTGCGTGTGTATGTTGTGTCGGCTGCTGCTGTATGTTGGAACGGCGCTGTGTGTCTACGTCAGCTGCTGCTGCATCTTCATGGTCGTGCTTTGTTTGCAGGTAATGCATTTGCCTAAAAACTCATTGAACCATATCAAGTACCCCCACAGCTCATATTTGCACATCTCTCCGCAAACGCTACACGCCACCCTCACGTACACTTGTCGTGTTTCTTACCAGCCAATTCAAATGGTGTGATCTACTGCTTTGAGAGCCACTGATTATTTTATTTATTTATTGAATGAAATGAATTAATTAATAATTAATAGTGAAATAATGACATGTGCCCTTGCTGCTGTCTTCTGCTTCTAGGCCAAGTACGGCAAGACCTTTGAGGCTCAGCGCTTTGTCAGCCCAGCTCGGCGTAAGCGCTTTGCTGTGATGGAAGCTGGGATAGCACTGACAGCCACCCTCATGCCTGCCATTGAGCGAGTGGAGTTTGTGACCATCTTGCCTTCTGTGAAGAGCCCTATTGGTAGAACAGTGCTGGAGGCCAGCGTTGCAAGGTAAGGAGTCGTTTAGGTTGTTTGATTCGGACGGGGGAGCCAGGGGAGCCCCACAATCCTATAGGGCGGTGGGACACGGGGTTTGGTGGAACCCCCCCGCCCCCGCCCTCAATTTTAGGGGTTTGTCACACATACCCCTTTGATTCTAGCCCCCCCCCCCTCCCTTATAGGATTGTGGGGGCTCCCCCCAGAAGTCCATGCTATCAGTTTTCTCCACCACCTTTAAATGCAGTCAGCAGCACCTCACCAGGCTGCGACTCAGTGAGTTATCAATCACAGACAGCTGCTGGCGGGGGTTGTGATGATGATACCATTGGAATTAAAGATATCTCCCGCTTGCATGGGGTTCTCGAGTCGCTTAAGAAATCATCATGGGAGATGGGGAATGCATCATCAAGCCTTTTTCAACGCCATACCAGCCAATCTGTTTCACTACAAACAATGATGCAGCTTGTGGACTTTCTCTTAGCACCTTTGTGCCTCCTGATGGAGGGTGTGGTTTCTTGGAATGGTAGGACCTCTTGAGCATGCTTGATACAGGTAGATGTCGTCATGGTTTAGACCTGAAGGGTTTGTGCTGTTAACAGATGGCAGTTTACATGGCAATGATCCTCAGGTGCAGTCAGTGCATTGCTCCGCTTAGAGCTTCTCGCATCATGCTCCCAACAAAATCTTACTTGCTAGGGGTGTGGAGTCGTCAGACATGCTGTCAGCAGACTGCTTTATGTGGCTACCGGTAGCAGCACTCTGGTGGCTCCTTCATAGCAGGTAAAACTGTGCAGTTGTTTCTGCTGAGAAACAACGCAAGTACTAAGCCATAAGGCCACAGGCAGTAACAGACCCACATCTGTCATAGCTGCATGCCGCTCTTGTACCTGACGTTGTACCTGACCAGAAGGACTACAGTGGACTCGTAGCTGGTAGAACAAGCGTTTTCTGCTTGTCACCTGTTCATGAGCAGCTCCTGTTCTGTCAGCATTGTGCTTTACGCTGTGTGCTTGACTAGCAGTAGGGTTCTAGTAGCTTTCCCTTAGCTGGCTAATGGTGCCTTATGTGCTGCTTATTACCTTGGCATTGTTTGAAGGTACACAACTGGCGTCTGGACCCGCAAGTACCTTGAGCAGCAGCTCCTAGTAGCCTTGGCCGGAAGAGCAGCAGAAGAAGTCACTTTTGGGTTTGACGAGCTGTCCTCGCTCAACCAGAATCGCATCATGTTTGCACGTCAGATCGTGCACAAGATGCTGAATGCAGGGTTTAGCGAGCACCCTGACTTCAAGAACATTCGGACCCTGGGTGCTAACTACTTGGACCCTAGCATAGAGCCTGGCCGCTGGACGCAGTTTACGATTACCACGGATTACAACCAGAACAGGAGCGAGTGGGTGGACACGGATGTGGAATTGGAAGACAGGCTAAACAAGGCATATGCGGAGGTGAGGGAGGGCAGGGAACTAGAAGTTTGTGTGGGAGTTTTCTGACCTAAAATTGTTAAAAGGTGCGGAAGCAGAGTGCGATTGGAACGACCTGGTCATTGCAAGTGAACCTGAAATGATGGTAAGGGTATAGCAGGTAAGTGAATAGGCATTGGCTGGCCACACATAGGAGATTCCATAGGGCATTGGGGGTAGGGGATAGGGGATTCCATAGGGGATTGGCATAGGGCATTGGGGATTCACATAGGGGATGGCCATATGGCAAGGAGGAGTTCGTGGTGTGGAGGCGTTGCCTTAAAGCGCCTAGTATTGGGGCTGCATGTGCTCCAGGTGGGGCAGATGTAGACCCAATTAGGGTCTACGCTTTACTTAGGTATGACGCACCCATCGGTGAACATGACCTAGGCTAGCTCTCCGGGACCTCCCCTTGAGTTTACCGTTGGGTAGTTTTTAGGCGGTGAGAGACCGTCATTGGGTATATGGTCGAGAAATGCTGTGAACGTGACAGTGGGAACTTGGGTTCTCTGGCTTCGGCCCAGCAAACCATATACTGCATGCTAGGGTGAGACAGATCATCGAGGCCGGATCCCCGACAAGATCGTGGGAGACAGAATGCCTTGGTGACTGGCGAGCTTATGACTCGGTAAGGGAGGCTGGCATGAGTGAACTCCTTGGCAGCGGTAGCCCTGGTGTATGCTAAGTGCCCTTATTCACTGACGAGGGAGTCATAGGTCAACCGGCTTTAAAAGAGTTTGCCCAGTAAAAACTTATCCCGGTTCTCCCCTAAAGGCATTTTCTACCCAGGTCCAAAAAAAAAAAGCAGATGTGTCCCAATCCAACTCCTTCAGGAGCCGACCTGGATTGTACTAGGGTATGGAATGTCCTTTGCTACACTGCTGCCACTCCTTAGGTCAAGCATGCTGACTAGTGTATGGTCTAGTTGTGCGGCCAGATCAATTACTGTAGGATAGCAGGCACTTGCGGTATTGGGTGAGTGATTGTTTGGCTCTTTCTGCCTGTTTTTACCCCCATTTTCTCTCTTAGAATCTTTTCTGCTTCCAACTTTCAACGTTCAACTGTGCCTTTGACGTTGGCCTCGTTGGTCTTTTGATGGACCCCAGCATTGAACTAGGAGAAGCCATAGTGGCATCAATTCTTGTGTCAGAGCGAGAGGTGACTGGATCAGCAAGAGACAAGCAGTGCAACTGTGCCAGAAGGCTTCTATTCACTTCTCATTGGTACTTGTGTCCCTGGTGCGGTTCATGTCTGCTTCCATAGGTCAAGGAGCTGCTGTTGCGCAACAAGGCATGCCTGGACGCCTTGATAGACGTCCTGTTTGAGCGGGAGCGGCTGGATGGTGAGGAGGTGCGAGCTATTGTGGAGGAGTACGCCAGCCCAGCAGACCTCAAGTTCAGAGAGACGGCGAATGAGGTGGCATTCATGTGAAGAGCCGTGACGTGGTTGGGAGTCATGCTTGGGTGCTGCCCGGCCCAGATGGCTGTGCAGTGGTCTCTCTTAGCAACATGCATCAGCAGCACTCGACCTATTAAGCTTAGTTTCCAGTCTCATCTCTTACTTCCTTCACCTTTCATGTTCTATGTATCAATTATCAAGCATGTAACGTGTTAAGCATGCGGAGTGCTCCTTGTAGCGCTGCTGGTTCAGTGTATGGAGCGGATGGATGTTTAAATGAAGGGATATATACGTGTTTGGTACACTCACTGTTTGTCGGGGGCATCGCATGCTGGGTGCGATGCTGACTAGGGAGTGATGTTTTTCGTAGTGGCGGCATAGGGTATGTATGTGCGTAACGGGTAATATCCATGCTGGAAGCAGCAGCCTTTTTTATTCTGCAGGTAGGGAGGCGGCACCACCACCGTAACCGGCGGCATCGCCCACAACCCATGGGCCGGGGTTCCAGGCCTGTTGACTGTGGGGGCCAGTCACCGGCTTGCAAGCAAACCAGTGCCAGCAGCAGCAGCATTATAAAAATCACTAAAAGTAACGAGCGAAGGCACTAATGATAAACGATTGAACAGCTGCAGGCTAAACATAACAAACAGTGGAGGTGTGGCAACCGCAAAGCCTTTGCGGGCTGCTAGGTCGAAACGACCAAACACACCATCGGATGGATCCAATGTAGAGGGGTACCCAAGCAGGTATCCATCTAGGGAACTTCAACCAGTTCATCGTCTATTGAAAAACAACCTTATACCTTGGTTGCACGTAACCGTCATATGCATGCTAACCGGCAATCAGTCCGCCGCATACGCACCGACATTCAGCAAAATGTACGCAGCCAGCTATCCCTTCGTAAACACTCCTCGATCATCAAGAGGGGCCCCAGGGCGTTTGTACGTGAGACAATAAAGCAGGCTTCCAAGCAAGCAACGTCTCAGTGCAACTACGCTAAGTAGTGTCGCATGAGAGCTGCTTCCATCACGGCAAATCCACATACATACCAATGCCTATCAGCTGCCGCCCTTGACCCCTTGCTAGCCAATGTATGTTGAGCCAGCCCAATTCGACTTGCCGTGTGCTGACCAGTGATCCCAGTAAACTCAGCGAGCCAAGCAGTATCATTATCATTAACCCTGGACCTGATACGGGGCCTCATGGTGTAGTGTTTGGTCGTTTCGACCTAGCAGCCCCGTTGCGGTTGCCACACCTTAAATGTTTGTTATGTTTATGTCATGCATGGACTAGTGGAAGCAGCCCTGGCAAAGCAGAGAACCTCCTCACGGACCACCCACTAACCCATCTTTTCTCCTCAGAGCCCCAATCTGTGCTTTGATACCGTCCAAATCAGCTGCCTGCCTGTTCACCAGCTGCACCAGGGCATCCCTCTCAGCCACCTGCCGCTTCCTCACATCCAAGGGATCCTCCCACAGGCTCTTTTTGTTGCTCAGCAGCTGCTCCTCCACCTCCCTTTGGCTGCGTGTGAGTTCGCTGACTGCGCTGAGAGCACTGGTGTTGCTGCGAGTGTGCTGCACCAGCTGCTGGGACTTGGCAAGGATCTTTTTGTCCCATCCCTGGAGCTCCTTTGCTTGTGCAAGCTCCTGCAGCACAGGCAAGACGTAAGCAACCATAGAGAACTTGAGTTCAAATTAGTAGGCAAGCGTGCATCAGTTGGCAATCTGTAAATGTCAATCCAACAGTGAATACCCCAATTGCGAGCCTTCGCACAGAAACTCATCAATTGCTGTGTTGGTGGGACAAGGGTACCAACAATAAGGGCATCTATGATAGTTTTTACTACTTCGTCAGTGCATACGAGTAGATTCAATCGAATACACAAGTCACTGGGTCTAAGCACACCTCACTCTTGCTATGACTGGCCCCGCCAGCATTCCCTCCCAGGTTCTGCTTACCTGCTGCCGCAGTTGCTCCTTCAGCTCCTCTGCTCCCTTGTGCTGCACCCCCAGGGTATCCAACAGCGACACATCAATAGCTGCACCAAACTTGAGCAGCTGCACATCCATGCACTTGGCCTGAGCCTGCTGCAGCGCTGCCTCCTTTGCCTCCTGCTCCAGCTGCAATGCCGTATGGGCCTTGCGCAGCTCCACCTGATGACCCTTGAGAGCAGCACGCTCATTGTCCAGTTCCTGCAAAGGCAGCAGAAAGAGCCTACTCATTCTATTCTGTGTCTTGCAGGGCGGCTCTTCAAAGGAGTGATCCCCATGACAAACTGTAATGGGAAGATTGTAGTAAGTTGCTGCGCTGCTTTTTCACCAGGTGCCAAGTCAGACAGGGCCTTCACCGTTAGCGCAGGTTACTTCTGTTGGCTTTTGGTTCATGCAATGTACTTGAGTAGGGTTTGTTATTCTGCGGTTCAACAGCTGCTATAACCATGATGCTAATCGCTGTGGCGCCTGTTCAGACGGTCTTGCCACAGAGCATGTGCTGCTCCTGCTGGCTGCCCCACTTGATGACCAACAGTTGCTGACTTTAGCTACTCTAAACCCACCGTGACCTACATGCACCCTGGCTTCCCCACAACTCATAAAACCTAATGCAACCGCCCTGGTGCTATGAGCAGCATCTACCGGTGGTTCTTTCTACATCCTGTGCTTCTTGCGCACCTTCATTCTAGCCTTAAGCCTGTCCAGCTGCTCCTGTCCAAACACCAGCGCCCCCGTGAGGTCCTCTGGTAGCTGCTGGTCACTGTGGTACTGCACCTGGTGCAGCCGTAGCGAAACGTCGACTGGTACCTGGTTCAGCCGCCCTTGCTTCTCACGCTGGAACTCATTGATGTCCTGCAAGACAAAACCAAATGAGTAAGGTAGCAGTAGCATGATTTAGGCATGACTTCCGCACTACACATGCGCTGGCTCTACTCCAGAGCTGTGTCAGCCCTTGATATACATGTTGACTGGGGACCTTTGACCAAACATTGCTGGGGACCAGCTCAGACTGCAATTCTGGTGATGTCGTGAGCACAGCTGTGATTGAACCCTGGCACATCTCATACAGGCAAGTGCTGCTGATCCAAACTGCATGGCCTTCCTGTCTTCTGCAATCTTCACCTAGCTGCCTTAAGAGCGGCATCAAGCCCTTTGCTCTGCTGCCTCCTAGCCACCTAAATACAAGACCCACAAGGGATTCACATTGTTTGCCCAATTTGCCAGCAGTTGAAAAACCCCTCCTTCTCAATTCCCACTCACCAGAATCATTGCCCTTTGCTCTGCTCATGCTGTAGCCATACTCAAGTGGGCATCAGAAACCCCTGTGTATTCCCCACCCCAAAGTAGGCATTGGCAGTATCCTGATCTCAACCCTACTACTCCACAGCCTGCCACTCACCTGGTTTATCGCCCCCAGGCTCTGCTCCAGCAGCTTGAACTTCTTACTGTGGATCTCCCTCTCCTTCTTAGTCGCCTCCACCACCTTTGCCACCTCTGCTGCTGCTTCCTCCTCATCCAGCCGCCTCTCCCGCAGCTCTATGACCTTTTCATAAAGCTGGGCATCACAGCCAGCAGGGCAGACCTCCTCCCCAGCCTCATCGTCATCGTCAGCATCATCATCTTCATCCAGGTCATCATCATCGTCTTCCTCCTCCTCAAGGTCTGCATCCTCCTCACCACCACCCGCACTGCGCTTCTTGCTGCGCTTGATCTTCCTGCACACAGGGAGAAAGAATCACACCTGAAAGGGACGCTTGGAAAAGACACTTGAAAGGGAAAAACTGCTCCATACTGAGACCCAACTCTGGGAGTGGCAACTTAATCATTTGCCGAGATCAGTGCTTTCCAGCAGCCCATTGTGGAATGAAACTAAACCGTTACAAAGGGTCACTGGATACAACCTAGCAGCTCCTGGCATTCTGTTTGACGCAGAGTCTCAAGCAATGCAGAGCTCCTCTGGGCTGGGTCTGAAATGGCATGTTGGCATGCTAAATGCCCAATTAGCGCCATGTCTGGCTGAAGGTTACATCTATAGGTGTGTGGAACAGTTAGACTGCCTGTGCATTTAAGCCAAGGCATCAGATCCACATACAAGGAATGCCCGCAACCCAGCCTGCCAATATGACATGTCGGTGCAGTTGCTAACCTTTGTATCAATGCAGATGCCCCAGAGCATATGTATGCATGCGTTACCTGAAGAAGATCTTGCTCAAAGCCTCTTTGAACTGCTCCACATCAGCCACCAGGGCTTCAAAGGACGCCACCACTGCAGCCCGCTTGGCTGTCAAGGTCTCCCCTTCTGCACGCTTCTCATCTAAGCTGCTTTCAATTTGGGTGATCTTGGCTTGCATCTCGCCCCTCTCAGCCATCTTCACTTCCCGTTTGCCAACCAGCACCACCTCACGCTTCTCATACTCCTGCAGGCAAACCAAGTGATAGACTATGAAACCACCTGGAGTTGCATGTTCCGCGTAAAGCAGATTTCCCTAAGTGAAAGCATCATGTGGTTGGGGGGTCTGTGGAGGAAGGGCCAGGAACAGTGGTGAAAACTCCAAGATCAATCGGGGTGCCAGAGGTGACACGAGCAAGTGCACAAAAGGTGCAAGTGGGTATCTGTGCCCATGCTTGAACACCGAGATATAGCCATGTGATACGGCCCCAGCACATCCAGCCAGGATTGATGGCCTGCTCGTGCTTCTGCTATATTGAGAATCAGATTTGGATAAATCAGAGCAGCCACATTCCTGCATCCAGTGTGGCTGCCATGGTAGTGGCCATCCAAGCTAGATATAAGACCCAAGCACTTTCCCATGCCTGTGCTGCTAGCTGTGCATACCCAAGCAACAAGCTCATTAGCCCTACAGCCGCACCTTTAGCAATGCCAGCTCTTTCTGTAGCACTAACTGCCGCGCCTCCAGTGCCTTTACATCACACGCCAGCAGCAGCCTCTCTTGCCTGAGCTTGCTCAGATCAGCATCAAAAGCCTCCTGCAAAGCAGCCATCTGACCTGCATCAAGCAGAGCAGGAACTCAACGAGTTTCAGTAGAATCGCCCCAGTAGGAAGTGTCATGTACTGCAAAGCAGGTTTTCATGGGTCAACAGAGGAAGAAATTGCAGGCAAAGCTGGACTGCACGCAGTTCATGTACAACTTCATGATGCATCCATGAAAGACTAACATAAGGTGCAAGCAAGTGTTGAAAAGGCCTCGCTCTGCTTCATTTGCGATGGATGTCATTTTCTTGTGCATGCAGGGCGCTTTTTGGGTGCACAGGCGCAAGACGCGAGCTATGGTGATTCTACCTGCGGTCGCCCGGACTCTTAGGCGTCTGCACTATACACACATGCATATGGGGTCCAATGCAGGCTTGGCATATAAGCGGAACGCCATTGAGAATGCCCTTTATGCTTTGGGCTGCAAGCCGCAAGGCTACTGACCTAATGCTCACCCCATGTCTGCTATGGCACACCATTCAGTGTGAACGTAGATAACATTGTAGACCATGCATACCTCGCCCTGCTTGTTGTTTACTGACTGAGGTATTCTGGGAGGCGCCTACCTTTGATTTGCTCTGCCTGCATCTGGTACTCCAGCTGCAGTAGCTCTTGCTCCTCCACCTCCATCTGTGACAGAGAGTAACTTGCTACAGAACCTCTTGCTCCTGCTGCTGCTGTTATTGCTGCTCGCTTGCTTGTCTCGTTACCGCAAACAGGCGCATGCAATAAGCTGTCTGTGCCCTTGCTGCCAACCACCTGCCCCCCAGGCGCAGCACCAGGCAGTGCAGGGCCTCCAACAGCAGCAGGGGGCTGTAGCCCAGATGCTGCTGGAGCTGATGCTGCTGCAAAACCACCCAGTCCTCCAGATGCACCCTTAGCACCTGCTTGTGCTGCCTTGGCAGCTTTCTGCTGCTTGTACTCGAGGATCTGCTCCTCCGTCACCGTCTCCCTGATGAGCTCTGGCTCCTCTTCATCTCGCATCCCCCATTGCTGCAGCTCCCCTGCAGTTGCAGAAGAGAACAAACAGACAAACATCAGCAAGATGTGGCAAGTGCAAGAAGCTGCTCGGTCAAACCGACCAAACACACCACTGGATGATGTAAAGACACTGACTCGTACATAAGCAGCCCACCTGCTGATGCTTGTTCACTTGCTCTAGGGATCTTGCATTCAGCTGTTCAGATAGTAGCATCCTTGCCTCAGGCTGCTACAGCATCACCCGGGTGTCTGCCTCTGTACATCTAAAAGCAAACAATTGTTTGCACCTACCCCACATGTCCCTTGGAACATCCGTAATAATCAATGTAGGCGTGCAGCTTCAACTAGAACTTCTCCCAGTGGCCTCTTTTCCCTCAAGCACAGGCCCATCTAACCCTTTTTGCTGCAGGCTCGCTAGGCTCTAGCCTGCCTACCACAATTCGTCCTAATTATTACTGTGTTGCTGCATATAGGCTAACACGCAACAGCTAGATAGACAGCTTCCTGCATACTGTGATTGTATCCAAGCTACATTGCCCAAACGATGGTCTATATCAAGTAGGCTGTGCGGCCATTGAGGAATCCCCAGGCTCAAAGCATGCTCTGGCACCATTCTGGGTACAGCCTGTCCATGCAAACCACCCAACCCAGCCCGTCCATGCAAACCACCCATACCTGCAATCCCAAGGTGGCAGTTGACCTCCATCAGCTGGGCCCTGAGCTTCTGCAGTTCACGCACCAACTGACGCTTTCGCTCCCTCATGCCCAATACCCGCCTGTTGAACCCTTGCTGCATCATGGCCATGGTTGCAGACAGCTGCTGCCACGCTGCAATGCACTTCTGAGGGTTCATGCGCTGGGCCTGCAAACACAGCATAATGCCAGGAGCAGGAGATCTTGTGCTGCCACCATTGACAAGTGTCCAAGTGCTCCAGCAGCAGCCACGCACGAATCCTGCACCTATAAGTGTTCATGACCTGTGCAATGCTGCATACTACTACACCCAAGAGAAGAATTGATGTGATTGCATGTTCTAGTAATCTGTAATCTGTAATCTAGTAGCTGTTTGGACAAGCTGACATGGTGCGAGAAGGACTCGCAGCTCCACGAATACTCAATAAAGAAGCTCTGGCGTATATCATTCTTCTCTCCAGCTCAGAGCCAGACTATAACACTGGACCTCTGTCACATGTACACATGCAGATACATATGCTGCAGAAAACTCTCTTCATGGGCTTGCTGCTTGTTGGAGACCATGAGGTACCTCCACCATGCCTAAACACCCCTAGGAGCCAAAAGGACTGTGACAACCTACCTCAGGAAGCACAAAATTGGGATCACTCTTCAGCTTGAAGTCCCCAATGGTTGCCGCAGCCTCCTCCAGAGCCTCCACATCAGCGGGTGCTTCATAATGCTCATCAGGCTTGGTGGCATTGAAAGCAGCCCACTGGGCCTCACGTGCAGCCCGAGCTGCCTGGCGCATCTCCCCTTTGCACAAGGTGCCTGAGCTGGCCATGCTTGACAGCTTCATACTGGAACCCCCTAGGCCATCTCCTGATCAGAGGGGCATGTACAGGGACAGGGGCACTCATCAGCACAAGAATAACATGTAATTCTGGGAAATGGGTACACGTTGTTGCTGGCAACATTGCATACTTACACTTTGACATTTGACCCTTGGGGGCAGACCTGGTCAGTTCTGCCTCTTACTATGGCCATCATCGCCACCACAGCCACGTCAATGAATCTCTGTAGGACTTGTCTCATGGCGACTTCCACACTAATCTAAGAAGAAGCTAGGCTTGTGAAAAATGGCACATATAGAGGATTATAGCTCAACGGATACACCTGGGCAAGCTTTGACAGGTATGGATACAACTTTTGATGTAATTTTCACCCCTTGCAGCCCTTAAATAGTTGACTTTCCTGCCTCACCTCTCATGGACACTTGCTTGCCCATCTGTGCTGCCTTGCTCTTCACGTTGCGACCATCTTTCTTTTTTGTGGAATCCTGAAGCTCTGAAGAGCTGTTCTCCCCCCTGTTGAGAGCACAAAGCTCATCCTGACACACCAAAGCAGCACCGCAACAAAGCACTTCATGCCAGAGCACCTTTTTTCAAAGCCATTGCAACCATAAGTTGGGTGGTGCCAGTGCATACACAGACATCCAGAAGTACAGCAAATGATAGATGGAAGGAGTGTGCTTTGTTCTTACATCTTTGTGCTGCAATGCATTCAATCAAATGCTCCCATGTTCGACTGCAGCTCCCATCCACAGCCGTTGCAGGGAAGCACCGAAACCTATGATACATGTATGCTGGTGATGCTCATGCTAACGAAGAATGGCTGGCAACCTTGGGAAGAGTTGTACGCTTGCTACAATGCAACTTCCTTGCTGTACCTGCACTGTTGCGGGCAGCTCTGCCAGTCTGAAGGTGGTCACAGGTGCTCCAGGGCCAAAAGGGTGCAGCGCTACATGTTCCTGTGCTAGTTGGTCAAAGAAGAAGGTCCTGAGCTTGGCGAGCCGCAGAGCTGCTGCCTCAGTGTCCCAAGCCACCTTGGCACGTGCCTCAGCCAGAGCCGCCTCCCGATGCTCAGCTACCAGGGCCTGCAGGCCTAAAAGAGCAGCAGCCAGGGTTAGATGCTGGACTGTACATACATGTAAGGAGCATGCCTATGACATTGGCGACCAATGAGCAGCAAGGGTCCTGGGTACAAGGCTTTCAGGTTGTGGGGACTGCAGACCGAGACGTGACTAAGCCTGACACCAGACCGCTGGACTAGAGGCTACAAACTGCACTCCTTTTGTTGTTAGCGACCCAGCAACTGCTCTCTATCGGGTGCAGGGCCTGTGTGTAACTTCTGCTGGTTGGGATCACAGTTAGCACCTATATCTCCTTGCACACTTGCAGTGCTATGTACCAACATTGTATTCAGGTCCTTGCGTATAATGTGATGCCTGGAGAACCACCCTCTCAACTTCTCCTACCTGGGTCTACATGAAAAACAGACTCTGGCAAACGTTGCCCCTCAGGAAGCTCCCTATTTGCTGTCATAAGCTTTGCTAGTTGTGCCCTAAGCCCCGCAAGCTGCTGCAACCTCTGCTGCTTCGCTGTCTGTGCTGCAACTGCAAGCTGCTGTGCCTGGGCCTCTTGCACAGCCTCTTCCAGCGTCAGTGCTGCTGCGCTGGTGATGTCAACGGCCTCTGTTGAAGGCTCATCTGCTAAGTGCGGCAATGCTGTGGCCCCTGCATCTGCTGCTGCTATAGTGGGCTGTTTGATGGTGTTCCGTAGGACCAGCATGCTGCCATCCTTTGCTGCTGTGATAAGGGTGCTGTCATCGGGTGACATGACAATGCCTGTGATGTGACCAAGCTGCACATCATGGAGTGTGGCTTCCCAAGCACCAGAGCTGCAAGCAGAAGGGTCAAGCATCAGGTCACCATGATATACTGAAGCATGGCAGCCGTCAGTGCATCAGTAGACGATCACGCAGATGGCGGATGTAACACAGTGTGGGTTTGGATGGGGAAACCAAGACCTCAGTGGCAAGCTGCAGGTTGTGTAGATCAAAACCTGCCTAAGCTCAAGGGCATCAATGCAGGCCATAACAGGAACAGGTTGCAGGCCATTGCCATGTCTTTGATGGCTGCTGACAGCTGTGACTGCTTTTTGCTCAGCTTACACTTCTGGGGTTGTAGAGACCTTTCCTGCACACACCTGGAGCCAGTATTGTCTTGTTGGTTTGGTTGCACCCGCACCACACCGCTTCTCCCACCCAGCAGCATGTACCGCCCTGAGCTGCTGATGCTGCAGCAGGTGACAGCAACACCATGCAGCGGCACCTGAGTTGGATCTGCTGCTGCTGGGGTGACTGGCACGGGATTGTCCCATGTGTATTCCCATTCCTGCACATTGCAAAGAGCATTGTTGCCTGTTCCTGTCCAATTGCTGTTCTCATACAGAGTACGCTCCATGCAACCAGCCTATTATGCAGTAACAACTGGGATTCCAGGCAGTAGCATGACAAGGCAAAAAGCAAAGCACCAAGGCTGGTTGCCGACTGAGGGTAGAACCTGGCTGTTGCTTTGCACCAAGGTAACCACCATGCAGGACAACATCATAGTCCATTGCCCCATGAATCATATGTTGCCTCCAATCACATTTAACACCATCTAGGCTAGTGTCCAGCAATCCATATCAAACTCACCTTCCCTGCTCCAGGTCCGCAAACAAAAACCCTGAACCTGCTTCCATCCTGAGAGCTGCAAGATAACCAGGTGATCCCCTGCACAGCAAGGTACTGTACGGCAGTACACATTGATGCTGCTTCAACTGCAGGACTGCTAGTGGACACTGTATCAGGCTCAGCATGTGCTACAGTCCCGTTGCTGCCTCCTCCATCTCCAGGCTGAGAGCCTGAAACTGCTTCGTCTGCTGCTGCTACTGTCAATGGTGCTTGTCCTGAGCCTGATTGTGTGGCAACTGCAACTGCTGCTGCTGGTGTGGACAATACTTGCATGCAAGGCACTTGTAGCTGCACCACCTTTGTTGGCAGCTGATGATGATATGACCTGGGGATGGCACCAACAAGATAGAGACGATAACAGCCCCCTGTCAGCCGTTTTGCCCAGCATACGCAGTTCATGTTTTAAAGGAAACACAACTTCTCCTACTCCCCCGCCTTCTCCGTTTGATGGAGTCACAATAACAAACCCCCTATTCATGCACCAAGATGAAAGAAGTCCTGTTGTCAATAGCAGAAAAGACACAGGTTGTGTTGCAGTCCAGCATGCATGTTGCAGTCTAGTGGTGATCAGGCGAGTGCATGGCAGCACAGCACTAGCAAACATCCTTAAAACGCACACCCCAAAAGATCCACTCAATCCAAAACTTCAAACATGCAGCAAGCGATGGTGACACATTCTGCAGATTGCTACGAGAAAACCCAAGAGTCAACGCTAGCTTCGAGAAGGGCTTTGCACACCAGAACTGCTAGCGCCCACAGCACAAGCACACTCACTTGCTGTTGTCCGGCTGTCCTGATGGCCGTGTTATCCATGCTACTGCTCCAGAGCAAGAGCCTACAAGGAGGCAGCTGCTATCAGCTGCCCATGTGCAGCAGCTGACCTCAAGCCCCAGCTGCCCACTGCACAGTGGCTGGGAGGTGCTCGTATTCACCACCCGCAGGAAGAAGTAGCTGCCATTAGTTGTTAGACATGCTAACTGCTCGCCATCTGGTGAAATGCCAGCAAAAGCTATTGGGGACTGCAGGACAGATGAGGAAGAAGATTATCACGCCAAGATAGTGCATCAGAAAAAGTAAAGTTAGGTGTACATGCACTATGTGCTGCATGTACATTGCCTGCAGATGCTTATATGCGCACTGGCAATCATGTTCTCTTTTCTCTTTACCCTTTGATTCTTATGTTCTTTTTAAGGCCCAAGCACTTAATCCAGAAGATGTTGAAAACGACAAGGAAAAACTTAAGCACTGTGAGTTCAAAACCTCATCCCAGCCCATGCGTCCAAAACCAACAGGCGTGAAGCGCATCCTCGTTGTAAGACCATGTTCCTGTGACACAGGAACTGCGGGTCTGGGCGAACGCGTTTATTCACCTAGATGCTTGTTGCTTGCTTCTGCCATGATTATGAAACAGTAAAAATGATTAAGTCCGATGCCTGATGCTTGTCAATGTTTAGTAACTATTATGGCTTAGTAATCATAGTTCACTGTATATTCTGCAGTTTCGCTGGTACTAGGTACTGATAGTGAATGCTGTGCCCTGTTGATAAACGTCTTGCATAAAGCTCCTCAGCAGTACCTTGTGAGGCTTTATGGCTTGCAGCAGCTTCCAGCCACCAGCTGACCTAGATACCAGGCGCACCACCCCATCTGCATGCCCCAGGACAAAGCAGCGCTCTGCAGGGTCCAATATGGGGGGCACACGGGAAATGCACGAGACGCCACTGCTGAAGCAGCGAACCTGCAAGAACTCTAGAGATCTGCATTGCAGGACAGAGTATGTAATGAGACTCCAATGAACTCCTGCCAAGATAATGGCATGCAACACCATAACATTAGTAATGCACTCAATGATATGCAGATATGCTTGAAGTGCAGCACAGAAGAGGCATACATTATGCTCAGAGAGAGCGCAAGAGCTCTCCTTACAACTACTAAAACCTGTGTGGGCTGGCTTACTGCAATAGACCTACCACAGACTGGTGCATACACAAATCCAACCTCAATCATGCTGGCTTGAAAGCCTATAGTAAATCTGGCCGACAGAAGTCACCAATGCAAGACACTTATCTGGACATCCAGACAGCGGACACATCCAGTCAAGCATTACCTGGTGTCAAGTGCCCTGATAGTGCCATCAGCACCTGCAGTGACCACCTCATTGCTGTAGGCAGATGCCATCAGCCCCACTATGCTGCCTGAGTGGAAGTGCAGTAGCTGCACAGCCTGGTATGCCTTGGAGTCAAGCAGGTTGAGTGGCAGCATAACCTGCAAAGCAGCAATATTCCATACACCACTCGGATGCGCAGATCCCGTACCAACAAAATGCACGTAGATGGTTGAATGGGGCCGTTTGGGGTGTAGTCTTCATTGTTCCACAGCCATGGCAGCTAGACGTTAGACCCTAAACGGCAGTTACCCCGAAGCGCCACCCAAGATTTAAGAGGAATATTTCATGTAAGGCCTTCAATCAATGAACCAGTTTGATGTGAAGACCTTACATCTAATGATCATAAGAAAGAGAACAGCGCTTCCGTGTCCCAAGGGTTACCTTGTACAATATCCCCGCCTCGTCCTGCACCAGCCACTGGCCATTGTGCCATAGCGCCCCCCGCACTCGTGCCCCCTCAGGCAGCAGAACCTCCGCGCTGGGCTTCAGCTCTGCTGAGATGCTATTATCAGCTGCCTCTGCCTCCATCAGCTTGCTGTAATCCCACAGCCTCAGCACCCCATCAGCCCCTCCAGACAATACATAATTGGTCTGAGCATCATGCAGCAGCACCTCAATGGCACCCTTATGGCATGGCAGGCCCCCTGGACGGTTTATTAGAGCCTTTATGAGGCCGCCATCCCAGAGCAGCAATGAGCCTGACTCGCTGCCTGAGAGCACTTTGCCATCTGGCAGCTCAAGGAAAGCTGCAACATCGCTGAGCTCCACCACACCAAACTTCCCCAGTAGGCCCTGCCAGAGAAACGCAGACATACCATGGCTATACATTCTGAGGGCAAATCTTAGAGGACCTTGCTTTTTTATCAATATAGCAAGCCATGGCTGATCAGGACGCCGTAGGTCAGGTGCTTATTCTGTGACAAGAGCTGGTGATGTATTAGAGATGCATGTGCATCCTTCGTGCTTGACACTGCTTCTGTATGCCAGAAATCAGTTCACATGCCATACTGCAAGCCTCCCTGAGTACTGCGGCTGCTCAAGAGTTCCGTGACAGGACTGAAACACTGCTATCAACACTGCCTTTCAGCTAGACCCTGATACCCCCTAAAAATATGTGCTAAGTGCTGCTTGAGACTAATGGTCCCCTAAACGTATAAATCTGCATCCTTACAGGCATGCATGCTGCTTGTCGCCCTCTCCTTGCAGATCATCGTTGCAGTAGCACGAGGTCCAATGGCACCACTATGATATCTGCTGTTGCTTTGTGAGCCTTGGGTCCTGACATGCACGTCCTACTGTTGCATCTGTACTGTGCCTTCTGTGACTGTCAGCTACGGTGCATGTACAGGCGCCTGCTAGTATCTCACCTGCAGCTTCAGCCCTGTGAAGGTAGCTGCCATCTTCCAAAAGCGTATGTGCCCCGTGCCACATGTCACGAGGTGCCCTGGGAAGAAGCTGGAGAACTTCACTGCATAGACCTCCTGGCTAAAAGCCTTGCAGCGCAGCACAATCTCCCCTGCTTTCCAGTCCCATAGGGTCAGCAAGTAATCAGGTGCCCCACCAATGGCTGCAAGAAGCTCCCCTGTGTGGTTGAATACCACGCAGGAGTAAGCACACTCTGTACCCCCACTCAGCGTCTGCAGGAGCTTTAAGGAGGGGTACTCATATAGCAGCCTGCAACAATTCAATCAGGTGGTCAGATGTAGTCCACTATGGTGTGTTACTTATTTCCATAGCTCAGGTTGCATCACATCTGGCTGAGTCGCAGGTTTGTACATCTGCAGCCCATGTGCTAATGCTTTATTTCTGGTAGTAAGTAAAGGTTGACGAACTGCTTTACGACGCATGGCGTCTCCTTCAATCAATCAAAACGCAAGACCAGCAATGCCAATGGCCAAACAAACCTAGGCCACAAACACAAGGCTCCTGATCACAATCACGAAGCCACACAACCGATGGTGGATTTGCCACACACAAGCTGAGGCTAGATGCAACGGCGTGCACACCAAGGGGAAACAAACACCACCACTAAAACCCAAAACCTGCTCCACTTCCATCACACATGGGTGGCGGGGAGGCAGCAGGATCAAGCACCACCCTAGTAGGGGCTGGAGGTGGCTCCCACCACCTAGGTACTGGTGAACCACCATCCTCCCAGCCACTGAAAGGCACCACATAGCGCTCCACATGCTTATCAATAGCTTGCTTAGTGCGCCTTCTACACCTCACTAACCGTTGGCTTTCCCAAGGGTGCGTAAGATCCCACAACCTCTTCCTCCAAGCACTCTTAATCTGACATGAAGCCTCCCAGCTCCCCTCATCTTGACCAAGCACCTTCAGATCAGCACACACGCATTTCTCCCAGGTATGGCGAGGCCTACCCACTGGCCTCGTCATGTCACCATGTAATGAAGAGAACAACGCAATATGCGGCAACCTGCCCTCCTCCATGCGGCCCACATGCCCCAGCCACCTCAGCCTATTTGCTGTGATGTATGCTGACAAGGTGGCTACCCCACATGATTTCCTGATATGCTCATTGGTGTGCCGATCTGACAGCCTGACCCCCAGGATGCTCCTAAGGCAGCTAGAGTGCACCCGCTCAAGCTTTTGCGATTGCACTTTGGTCAGGGACCAACACTCACTCCCGAACAGCAGAATTGGCAACACATATGCCTTGTAACACTTCACCTTCGTAGCCAATGACAGATGCTTGGTACCCCACATCTTTTCAAACTGCTTAAACCTCCCCACAGCCTTACCCCTCCTGATATTCAACTCCACATCCAACCTGCCATCAGTCACAAGCACACTTCCCAAGTACTTGAACTGTGACACCTCTTTTACCACACCCTCACGGATAAACGTCTCCTTCCCCTGGTAAACTGCATTGACACTTACAGGTTTGGCGCTGTCCCTCCACTGCGCTTTTCTGCTACAGCAAAGCACTCCCTGCTGGGGTGGACTGCCACTGCACCTATGCCATGAGGGCATATCAGGAACCTTTGCTGCAGTGATTGGAGATCTAGGAAGACCACAGCAGTGCCCACAGCAATTATGAAGGTCTCATCATCAACCAAGTGCAAGTTATTCCGCTTGGAGGAATCAAAGCCAAGGGCACATTGCAAGCTGAAGGACGTTGAAGCCTCCATCTGCTCCATGTGTACGCTTGAGTCTAGATTTATAGCATGACTGCTGCTGCTGACAATGATCGCTTGTGCTCTCTCCTCGAAGGGGGGAGCTCTTCCATAAGCCTAACCTGCCACCATTAATGTTCGTTGCGGATCCAAACGACCCATGATGCCTGGCTAAAGAAAGATCAGGCTTTCACAGTCACAGCACAAGTGCCACAAGCGGTACTGCCAAAGAGCAGTCAATCACAGTGCATGCCCAGTAGGTTCGACTAGGATCGAACCATCACTTTTCTTCTGCGTATTACACACGTTACAGAGCACAATTGGATCAGTTGGTAGTGCGACACACTATGGCAAGTTCGTCTAGTTCCGGACATCCAAGACAACGCTGCTGGGCATGACTTTACTAACAGTCCTGTAGCCGAATACGGACCGCTTGGATCTTCAGGAGCTGTTAATTTCATCCGTAAGCAGTCAACCTTGTGCTCACAGCGTTTGAAGTATCGAGTGACGAAGGGTTCTACACCAGCCTGGCAGGCACTCGCACTCACTCCCACTTCCCAGTTGAAGAGCATGTGAGGTCCCTACGGTCCAAACTTTGCCCTTAAACGTTTCAATGCACTAAAAGAGAGTCATTGGTAGCTGGGCAGTGATGTGCAGTAGGTGAGGTAATACTGGCATCCATCATCTGCAGCTTGCAACAAATCAGAGAGTTTTTAAGCGCAGGCTTGTGAAGATCATCCCTCCAACAGATTAATTCTATCCCCAGTCATCTGAATCTGTCCGAATGCGTGACCATTGCTAAAATTGTGAATTCGTCGGAATGGTCTTCACTAGTAAGCAAGCGTACACAGCGGCCAATGTGGCTTATATAGCCCTTTACCTAGCCTTCCGGCATCTCGCCATTTCCAATGGGCCGGATCAATGGCGTGGCAGACTCAGAAACAATGAAGAGCTGTGGACCTGGGTGAGCAGCGGCAGGGGGTGGGCATGTCCAATCTCTGACAATTCATCCAAGAGCCTGTGTGTCTACAGGAGATGCAAGCTATGTTCACTGCGCTTGCAATGATCTGCTGGAAGGCTACTAAGCGCAGATCATGGGACAACTTTCTCGACCAGGCCCTATTCTACTGCAAGGTACTTGCAGCTTTGCACTCCCACCTTTGGCGAGCATAGACTATGGTCTGTAGTGAGCACCTCAACTAGGCTTTCGTCTCAGCCAGTGTCTGCTTTTGCATGCAGACAATTGCCTCTCTGACGCTTATCATCCTGGACTACAGACTTGCTAGCTGGTACTTGCTTCTCTGGTGGGGTGAGTTGACAGCTAGAAATCGCAAGCCTGTCCCTGTGTCACAGATCTCACACAAGTAACTCAAGGGTGTTCAAACCTCTTTTTGAACAGTGCTGACCGTGGTGGCTACTCAACCGATGCCCGATCTTCCTTCATCAGGTGGGTGGCTGCTATTATGCTGGACATCTGCCAGCACCCCCAGCAGTCGCAGGAAAGCAGAGGCAGGTGGTTGTGTCTGGATAACCTCTCCATTCTCTCACCCCTCCCCTTCTTTAGCCTGATGACGCATGGCCTATGGCAATGTCTCATTAGGATCAGGACCAGAGTGAACACATGATGGCCTTTCGTTTGACCCGACCCCGTTGGTAGTGGGGATGTCCGCTGCAGTTGCTACTAACTAGTAGGGCCAAGGACCTTGATACCAAGGATTCTGTCCCATACTTTCTCAAGAAGCTGCCACTCGTGGGATGTAATGGCGATGCCTGGAGTCTGTTTGGAGGGTAATGGTGCTTGCTAGAGTCTGAAGAAGGATGTTTGGTTACCACAGGTTCTGTCACCAGCTTGACGCATCACACTCTGGTCGAGACCATCGCACAAGTAGGAGACACTTCATCCTTGGTAAGGACCCGTGCATTCATTGCTCACCAAATGCAGTTCCAGTGGTGCTGTTTATTGTTACATTTTGTGATATGCACTAGCAAGATAGTGCCAAAGGGCCTGCACCTCAAGCTGCTACAAAAGGAGCGAGGTGGAACAAATCCCAGTGGTGCCATCAGTGAGCATGATCAGCTGCATCCTGTGTAGGTACCCATGTTTGTGCGCTATTTTTATATGTCTATATCAGCCACTTGATATGCTTCAGGAATCCAAGGCATGGGCTGGAGCTGATGTAGGGAGCAACTGATCAAGCAGGATCTGATTGCAATGCCAAAGCATGTATCCAGGTTGTGCAGGATCATGCTGCTTATCACCATTTGGCCTCTGCTGGTGAATCAGCAACACAACTTCACCATTAATGCAACGTTTTTGGCCTGGCCGCTCATGTCTCTGTTGCAGATCTACTGTTACACCCAACATCATACAGCCTCGGTTACCATGGCAGAGGCGTACCAAGAGATTGCAACAAAGTAAGCCTACCTCTTGAGCTTTTGGTTTATTCGTTGGTACCGTATAGTGTGCAAAAACAGCATACTGCAAGGGACATAGCCGGACTTAGTTAGTGGGATTTTGTTTTACAGGCATGGCAGCGTGCATTCCCATCCGTTCAAGCAATGCTGCACATGACCTTTCTGGGCACCATGCTAGTTGTTGATAGCAGGCTGGTACTATCAGCATAGTAGTCACAACTTGGTACATGGCCACAACATGCTATTTTTTGCCAGTTGATGGTCTGAAACAGTAGGTTTTACAAAGCTGGAGAGTTACCCCTTGGGATGATTCAACTACAGCGTTATTGATTCACCCAGATGTGTCTGGGATGATTCTTTGTGGAAGCAATTTGTTAGCAGCAAAGCCCTAAATAAGGCTTTGATGGAGCTTCGCTGGGCCGGATGTGTACCATCCAGTAGTTCCATCCTGACCGAGCATAAGCATCATTCAGACAACTCAGCTTAGCAAGATGGGGCGTGGCCTCAACAACATGCATCAGCCGCACTTCACCTTAGCTTACTTTCCAGGGGCACCTCTTCATTCTGTGTTAATTATGCTCGAGGTAGCAGCTATAGTTGGCGCCAAAGCCATTCTTCTTTCGATCGTGAACATTTACATCAAGTGCATGGGATTACGCATTTCGGCCTGTTGGCCATCATGTAGCCGATGTACCTATTACAGGAATTGGCACTGCTGCTCGTAGCTATTTTACGTATGGATTGCATTTACCACAGGTTCACAGGGGACAAGCTCAGATTCTTCTGCTATGATGTGAGCATGTGGCCTGGCAGTTCAAAGGACCTGAAGATTAACGCAAGTACCTTCAGCAACCAGATACCAACAGTCATCATGTATGAAAATGGGAAGGAGGTTCGTCGGATCCCTACATTGGAAGAAGCTGAGGACTTTCTGTTCAAACGGGGTGCATTTACTCAGGTAAGCAATTTCGTGCTCAGCAAGCGACGTTTCCACCGCAGTGGTACAACAAGAAATCACAGCCTACCACAATAAAACACCACAGCCATGAACATGAGCTAGGGTCATACTGGTAAGGGCCTGTGGCAAGTTTTTGCTATGGCATATCATGGCATGTAATAATCATACGGGTGAAGGGCCTGCAGGTATAGCTGGGCTGAGAAGTGAAGAAGCATTAGTCAAAGCTGATAAGAACAATGCATGTATGTCAGTCAAGGAACATTGGGGAATAATGAGGTCTGCAACAGGTCTACAACAGAAGGTCCCAGTACAGTGATCTATCTGCTGCCAAATGCAGACACATGTTCTCTTTTGCACCAGGCAGGCTGGTGAACAAAGTACGGACAGCAGGGCTTTGCAGTCAACCCAGCTGCTCCTCAAGTGTGTCTGCCTTCTTGTTTGAGCAGATGCTGGTGTAGAGATCTTACATGATTTGCCGATTATTGTGACCGGGCACACCTTATGGACCACGGAAGGGCAGCACAGTGCCTTCTTTTGCACCATGCAGCTGCTGGACAAGCACTCGGGGGTTGTGCAGGACAACTAGATGAAAATTCTGCCTGCATTTGGTTTGCGGATGCCGGGCCTTTCATGTCACCTTGTGAACATGCTCCCACTATTGAGACCCCCCATAAACTCAAGCAACTGGCACCCTTTTAGCAACTGCATTGGAACAGCGGATCATGAGCCTTGTGATCCGGATCAGGAGCCTTGTGTTAATGGCCTGGGCTTGTTTGGCGAGTGGCATAGCTGGTCTTGCTTTTGTTCATTAGATGGGACAGTGGAATGTGCCAACTTTTCATCCCTGCTTCCTTGTGTGCAGAGAGATATATTGAAGCGATTCGATCTGGAAGCTAAAGCTCAGCCAGCAGCAGCTAAAAGTCCTGAACAAGATAGCAAGGGCACAAAGAAGACCAGGTAGTGCAAGGGTTGAGGGATTGATTCGGCCACATGCATTCCATGTTGGTTGGGTCTGGTTGCATATATCCCTCTGTGGTTGAGTCCTTTGCATGGTTCTTGTACATCTCCAGCCCGTGGTAATCGTCATTGTTTGCCATGCCATTGCAACCGATGGAGGAGTGGGTGGTGTTCTTGATCATGGGCTCTGTGTCGATAGGAGCGTTGCCTTAACTTTGAGGGATTGATTCGGCCACATTCCATGGTGGCCACATTCCATGGTGGTTGGGTCTGGTTGCATATATCCCTCTGTGGTTGAGTCCTTTGCATGGTTCTTGTACATCTCCAGCCCGTGGTAATCGTCATTGTTTGCCATGCCATTGCAACCGATGGAGGAGTGGGTGGTGTTCTTGATCATGGGCTCTGTCTTGCCTGGATACATGTTTCGGTATCAGTACTGCTTGGTTGGTGGTCTGGAAGCCATTGTGTTTGGATCCATCCGATGGTGTGTTTGGTCGTTTCGACCTAGCAGCCCTTTGCGGTTGCCACACCTTAAATGTTTGTTGTTGTTGAGGGTTCGCCATTTTCAGTGCCTGGTACTTGGTTTGCGACCGCAAGAGGGGTTGGTGGAGGGTCTTTAGACTTACGTGTAGCCCTTCTATTTCATCATGGATTCCTTTCAAATAGTGCTGAGCTGGTCATTGTCCCTATCAGCTTTCTGTTGGTTTTCATGGATGCCCTCCTCAGGGCTAGGTGGTAACACACTAATGAACACCTGTGGGGCACGAATGTTTGTGACCGAGCTGCTAGAGAGAAGCCGTGATCGGTGGTCTGGTTGTTGATTACGCATATTTAGTTTAATAGGGCCCTTTAAGAGCTTGCGCGCTGCTTGACTAGCGGGCCCATTGGCGTCTCGGGAACAGTTCGCTAGTTCGTGTTTTGGGGATTTGAAGGCTTTGCTGTGACAATAAACTTGGCAATGGAGCTATGGATGTGAAAACGCCACTTCTTCTGGGATTGCTGCAACCTGAAAGGAAACTTGATACGGCGGCGCTACAGCCCTAACTCGGGTTTGGGCGACGACTCAACTTCCCGTACTCCGGCTGCTCAAAGGCTTCAGCTTCATGAGGGCCCGGCAAGCTCATGACAAGCTCTTTCTGCAAGCTTTACCGTGCCAGGTGGGGCTGCGAGGACTCTCGACGTGCTGGTACTTGCCAGGGCCGTCTTTGATACCATTCACTACTGTAGGGGCCGATCGTCGACGTCGTGTCACAATGGCCAAGTCTAAGAACCATACAGCCGGAAACCAGAGCCGTAAGGCTCACAGGAACGGCATCAAGAAGCCCCAGAAGCACAAGTACCATGCCACCAAGGGGGTAAGTACAGATGTCCACGCACGCTGGAGGTGGCCTAGCCAAAGCACACAGCTAATGCGTGCTGGCTGTTCCTTGCAGATGGACCCCAAGTTCCTGCGGAACCAGGTAAGCCTCTTGTTCTTCCTCCTCTAGCTCTGCTGCTGCTGAGTATGGAATCACCCTTACCTTTGGTACTTTTCCTGTTTGCAGAGGCACGCCAAGAAGCACAACAAGAAGAGCGAATAGATAGCTCATCTGTAGAGCTATGATGTAGGCGGTTGGCCCTTGGGTATATTGTTTTGGATGTGTCGCATGGGCTGAAGTAAGAACAGTAACCTGGATATCACCCTTGTGTCCATTAAGGAACTGCTGTGGCATGCGGGCGGCTAGATGGGGTCTACTCCGTTGAATATACCACGAACGGCTCCGGCTCTTGGTGTGTTACCATTATCAAACTCCTGAAACGCCGTAGCAAAATGATGGTATTAGTACATTGGGAGCAGCTGCACTTCGTTCCCCTCGCACAGGTGCAGCAAGCAGCAGCACAGCAAGCTCATACCAAGCTGCCAGCAACAGAGCGAGTACAGCGCAGCAGCAGAAGCAATATGGCGCAGCAGCAGAAGCTATGTGGCGCAGCAGCAGCAGCACATCACGGCCTGTGCAAACCAAGCTGCCAGCAGCAGAACCAGTTTACCGCAGCAGCAGAAGCAATATGGCACAGCAGCAGAAGCAACATGGCACAGCAGCAGAAGCAGTGTGGCGCAGCAGCAGAAGCGCATCACAGCCTGTTGAAACCATGCTGCTGGCAGCAAAAACCAGTGCAGTGCAGCATCAGAAGCAGTATGGCGCAGCAGCAGAAGCGGCATGGTGCAGCAGCAGAAAGAGCATGGCGAGCAGTGGCCTTGCAGCAGCGACGGCAGAACCAGGCGTGCATTTGCTTTCTGCTTGCACGAAGATGGTCCTGGGCAGCAGCGGCAGCGTTGGGGTTCTTGACACTATTCTAGCAGCAACCTGCAGGAGCAGTCACACTGAGAGGGATACAGAGCTGTGCTGTCAGGGCCTTCGAGATAGCAGACCAATGGACCAGAACCCAGGGGCAGGGGGTGACAATATGTGCAGTGGCAGTCTTGAGCACTATTGCCTCTGGGGAGGTGGTCTGCTGACTCAAGGTGCAGCATCTATCAGTCATGAGCCCACACTGATGTGCATGGTGTCTCCCATGCAAGCAGCATGGTAGTTCATTGCTAGGCAGCACACATGCACCATGTCAAAATGTGGTCATGTGACAGGCCTGTTGAGCAGACAGCCTAGAACAATACAGGAAAGGAGCAGACAACGGTCGGTACAGTAAGGGGGGATTTGTACATGAACCAGCATTTTGGACCGTGTGCAATTGCATGCAAGGCGGTCGAGCGAGCAGCGGCAGAGTATTGATCCAGATCTTCCCACAGCTAGGAAACGGCTGTTTGTTGCAGAGTGTATGCTTGATATACCCAACATGAATGGCGAATGAAGACAAGAGAATATGGGGACTACGGATAGACTGCGGCGATGCTCACTACAGCAGCAAGGACCCTTCGCCGGAAGACCTATGGCAAACGAGCTGCATGATATGTTCTTTCTCTTCTGGCAGTCTCTCCAGCTGCATTCTTGGCACTTATTGCTATGGCATATCATGAAATGAAATAATAACCGAGCGAGCTGCATGATATGTCTACCAGGAATGTTGAATGCAGAGATATTGGAATGTAGTAGAGCTCAGTTAATGCATGCAACAATACAATCCAGTAGTGCTACCGGTAGCATGCTTATGAATCTATGGCTACGGTAGCATGGTAGCAAGTCACCATGAGTCCAGCAGCTCACTCGCTGCACGTAAAGGCCTACTACTTTCCATAGCAGCCTGAAATATTCGTTATGTTATGTCATCATTCATGCTTATGTTACATACATCAAGCAATAGCACCTCCCATGATCCCATAGATACCTTTGGACACCAAGAGACAGCCACATCTTGACCCCATTTCCATCCGAGTTCCCACTTGGACTCGAAAGAATTACGACAACATACAATACAAGTTGGGTGAATTGCGACAGAAATCCCTCTGAGCCATTGGCCCTAGCCGACAGGCCAACTTTGAGGCCCGATGGCAGATCCACACATGATGTTCATTTCAGACATAGACCAAGCTGGACCTCATGTTTAGGCATGCATATATTGTCATACATGTCGAAGTTTACCCGTATTCTGTTCCACCTCGCTGCTCTTTGTGACAGCTTGAGGTGCGGGGCCTATGGCACTTATTGCTATGGCATATCATGAAATGTAATAATAATAATAACAACATAGACCAAGCACAAGTCTGTCCCACCTTCCGACCAGTCCACCTGAAGCCTGGCAAATAAATGGATTGTTGTGCAGTGGAGGATCTATATTGACCCACTCAATGCTCATACAAGGTCCATGCATCCAGCACCTCACAGGTCTCCCTTAAGGAGCATTTGAAATGCTGCACTAGCCACATCTGGGATGCATTCGTTTGCAGCACACCTGAGCCCCTTAATTTGGTCAACACTCAACAGTCAAGCCACATACAATAAATGCTTCACCCGATGCTAATCATAAACCACCACCTCATACCATGCATACTGTGCCCACAAGCATATTGCATTGCCCCAAATCCACTAAACCGATACATGACCGGATGCCTATTACGTAAAGGCTTTTTGTGGAAAGGCCATAACAACAGCAACGTGTTTACTTCCCACATGGCATTATAAATCTTCGGCTCCAAGCAACTTTTGGTACTGCGCCCCTGAACAGCTGACACGACTTGGAGCAGAACAAAGCCCTGGGCTGGGTTGCTGAGCCCCTGCCTTGTCTGTTCTTAAGTCATTTCAATTCAGAAAGGGTCGCCTGAAATTACAGAGTGCACCTCCACCTGCTTCACATCGCAACCATGCTGAAGCTGAAGTAATGGGCAGGTGCGTAGAAGTACAGTCGTTGCTGCAAGACCAAGCTATGCAGACAGGAGAAGGCTGGTTGCCTTCTCACATAGCATGTGCCAGCACAGGCAGCCGTAGGGGCAAACCAGCGCCAGCTGTGCCCAGTCCAAACTTCATTATAGCCTCTGCAGCTGACTGGGCCAGGATGTACTTGTACAGGAACTCGTGGTTGAACCTGCATGCAACAAACATTGTCATTCTTCTAAAGCTTGAACCTTACGACCCATTTCAACAATGGTGCACATGCTCCCTCATGTCCAAATAGCACTACTGAACACTAGTTGGTCCTGCCTGCGGTCCGAGCCTTTGGGCACAAGCAATCAGCATACATGTGCAAAGGCCTTCCTTACGAACTGTGCATAGCTCACAGTGAACAATAGTGTCCAAGAATGTAAATTTATCACATGCTGCTGTTGGCAACATAAGACAAACTTCTCGGAGCCTTACTTACGCTCCAACACGTGCCGCAATGCTTTTGAAAGCATCAAGGATTACATTGAACTGTATGGCAGTACAATCAATGAGTAATTCGTAAATTCAGACTCAGTATAGCACTGAGCACTGCCATGCAGGCCGAAGATCTTCGGCTACGCGGTGTTTCCAGGATATGCAGATGGGCGTTGAAAAGGACAACTACATGCAAGAGCTAAACAATGCAGACGAGTGTTGCCTTTTCCCCTTCTCACTGCATGTCTTCTTGTATTGCATCAATTACACCAGATACATGCTGGCAGTCCATACATGGTAATATAGCGGGCTCACCTGTAGAGCTCCTTCCAGCACATGTTAGCAGGGGCTTCCTCCTTGCATGGGACGTTGAACTTGCTCATGCACAGCTCTCTCCAGATATACTGGTTGCTGCAAATTGCCCTAGCAGCCAAAGGCACGTTTTCGATGAGTGCATTGCACAGCTGCATTTGTGTGATACTCAGGTTTTATAGTACCTGCAGTGCGTGTTGACTTGCCCCAGACGAAGGAGCGATGGTCCATCGTCCAACAGCTGGCCTATGCGCAGGAGCACCTCGTCGGGCAGATCTGCCCAGGAGGCAGGGATACTCATATCTACTCTTAGGTCTCTCCCAAACTTTGGATGCACGATAAGAGCCAGGGAATGCCTTTTGCCAAGGTAACCAGGTCGCAATCCTGTGTTGTCAGCAGCGGCGCTTGGAACAACTGCGGCGGACACAGGTGGCATAGTGATAACTGCAGTTCCCAATCAGCTCCTAGTGCAGTAAAGGGGCAAGGTTTGGTGCTCAAATGGAGCAGGGGTCGTTGTCAACGTTCAGCTCAAAAAGGCATGTAGGACGTCGGGCCTCAAGGCCCGGACCCTCCCTCGCAAAACTGGTGTGCCTGACTCTTCACTGTGTAAGTAAGGGAGGCCCAACTGTGATTAATGCCATCAACCGAGCCACCCGTTTCTTCTCACTCGCGTTTCGTCACTTTGAAACCAACCAAATCAGAAGCGTGATTGCAATAGCCTTAGGAAAGAGCGTGTCACTTAGCTCTAATCCCGTTCATGTAGGAGCGCCAGTGACCGGTCCATTGCATTTGCTGGTGAGAGCTGCGGTTGCATGGGTGCTGTACTGCCTGGCTATGGGACCACCTAGTGAGCCGAGCAGGAGCCTGGCCCTTGACAAGCTTGAGCGGAAGGCAGATCATCTGAAAGATACACTGAACGTACTTGATCGCTTGACTGGCGAAGCCGGCCAGCTACTGGACGTCCTAGGTCATACGCTGTATGAACTAGGCAAGCTCACAGCTCCGATTAACCAGAGGGCCACCGCCCTGACGATCGCCCAGACCAATGTAGCAGCATCAAAGCAGCAGATAGACGAGCTTTTGGAAAACATAGACACCTCTAGAAGAGTATGTCTCCCTCCCCTCATGTTATACTGCCTGCAGAAAGCCAAGGCTCATCGTAATTGACCATGGAGCAGCAACCTCTTGCAGGTCAAATCAGCGTTAGAGCAAGGAGCTGTTAGAGATCTAGACGCCTTCTTGGACGGACTCCACCAGCTTGAAGCCTCCAACAGCTATCTGCAGCGGCATCACAAACTTGCAGCATCACGGCAGGCCTTAGGCAATGCTCAGAAAGTGTTCGACAGGGCCCTAGAGCAATGTGGGGCAGAATTTTCAGCAACAGTAGCCCAGGGCGGCAAGTCATGCCTCCCATCACCTGCGTGGCTCCTGGAGCATGTAAAGGACCTTGCTGCAGGTGGGTACAGAGCTCTCAAAACCCATGAAGGGTTCAGGAATGCATGGATCAACAATCTGTGGATGCTACACTTCAATTATGCTGCAGCTGCCTTGCAGCTAGTAGCTGCTTTGAGATCAGCCTCCATTGTGTTGAAAGTGCTCATCATCTTTCGATGCATATAGGAAGCCTTGATAAACGCATCCTATTATGCACAAAGGGCAGTGGAGCCCTGTGTGGCCTCCTCCTGGAGGGATACGCTGAACAGTCCCAGTGGGTTTGTGCAGCAACCCTCCAGGTGCTTTGGGCATGCCCCGATAAATGCGATAAGAGCCAAGATCACCCTTTGAGCAAACCTAGCTAAATCGAGGCAAGGTGCTTCCACATTCACTGTAATCTTGTGCGACTTCCTGCAGGTAATGTCCCTGTGCACCCCTTGATGCCGGATCAGCTTCTGCCCAGGTTGCAAAGGATGGCACAGCTGCTGATGGAGTCTGGATTCAGCCCCGCACAGCAATCCTATGTCTCAGTGAGGAGCAAAGCATTGCAGCAGGTGGGTAGCCGACACGGGTGTTAGCGGTCTAGGCAGATTTGTTACAGCAGACTAGCTATGTCAGCTTTAAACCTAATAAGGGCAGCGTGTGCAGGTTTTTTAATCAGATACAGTGGACGGCGCAGGGAGGAACGTAGCATGGCCACCAAGAGAGGGCAGCACATTATGCAAATGCTTCTTGGTGGCCTATTGTGCTCTGTAGGGACAGAGCAGTGGAACTGCACTGCATGTTTTCAGGGCTTTAAGAGGCAAAGGAGAAGACGCCAGCCTGCGGCAGAATACTCAGCAGGAGGACTACCGGTAGTACAGTGGTCTAGGTGATACACTAGCTAAACGGCTTTAAGCTCATTGAATTGTGCCGAGGCTTCTTGGGGCTCCAGCATACCTGTCTGCAAAGGCGTGTGCTTCCAACATCAGTCATTATGTTATTATGCCGCATGTGGCGCTCTTTAGGTGTGACAGCATGGCACACTCGCAGGCTCCTGTACTTTGTCAACTCACTTGCGGCTTATTTGTTCGTTTGTCAACCAGGGCTCCATTACCAGGATCCGCGTTCTGCTTCTCTGCCCAAGTGCACACAACATACTGATAATGAATTAGTTCACATCAAGCGTTCCTCTGTGCTTCTTCCTGCTTCTCTCAGCATTGAACAAATCCTCTGACCACCCCCTTTCCTGCTTGCTACTCCCTCAGGCCCTCCAGGGTGTTGGCCAGGAGCTACCTTCAGCTGCTGTGCTGCAAACGCTGCCTCCAGACCAGCAGGAGCGTGTCATCAATGGCTGGGTACAGAAACTGCGGGTGCTGATCCTACTCATGGTCAGGTAGGCTGTCAGGTCAGAAAGGCAAATGGATTATAGAGGGAATGAAGCTGCTGTGCTAGGGACAGTGCAATTTGGTTGAAGCTGGAAGTGTGCTAGAACCATGGATCGTTGAGGATCATTGTCCATGCTGGATCCTTTGGGACTAAACTATGGCTGTTGTCTGTTGTTGGTGCAGTGAGCGGCACTTAGCCATTGACATATGGGGGGAGCAGCTGGGCATGGAGCTGTACGGAGAGGTGGTACGGAGCAGGCTGCAGGCCCTGGTGGCTACCGGCAGAGAGCTCATAGAGGCACGCCGCACTGCAGACAAGGTGAGGAATCCAACAGAATAGCAATTGCTAAATATCCAGACTTGATTGGCTCTGCAAGTTTTGGTGTTGTCTACACCTTTCCAGCCGCTAAGATGCAATTATGCTCCTCTTTCTGGAAACTGCAGTTTCTGCTCCTGGACATGCACCGTGACAGCGCCTTAACAAATCCTGTTGTAGTTCACCCTCTCTTTGGTGAAAAGCAGGGTCTTTATGGACCCCAATTAGTAGTACTGCAACCATGGTTTCAGAACAGCCAAGGCATAAGAAGGACAGTCGTTAGTGCTGTATATGGCTCCAATGCAATGACAGGTTCAAGCACATCACTGCTGTAGAACTGCTGTCAGCCGTCAATGGTGCCATGCATCTTGTTTGCAGCTCATCACATGCTTTGGACCCATCACACTATCAGACGCACCAACCCTCGAAACAAACCCCTTAAACCCGCCACCCCTCAGAACCATCCTCAGAACCACCCTCAAAACCACACCCAAGACCACCCTCAAGATCGGCCTCAGAACCGCCCTCGAAATCACTAAACCCCAGAACCACCCTCAAAACCACTAAACCCCAGAACCACCCCACCCTCTTCCTGTAGTTGTTCCTGCTGCTAGACATGCACCGCCACATCAGAACCATGGTCCCTGTGCTGGAGTCTATCCTGTCAGTGGGCAAGCAGAGCTTACCAGTGCTGTCAGAGCTGCAGCAGTTGCGGGCAGTGGTGGCAACATCAGCTGCCAGCTTGTTTAGCGAGTATGAGGACAGTGTGGCTAGGGATGGGAGTAAGGTGCTGCCTATGGATGGCACAATACACCCTTTGACTGCACAGGTGGTCAGCTATGTTAAGGTAAGGTGGGAGGCTGTTGAATTGGGAGCTCGGGTGTGGTCTGCTCCTCTGCTGAGATTAGGAGGGCGCCCAGAGTTTTGTGCCTGGAAGGAGAAAGCATTGCAAGGATGTATGGAGTTGGGTGAGAAGACAAATATGGAGGGCGAGCCATGGCTAACTTCTTTGTATCTGGGTAAAGTATCGAATATGCTTGAGGACCCAGGAATCCCCTGTTGGTTGCTGTAAAGGGGGGTGAAGGGGTCGACTCTCTGGGATGGAGGTTTACATGCTTCATGTTAGGGTGGAGGGCATTGTGCATCTTCACACGATGCTTTGCTTGGTCGCATTTTCATGTCTGTGTGCGACAAAGCAGCCACTAAGATCAGTACCCCTTCTGTTTGCTGTCTGGTGTGCAGCGGCTGCTCAACGACAGCAATGCAGCTGATGTGCTATACGGGGCTGGGCCAGGTCGATCGTCTGATGGTGGTGGCAGGGATGCGGAGTACCTTTCAAAGCAGCATTTGTCGCAATGTGTGGCAACCCTACTGCGGAAGCTCATAGACAACCTAGACATGAAGGGTCGGCAGTACAAAGAGCAGGCCCTGTCCAGCCTCTTCATGATGAACAATGTACATTATGTGCAGTGGAGTGTGGAGAATAGCGGTGCATTGGGGTTGCTGGGGCAGGAGTGGCTGGAGCGGCATAAGGATTTGGTGGAGGAGTGTGGGGCAAAGTATCATGACTTGGTGTGGATGCCTCTAGTCAACATGCTGCAGGTGAGGGCCATTGTAGAGAGGGGTTTGCATGGAGGTTGGGAAAGCAGGGGAGGGTGCAGACAAGAACAGCGGGTTACGGCTATTTATAGATGACGGCGCATGCCACAATGACAAGTTGGCTATGTTCATGATGCTAATCCTGCATTGTTTAACTGTTCGTCCCATATGCGATGATTACTTGTTGCTTTATGTGCATTAAACGGCGGGGTGGGGGGGGGGGGCAACATCTAGCTCACATGGTATACATACCCACCATAGTGACTTCGGTGCAGACGTCACTAATGAACATGGGCCAGACAAGGGCTGCCATTCAGCTTCCTCTGGAAAAGGAGAGATGGTGATAATTAATCCCCGCTGAATGTTTAGTCCCTGATGATCCCTTACATCTGGAAAGCAGCCCGTGTTTGAATGGAAGCACTGGGAAACATTTGGGAGCTGAGACGTAGAATATGCAATGTGGGTGGTTGCCCTGCTCCTTGTGTGGTCAAGCAGATGTCCTGTAAACAATATTTCACCGCGCTGCTGCGGAGGCTTTGACACAGGGAAGAGCTGAAATGGCTGGCAATCCTTGAAGTTCCATGCCGACTTTTTAGTATGCTGGCAAAAGCATAGGTTATCTTGCGGAGTTCTGGTTGCTTTGGTGAGTGTGCTGCACTTGACATCCAGTACGCTCCTTACTGTTCATGGTGTGCAAATATTCGCCCGTTGGGGGGCAAAGGCTAATCGTGTCTTGGCTGTGTGCCGGGTTGTTGGTTGCTCCTGCTATTGCTGCTTCAGTGCTGACGCTGTCGAGCTAGTATTTTGATGCTGGCTTGACACTGAATATGGCATGGCTGCTGTTGCTGCCGTGCAAGTATTGCAGCGGGACGCACCGTCAGACCTTGCACGATTGAAGCAGTTGCTGAAGGACAACTTCATGGAGTTCAACACTGCAATAGAGCGCATCTACACAAGCCAGAGTGGATGGACCATCCCAGACAACATGCTGCGGGACGCAGTCAAGCGGGTGATAAAGGATGACCTTGTACCACCTTATGAGCACTTCTTGAGACAGTAAGTGGGAGGATCACATGGCCTTGGGACGTGGCTTGCATGACGGCCTGATTGCCTCACGCCTCCTATACCATTAACCCTCATGTTACCAATATAAAAAATGCAACAGCTGGATTTGAACTACCACATACGAGTTATGATGTTAGGTGGCTAATCAATTGCTCAATACTGCAACATATGATACAAAATGTCCCCACTTGTCTGTAGGACCAGGGACCAGTGGTTCTCCAATCTAGTATTTTACGCTTTTACCAGGGTATAGGGCAGTTGGTAGCGCGGCAGCTTTGGGAGCCGCAGGTCGCTGATTCAAATCCAGCTACCCTGATTGATTGGTGTAGCACTGGTCCGTTGGGGTAGCACTGGTGCGAAGGGAAAGGGTTTTGAAAATAGCCATGCTCTGGCTAGAATATTTCACCGCAGCATCCAGACCGACGGTGTGTACGCAGGAGAACATGGTGTGAGGCAGTTCCTGAGTTAAGATCTGTCAACTGCTTCCTGCTGCAGGTATGCAGATGTGCAATTCACTAACAACCCTGCCAAGTACATCAAGTATGCTGTGGCTGATGTGGTGAGCATCATTGAGGAGGACCTCTTTGAGACCAAGGCTGTCAGCATGAACAAGCTGTCACTGAAGAAGGAGAAGCTGGACGCCATTGTATGACCCCATAGCTGTGGAAGGATGGTGGCTGGAACAAGGTTGTGTATGATAATGGTCTGCGTGTCCTGGAGGTTGGTACAGATAATCGTCCTGAGGAAATAATTTGGGCTTGGATGGGCGATTGCCAACTGGTGGCTGCACTGCAGGATTATTTGGCACTCCAGAGAATGTGATGTGCTAACTGATTCCATAGATCAGCAGGCTCAATGTGCTGTACTGTCACGCACCAAATGATGATGTGAGCGGGCAAGTGCGCTCAGGTTGGTTATGCGGAATCTCAAGTCCCTCCAGAATTGCCTTGTAAACTGTGCCCAGAAGTAAATATGTACTTATGGGCACATACAGTACGCGGTATGATCGGGTCAAAGTGTGGGTTCGCCCATGTTGCCGGCCTGAGGAATGACACTTAATCAATGTGTCGAATGCACCTCAGGTCCTTCGCAGGCAAACACACACACACACAAGGCATTCTGGAGGGACTTGCCGAGAACAGTTTGGTACATTGCATGCATCGCCGAGAACAGTTTTGTGTTTGAGCTGTGTCAGTTTGAACTGTCACTAGTATCACCCCCGTGATGTCGAGATATATGATTGAACTGTCATTTGTTTCCATAGGAGTCCTGTTACTCAATGATGCCCTGTGTAGTGTGTGTGGACGGACGAGGTGACAATTTGGTACGGTCGCGTTGATAGCTGACTGCGGGATTACCGTGGTTCATCCTTTTTGCCATGCAGTACATACGCGGTTAACCAATACCAACAAATCGAGTAAGTCCCTTCACTGTGGTGGTGGCGCTTCCCTGATCCTGAAAAGTGCTAGATAGTTGCCGGCCTGGCTTATGTGAGAGGCCCATGAAGCCGGTCCACACTGTCATACGCCTGTATAGTGGTGATGCGTGAAGCGCTAAGTAGACATACTGGAATAATGTGAGGAAAACAAACGCGCTCCTCAGGAATGGGCTGTATCCTGGGGACATCTGAAGTCCCAGGAAGCGTCTGCTCATCAAATGCAGAGTCCCACCAAACTCAAAAGACAACTTCTTGTAGATGGCTTTATCCTTAGGTATTTTCTGCCCGTCTGGCGGCTCCAACCGTAGTAGCCACCCGATCAAACAAAAGCAAGTTTCAAAGCCATCACTGATATCCACATTTACCAAATATGCGAACCATACCAATTATGACTCTGCCTTCAGGACCCGGAGCAGCCCATCTTGTGTAACAATATGCCCATCACAGTAGGACATCACGTAGCTGCCTACTGACATCGTCATCTTCCCGGAGGTGGTGGCATCCCTCCTGGTCCGCCCATGGGTGGCCTTGGTGGTCCGCCATATCCTCCAGGCGGTCCACCTGGGAAGCCACCAGGAGGCGGTGGCCCTCCCATGAAAGGCGGCCCTCCCATGCCTGGAGGGCCCCTTGGTGGTCCGCCAAAGCCTCCCATGGGTCCACCCATGCCTGCAATTGCATCGTAAATCCCACAATTGTGTCAGTACAAGCAGACAGCTTCAAACTGCAACTCAGAATGGCTCTAGCGTTCCTGCGCAAAGGGTAAACCCTAATCGAGGTACTGAGTGACAATAGCAGCAGCAGCCCCAGCAGCAGCAGCAGCAACTAAGGCATGCACTTGTCACATTCATCTGCATTCATCTGCAGTACACTTCCTTTTCATCAACTCAGATGTGTAGAATACTGATGTGGCCAGCATGGCAAAGGAATTTACTGTACATGAACTCAGAACTGCTTCTGCTGCTGCCTGTGCTTGTTTTACCACTTCGTCCTGGTTTCAGATCCATACACATCCTGCAGCTTGAAAAACCTACCAATGACAAATATTGAGCATGGTGATCTAGTGCCCAGATTATCCATCAAGATGGCACTCCGACCAGGGCCTAACCCTGGGCAAAAAACCAAAGACATGTGGTTGATATGTTCTAACTGCCCCTGCTACTTGATATGGTGATGCTCACACCCCACACGACACGCTCTTCTGTATACAAGAGATGCAGAGGCAGAAACAGTTCCTGCCTTACCTGGTGGTCTCATGCCTGGTGGTGGTGGTCCACGAGGTCCCGGGCCCCCCATCCCTGGGGGTGGTGGTCGCATGCCAGGGGGTGGCATCCGAGGGGGGCCACCCATAGGGCCACCCATAGGAGGACCTGTGGCACCCGACGACAGCATGTCACTTTTGCCATTTTTTCATCCATAGCCTACATTGTTGGCTAAGTCAGACCGGTGCTTTGCTATGCTATGTTTAATTGGCTTGACATAAGCCGCACGTTTTAACAGCCTGTCAAGGTTTGGTGATTAATCCTGTGATTGCAACAACTAGCCTGGGACTCAGCTGGAAACCTTGTGAAGTATCCACAGTGATGTGTTATATAGAGACTGCAAATGCATGCAGAATGGTGCGCAGCAAAGCTGCATAATAATGCCACAACCGGAAGGGCATGGCAAGACCCCAATTCATCGTTGCATGAGTATTTAGGTAAAAATGTGACAGCACCCAACAACTGCTGCGCAGTACCAGCTGCTGAGCACTGCCTTGCAGAGCCTGAGAGCACAGCTCACATGTCTAGCATCTCGACAAATGTTAACCTATAGCAGTTCTTCAGCTGCTGCCACGTAACTGCTTCTCACCTCTTGGTGGTCCCCTGCTAGGAGGAGGGCCCAGGAATCTTCTGGTGGGGTCATCATATGCCCGTTCCCGTGCTATGTCCTCCAGCACTGCTGTGGGGTCATCTTCAAATTGCATATAGTAGTTCCGAACATTTGCCTGCAGCAAAAGATGCCAAGATTGAGATGCATAGATACTTGGGCAGTCTGTTTGCTGAGCAGCAGCTGCAGTGTTCTGCTGGAGGGGAGTGCTTCCCAAATGGTTTCTACTCCTGCTCTCTTTGGTCCTAAGATCCGTACGATCGATATCTGCATACCTTGTGCTTGTAACCAGAGTTGTGCTGTGCACGCACAGCTGGCTGCGACAAGGGAACGAGGAGCCATCAGCCACAGGCATGACAAGATCGAAGCTGGACTCGTGAGGAGCCCGTACCGAGTCATGCGTCAAGAACGTGTCGCAGTAATCACAGTAATACCGCGGCATTTCTCATACGCAATCGTGGCCTGCAGCCACGCCTGCACAAGCTTGTGCTCCCCGGGTGGCTGCCTCTAGGAACACCACCCCGTACTATGAGCAGAGTGCTAGAGAAGGGTACAGGAGCGCATGTATGATTTCAACGTATAAGCTAGCACGAAACAAAGAGAAGCCAGGACTCGAGGTTGCAGTTGGTTTGATGCCTTCCACGCACATGCAAGTCATCAAAACATATGAGACCGCGCCATGCACAACTTAAGCACACTATCTCAACTGCTTCTAAGGGACGTCCTGGCTGCTATAAATGAGAGCTTCCAGCGTTTGCTAGGTTCTGCGTGTCACCCGCTCAGGTCACTGTTCGCACCCGTTTAAACTCAGTGCCCCGGCCAGCACGGCAGCTGGATCTTAGCCCAGCTGGAGAGTCCTTTACCACGCACTGGCCACTCCGTGGACAATAGCGGTTACCTGTGCACTGCTGGGCATAGTACCGAGGGATGCCCTTTCAGCTTAGGGACGGCAACCAGAGTCATGAGGCTTGCACTGCAGGTGTTGAACACGCAGGAACAGATCGACATGGATGACGCTATGCAGTCTTTTGTGCAATAGAGATGCAACTGCTGAAAATTGCAGTGGTCACAGCCTTGCTTCCAGCATGTATGAAAACACAGCATGGGCCTCCCAGCTCCTCAAGGCACTTGGAGGAGGATCAACTAACGCAGATATCACTTGTAAGCCGTCACATTGACCTTCTAGATCTCCTATGTATAATATCCGGCCTTATCCAGCTCCTTCATGCAGCTGCTCTGCAATTGTTGGCCAAGAATGGAGCTGCTGGTGTGCCTCTGGAGATCCAGGATGCAATTGTCTGCTTACTTGGACACCAAAAGCAGGTACCTTTCAGATCCCCCACCACAGAAGCCTGACCATGAGGTGGTAATGAATATGTCCATGTAGATTGCAGATGGCCAAGGATGCAACATCATCCCACCCTCTGTGGTAGATGAAGCAGGTGACCTTGGCAGAGAACATGCTATACCCGCAGGTCACCAAAAACTCTCTAACTTAGCCCTCCTCTTTCAGGTTCTTATCTTCGGGATTTTGTGCACCAGCTGCAAAAACCTCCCTTGAAAGTCGGCCTTCGCACAGGTCAGCATGAAGGAGATAGCTTCCTTGGAGTCATCAAGCAGCCAAGGCAAACGGATATCCCTCCTGCACAGCTACAGCAGCAGCAGGAGGAGGGATTGCAGCATCAACTGGAGCACCACCTCCACCAGCAGCAGCAGCGGCATCCACAGGTGGACAAGCAGCAGCAACAGGAGCACCACCCCCAACAGCAGCAGCAGCGGCGGCCACAGGTGGGCAAGCAGCAGCAACAGGAGCACCACCAACAGCATCAAGAAGCAGCGCAGCAGCAGCTGGAGTACCAGCAACAGGAGCGATTGCACCATGGAGCTAACAATCCTAAACCTCTGGACGATCAGCAGCACCTTCATGCAGCACAGCAGCAGCAGGGCCAGGAACATGCAACTCGCATCTTGCTGCAGCAGAACCTTGAGCTAGAGCTTCTTCTGCAGAACCAGCAGAAGCAGCTGCTGCAGGCCATGCACCAACAGCAGCTGCAGCTCAACCAGGAGGCATTGCAGCAGCAGCAGCAGCAACCAGAGCAACAGCAACAGCACTTTACACCAGTTCCAGCAATGAGTCCATCCAAGCAGCTGCAGCAGCAGCAGCATGAGCATTTTGAGAGCCAGCAGAACAAGCAGCAGGGCCCCCAGCTGCAGATAGAACCACTGGGAAGGGAGGGATGCAGGCACTCGAAAGAGCAGCAGCAGCATGGTTTGTTAGGACGTCTGCAGGATGGTCAACTGCAGCAGGACTTGCAGCTGCAGCTCCGGGAAGTCAGTTGCGAGGGGATGCAGGGTACAGCTCATGTGAGGAGCAAGGATGCAGAGCAGCAGCAGCAGGACGTGGAGCATTGCCATGAGGAACTGCTGCCTGGTGAATACCCACAGGCAGCATTTCAAGGACAAGGGCAGCAGGAGCAGAAGCAGCAGGGGCCGCAGGAGCAGGGGAGTGAAGTAGGGGAGGGGGTGGAGGAGGAGGGAAGAGAGGAGGTAGCTGAGCAGCCAGCAGATGCTGCACAAGCTGCTGCTCAAGCACTTCTTTCAGCACCACAGGTAGCAGAGGAAAGGCAGGCAGCAGCAGCAGCGGAGAACTTGGCAGCAGAGCGGCCTGCTGCAGCTGTCCAGGTAGATTCAGGACCAGCAGCAGCAGCAGCACTTAGAGCTGGTGGGTATGGAGAGCTTTCACAGCAACACCTTGTAGCTCCTCCTTCTCCTCCCATCGTTACAGCGGCTACCTCACAAGATGAAGGGGCACTCCCTACAGCATCAGCAGGATTATCAGTAGCGGCAAGGGGTGGAACAGAAGGCCATAGGAGTGAAGCGGATGATTTACTGGGATGTTTGCAGGACAAAGGTGAAATGATCATTGCAGCCACTCCTCCATCACAGGCTCCTGGAAGCTTTCCTGAGCCTAGAGCCTGTGATCAGGCACCCAGCCCAGGAAATGTCTGCTTACAGCAGCAGCAGCAGCAGCAGGATGAGGAGCACATGGGGCAGTGGGATGGTGCGCACATCACCTTTGCAGAATCTGCAGCAGCACCCTGTAATGTGAGGAGCACTGCACATCCAGGTAGTGAAGCAGCAGGTCCTGAAGGGTGCCCAGAGCTGGAAGTGGGGCAAGGGGGGGAGCAGGGGTTAAAGGAGATGGTCGCTTTTGGTGGGGAGGGCTGTGCGGGAGGTGCGGCAGACAAGAAAGACGGGTTGGGAGTCGGAGAAGGTAGTCTGCAGGGAAACCCTCTTGCTGGGATGGGCACAGAGGCTGTTGAAGAGGCAGCAGGAGCAGAAGTGCCAGCACCGGTTGAGGCGGTGGTGCTCTCAGATGCAGCAGCTGCTGCAGCACCATCAACAGCACCAGCAGCAGCTGCAGAAGAAGCAGCAGGGGCTGGACCACCATCAACACCAACAGCAGCTTTGAGTGAAGCAGCAGCAGCTGCAGCACTACCAACAGCACCAGGAGCAGCTGGGGAAGCAGCACCAGGGGCAGCACCAGCACTACAAATACTGCCAACAGCAGCGGTACTCCCGGAGTCTGTCACACCACCATGTTCCCCTCAGCAACTAAGCGACTCTGAAGTCATAGACCTCACAGACTCGCCCATTGCAGCTGCAGGCCTCGCTGCCCCTTCTGATGCGGGTACAGGCCGAGCCCTTGGCGAGGACTGCACAGAGCCTGCAGCTGCTGTTGCTCCCAGAGTGGAGGCAGCAGCAGCTTGTAGAGTGGCTCAACCGCACAGCTCTGCTTTGCAGATTGCTGCTGCAGCTGCATTGCAGGCAGTCAAGAGGACACCTGCTGCAGGTGCTCGGGCTTGTGGGGGGACTAGCAGTGCTCAGCAGGACCAAAACAGATCTGCTGCTGCTGCTGGGCAGTCGTCCTTAGCTGAGCAGCGCACGCGTCCTCTCACTCAGCATGGCACCGGGGGTCCATCTGCTGCTGCTATGAGGCATGTGCCAACTCCTGCCGCTACTGCTGATCGTGGCCGCCCCGGTGCTGCTGGTGGTGGTGGTGGTGCGGTTCGGGCTGCTACGAGGCCTGCGCCAGCTCCTGCTGTCGCTTATGATGGTGGTGCCTATCACAATGCTGCTACTGGTGCTGCGGTCCGGCCTGCTGATAGACAACAGCACCATCCCAGGTCTGCAGCAGCTACTCCCAATGTTAACACCCCTAATCCTGCACACAGAGCCTGCAATCCACCAGCACCTGTTCCAGCTGCTGGCATGCAGGGAATACCAGTACCAAACCCAAACAATCACAGGAGCAGCAGCAGCAGGAGGGGGATCCCAGGGGTTGGTGGCTGTAGTACCTCAGGTGTTGGTGCAAGTACCCAGCCGCAGCACTCCATGGTAGAGTACGTCAAAGATGCACTGCAGAGTCTTTCGCAGGGGTCCCTGCAGGTACGCATCAGGCTGCTAGCTGATACCCGAGTACCTCCTAGGTGCCCAACTCCGCCTATTGTCCCATATAGGGAAACTGGGACACAAACCTCAGGCGGGAGTTTTGCTCCTCATGGCCTACATGGAACTTCTGCCACTGCCGCTGTACCTGCCGGCCAAGCTTCAGTGGCAGCAGCAGCGGTAGCAGCCAAGGTGACATTGCCAATTTCAGCAGGCAAGAGGACGGCAGGTGGCACTGGCGGTAAGACTCCTTCCAGCCATCTTCAACACCCACAGCAGCAGCAGCAGCACCACCAGCAGCAGCACCAGCAGCAGCAGCAATCGCAGCACCACCGCCAGCAGCAACTGCAGCAGCAAATCAATGCGGAGGCTAGCAACAGACCTCAGGTTTTGGTGGTGCCGATTCGGGTCCCAGCTGCAGCTTCTGTGCGAATGGTCCCTTGTACCTCTCAGCCCATGTCTCGACATGCAGGAAGTAGTCGCATTGTTGCTGCTGCTGTTGCTGGTGGTGCTCCAAAACCTGCTACTGCTGATGCTGTAGCCGGTGATGGTGACATGGCACCTCCTAAGCTCACCATAAGGGAGGTGGTCACTAGTGAGCTGCAGGTGCCCAGGGGTCTAAAAGTGCCAAGGGTGGTGCCTCACTGCTTCAAACGCAGCAATGAGAAGGCGCTACGACTGCTGAGGGAGGCACATGCACATGCAGCAGCATGTCTGCAAGAAAAGCAGCAGAGCCAGCAACAACAACAGCAGCAGCACCGGCTGCAGCCAAGCAACGTACGGCAGAGGCAGCAGCAGAATGCAGAGCAACGGCAGCAGGTGCACGCAGTGCAGCAGCAGGAGCAGGTATCACAGCTTTCCGTACCAGGGAACAGCCCCTGCAAGGGTCCGCAGCTGCAAGTTAAGGTAGAGCAGCAGGAGAATGTGGCCCTGGAGCGTGACCAGCAGCATCAGCATGCAACAGCAGCTGTGCCTTGCCGTCCTTGGCATGGCAACAAGAAGCCCCTACAGGAGACCCAGCAGCAGGGGCAGCAAGGTCTCAAGGGGGTAGAAGTCCAGCTCGAGGCTGTGGTTGCGGGAGGAGGGCAGCACCAGCAGCAGCAGCAGCAAGAGAACATGCCTTCTCTACCTAGGAAGGTAGGCATGTTGAGACAACAGATAGTTGGCGATGCATTAGGGGGAGGCAAAGCTACACGTTGCATCCTGGTTGCAGAAGCTGCTGCTCCTGCTGGTGCTGATGGTGGTGGTGGTTGTCCTCTTGCTCGTGTGCGCTTACGGGCTGGTAGTGGTACTGGGGTTGATGGGGTTAATACAGAGGATGGGTTGGCTGCAGTTGAGGAGAAGACAGGCATGCTTCACAGCAAGCGCAGCAGAGCAGAAGAGCAGGAGGAGCAGCGGCTTGGTAGTGTAAAGGGGCTCCTCAATGCATCGGGCAAACCGCTTGAAGACTGCCGGGCAAAACAGGAGGGTAAAGGAGAGGAAGCACATAGCGAGCAGCAGCAGCAGCGGCAGAAGAAGCAGAAGCGGGAGCAGCTGCAATCTGCAGGTGGTGGTGCTATTGCTGCTACCAATGTTGTGATGCCAGCACCTGTGCCGCGAGGGTACCTAAGGGTCTTTGGACAAAGGCCTGGTACTGCTACCGTTGCTGGTACTAAGACTAATGAAGCATCCGGGGGGGATGCTCAGGCAACAACTGCACAAGCAAGTGTCAAGGCCAAGATGATTCCTAGTACTGGCTCCTCTGCTAGTGGCAGGGGCGGTGACTTGTCCCCACAGGAACCGCAGCAGCAGCAACAGGGTGAGCAGGAGCAGCAACGGCAGGAGCAGCAGCGGGAGCAGCAGGTGGGAGAGGCAGGGGATGTGAAAGGGTGCCTGGGATCAAAAGCTGCGAAGAAGGATATGGCAGTGCAAATTGTGCAACAGGCGTGGAAGGGTGGCAATGAGCATGGCAAGGAGCAGGGGGAGTCAAGGGAAGGGGATGCTCACGTCAGGGGGGTTTGGGCAGGCTTCACACCCACAGGAGCAGCTCCGCAGGAGGTGAATGGTCGGGACGGTGCCACGGCTGCAGAGCAGGAGAGCGAGCAGTTGCGCAAGGATACTCGGCATGGTATGGGCGAGGGGAAGGGGCAGGGCAAGCAAGGAGTAAGGGAAGCGCAGAGCAGGGCTATAGGTGAGGGCGAGCGTGACAAGGCCCAGGTGCAAGCGGGGAGGAATAAGAAGCAGCCAGATGCGGAGGAGCAGCGACACCAGGGCAGGGAGAGGCAGAGGCAGCAGCAGGAGGGGAAGGAGAAGCACCCGCAGCAGCTGCAATGCGAAAAGCAGCAGCAGGAAGGGGAGCAGGAGCAACAGCAGCAACACGGCCAAGTCGAAGATGCAAATCCTCCTGCTTCTGGTGGGAAGCAGGCTGGGTCAGTCCCTATAGAAGCTCAGCCAGCACATGCGCCTCCACCTCCTAGCTTCCCAGACTTCTTCCCAGGGCTTATGTCTCAGCTGACAGCAGGAGCAGCAAGCCAGCCTGCTCCCTCTCAGGCTGTCTTTGGCCCTTGTGACTTGGCGGCCTTCACTCAACCTTTGGAAGAGCTTGAGAAGCTGTTAGCAGACCCAGCTTTGGGCTTAAACCTAGATAGTGACAGTCAAGACTCTCTGAAGGAAGCGGTGGCAGATCTGAGGGATCATCTAGCTGCTGATGCTGCTGATGCGGCAGCAGCAGCAGGCAGAGGGGCAGCAGCAGGGGCTGGAGCAGAGGATGAGCTAGTAATGCTATGGGGACAGCAGCGGGGCGCGAGTGCTACTGGGCAGCCATTGCAGCAGTGTGGTGACATAGGTGCAGGAGAGGAGCATTGGGGGATGCTGGGGAAGGTGGGTCGGAGGCTGCAGCTAGGTGATGAAGGTGCAACCCACGAACCAAGAGATGTTGCTGGTGTTCAAGGTGTGCCTAGTGTAAGCAGCTCACGAAGAGCAGATCAGGATGCAGACGGATTGGGGAGGAGCAGAGGATGTGGAGTGGAGCAGCGGCAGGGAGGGTGGCAGCCAAGGGAGGCGGCTGGTATACCGGGGGATGTTCCACCAGGCAGCCCTCTTTGGCAGCTGCTAGCATCAGGTACCGTGGAGTTAGCTGAAGGGCCCTGCCCTGAATGGATGCTGCCCTCACAGGAGCAGCAGCAGCAGCTTGGAGCTGTCCTTGGCAGGCCTTTGACGCAAGAGCCTTTCATGGCAAAGCCGCAGCAGCAGCAGTCTCAGCAGGGGAAGTTGCAGGGGTCAAAGCAGCGTCAGGGTCAGCAGGAGTGGCAGCAGGAGGTGGCGGAAAAGCAGTGTCAGGGTCAGGAGCAGCAGAAGGAGGCAAAGCGGCAGCAGCTGGCCCTGGAGGAGGACGGAGCTCAATATAGCCAGCATCACACACAGGAGTTTGGGTTCAGTTTGGGGAGGAATACGGGGGAGGACCTTGGCCAAGAGCAGCAGCTCCAGCTGCCTGCAACACAAGTAGTGGAGTTACATGGCAGTGGGGTTCTGCAGGAGTTGGAGGCGCTGGCAGAGTTAGAGCAGCAGCTGGAGCAGGCGGGTGGGCTGAGCGACAAAAAGAGCATACAGCAGCAGCAGCAGCAGGAGCTGGATGGGGTGAAGGGGCTTGCTGGAGTTGATGAGCATGGAGGTGTCCTGTGTAAGGATACTTGTGCTGGTTCTGCCGGTGGGAAGGAGGGTGGGATGCGGTCAAGTGCGAGCCATGCAGGGGCAGGAGCAACAGTTGGAGAGGTCCAGCAAGTGCTTACATCATCAGCAGCAGCAGGTGATGGCAGATCTGCAGCTTTACTGGTAACTCAGGTGGAGCCGTCAGCAGCTGCTGCTGGTAGTGGTGCAGAAACTCCTGAGGAGGCAATTCCAACTGGGAGGGTCCAAGTTGAAGGGAAAGGTACGCCAGGGCTCGAGTTGGACCCAGACAATGACTGAAAGCAGATCAGTGTAGCTTATTGCCCTGTTGTTCTGAATCATGTTGTATTTTGCATGACCTTTGGAATAATGAGTGGTGCTTGGGTTAACAGACTAATGACGAGAGCAAATTGATGAGGTATTGTGTTGCTGCATGGAGGCTCCACACAACATTTAGCTGACAATTGCTGCACATGCAAGCTCTTCCAAGACTAACGCTGCAGCACAATCAGCCACAAGACACCGCATTCAAGTGTACCTAACCAATCTTATTCAACTCAGCAATGTGTGGAACCTACCGTAAAAGATTTACTTACGGGGCCTATGGGACGTTGCTATGGCGTATCATGAAATGTAACAGTTACCAGACTACCACTAACAGTTCGCAAGGTATGGTTTTTGTTGTGTGACCCAAATGCAGTGCCAGTACAATGTAATCCGTGTTGCTGGTAGTAACCACTCATGATACAGTACGTACGGAATGGGAATTAGCTTCTGCATTTTCCGAGGCCCTCTGTTGTACATTGACTGCAGGTCCCGCAGGTTGTGACCCCCTGCTGGTATCAGTGCTGACAGGGCAACAGCCTCCCCCCTCTCAAGAGCAAGACAGGCAGGCACTGCTGCTGAAGTTTGCAGCATACCTTGGGATACCTTCTAATGGTGTAACAGCAACTGGAGGAGAAGCAACAGCCAGAACCACCCCAGGGGCAGCACCACAAGTGGCAGCAGCTGCTGCTGCTACTGCTGCTGCTGCTGAAACCAGTACTCCAACGGCATCAGTACCAACCGGAGCAGATGATGACTCTAGTGTAAGGACCAAGACCACAGTCACAGCAGTAGCAGTAGCAGGAGGAGAAGGACATGTGGCAGATAGAGCAGGGGCAGCCGCTGCAGACGTAGTGGTTGAGGCAGCAGGAGCGAATAGACCCGCTAAGGAATGTGTGACCGGCTCTGAGGCTCAGGCAGGTGCTAGGGAAAAAGAACAGCTGCTTGCATTTGCTCAGGCCAAGCAGCAGCTGCAGCAGCCCCGCCAGGAGCAGAAAAAGAGGAAGGGACATAATCTGCGAAGCAGTCGTGAGCAAGAGCAGCAGGATGGGAGGCGCTATGGGGTACTGCAACCCGCACCGCTACATGCCCCTACTGTGCTCCCGCCCTCTCTGCACAAGGTGGCTTGCTCCCATGCTGCTGCTGCTGCTGCTGCTGATGTTAGCCTTCACACTAAGCCCTCAGCAGCAGCTTGTGCTCAAGGCAAGCAGCTTCAGGTGGTGCTGTCAGGAGGCCTGAAGGCTAATCCTGCAAGCAAAGCAGCGGTGGAACACCATCACATGGATGAGCCTCTTATGGACACTGCTCCGCTGGCTGGCAACATTGGTGCTGCTGCTGCTGTTGCTGCTGCTGCTGCTTCACGGGCGAACGGGGTGGACATGGGTAATGGCAGACGTGTACAAAACAGTGCTTTAGCTGCTGGTGCTGGTACTCGTGCAGAGGGACGTACGACAGCTGGCCTACAGTCTGCTGAACCCGCTGCAGCTAATGTAGCAGCAGCAGCAGCAGCGGCTGGTGGTGGTAATAAGAGAGCCAAGCGGCGCGAGGCTCTGGCTATGCTGCTGCAGGTGCTGCTGGTGGACAACAGCAGTAGCAGCTGCTCTCTATCTGAAGGGGAGCAAGTGAGGGGGGCGGGCAGAGGGGTGTTGGCGGTGAGGGGTGGGACAGCAAAAGCAGCAGCGGTGGGGGCAGCAGCAGCAAAAAGTAGCGGGGCAGGAGGTGTGACTGGTGCAACTGCGGCTGCTCGTGGTGGTGGTGGTGGGAGCTATGATGCAAGCAGTCATATAGTGGCGGGTGGTACTGGCTTGACATCACCAGGGGTGGGAGGGCATGGTTCAGGGGGTAGCAGCGATGCTGCAAGTGCATACCCTAGGACAAAAGGTAAGCTTATTGTGGGGTGGGGAGTACTGCTGGCAGATGGAAGGGGAAAGACGTTCACTGCGGAATATAAAACCATAAGGACAGGTGCTTTTGCATGATTCAGGATAAGGATGGGTTTTTTCACAGCCTGCTCAGCTCCTTTCTTCAGCTGTCCTCCATAGCTGGGGTAGCTTTCTCTGCTTTGAGTCTTGTTCAGTAACTTTGGGTCCCACCATATAAGCTGTTGATGGCAAGGTTTTCCCTCTGCGCACCCTGCTGTGTCCTGAATATGTGCAATGTGTAACTACGCCACTGTCTTTCACTGACTACATGCCGCTGTCTTTCACAGACTGAACCGGACGTACCTTAACATTGTTTTATTCCTTTGTTTGCTGTGTTCTCTAAGTGGGATTGGGTGATCCATTACACATCCTATTTAGACTAAACCATGTGGTTGCTCTTTCTTGACTTATGCAGGTGGGTCTCAATCACCAGCTCCTGATTTCAGCAGCCAATCAGGCAGTTTTGGCTTCCAAAGGCCAGCAGACAGCGGCAATAACAACTCTACTGACACACCCTGCCTGGGTGGGCCTCTCCCACCAAGCAAACGTCAGCGCATTCAAAACACACAGCAGCCACATGCGCTGCACCACCACCAACAGCAGCAGCAGAAAGAAAACTCATTTGGGTTTCATAATCAGCCATCCAAGCAACAGCAGACAGGTCTCCAACAGCAGCAGGTGCTGCAGCATAAGCAGAGGCATAGCAATCAGCAGCAGCAACACTACCAGCAGAAGCAGCCGCCATTACCAAGCGTCCCAGAGGGAGAGCCTCTTGCGGTTTCTCCCAGAGCAAATTCCCTATCGCTTGGCGCAGCCAGTCAGTCGTTCAATGCAGGGGCTCGGCTGGGGAATGCCATGAGTTGCCGTCCTACTGGTTCAAGAGGTTCCAGAGGGACTGGCTCTACTGTTACTGCTCCGATAGCAGCTACAGCTGCTGCTGCAGCAGGAGGTGGTGGTGGGGGTGCTCCTGTGAGGAACCAGCCAAAGCAGGGGACAGCAGCAGCAGGTACCGGTGGGGGTGGTAGGGGGGCAGAAGGTACAGGGGGACTTGCAGCAGCAGCGGGAAGAGCAGGGGGTGATTGTGGTGGTGGTGGTGGTGGTAGCAGGAGCAGCTCTCAGGGACGACGTGTGATGTTTGCTGATCCTGTGAGTACTGCTGTATCTCCTGTACGACCTGCTGCTGCTCCTGCTGCTGCTACTGGTGGCGCTGCTATAACAGCTGCAGCAGGCAAGCAAGCTGCAAGAGGGAGGGTCTCTGGGCCTGATGGCAAGGGAACAGCCGCAGCAGCGGCAGCCAAGCAAGCTGCTGCTGCTGCTACTACTGGTGGAGTTGGTGTTGGTGGGGGCTATGCTGGTGTGGCTGATGCTAGGGTGGTAGGGACTGGGACTAGAGCTAGTTTTAAGGATGGTGTTGCAGAGGGTGCTGGCGGTGGTGGAGGGGTCGCTGGGCTATGTGGTGGCAGGGGTAGCAAGGGGGATGCTCTGGCGGCTGATGAGGGCCAGGGTGGAGGAGGACTAAGACTTCTGGCTAGTCTGAAAGAGGGAGGTGTGCAGGAACAGCAGCAGCGGCAGGGGGTGCAGCAGGGGGCCATGGGAAGATCTGGTGGTTTTAAGGAGGAGAGCAGGTGAGGCAGCTACCTTTGCTGGTTGGGAGGAGGAAGCAAGCTAGGTTTTGCCACCATGCCTAGGAAAACTGTGTATATGCCCATGTTTTAGCTTATTACGGCTCGCTTTGTCCCTGTTCACCAAGGCTACTGGAAGAAGCCAATTTACCATCAATGGGATGTCCAATGCAGGAGATGCGGAGCCTTTTTGATAAATCCCGTTTTGGCATTCATTACCTTGCCATGGCCGCTCCGGATCCCAAATGTATCTGCAGCAGAGCAGAGCAACAGCTGTACAGTAGATTATTGCTTCATTGGCTGATTTTGCCATGTTGGACCAAGATCAGCATAGTCAGTATTATAGAGAGATTGTTGGCCACTAGCTTTCTTTCCCTGCTGAGTTGCTGCTGCTGTTTTTGTTGCAGGCACCATGCTGCTGCTTTGTTGAAGCCTATCACAGCCAACCCACAACAATCGATTCCAGGAGCTACAGAAGCAGCAGCAGGAGGAGGAAGGGGAGCTGTTGCATGTGCTGCTCCTGGCCACCCTACTCTGAAGAGACCGGCACCTTTAAGCAAGCCAGACAGGTCAGCTCCTGCTGGGGCGCTGGATGTTCAGCAACAGCAGCAACAACAGCAGCAGCAGCAGCAGCGGCAGCAGCAGCTGACGTCATTAAGCTTAACAGCTGGCCTTGCAGCCCCTCCCAGTCCACCTCTTGCGCTCAGCCCCTACAGAGAAGACCCTTACGAGTTCCTAGACACCTTAGTGGATGGTTTCGGGGAGTCCACCCCTCAAAGCAAGAAGCGCAGGACAGGGGGAGGGGCAGAAGGGGCAGCGGGTGCGATGGCAGGAGGTACAGCAGCAGCAGCAGCAGCAGGGGGCAGGCCGCTGGGGATGGCTGGGGTGGATGGTGGGGTGGGAGGGGTGCTGCAGTTGCCGCTCCAGAACCCTTGGTCTGTGAGGAGGCAACCTAGCAGGCACTTGACACCAGGTGTGTGGGGGACGGGTACAGGGTTCTGGGCAGGGGCGCAGTATAACTCAGAATTTAGGTTGGGTTGGGGTGTGCTTTCGTAGGTCTTTTTCATCATGAAGTCCTTGTTATTCGGTTGCATGCTCCTGCAGCGGCCGGCTGGTATGTGGTAACTGCCGATAACAAACAAACAAACAAACAAGGTGCTGCTGCAGTAGTATGAGACGGTGGTAGCTTGTCAGGAACGGGAGATGGCCAGCCGTAGTGGTTTCAAGACAGGTTCTCCTGAAAGAGTTAGCTACGCATATCCCTGTTCGTAGTCGGCATCCATTGCAACTGTTATGAGGACTTCTGGCGGTAAAAGCATTGGATCTGCAAGGTAGTTAAATATGGGGAGCTGCAAACGGCTGGCAGAGCCCTCTGTTTAGAAACGCTCGGCGGGGCTTGTTTTCTCAGCACATAGAAGTTCTTGTTAGTTCATATCTCCTGTGCAGAGATGACAGTGCAGTAAGAAGCTTTGCAGCAGTACTTTTGCAGTGGTGTAGCTTCAACCAATCAGTGATTGTGGCGACACGCATTTATAGTCGTACTATGCAAGTGTGACTTGAAGCAGCTGCTGCTACCCCTTTCAGAGAGGATGCTTGTCGTGTAAAGGACAAACAAAATGCTGAAGTTGAACAGAGTACACCTTGCTGCTGCTGACGTGCAGGATCTGGGATTCTGTCGTTGTTTGAAGAGCTTCGGAACTGACCAAGTTAGCGAAGCAAGCCAGCACATGGTTCTGGTACTCAGGGCTATGTTACAAGGGGTTTAGTCTCATCCTGCAGACACCTGCATGAGGCCAAATCCAATGAGTACATGAAGGATACAAGAGGCTGGGTGTTACTTGATGGTTTGGCGTCAACCGATGTTGATGCACTAAGTAAGAGGAGCTGAAACAGCTCGATGTCGTGAGGCCATTTGCAGTATGTGTACATGTATTCCGCTCTAAGATGCCTTATGTATGTCACGACCATTATTTGACCCGTCGGCATTGCGGTCACTGGTCCGGCTTCCGCGCCGGCGGATCCAGCGACAGTCCGGATGTGACAGCCTGAGCCATGTCTTCCGTGAGGGCAAGGGTCTTTCAAGTGCTCCAAAGTTCTCACGGCAGGGTACGATTACTGCTAGGGCCTGTCCTGCGCCAACGCTTCTGCAGTGGACCTGGAGTAAACCACTAAGGCATGCATGGCAAGCTCTGTCCACATGGTCACGGACGCAGTATGATAGAAATGTCCACCCTGCTGCAATACACTCATCCTGACAGGTGCTGCTGCGCGGCTCTCATAACAGATGTCTAAGATGCCGGATGCTCGATCCTACGATGATGCACGAGCTGACAGCCCATGCAACTAAGCTGCTGACTTGGGTACAGCCGGTTATCAAGCAGGGGACGGGAGATTGCGATCAACGAAAGCATAGATCTGTGCATTGCTGCATCAGGCCGAGCTTAGCAAGTAGCAACCACCACCCCAATCCGAAACCTCGAGTCCTGTGTCCTGGCTGATCGACTACCTGAAGTGGCAGGTCTGCTGAAAAGCTGCCAAATGCTGCTGCTGCTGACTTGGTGAATGTAGCACCCGGCGCCCTGCTTTGACAGGGCCATCTGGTAATTGGTCATTGGTAGCAAATGCTGATAAAGCGAGCTATGAATTCGGAGGGCCTACTCTTCTGCCAGGTGCCCTGCTGCACCACAACCTCGCCAATCTAGTAGTGTTCAATGAAAAGAACCTTGGTATGCCGATCTAACACAACATGGTCTAAACAACAGCACCCGATCCCAGCTGTTGTCTTCTCCGTAAGCCGTACTGAGCCAATCTTACAGGCTCAACCCCATCCCACCATCAGCTACCAGTCTGCAACCACTGCGCAGTTGCCTGCACACTGGCAAAATTGATCAACCAGGTGCCAGCAGTAAACAATGCAACAGCTATAAACAGTCGAGCTACAGAAGGTGAATACGCACCCCATGCCCCAGATCCTGCAGCTGTTGCTGCACAAGCTAGTCAATTGTACTTAACTTGCCCTCAGGTCTGAACAAGACACGCTGATAACCAACACAAAACCACCCATAAGAGGATCCACCACCTCTCCCAGAAACCGCTGCTATCTAAGGCTGCCTTCTCCACTGCAAAGTACTGCAGCAGCTGTAACTAATTACCCATCCACCCCCTGCCACCACAACAACCACCACCTGGAGCCAGCAGTACAGGAAGCTACACCAGGGACCAGTTTAGCTGCTTAGTACTTGTAGCCCTTCTCGTAGGTACGCTCGCCGGCATCAGCAGACTCGTTGGAGGGATCGTACTTGCCCAGCTGTGCCTCGCTGTTGGCCTTGGCGCGCTTGAGCAGAGCCTGCTGGCCAGCCTCCTTGAGCTCGGGCTTACCCTGCCATGTCTTCAGCACGCTGTTCTGCAGAGCACGAGCGTAGCTGAAGGACACATGCCAGGGGTTAGGGCTCTGGTTCATGGCGTTCAGGTTCAGGGTAGCCTCAAGCTCAGACTGACCACCGGACAGGAACATGATGCCGGGAACGGCAGGGGGCACACGGCGCTTCAGCATCTTCAGAGTGTAAGAGGCCACGGTCTCGGGGGCGGATCTGTTCTTGCAGTCAGCACCGGGGGTGACCATAGCGGGCTTCAGCAGGATACCCTCGAAGAGCACCTTGTTGTCAGCCATGTACTTGAAGGTCTCGGCCCAGATGGCCTCCTGCACCTCCAAGCACCTGCGGTTGGACAGAGCAGCAGCAGCAGCAGGGTTGGTCAGGTCTTGCTGATGCAGTTAGTGCAGTACCAGCATTTAGGTGTTGCCATACCCTACAATCAGTGCCATAGCAAATCAACTTGCTTCCACGCATAGTAGAACTTAGGGCCATTTGTAGCGCCATCTTTCATGCCCCCATTGCCAAGGTGACCATGTGTTGGGATCTGTACGTAGTCATGCAGTCTTCTAAGCACAATGCTAATCTGAGTTCTAACAACCAACATGGCCTAGAATTTGTAAAAGCCTATGCTATGTATGCATTTCTTTCCACGCTGTTGACGCCAATCCGATTAGTGGATCAGGAAAATGCCACAATCTCTTTGTTACCACAACTCGTAGAGCTTCCGTTTTATATGCCTCTGGTACTGGTGCTACTCTACGTTATAGAGTACATCACCATGTTTTCAGTCACTATAATGCAACTGACTGCGCTAGGAATTGCAGTTCCACACCTTCATAGATCTGTGTACATCTTGTAGTACTGGTGCTGCTCTACACTGTAGAGAGCCTTCATGATATCTTCAGCCACTGTAATGCACCTGACTACATTAGAAATTGCACTTTCATAACTTTCAAGATATGTCAAGATCCATGAATCACATTTAGATATGCATGCAGCATAAACCCCACTCCAGGCTTGCTGAACTTCAGAGGCAGAAAACCCCAGTTCTAGGGCTTGCTGCATTAGCTGCTGTTCTCTTTAAGGCTGCAAACGCGCTCACCTGTCAATGTCATGGTCACCATCAAGCAGCACCTCGGGCTCAACGATAGGGCAGAGACCAGCGTTCTGAGCGATGGCAGCATAGCGGGCCAGGCCGTAGGCGCAGTCACGCAGAGCAATCTGGGAAGGACCAGCGGGGATGGACACCACGGACCTCCACTTGGCGAAGCGGGCACCGGCCTTGTAGTACTCACCGCAACGCTTGTCAAGGCCGTCAAGACCCATGCACCAGGACTCGCCGTTGGAGTTGGAAAGGGGCACCAGACCCTTGTCCACCTTGATACCGGGAACGATACCCTGCTCAGACAGGCAGTCCACCATCTTCTTGCCAGTGCTGGTGTTCTGGAACAGAGTCTCCTCGAACAGGATAGCACCAGAGATGTACTGGCCCAGACCGGGGGTGGTCACCAACAGCTCACGGTAGGCCTGACGGTTGGTCTCGGTGTTATCCAGGCCAATGGATTCCAAACGCTTACCGCAGGTAGCGTTGGACTCATCCATGGCCATGATACCCTTGCCCTTGGAGGCTATCTTGTTCTGCGATCAACGACAATTGTGATCGTGAGCACTCAATTGTATCAAAACCTGCCGAATTGCCAATGGCCAATGCACACTTACAGCCGTGGCAATCAGCTCCTCATCGTACTTGGTGGCCTTCACCACAAGGCTGCGGCGGGAGGCAGCGGCAGGGCGAGCAGCCACTGCCTGGGAGGTAGCAGACTTCAGAGCGAAAGCCATTGTAACGGGCAGAGGTGGTAATGACCCCTGAATGGACAACAGACAGGAAAGGTGGCGATGGAATGGGCCAGATTGATAATATAGCGTCTCAGTGGCACCCGGAGCAGTCAGCGATGCCCTAGCGGGCTCAGCTTTGCGACCCACCACAAGGGGGGAATAAAGGTGCGCTTTTTGCATCTGGACCGTCGGGGTTTCGCGGAATGTTTCGTGTGAATGTGCCGCGGACTGCCCGCGGGGATTTACCCCCTCTTTCAGGGCGATCAGCGGGCCCTGGAGAAGAGCCTGTCAGCGGAGGGGTTGCAGGCAAATTAGCTGGAAGCAGAGGCAACTGTGGCTCAGCGCCTGACCCGAGAAGCATCTGATGCTACTGCGTCCAATGCCCCTCATGCACTCACATGTTGCTGCCGCAGTAACTTCATGCGCAAGCTGTCAACCCTTTTCACCATCATTGCATTGCAGTAACATTGGCAGAGGTTTTCATTCTCTTGCATGCGGCCCCATTGCTCGGACTTTAGCCTGGCTAGGCTTGAATCATGAAGCTGACGGCGCAATACGCTGCCAATTCTGTGAGCATCCCAGCCGTTGTTGATATGACCACAAATGCAGTTGTGGTATCAATCATGTTGCCCGCATGCTTCGACTGTAACTTGGGTGCGCATTTCATACGGCGAAACAGAGGGCAGGATTGGCAGCAAATACAGGTTCACTGAAACTGTGATCGCCTGCATGCATTGCTACCAACTAAGCAATCTGGGCAGCCCAAGCTATCTGTGCATCCCCAGCATGTGCAGTATGATGGTATGAATCAGGCTAATGAAGCTCACCGCCACACCGCATCCATTCAAACGTTAAAGCTAGATCCACCGACAACCACGGCCTTCCGCTTAGCAGGACCTCAGCCATGCCATTGACAGCAGCACCACCATAACACCACACCTACAATATCAACTAGTAGACCAGAAAGGGGACCCTATGCAGAGCCAATGAGCCCATCCAGTACTAGACCCCTCCTCACAATCAACTTGCTGACACTAGAGCTCAACCACCTTTGCTGACCCCAGGAACCTGATACCGCTCAACCCCCACAGCCCTGCTGCTGCTGCAGCAGCACCATCCAGCCTGAAAGAGCCACTGTCCTGACACAAAGCCCCAAGCCCCGCACCTCTGCTTATGAAGTGCCAGCTGCTGCCCCCCTGCCCTGCCTCTTTGCAGCCTCTGCAGCAGCCTTATCTGCCTCCACCTCTGCTACCAAAGCATCTAGCTCCTCATCAGACAAGATCCTCAACCCTGTGTCCTTCTCCATCACAGCAATCTCAATGTTCTTGCTGCTGGCCTCCACTGTCTCCATGAGGGCCCGGATAGCCAGCTTGATGGTCTCCTTCCCGCTAGTGGTGGCGTACTGCTTCTCCAGAAACTCGCGTATCTGCAGCAAAGCAGCAGCAGCAGTAGTAGAGCAGCAGGTTTAAGCAAGGAACGATAGCAAGAGGAAGCTGTGACAAAGCTGTGACAAAAAAGGTCAAAAGTTACACCCGGTGTATCCGCGGCAATCAGCGTACTTCCCAAGGTTCTGGGGAAAGCCACAGGAGGCAAGCTGGGAATGCTCATGCCTGTGGTGATATTGCGCAATGGCAATGAAGGAGGTTTGTTGGACAACCAATGACATTCACCTGGGCTTACAAGCCCTTCTACTCTCCAACCAGCAGGAGGAACAGCTCTTACCTCCATTGTGGCAAACGAGCTTTTGAATTAGTTATTTGGCCTAGCTGCTGGACCCCATGCTTAGGCAGGCAATTGCTGTTACTTAGAGAAAGTTCGTTAAGAAAATAGCCCGTCTATTGTTCCACCTGGCTGTGTCTGTGACAGCTTGAGGTGCAGGGCCTACGGGACATTATCTATGGCATTGCAAGATGTGCCATGTTCAAGACAAAGGACATGTGCATGCCTGCAACGTACCTACAATCAGCCACAGTAAGGCAGGCTCATTTCACACCGTGTTCCATTTCCGCAGCTCAAAGAATAGCTGACTGCTGATTGATCACACATGCAGACGCTAAATGCTGCTTACCGCTGCTTACGCCTTCCGTCGAATGCATACACATGTGGCACTTGCTACAATAACATCCTACATACATATGTCTGCTTAAACCCTGTACCTGCCCGATGTCTCTGTTGGTCTCATACGCGTAACAGCAATGTCCCCGATTTTGTAATGCATGCTGCATATCCAAAAAGGCTTTATAAACCTCCATATAAACCACGGCATGTTACTCGCTACTGCATGTTTTAATGCGCATCCATGTCCTTGGTACATTGCTTGCAATATTGGATTGATATGTCGTGCCATAGCAAACGCTCTGCATGCTTGCACCTTGATGCCATTCCCATCAGGGGTCATGTTACATGCTCTATTGCTGCTTGTAGATGATGGCTACTCCTTCATACATATCATAAAAACAGCAGCACAGCTTGGCACCGCGGGAGCGCCTGTGACATGTCTTCAACCAGTTTTGTTAGCATGTGGAGAGTAAACTTCGCAACACGGATGGATTTTTAAATAGCTCACTGTCTGAACTAAGGACATAAGCTGTGGTCTTGTGTGGTGTGCCCCCCGCCCCCCAGGCTCTACTGCTCTCACCCCTCTACGAATCTGGACTGTCACGCATGCAGCTTCGAAGCATCCCATCCAGTAATGCAGCCATGCAAAGGTTTCCAAGCAGTGCTTATATGCCAATACTGCTTTTCCATGGCAGAAGAGGCTACACATGCAGGTGGCCACTGCTGCATACCACATGCATCAGGTGATCAAACATGAAAATCCAACCGTATCCACTTACCGTTTTGGAGTTGCGGCCAATTGCATTAGCCTTCCATGCTGAGAAGGTGCCTGAGGGATCTGTCTGATACAGTGCTGGGCTGCCACTGGGGTCAAAGCCAACAATGAGAGTTGAGATACCAAAGGGTCTGACACCTCCACTCTGGGTGTACTTCTGCTGCACTCCAGCTATGTACTTGGTGAGGTAATCCACGGTGATCTTCTCGTCCAGCGTGAGCCAGTAGCTTTGTGCTTCAATGCGGGCTCTGTTTATGAGGACACGTGCATCTGCAGTAAGCCCAGCAAAGGCTAGGCAGATGTGGTCGTCAATCTTCACAATCTTTCTGACAGTGCGGGCATCTTGTAGGCGTGCAGTGGACTTCTTCTCGACGCCTGCATGCAGCAAGGGAAACATGCATGAAACTGCCAGGGCATGGGGAGGAGAGGTAGGCCTCCTGACTGCCTTGTCGGAGTATGATCCTCACCAAGCACGATGGTGTCCTCGCCCCGAACTCCTACTGCCAAGGTTCCTTTGCGAACTGCCTCTAGTGCGTATTCCACTTGAAACCTGCAGCGTTGATACCTTCAGTCCTTCACTTCACGTCATGCTCTCAGAGGGATCGGCTTTCGTCACGTACAAGTGGCCATCTGGTGAGAAAACAGTGATAGCTCGGTCATATCGTGCCATAATGTAGGCCTAGGAGAAGCCCCTGTCTATGCCTTAGAACCCTTTGAAAGTGTTTCGCAGAAGACAACCAACAAGATCACGCGAAGATGGCAAGTTTTAGGCTCGTATGGAGGCCTCCTCGAGAGCTTCTCTTGTCCCTTGAATCGAGACGGCATTCCTGTCGCATGCTATCTGCACTGATGCTTCTTGGCCATTTTGGCTGGCATGAGGTGAACCCGAAGCAGTACACTGTACCGCAATTCCAAATGCGAATAGCTGTCCAGAGCTTGCGGTGGCATCCCTATGATATTTCTGGCTGGCAGAAGCTCTTGCATTCTATCGCCCTTTGACATCTACATTCTAGCTGGTTGGAGTGTTGCCTGTTGTCACAGCAGCATGGCGGTGTCGCGCGAAGACTACCAGGGTCTCGTTAAGGCCTTATCACAGCCATTCATATCGTGCCCACATTTCAAGGGAGTGTCTAGGATGTTCCCCAGGTATGTTCTGATCGCTTGTTTGCAGTGCCTACGATGGGGCCAGAGGAAGGCGACTGACAGCAGGTCGTCCTGTCGACAGAGTGCACGAAGATGCAATCAAGGCCATCTACGCTCAAGAGTGCCAGTATAGGGTTATAAAGCATCACCATATCCACAAGTCGCGCATAGCAGCATACTGTCAGAGGTATGTGTTGTGCGACGAACAGCCAGGGTGACTCAGAAACGCTGGTGTGCCATGCCATCTAATCCTGCTGCAGGTACAAGAAAGGAGAGGACATCCTCGACATCTGCGCAGACGTTGACTTCCCGCCATGCCTCATGATGCGTCGGATGTTGGAGCACATGCTTGGCTTGAGCAAACCTGTGAGTATCCTTCCATGCTAATAGCTGTGCTCCTTGAATTCAGTGACCAGCCTGACACCTACTAATTCTGTTACAACCGCAGAGCATCAACGACGTCCTCAGAAATCCAAACCGCTTGAGCACTATCGCTGTTGATGGCTACCTAGCCCCGGACCTCCCCTTGGAGCCCTTCCAGACAGACATCATTCGCTGTGGCACTGCTGATGACTGTTATTCACCCATGAGTGACATGGCAAGAACACTAGCAGGTAATGAAACCCAGCTGAGATCTTTGGCAGCAAAATTGGCAGTTTGAGACTTGTTTTTCCAAGCTGCTTCTTGCACTCTCTACACGTTTACAACAGCACGCATCAGAATGCTTTGAAGCGGCACAAGGACGGACTCAGGTTCGATTCCTTGTTGTAACGGTACTTTCTGTCCTAACCATAGAGTTTGCCTCAAGATATGATCGGGGTGCATTCCTGTGATCTACGATGTAATGTACTATCTGTTTTAACCTAAATACTCAAACACAAGGACCTCCAAACAGAGGCCAGGTCGAGCTCAGGAATTGCAGGGCAGCAGTGAATTTGCTGACAGGCCCGCCCTTCGGGCCTTGAATGTATGTCTTGCTTTACACGGGCTTCAACAAATACTTATGAGTAATTGATGGAAAACATATGTTTTCCAACCATTAGCTTAGCTCACCACAACTGGAGACTGCATGCACCTGCTTGCAGTCTCTACTATGTTTATGGGATGACCAGGATGGCAAGCACTTCACATGGCAGAGGACGACTGCTTGACATGTCAATGTGAAAACCAAAGGGCTTGGCTATTGCACCTCAAGCATTAAACAAGCATTAAACATTAGATTGATCAAGATGGCTGCAAAAATGGAGGAGACCTGTTGTTTTAGATGCCAGTTTAGCGGGCCTCATCACCTTTCCCAAGGCTGAGCCACCTCTTCAGGGTCCTGCAGTTCTCCCAAGCTATTACCTTCTTTGCTGGTGACTGGTGAGTCATAGCAGCCACCGCCTAGCATCAGCTTAAGGCTTGTAAACAAGAGCTCTGCTCCTCTGCTTTCATTCGTCTTGCAGGCCTTGAGCACGAGGCCAAGTTGTATGAGGCCTTGAAGGGCGCCAACATAGCATATTGGAGTGAAACTGAACTTAGGGAGCAAGGGAAGTTCAAGACACCAGATGCCCTGTTGCAGGTAGGATTTCTGTAGCAGGAGCATGTGTTATTGTGAAATGGTGAAGGTCTTCGTTTCATATAGACGGACATGAGCAGTATTGCTTGAGGGATAGGGTCTCCCATGGTCGGTTTTGGCAAACGGGCATGCTTGGGTAAACACCGTATCACACAGTACAGCACGCTACAGTACAAGTCATTGCAAGGATTGGAAAGGCACATTTGCAATGGAGTGTGCCATACTGCGTGGTACGGTCCTTTAGCACAACTAGTTGCAGCACTGGATGTCGTTACAGGCACCTTTGAAGCTGCATGCTGTTGATAGGACCTTCTGAGTAGGTGCCATCTACATCTGTTTGATTATTGCTGCTTGCCATTGGTCCCTAGATTCTACACAGGTAATAGCAGTCCCCTAAAAGAAGCTGCAGGGCATATCAGCTTCTCCAACCATGCATTGTGCTTATTGTCATTGGGTATGGTGTATCAGCAATTCGCTACGTGCTACTGCTGTGAGGGGAGCTATAGCCCGAAGTGGAGTGCGGACACAGATGTCTACTACTGCCTGCACATGTTTCCTGATCATACACCAACCGTCTGCCTGTAGGAGGTATCTTTGTGTCCTCTACAGAAGGCAGATCAGCCGCACATTGTCATTATGTGCCAAATTTGGGATCAGATTCGTAGTGTGGCTCCAGCATAAATGTTACAGTGCAGTGTGGAACCTTGATTGTTAATTGCCAGCATCTAAGATCAGTCCTGCAGCTTCCTGTGGGCTTAGCGCATGCCCTACACCACATTTGGTTTCAATAAAGGCCATAAACACAAGGCTCCTGATCACAATCAGGAACCCACACAACCGATGGTGGGACTTACCACACACAAGCTGAGGCTAGATGCAACGGCGTGCACACTGTACAGGGGAAACTTTTGGTCTGAGGGTGGTTATCTGCTACTTTGCCTGCAGGTTCCCATAGCTGTGCTGGACCCTTCCACTGAGGAATGGCGCATTGTGCACTGGATTGACAGCAAGGCATGCTTTGGAGATGAGCGCACGCACAAGCAGCACTTGGACGGGCAGTACAGCACCTATTGGAATAGGTATGGTACTGGCATGGTCATCTACTGGTTTGGCTACTTGGAGGGCTTGGAGGGGAGCGATGAGGTGGTGTTGATGGATCACTTCCCACAAGGAAAGGAGCTTCGGGTAATGAGAGGCTTTTGTGTTGATGAGGCTGAGGAAGAATAGGAGCGGAGTGGAGGTCCACACGCAACAACCTCTACACGGCGAATGAGGATGCAAGGAGGTACAGAAAGGGTGAAGTGCTGGTACATACATGGCGAATTGGGCAGAAGGCTTACAGACAAGTAGAGATGTCGTCAACAAGGAATCCGCACCTCAAACATGATTATGAACAGTAGACCCAGCTGTCATGCTAGGGGCTTGCATATGCCCTGGCGGATCCATTGCCAGGACACCACTGATGGATAGCAGATGTATCACCACAGATGTAGGCCTTCAAGCAATGAGGGCTTGGCCAGCCCATACTAAAAGCAACTCAAAGGAAGCACAGTTTCTGGGCAGAAACAGTCCTTCCTTTGAGTTGCTTCCAATATGGTCTGGCAAAGCGCCCAATGGGTGAAGCTTATTAGATGGCCCCGAGCAAGGCAGAAAACTGCTTGGCTTGCTGTTGACTGGGTCAACTGGTTAGCGCATGGCAAGTCGAAATGGGCTGGCCTGACATACATTGGCTAGCAAGGGATTTAGGGTGGGCTGGTGGCAGCCATTGTTTGAGCTTGGACAGGAAATTGAGTATGCCGTTGGAGCCTAAGTTGGCTCCTTGTGGGTGGCGCTGCCCCCACCGGCGCCCCGCTTTGACGGGGTCATTTGGTAATTGGTAATTGGTAGATGCCTGAGCTGGGGTGGGCTGCAAGCCTGAGGGAAAGGCTGTGGTAGAAGGATGTGCGCTAAGCTGTCAAACAACAACACGTACCTTGGTTGGACATGTTTAGCATTTCTAAGTTTGAAAGAAGTGACATTTCAGTCGCAGGAATCGAACATGCGCCAGCCCCACTGGTCTCAATCGCAGTTCTATCCTGAATCGAAGCAAACTATGGTTGAGACAGAAAGTAACGTTACAACTAGGAATCGAACCTGAGCCAGTCCTGTGACAGCCAGGTATGGTACCGACTGCGCCATTGTGAAAAGCTTAGCCACACCCAGCTAAGTACATCATCTCGCGTGATGCCCCATCCACCTATCATCTGCATGATAAGCGGGAGTTGAACCCTGACTATCTTCACTTTTCACATGGTTTAGTGGGCGTTTGAGAACGAATCCTGATTTCATGACGGAGAGTAAAGGTTTGGACATAATGATGTTTTGGAGCTGCTTGAAATGGCTTGTTGACATACTGCTCATTCTTGTACCTGCTGCGCTGGGGGTGCGGACACATGCAGCAGCTCTAGGCTGGCCCTAACTTTTCTGGGAGTTCATACTGACAAGACTGATCAAGACACGGACATGGGATGGCTTTGCGGGTGGAACCTAAGCCAGACATGGGGCTGGCAGGGCCAACGACATCCCAGAAAGTGTAGCTTGATTATATATGAGATAGATCACTGCATAGCTTTCGGGCCGTGCAGAACCCGCCACATGACTCCAACCAGTTTGTTAGTGTGCTGTGTAGCTTGGTTATGTGTGCATGTGCAAGCATACTGTAGGGGAAGCGCAGAGAGTGCCTGGCTGTTAGGGTGCTGTGATATCCAAGAAAGGTTGCTGCCTTTGTTTCAGAGTGCTTGGACTATAGACGTTTTGAGGTACCGGACTTACATCCATATGTTAATGCGTAGTTCTCTCTCTCTCTCTCTCACCACAAGCTGCATCATGTGCTCGTATGACATGTCCATTCTGCTCTACACGAGGTCTGTTCTTGACACTTAGACATGCTGACTTCTGACCCTGATGTTGCTGCAAAATGTCAGATATTGGATGGCAAATCTGATGAGGAGATGCTGCATAGCATGCTTAATGAAGAGTTTTGGGGTGTAGACGTCGATGAGGAGTCTGGCTTAGTATATGGCCCTTTCAAGCATGCATTTAAGTGTATAGCTAAATATGTTGCAGCTGCTTGGAAGATTAGGAATGCTTATGCTCACCCTTCTGATGTGGCGTGAGGTCCAACCAATGGGGTTTGTTACCAACTATTGCTTGCACCCGGGCTTACAAGCCCTCCTTGCTTTCTTAAGTAGGAGGGAGGCTCTTACCCCCATTGGGGCAGCGGAGGTTTTGGGTGATTTTGACCTAGCTGCTGGACCTCATGTTTAGGCATATATTGTCATACATGTCGAAGTTTACCCGTATTCTGTTCCACCTCGCTGTTCTTTGTGACAGCTTGAGGTGCGGGGCCTATGGCACTTATTGCTATGGCATATCATGAAATGTAATAATAATAGTGCCTCTGTTTAGTCTGTATAATGTAAGTTCTAGGGTCAGGGCTATGCTACATGGAGTGTCCGGCAAGGTTTTGGCAGTATGGAACCACTAGGACTGACTAGTAACCGACTTCTAGCCACCTCGTCTCATTAGAACTTCCTTTTACAAGCTGGTCATGTCAAAGCGCCTGCATAATTAATGCATGCTGCAAAACTTCCTTATAAATTCTGTCTACCTAATAATGATCAATCAAGCCATACAACCTGCATCCAGATTACCAGATTACCAACTAGCCCAATAGGGCATCCCATGGGAGCCAATGAAGGCTCATAGGCTCATCCAATACACTGTGACAAGCAACCTGGTTACAAGTAAAGTGGAGTCAGTCCTGCTCAATACTGCACTGGAGAAGCAGATAAGACACGTTCTCTTCACAGTACAGCCAATAGACGCACCAGCCTCAGTAACTCCACATCCTTTTGCATGAGCAAGCAAACCCATGACTGAACCAGTATCCTGTGGCAATGCATACTGCTATCCTCTCCAACACCCATGGCATTACTGTGACCCAGCAAACATAGAACCATGGGCAGAAAGATGCTCGATGCTGACCCAGCATGCTCGTGTCCACATGCAGCGACGTAACCCTAACCTCAGAGCCTGTTTAGCCACACAAGTCTGCACACCCAAACCCAGCCAACGCTTATGGCAATACTACACAGAAGTGTCTAGTTCCGTTCAAACCAGCTGCATTCCATGATGCAGCACCACCAGACTGCTTCACAGTTAAGGCAGTCCAGGTTTGCATCATGCATGCTGGCAATGACCAGCCCAAAAGCTGCATATGTCAAATTGTTGTACCAGCAATGAAAGAGCATGAGCATTCCAAAGCCTCCAAAACATCACAAAGAACGGACTACAGTGCTCTACTGGCTGCTCTCAGAAATATTGAAAGCATACTTGGATTGATTCTTGTAATAGCTGCCTCTCCTTCTGAGAGCTCTTACTCGCCTGCTGGAGCAAGGCCTCGCTTCAGAGCTTCCCGCTTTGACTTCTTTGCCCCAACCTTCTTCTTTGGACGAGGTGTTGAGTTCTGCTGGGCGTAATACCATAGGGCTACGTTGGCCACCAAAAACAGCAAGACCACGGCTACAACTACTCCTAGGATGATGGGCACAGGGCTTGGAGGCTCGGGGCCTGGGGGGGCTTCGTCAGCCATCCTGCAACAGTGCAATTGTTGGTTAGTGATGCTGCGCAGGCTAAGCTCCTCGTTGATACGGCCTCAGAACGACAGCCATGCCAACTGCCCACGTGTTTGACGTCCCCTACTCACTGGCGAGACGCTGATAACAAGTCTTCACTCATCTCAGCACCTCTCCGGATTGAGACCAGCTCACGATTACAGATGAACCTTTCCGCTACTGACGGTTGTTGTATAACCGCCTAATGTGAGTGGCCAAATCAGCAGGTCCAAAGCACGGACACAAGCAAGAAAAACACCCCAGCCGCTTACACAGACTAAGGCTTGTAGAGGATCCCTTTGCAAGCAAAGTATCCGATTCCCCAGCTTCAGCAGATGTCACCTCAGCTGACTGTGCTCCGGTACCATCAAGTGACGAAAATCACCCGCCCGCCCGTAGCCACATTCAATCCACCACTGGAGCCCAGGCCCTCAGCGTAACACATGGAATATAGAGCGCTTGTGTAGTGCAAGCTGGCTGTCGTCCTTCTCTGTTTAGTATCCTTCTCCGATCGAGTTGGGCCGCTTGTGCCTCACATTTGCTACGGGCGTGCAGGGACAAACAGCCTGCTTGTGGCTGTAAGCGCATAGTTTAGACATGCGAGCGTAGACCCGCTAGTTGTGCTGCTTTCATTTGACAGCCAGCATGCATACCCGCATGCAAAACAGTACAATGGCGTCCGGTATGCCCAGGGCCACCCAGCTCTTCAGCAGTGCAGTTCGACTATTACGTACAAGATCTGTTGTCCCCGCACGTGCCGTGACATTCCATACACCTTCACAAGTATTCCATGGCTGTCAGCAGCGGAAATTCGCCCATGCTCCCTTGCAAGGCAAGAACATCTTCCAGTTGCGAGCAGCTGTGGAGACCGTTGAGACCCTCCAAGCAGAAGAGCAGCAGGAGCCGATCGCGCTACCAACAAGCGACGAGTCAGAAAAGCTTTTGCGAATTCGCCATAGCGTGAGTGCTGACGCAATTCTTCCTCGGACAGGGGGTAGGAGGGACTATCTGCAGCTCGCAGTACCATAGCATCCATGCGTGCCCGAGGAAAAGCAAATTGCCAGCTGCAGCATTACACTGGAATATACAATACGTGTGTCAGCCATCAGCCAGAGTAATTTGGGTTCACAGTTTATGTTTTGTCAATCAGCCGCTGCAGCAGCTGCAAAGAAGGGTCTCTTCAAGATCAGATCATCTGTAGCATGGACGTGTTCTCTCTGTAGCGAATGATCAGCAGCAGGAGCAGCTTCAGCATCTGACCTATGATATGTCATGTATCTACCAAAAACTGCCAAGGCGTACCCTCTGCCTGCTGTGCCCATCCTTCACTTACCCTTCTTCTGTTGTTTGCCCTTGCAGTGTGCCCACATAATGGCCATGGCAGTACAACGTCTGTTCAAAGATGCTCAAGTGACCATTGGCCCTTGGATTGACCGTGGTTTCTACTATGACTTTGACTTAGAGCAGCCCCTGACTGACAAGGACCTCAAGAAGATCCGGAAAGAGATGCAGAAGATTGTGCGGCTCAACCTGCCTTTTATCAGAGAGGAGGTAAGGAGCACAGCACCAGCAGTAGGAGCAGCAGCAGTAGCAGTAGTGGGAGGAGCAGTAGTGGGAGGAGCAGCACCACTAGCGGGAGCAGTTGCAGCAGTAGGAGCAGCACCAACAGGAGCAGTACCAGCAGCACTAATGGCAGCACCAACAGTAAGATGAATTGTTACAGCAGCAGCAGCAGCAGCAGCACATGTGTGATTACATCAGCAGCAGCACACGTGTAGCTGCAGCAGCAACGGCACTAAAACAGCAGCACTGTTGCCTTGGCTGCAGAGATTGGGGAACAGAGCAGAGCAGCAGTGGTAGCAAGCATGGAGCTGCACCATCAAATTGTCAGTAGCTGCGTTACTCATGGCTTGAACAGCTACAGCAGCAGCAAGCTTCTACAACTAAAGCAGCAATGGAAGCAGCAGCAGCACTTGCAGGGCTGCTGCTGGCACGCGTAGCACAAGTAATGCTGTTCACATGGAATGAGTCAGGAGCTGCACCACTAGTACCATCAGCACCCTCACCATCACCACAGCGAGCAGCTTCAGGGTCAACAGGTGCAGCTTCTAGCGTGCATATAGGAGCTTAGCTAACCCCTGAGGAGCTGGCTTCACTCTCTGAGGAGCTGGCTTCACCACCGAGGGGTCAGTAAGAAGCTACCAATCAATGCCGATACAGCTGCCTCTAGGCTAGAGCACTTGTATCAGCAACACCTTGTAGCCCTGCAGATCAAGTTCGAGAACAAGTGTAAACTGCAAGCAGGGGCATTGCGCAGGGTGTATATCCTAACAATCAGAGCAATTTTATAGAAGCTAGCAGCAAGAGGAGGTTGTTTCACCTTGCTGATTTTGGTAAGACCTCAAGATGCGAGGCTCATGGTGGCTTTGCTATGGCATCTCATGAGCAGATAAGAGGGGTTCCCAGCATGGCTGGTCACATGTAGCAGGCCAGTGGGGGAGGTGATGACGGCAGAATAGCAGCAGGACCTCATGTCTAGGCATGTGTTCTCGTACAAGCCAAAGACAACCCGTATTCTGTTCCACCTCGCTGTTCATTGTGACAGCCTGAGGTGCGGGGCCTATGGCACTTTTTGCTATGGCATATCATGAATTGTGATTGTATAATAGCAGCAGGAAGAGGAGGATGGGCTGGACGGGTGCTGCTGCAGATGGTCTTGGATCCTGGTGGAGTGACATAACAGCGGCAATGGTGGCATGGGGAAGGGAGGAAGGGGTTGTGGGAGGCAGATGCAGCAGCCATGGCAACGGTTTGCTAAGAGGCTGTACATATGCAGCAGTAGACCAGTAGCAGCATCAGCAGCAGCAGCAATGGCGGTGGTAGCAATAGGATTTGGCAAACTGTGCAGGAATTCCCGCAGCTGCCGCAGCAGCAATGTGTGGGTGTGTTAGTGTTAAATAGGCTTGCCGATTCTCAGCACCATGAGGCGGTGTCGACACATATTAATGTATTAGGTCGTTCGGCATACTTTTAGTGCGGGAGGTTCAGCTTAATCTGTGTTTCATGGCATAACTCATGTTGTAACTTGGTCACTTGTCCTGGTGATGTCAGGTGACTGCTGAAGAGGCTGAAGCCCGCATCAAAGCAATCAACGAGCCCTACAAGCTGGAGATTCTAGAAAGCATCCGTGCCCGAGACCCATCCGCCTCCATCACAATATATCACATTGGGGAACAGGAGCACCCTGCACATTGGTGGGACCTGTGCGCTGGTCCCCATGTGGAGCGAACTGGGGAGATAAACGCAGATGCTTTTGATTTGGAGAGCGTTGCGGGGGCATATTGGCGGGGTGATGAGACGAAGCAGCAGCTGCAGCGGGTGTATGGGACGGCGTGGGAGGTGCCGGAGCAGCTTGCGGCTTATAAGCATTTGAAGGAGGAGGCAGCACGGCGGGACCATAGGAAGCTGGGGCAGGAGCTGGGGTTGTTCAGTATACAGGAGTGTGCAGGTGGGTGGAGGATTGGGGGAGTAAACGGGGAGGGTCTTTCGGAAGAATGGGGTTGAGGTGTGTCAATAGGTGTGGGGCAAGACATGGGGCTGTTTACTGTTGGTACATAGGAATGTGCAGGTGGGTGGATTGCAGGCGGGAGAGTGAAAGGGGAGGAGGAGGGGTCTTCCGGAAGAGGGGTTGAGGTGTGTCATGAGGTGTGGGGCAGGAGCTGGGGCTGTTCTAATGTTCTGGAGTTTGCAGGTAGGTGGATTGCCCCGGAGGGGGGGGGGTATAGTGAAGGGGGAGGGGCGCCTCCAAAGGTATTATGGGTGCCGTAGGGTGTGGGGCGTAGTGAGATGGTGTATGGTTTCGAGCATGGGGATGGAGGAAGAGGGGTCTTTGAAGTAGGGGGTGAGGTTGCTGAGGGGTGTGGGAGAGAGCTCAGAAGTGTTGGGTTGGCAGTACAGGGGTGGGGGAGGGTGGACTGGAGGAGGGGTTTCTGAAAAGTTGGTTGAGATGCATCACCAGGTGTGGGGCAAGAGTGGGGCTGTTAGAGTGTACAGGAGTATGCAGGTGGGGGGGGGGGGGAGAGGAAGGGGGAGGAGCACTTGGTGGGGATCAAGGTGATGGAAGATGGTAGAGTGGAGCAGGGGTATCTAAAGCAGGGGGTGAGGGGCGTCACCAGGTGCAGGGAACCAGTGGCGTGGGACCCAGGTGTTTGGGGCTGTTTGGTCGACATTAGTTTGCAGTTGGTGGGTGGGGCGGGTGAGGGGGAAGGCAAAGGGTGTTTTAGGGGATGAGAGGGAACAGCCCCAGGTGGGTGGGCAGGGTGCCTTGAGAGGGAGCATGGGGGGAGTGGAGGAACCTTCTGGGGATGGTTGGGGAGGGACCTTTGGGGGATGATTGGGAGAGGAGGGTCTTAACTGTCCCCATCCCCGGTTACATATGAGCAGGGTTAAAAACCAAGGTAATTGCTATGCTTTGCTAAAACATCCAGAGGCAGCCTCTCTCCCGATGTCTTCAATGCTTTTTTTTGCTGTAGGTGGTGGCCTCGTGTTCTGGCACCCACCACATATGAGCACATGCAAGCAGTAACACTGGCTCTGCTTTTTTCCACAATACCAAAAGCCCCCCCCCCCTCCCCCCCCCCCCCCCCCCTAATGCTTGTTTTGCTGTAGGCGGTGGCCTGATGTTCTGGCACCCACCTCATATGAGCACATGCAAACTATTGAATTGGCTTTCCTTTGCTTCAACATTACCAAAAGCAGGCGCTCCCCCCCCCCCCCCCTATGCTTCATTCCCCCCCCCCCCCCATGCTTCATTCTATCCTGTAGGTGGTGGCCTGGTGTTTTGGCACCCACCACATATGAGCACATGCAAACAATGTAATTGGCTCTGCTTTGCTTTAACATCACCAAAAGCAGGCCCTCACCCTCACCCCCCCCCCCCAATGCTTCATTCTTTGCTGTAGGTGGTGGCCTGGTGTTTTGGCACCCATCACATATGAGCACATGCAAATAACAGTGTATTCTCTCCTTTGCTTCAACATCTCAAAAAGCATGCGCTCACCCCCCTCCCCCATGCTTCATTCTATGCTGTAGGTGGTGGCCTGGTGTTTTGGCACCCAGCAGGCGGTACGGTGCGTCACGTCATAGAATCCTTCTGGAAGGAGATTCACATGTCCTCAGGCTACCAGCTGGTGTACAGCCCCCACATTGCTAAGTTGGACTTGTGGAAGACCAGTGGACACTTTGATTTCTACCGGGAGAACATGTATGATCAGATGAAAGTGGAGCATGAGGAGTATCAGCTGAAGCCAATGAACTGTCCCTTTCATATTGCGATATATAAGGATGGGTATTATTCCTATCGGGACTTGCCACTGCGTTGGGCGGAGTTGGGGACGGTGTATAGGTGAGGGGGGTTGGAGCGCTAGGGGCAAGGGAGCGAGGTACAGAGAAAAGGGGGGGGGGGGGGTATGTCACGGCAAGGGGTATATGACAGATTGTGAGTGTTTGTGGGGTCCTTTCGGCATACTGGGATCTGCTGTTGCTTGGGGAGAGTTAAAGTTCAAAAGATGAGAGGCAGTCAGGGGAGGCAGGTGGAGTTGGGGTTGGGGAGGATTTGCAGCCTTGCCTAAGATGCATCTCTTTCCCGCCTGTTTCATGTAAAACTAGTAGGAAATGGGTGTGCTGCAGTGGGTTTGGTTTTGGTGCAAAGGTCAGCAAAGTAGTGTGGGAGGGAGGAGGAAGCTTTTGCTGCATGAAGCATATCAGGGGGTTAAATTGGGGACTGCCCATGCTTTAGAAAGAGACAATAGAGTACGCTATTCAGGGTGACACCATTGTAACCACCAACCTATCACATGCTGCTTACATCTTCATTTCAGTGATGCGCACGCACCCAGAGACGCGCGACATCCACCACCTTAACGACCATCACCCATCCCCCGCACCCCAGAATATGATTTACTGTTGTAATTGTTTTGTTGCCTCACCCTTTGTTGGTGACTTCGGGTAATCTGTTGTGTTGGTTCCACCTGGCTGTGTCCATCACAGCTTGAGGTGCGGGGCCTACAGCACTTTTAGCTCTGGCATATCACGCCATGTAACAATAGTCTAATGATTTCCCCTGTGCTTTATGGCAGGTACGAGCGCTCTGGCACCATGCACGGCTTATCCCATGTGCTTGTTTTCTGTGCATGGCACTTTCCCCTATGGCATATCTTGAAATGTAACAATGTCTGTTTTTGGTTCTTGTGCTACGCTGCAGGTATGAGCGCTCCGGCACCATGCATGGCTTATTCCGTGTGCTTGTTTTCTGTGCATGGCACTTTCCCCTGTGGCATATCTTGAAATGTAACAATGTCTGTTTTTGGATCTTGTGCTATGTTGCAGGTATGAGCGCTCTGGCACCATGCATGGCTTATTCCGTGTGCGTGGCTTCACCCAAGATGATGCTCACATCTTCTGCTTACCAGAGCAAATAGCCACTGAGATCAAGGGGGTGCTGGACCTGACAGAAACACTGCTGTCGACCTTTGGGTTCAACAAGTACGAGATCAACTTGAGCACACGGCCTGAGAAGAGTGTGGGGGAGGAGGATATTTGGCACACGGCAGAGGCAGCGCTGAGGGAGGCTCTGGGAATGAAGGGCTGGGACTACGTGGTGGATGAGGTGGGTACCTAACACGATGGATTGTTTAGTACTAACGTCCCCCCCTGGGGCGGGGGGGGGGGGTTCAGGGTTTGAGGATTTGGTTGTGTAGAAGGTTGTAGTGGGTGAAGGAGGCTTTGAGAATGAAGGGCTGGGACTATGTGGTGGATGAGGTGGGTAGGGTCTTGGGGGGGCCTAGGGTTTTGAGGGGGTGTCAGGGCTTGGGAGCTTGTTGTGTAGAAGGTTGTAGGGGGTGAAGGAGGCTTTGAGAATGAAGGGCTGGGACTATGTGGTGGATGAGGTGGGTAGGGTCTTGGGGGGGCCTAGGGTTTTGAGGGGGTGTCAGGGCTTGGGAGCTTGTTGTGTAGAAGGTTGTAGTGGGTGAAGGAGGCTTTGAGAATGAAGGGCTGGGACTATGTGGTGGATGAGGTGGGTAGGGTCTTGGGGGGCCTAGGGTTTTGAGGGGGTGTCAGGGTTTGGGAGCTTGTTGTGTAGAAGGTTGTAGTGGGTGAAGGAGGCTTTGAGAATGAAGGGCTGGGACTATGTGGTGGATGAGGTGGGTAGGTTTTGGGGGCAGTTACGGTGTGGTTGGGGTGTTTAAAGGTCTGTTTGGATGTGTTTGGTGGATTTGACCTAGCAACCCTTTTGTTGTCTCACATGTATAGTCTGTGTTTGTTTGTTAGGGGTTGGGGGCTTCAAAGTGCATTAAGGTGGGGTGGTGGTTCGTGGGTATGGTGTTGTGCAGCTTCTTGGGTTGGATGTTTGTGCCCAAGAGGGTTTACAATGTGGGAGCCGCTGTGCTTTTGACAGCGCTTTAGGGACAAGAGGGGGAATGGGTGATGGGTAGATAGGGACAGGAGTTGGTGTGAGATAAGAGGGCATGGAGTGTTTCTACAATTGTGGAATAACTTTATCCTCCTTATCCAGATCCTTAATGCAATATGCACATGGTAAAGGTTCTTGTTACTGAATTCACCATGAAGACTCTGTGGCAGCTGTTTTTCTGGAATGCCCCTTAAGGTGTTGGCTCTGCATCGTCTGCTCACATGGTGTTGGAGGATTGGCCAGCTGGCAACTTTAATAAGCGACAATCAGGTGCAATGGGTTGGGTCTCAGGTCTCTCACTGCATTATCCCTATCTTATCAATGCCAAGGTGTTGGCTTGCAGGCATGGTTGATCGTCGATGACTAAAACATGTGTACTTGCGTGTTGCAGGGTGGCGGCGCTTTCTACGGCCCCAAGATCGACATCAAGATCCAGGACGCCATTGGTCGCAAGTGGCAGTGCTCCACCATCCAGCTAGATTTCAACCTACCAGAGCGCTTTGACATGGTGTATAAGGACGCCAACAATGAGAAGTCTCGCCCCATCATGATCCATCGGGCTATTTTTGGGTCGCTGGAGAGGTTCTTTGGCATCTTGGTGGAGAACTATGCTGGGGCATTCCCACTGTGGTTGGCACCAGTGCAGGCACGGCTGCTGCCAGTGAACGATGCTGTAATGCCTTATGCTCAGGAGGTGAGTTAAGAAGGGGCCCTAGGGCCGTTGTAAGGGGGCCCGGGGGGGGGGGTCAGGATGTAGGTGGGAAGGGGATGGCGAGGAGTGGGGCGTGGTGGTGCTATCTCTGGGTCATTGGAGAGGTTCTTCGGCATCTTAATGGAAAACTATGCTGGGGCATTCCCGCTGTGGTTGGCACCGGTGCAGGCACGGCTGCTGCTAGTGAATGATGCTGTGATGCCTTATGCTCAGGAGGTGGGTGGGATGGGAGGCTGGGGCAGTTGTACAGGAGGAGGGGGGTGGGGGAGGGTCAGGATGTGGGTGGGAAGAGGATGGTAAGGAGTGTCAGCAGGTGCGACTGGCGTTGTGGCTAGCACCGGTGTAGGTTAGGCTGTTGCCGGTGCGTGATGCTGTGATGCCTTATGCTCAGGAGGTGAGTTGGATGGGACGCTGGGGCGGTTGTGAAGGGAGTGGGGGGGAGGAGGGTCAGCGGGATGTGGGTGGGAAGGGGATGGTAAGGAGTGTCAGCAGGTGCGACTGGCGTTGGGGCTAGCACCGGTGTAGGTTAGGCTGTTGCCGGTGCGTGATGCTGTGATGCCTTATGCTCAGGAGGTAGGTGGGGTGGGAGGCTTTAGCAGTTGTAAGGGGGGAAGGGGTGTTTGGCGAGGAAGGGGATGGTAACGAGTGTAGGCAGGTGCAACTGGTGTTGCGGTTAGTGTCAGTGCAGGCACAGCTGCTGCTAGTGAATGATGCTGTGATGCCTTATGCTCAGGAGGTAGGTGGGGTGGGGAGGGTCTGTCCTGGTTGGTAATGGTGTTCAAGGGTTCAGCAGATTCAAATAGTTAGGGCGCAGGCACAAACATTAGTGAGTACATGGTCCTTGGGACACTGGGCGGGCCGTAAAGGCGGAACTGGTGGGATTAGGATGTGGGTGTTTGAACAACTGGCTAAGGAGATTTGGCTGCTGCCTGCGAGGATGTATGTGCTTGCATTACACTTCATGACATGCTATAGCAAAAGGGCTATAGGCCCCAGACCTCAAGTGGTCACAAGTACAGCGAGGTGAAACAAGTGCGTGTTGAGAAGATGTGAGATGAAACTGTGTTGCCCATGGTTAGGGCTTGGAGATGCATTCAGACAGAGGGTATGACATGAAGTAAAGGGTGGGGTGGTGGATGTTTAGGTAGGGGCTGAAGGATTACTTTGATTATGGCTTTAGCAGGAGCCACTCCGCCAGTGGGTGGTTGGTCACTGGAGTGAGGTGCGTTGATAAAAGTATCTCGGATGGACTCCTGTTATTGACGCTGGTGAGCTAGATGTTTTAGCATGCCTTGTATTAAGGCTACCACAAAGCTGCGTCCTTTCTTCTCCAATGGCAGCACAAGTCAGAATAGTTGTGCACAGAATGGATGCTGACTGGAACCGGAAGTGTTCTATGTCATGTCTATATCCAGACCTGACTATCACAGGACTGACTCAGGTTCAATTGCTAGTTGTAACATAAATCTCTTCCTTAACCATCGTTTCCCTCGATGATGCATGAACGGGATAGGACGGAGGCCAGCCGGGCTGGGTGAATCTCAATTCCTGCAATGTAATGTCACTATCTAGAAAAGCTAATTAGTTTATGTGGTAGGTTACACCCTCGCATCACCTCCCCCGCGTGAGGAACCACTAAGGAAGCACTGTCATTAATTAAATTCACAGCTGACCACAAGCTTGCCATGCGCCATGCTCTGTACGTAGGTTGCAGCACGCATGCGGGCAGCAGGGTTGCGAGTGGAGGTGATGGACCGTGCCTCCATTGCCAAGATGATCCGCACAGCAGAGAAGGCAAAGACCCCTTTGATGTGCGTGGTGGGGGCCAAGGAGGCGGAGAGCAACAGCTTGTCTGTCAGGCAGTATGGTGGGGCAGATCTAGGGGCACTGCCTGCTGACACTGTGCTGCAGAGGATGATCGTGGCTAATGCTACCAAGTCACGGTTCTGAGGGAAGATGATGGGGTTTTTCCTGAATTGGGAGGTGAAGTTGAATCTCCTGAACACTTCTTGTTTGACTGTCCTGTTTACCAGGCACAAAGGCAAAAGCTGTGGGAGAAGCTGACTTCTGGCCCTGATGTTGCTGCAAAATGTCAGATATTGGATGGCAAATCTGATGAGGAGAAGCTGCATAGCATGCTTAATGAAGAGTTCTGGGGTGTAGACGTCGATGAGGAGTCTGGCTTAGTATATGGCCCTTTCAAGCATGCATTTAAGTGTATAGCTAAATATGTTGCAGCTGCTTGGAAGATTAGGAATGCTTATGCTCACCCTTCTGATGTGGCGTGAGGTCCAACCAATGGGGTTTGTTACCAACTATTGCTTGCACCCGGGCTTACAAGCCCTCCTTGCTTTCTTAAGTAGGAGGGAGGCTCTTACCCCCATTGGGGCAGTGGAGGTTTTGGGTGATTTTGACCTAGCTGCTGGACCTCATGTTTAGGCATATATTGTCATACATGTCGAAGTTTACCCGTATTCTGTTCCACCTCGCTGTTCTTTGTGACAGCTTGAGGTGCGGGGCCTATGGCACTTATTGCTATGGCATATCATGAAATGTAATAATAATAATGATGGGGTTTTGGTTAGGAGTGTAAGGAGATGTTCGTGTGCCATTTGGTATGGGTGCTTGTCTGCTTGCTATGGTTGCCATGCGTATTCAGGGCAGGCAGCAGCAGCAAGGGCAGTGAAGGGGTTGGGGTGCGCCTGGATATAGTAGTTACGGTAGCAAAGGGGCGGAAGCAATGGAAGGAAGCAGTGTGGTGTGGTGGCTTAGGTTCAGGTACCACGCTACATTTTCTGCTGGTGGATTGTTGCTGGTGTTACACCGATGTTGCGGTCGCTTTTGTGTGGGGGTGGATATGCCACAGGAGCGGTGTTCGACATCATGCTTGTACAGAATGTTATGTGGCCCGTGGTTTGCAAGGACTTTGTGTGATTGATTGATATCACGCATTCAGGCCGAAGGCGTGTCTCCGCTGCATAGTCTACAATCCCCGATGGGTTCTCATGTACATATTTAACATGGAGCCGTGTGCACCGAAGGCGGGAACACTCCTGCTCGGCACCGTGAAATATATTCTATTTGGTTGGTTAGAGGTCCATGACGGGCTATGTCTTCTCATGAAGCCGTTTTCTTATGTCCTGGCAAGCGGGCGTCGGCACTTCACATGTGAGAGTTCAGCACCAGGTTACGTGCCGTTAGGCTTGAATTCAAAATTTAATTTCATTGGAATCAGATAAATGGTATCCCTCGTATTTGCTGCCGCAGAGTGGCCTGACCCTTACATAAGTTCAGACGGGCCGGGAATCCACCATGCGTGGCAAGAGGAAGATAGCCAGCAAGCCAAGGCTTGCAACCAGATGCAATTCATAAAAGAAATATTATGTTCTCTACTTAAATAACTCCTATAAAACTGACGGTATAGTGCGTTTCTTGCACAAGTTAATTGCAGCTTCCGCGCCATGGGCCTTCTGCTGAGCCTCTGGAATTGTATCTGCGTTGTGTTGTGGTGCATGGACCTCATCTTGACATGTACCGCAGCTCTAGATTCGGAGCCAGGAATGATGAAGAAACCACCTGAAACAGCCACACGACCTGTCTACAAAGCCATGAGGTGGTCGACGCAGTAGTCTTGGCACAGGACTACCAGTATAGTTTTCTGTTTATTAATGAAATGCATGCACCCTCATTCCCTGTTTTCGCAGGTGGACGGCACTCTGCACGACGATGTTCCTGCCTGGCGGACTGATTATTGGAGGCTTGATGGTGGGTTGTTCGTGTTTGCTGAGTACATAGGGACCTAGTAGCTGAGCATCTGCAGGCTAGCATGTAGTTCATAATGCCACCTCCTGAGCCCCACCCCCCCTCATTAAGCAATGACCGCAAACTGCTTTCCTGAGGGCAGTGCGATAAACATTGTCTGTTTCTTGTAAGGCAGTCCATGTTTACAATAGGACACATCATGATTTTAGGTGGTTTGTCAGCCATGAAAGGGCGTGGGGGCATATTGCCAATCTATGTGTAGCCTGTATGCCTTGCCCACTATAATCCAGTCAAGCACAGGACGTCTCAGATAAAGCTATCTGCTGGTATGCAAAGAGTTGAATCCGTTTCTTGTTCTAATGTGGGGGAAAAGGACGAGCTCCCTAGCGTCATATCCAAATGTTATGTTGGTGTCCTTCCATCTTGCTGGAGGCACACACATGAAGGCAAGGTAGCTCATGAGCCTATGAACGGGCCATAAATAGCCTCACATGCAGTAACTACATGAGGTCGCTGAGGTAGTGAAGTAATGTTAATATGGTGCTAGTGGTCTGTATCCTTGCATGATTTGAAATGACCAGGTGGCCGTTTCAGGCAGCTGCTTGGTGGCCGTCCCAAAGCAAATAAACAGAGTAATTGAAATGACTCCTCATGCTCTGCAAAATGAGCAATCTTATACTTGCTAGCTTTCTGCTAACCCTATTCTTCTCTTGTGTTGACTACAGATGTTGCTGGGCCAGAAAGGCTCCTCAGTGGTGCTTGGGGGTGCTGTACTGGCCTCAGTGACCTTCGCTGCATGGGCATTGTTCGGTGGAAGTTGGGAGGAAGTGAAGGCTTGGCAACGACACAAACTGGTCACTGAGCAACAACAGCCTCATCTGCGGAAGCCTGAGGCCTGCAAACTGGTTGATAATAATTGCAGTGTCAATGCCAGGGTGATGCCAAATACTGTGTAAGTTCTGCATGCCATAAATCAATTGTAGAACTGTCGCAGCTCTGCAGTGCTGCTTCAGTTCCATCGGTGCGTTAATGAAAAATTTGCTTCGCTTTGCTGGTTGTATGAGTAACAGCTTGAGGTGCGGGACCCATGGCATTCTTTGCTATGGCAAACTTAGGAATATCATGAAAACTCAGAGAAGGTGTCACTCAGTTCTGCAGCCTATGAGTGGTGTATTTCTGCCAGGTTTTTCAGGTACTTTGAATGGTAGCTGGCTGGGTCATCATGCAACTTGTAGGTTTTGCTCTTAGGGTATGTGAAGTGTACTTTGTCTGCATTGTGGAGCGCTATGGGTTAATTACTGGCAGCTTGTGGGAGTAGCCATATAAAATAATATGTCCATCAGGAAGCAACCCGCGGACGGAGAGGGAAGGCTTGGGTTGCAAATAAAGATGCAGTGGGTCTATATCAAGGTTAATTTCTACACCGCTTTCATTCGGGCTGGGAATCTGCTTGAACATGCATGGTCACGGAGTTCAAACTGGTGGAATGATGTTGAATCCTTCCTGCTTCTATCTGGGTTACTGGCTTTGCCACCCCAGTGGTGAACGGTGGCACTGCACGTGTGCTGATGGGTTTGCCAATGTAAGATTTTCACACACATTCGGGGTGGGTATTGATGCGTTTGGCCGGACTTCTGAGAATATGCTTACCCGTACGCTGCCTGCTAGGTATTCAGTCTCAAAAGAACATGGAAGGGTTGTGGTTGCTTTCAAAGGGAGTTCACGGGGATCTCCTTCAGCAGCTTCGTGTGCAGACAATTTGTATGAAGAACTGAGTGCCGATATGCCTAACTGCAATACCCTGGGGTAGCTTAGGGGTAGCTCCCTTGCAGCCTCATTTTCATCCTCCTGCTGTACTGCTTCTGTACTACCCTATCATCCAACTATTCGGCATGTGTCGCAGCTGTGTATTATTGGGGGCATGCAGTACAAACCAGAGGGTACAGAACAAAACCGATACATCATTATGCGCAACACCAAAGACAACACTAGAAGTGTGACAGCAGCAGGAACATGTTTAGACACACCTGATGGCCAAAAGAGCAGTCTTAGCATGTGTCTTGTTGAGTCAGAACCTTCATCTGGCCGGAAAAAGCCTAGGGTTCTGTTCTGCGGCAGCCATTCTCACCACTTGAGTATTCCACGCCACCTTTATCATAGTCACAGGCTTTCTCTCGTGCTGAATGACCGACACATAGGATACAATGCACCTCATCGTAATGAGTGACAAGCATGCAACCCTAGCTGCCTGCACATTCAGTGTCAACTGCCAGATATACCACTGCTGATACTGATATATACAGGCTGGAGATATGGTAAACTCTGCAAAGACACATGTTAGATACACATGTTACAGAGCAGTTCCAGGCAATAAGTAAGTCATTTGTTACCAGGAACAAGCAAACAAACAAACATGCATCATACTCTTCCCTTACAGTAAAATCAAACACTGATCCGCAGCAGTTTCTGTCAAAGCTGATGTATCCTCCTAAACACTAATTAATGAGAAGGCACTTGATACAGGATGCAGCACAATATGCTGTGGGTACCGTACTTCGCCCCAGCCCAGTTCAGCCCAGCACCAATCAATCAAACCATGTTGTCAAAAGCAGCCAGAACACTTTTGCGAAAGGAGCAGAACATAAAACAGAGGAGTTGTTCGCAGAGCTAGAAAAAGAACCAGTGAGGAGAGTAAGGAGTTCTTGGGATGGGGCACCAACACTCCCATAAGCAATCCGTTGGTAGCTGTCTGCTACTGCATGCAGCAAGACATCCCACACCGCATCAAAGCTGCAAAGCTCATGGCAGATCACTGTCATCCAAAACCCTAGGGTCAAAGGAGCAGCTTGCGACATCAACCCACTGTCTACTAATCTGCTGGTAGCTCTGCTGCTGCTGCTGCTTCTTGCGTGATCGCCAAGCTTCTGCTGCTACCTCATAAGCTAAATTAAACGAGAACCACACAGCAAGGTCCACGGGTGGCAGAAGAGCTCCCACCACCAGCACCAGGTGGTTAGGCCCTAGTAACACCTACAGTGAGTGGTGCAGTCGGCAAGACGGAAAAGGTATTAGGAAACGGTAGCACCAACCACACATGTGTTGTTAATGTTACATTTCATGATATCCATAGCAAATAGCGCCATAGGCCCTGCACCTCAAGCTGGTGAAATACCAAGTCAGCTATAGTATGGGGTGCTTGTTGGGGCAAACACAGCTAGTCATAGGTACCCAGACTTTCATGCTGCAAGACCAGACAGGTCCATGTATAGATTTACCCCGCCGGGCGAGCCTGATTGTCTCATCCCTCTTATTGTCTCATACTGTTGATCCCAAATAGTTAATCTCGGTGGTGAGTACGATGCTTTCTAGATTTCCCTCTTAAGAGTTCATGCTGACAATGATGTGCAGCCTGAAATGCACAGATCAGTGCAAAACAGAATCCGCACGCACCATGAAGCCTCCCACGGCCAGCGCAACGGGCACGAGAAGCCTTGTTACGAATGCCATCCACCTGAAAACAGTAGGACCGTGAGGTGTAGCCGTGGAAGGCGGCTACCATGGGGAAGGTGAAGGACCGACCAGGCCTGCTTATCAATCAATCAATCAAAGGTTTGATAGCTGGTTTTGCGAAGCGCAAAACCAGCTATGCCAAAAGGTCACTCAAGGCCAAGCAGCCCCCTGATGAACTGGAGTCACACAACCCCCTGCCTGTTAACTGCCTGTCAGTTGCCTGTCACCTCATGGCATGTGAAACAGGACCCCTGTTCGACTCGAATATCACTGGTGCCATAATAGAAGCGAACCCAGCTGGTACAGCAAGCCCAATGTAAGCGATCCCCAGTAGAAGACGCCACCAGTAGTTGGCCATGTCCATCTCTGTCACTGACAAGTGCAACGGCGGGTGTGTGCGAAGGCCACTCTCCGCCACTAGGCGCTAAGGATTGCTCGATTTCAATTGTGTTTCATGGACACGACAACGCAATGACTGAGGAACAGGATCACACTCAGCCGAGTGCCGGAGCCCAGCCTTGATGTCCGAGCCTCGATGTGCTCTTCAAAAGCAGTATCTTACGCCTCTAAAGATAGCTTTAGACAATGATGTTCTGGACAGTTCACCAGTTTTATCAATAATGGCACTGAATATGAGTTCTCTGCCGTTTGGGCATCAGTGGCCCACCTTGACTGGGTGATGCTGCCGCCGAGTGCGCAACTGCCGTCAGCCTGCTGGTGCTAGGTGGCGACACTCTGACGGGGTTAAGTAACATAATCAAATGCCGACCCGCAAAAGAGCAAGACAAATCACACGTATGTACTCCGCTCGGCATCTGAACAACTGTTCCATACACCGCAGCCATCCAGTCGACCCATTCTATGTGGAGCTCGAAGTTCAAGCCAAGTCTCAACTACTCTTGACTTGGTTGAGGCAGTGCCCAGTAGCACTTCACCATAGCTTGCTTTCCCGTCTCATCCCTTAATTCACCAATCATGTTAGATGTATCAAACAAAAGACTCCCAATGTCTCAGCAGCCTCTGTGACATAGAACCAGAAGTTAGTTCAATAAAACCTCCCAAGACCCTAAGCCCTATAACGAATGATGAGACAAGATTGACCCTACTGCTACACATCTATAGTCTTGTAGGAGCTGGACCGACAATAGACTCCAAGAACAGCCCTGATATCATGCAAATGCTTGTCACCAAAATTTGCTTGCTGTTGCTGACCACTCATCAGACAGTCTACACCCGTAACACGCAGCTGCAACCTCCATCTCCTTGCAGGCCAGGAAAACACACCCCAAGCACAACAATTGCCATGTGCATCTGCTTTTCCTCATGCTCCTGCCCAACATGCTCAACATTGTTACATCTACGCTCGCTCCACCATGAGCAGCGTACAGTTAAGGAAGTAGGCTTACTACAGTGAGGGCACCCGCCTCCTGAACACGACCTATATGTCCTGGCTCTTCAAATCACCAAACCCAGCCCATCCACCTCACTTTTCAATTCCTACACCATATCCTCCCAGAAGGGGTGGCCTCGTGTGCCCTACATACATGCTCAACAACATGAGCTCGGCAAGCACTGCTGGAAACATGCCAGCCTCATCGCTACACTAAAGAGTATATCCAGTGCTGCAAGCTTTGTCAGATCACCCACAGCACCCTCCTCACTCAGTCAAACCTCCTGTTTGGTCAACACCGTGCACAACACCCCTGTTGTGACCTTAACAACATGCATCAGCAGCAGTTCACCTTGTATTAGCTTCCTTTCCGGTCTCCGCTCTTCATTCACCATTTACGTTTGATAGATACACACAACACCCCTGTAAAACCTGCGGGTATGCTGGCATCAAAGCGACCTGCACAAACGCAGTCCAGCACAAACCCTATACCACAATGAAATCCCATGGAAATCTTCATTCACCACTCATGTTAGATATATCAAGCATGGAGCTTTCACCTCCACCGTAGCACAGCTCGCAGCTCAATATCTATGAAGCATCTTTGATGAACTTCAAGCCAAACAGCAGAAGTTGGAAGCCCATCTGACGGCAAGTGTATACACCCAAGGATGGTGTCCAGAAGAAGTTGATGGGTAGCCACACACGCTTTTCAGAGAAAGCGGTTCCTGAGCATGTACAATTGATGCAAACAAGCTGCCCTCACAACGGGATCTGATCACAACGGAATCCCCCCTCTGAGACATCGCCTTGTACCCCAGACACCCATGCACAACTGTTTCACCTACACCAGCCAACAACTGCTGCCAGCACAGCAAAGAACAACCACCAGCAATCCATATGCCAATGCAAGGAACACTCCCTGCATTAAGATCTGGATTGCTGGTGGTTATGCTTTGCTGTGGCCCTAAGGTCCCCAGTAGTAGCCACATCAACTAAGCAGTCTATTCACTTGTGGGACAGCGCTGTAAGGGCTGTAAAGATGCCAGGCATATGGATGGAGTGGTGGCAACCTGAGACCATCAGAAGAGATCCCGTCGTCAAGCAGCATTCAGTTATACCTTTTAATGTTGCCGCCTCTCAATGAACAAATAGCAGCTAGCAAGTAGGGACAGATTGATCGGGCAGCTAACCCACCTTTGACACCCAAAAGCCACAGAGCTTCTCACAAGTTATGTTTATCCATCTTCCTCAAAAAATACACTTCAGCCACCCACCGATCAAGCTTCGGCTAGTTTCCCCACATCCAGCCCAATAGGCCAAGCCACGGTATCATCATGCAACAGATTCAGAATAAAGGCCACCTGTGCAAGCGAATGTGACTTGCCAACTTCTTGCGAGCAACAGGAACCCTCAAGATTCCATATTTATCACAGCCATCCATCTGCAGTTTGTAGCACAACAGTATATCAGCCATCATAATCACAAACACTTTTGCATGCCAAGGCCCTCAGCATCATAGGCAATAGCAGAACTTAAGATGTCAGTCAACTGTACCTGCCCAAACAGATGCAATCATACTGTGCCGCGAACATCACTGCCCCACTGAATCCGCCCTTGATGACTTGGCAGCCTTCACTCAAGTGTGGACTGAAACAATGTCAAGGCACATGGCCTGAATTCTCATAGGACATAAAGGTGCCAAAGACTATGTTTGATAATGTTGTGAATGAAAAGACGAGACTCTGGCACTCAAAGACAATGGCATCTATCATGCTCAATCCTCCCAGCTAGCATGGACGGGAAAGCATACTCTGCCCATGTACCAGCAGTCCCCACCTAGTGTTGAGGCATATTACAGAACATGTCTCACTCAAACACAACCTTCATACAAAGACCTTGCCCGCGTGCAGCCCCCTTCTCACCCTCATTATTGCAGACTGCTCAATTGATCAGAATACAAGGTCAACAGCCACTGATGAACCCAAATGCCCAAAGCCCACAGATAATCCTTTGTCAAGGGTTACAGAAGTTGGGATGCTCAGAAGCACTTTCTTCATCTCCATACAGCAAATAATGATACAAGTACATGCTGATGACTTCATACATCCACATGAGGTGCCAGCATGTACATACGTCTGCAACCACACAATTACCCCAATTACCCCTGAAGCCCTTCCCCTGTAAAGCGCCTCGTATGCCCGCTTCATCTCCATTTGCACAATGACCAGGTTCCCCAAAGCTCCCTCGGAAAGGTCATAGGTACCCAGGAATGCAATAGGCTAAGGACATATCTCCTCCTTGTCCCCCTGGCTGCAGCCCAGCAGCTCACACATGTAACATATGCATTCAACTATTGGACAGGCCACATGCTGCTTAATACACGCCCAGTCCCAGCCTATTGCTGCCAGTAGGGCACACCCTGCCACATGCTTCTGCACAAATCGTGCACACCTGCCACCACAACACCATCCCGGCTCGGAGAATGCGAAACGTGCCAAAGGTTGTCATGCTGGTCCATAAGGGTACAGTGATGCTTACAGTAAGAATCCAGTGTCTCATGTTCTGCCATGATATTGGAGCAAACTACTCTCACAGTGCTCATTGGGGCCAATACTGTACACACAATTTCAGGTGAGCCCTACAGAGAAGTCGTTGCCCAACATGCTCCCTTCAACACGCCCCAAGCACCACGACAACCTACAATATGCCAGCATGTTGCACAGGCCCAAAGAGCACATGCCTCAACTCTACATAACCACCCCAGGACAGCAAGTGCATACACACCCTTTATACAGCACAGTAGGTTTTGGACTACAGGTTTGGGTAGCTTGCAAGGCACAGAATGAGTGAGATATATATCACCATCCTAGCAGCTCAGATGCTGGCAGTATCAAGTCACCTGGCTCTCACATGTGCAGGCCTCATGGGCGTGCACACTCAAGCATGCATGTACATGTCCAAGCAACACAACAAAACTGTGCATACTGTGCCTTAGTACAACCCATATAGTGCATGCTGTCAAACCAATTTTGCTGGCACGATAATCACTCATGACCTTGCATAACTACCGCTGCTACAACTATCTCATGACTGTTGTACAGAATCAAGTCCAAGCTTTTGCTATGGTATGGCGACACTCATAGTGTACTGTTGGTACGCCATGATTGTGGCCATACCATACCAACAGGTTGGACCTGTACCACTGCAAACTCAAGCCAAACACGACATTGCGGCAGTATCCAAGACAAGGGTCACATACCTGAAAATAACAGAGACCCAAGTCTAGACAGAGCTTCACAAACCTGCCAGGGTCGCTTCTACAAAAAAACCCAACCACATGACTCACTCTCAAAGTTCAGGACTGTAGTATAGCCGCACCCATGCCATAACACAGCCATATCTCAGTGGGATGAACCGTGTAATGCTCCTTGAGGTTGAACGCACAGGTTCCCCATTCTGTGAACAAAACTGAAGTCCAAGTAGCTCGTGTACCCCGCTCCTATCTGCTGATAGGCCACTTCTGCCTGCTTATACCCCACACACACCCTTGCCTCAACCCAAGAGAGACTCTGTAGCACCCACTCCACATGCAGCCATCACCCCATCCACAAAAGCAGCATTCCACTCATCACTAGTAAGCACATATGTAGAATGGCCACCAACATGAACACACTGGGCAAAGCCAGCAGGCTATCGGAACTCTGAACATTGTACAACTGAGTGTTCAACATTTTGAGAGCGATCATAGGAGCCCACACTGTAGCCAGCAGCTCAGTCTGCCCACACAGCTAAAACCACGGGCTTGATACCCTGCACCTCAGCCGATGCGCTAAACCACACTGGTCCTGCGGATCAAGAACCACCCCAAGCCTAGTGAGCTGGGTCAACCCCTCTATCAGCTCCAAGCTGTCCTGTGTGACCCCAGGAAGCGCAAGAGATAACGACCTCAAGCTTTTCAGCTGCTCAATTACAGGCAGCACAGCATCACTCATCACCTGCCCATGAGGGCACTGCAGCTGCCTCAGACGCAGCGTCCGGAGATTAGTCAACCTAGCCAGCACTGCTGCAGCTGTACCATCATCTATGCTGCACCAACGGAGCTCCAGTGCTGTTAATTGCGTCAGCTTGCGCAGCTGCAGCATATCCTGCCTGCTGGAGCCGCCATGCACCAGGGTCAGATCTAGCAGGTTGGGTAACTGGGCGATGTGGACAGCGCATGGCAGTGTGCAACCCCGAGAAAGATCAAGCTCCAAGCTTGTAAGGCCCTTAGCTGTTGCAATCGCCTCCAGCACAGCCGCAGCCCGCTGGCGTGACACTCCACTGTAACAGTGGACAGTAAGTGAACGGAGTTGGTGCAGACCATGCCATGCTGGTGCTGCTGCAGCTGCAGACCTTAGGGTGCGACACAAAATTGATATTGATGTTAGCGACTGCAGCGCAGACAGCTTTATCAACGTGTCTGCAGGCCCATTAAACCCCTGTATCTCAAGTTGCTGCACCCCTGCAAGCAGGCGGCACGGGTCTTCTGGCAGGAGCGGATCGCTGATACGCACAACTGGCACGGAGGGAGGAAGGGCAGAGCCCTCTGCGAACCCAGTCACCTCTAGTTCTTGCAAGCTAGTCAACTGAGGGATATCCAGCATGCAACCACCAGACTCCACACCGACCTTCAGCTGCTGCACTGATTTCGGAAGGTACTGCAGAGTCTGCCACGTGCACGGGCCAGATGCTGCCAGCTCGACCCTCGTAAGCCTAGTCAGAGCCTGCAGGCTAGACAGCAGACCCATCGGCAGCTGTTCGATTGCCCTTCCCTCTCCCTCCTCCTCCCCATCATCTGACTCTTCCAGTGCCGTCAGCGCTAACTTCTGCAGTCCAGTCAGCTGCTGCAGGCTTGAGGGGAGGGCAGGTACTCGCAATTTGGGAGACTGATGTCGACGAGCTCAAGCGACATTATGCTGTGTGCTGCCAAGCTAGAGATCAAAGCCGGGCTGAAGAGGTCAGAGTCGGTAGAGAACTCATGCAACCTTAATGGAGAGTTATTTGCTGCTGCAAGCAAGAGAGCAAGCGAAAGCATGGACTCTGCTGCTCTGCATGTCCCTGCCTCTGCCTCATCAGTCTCCAAGGTCAACCCCTTGACCAGATGCCCATTGCTATGCATCCAGGATGCAAAGCCAGCAACAGTCTCAAGAGATGCAGACCCGCTGACAACCAATATAACCTGTATGCAGGGTTCGCAGAAGGCCATAGCTGCCTTGCAGGCTTTTGAGAGTTGCATGGCGCTGCAAGCGGTGCGAGGGTCAGCAAGGCGAGCTTGCTCAAAGACCAGGGGCAGCACCTCGGTCAGCTCAGCCTGCGAGGTGGGGGCAAGTGCACACCAGTTGAGTACAATACGGTGAAGCAAGTCACAGTGGTGTGATATGACCACTGCAAAGAGCAGCTGCTGAACACTCCCAACGCGGGCAACACACAATCTGCGACATGCTCACCTGCGCACGCTCATGGTCCGGCCCCTTGCTCATGCTGGACTTCGTAATAGCCTTGCGCGGCATTACAAATCTGGTGCCGACTAGGTAGGAAAGGATCCAGGATCGTGCTAATGATCACCTGCGAGATGTTCTGGGACTGGATTACAGAGCGACGAGGAGTAAGCAACGCAGTAATTCTAGGATCCTTGCACTTGTACAAAGCATGACGCGTTCATAACCCACAACGGGATGCGGCCTGAGACGGAGTTTAGACCGTGGCCACGTGTTGACTATGCATACTGTTACATGCCATATTACATTTGGCTATCTGTGATGTTACTGCTCGCCTTCAAAGTGTCTTCCTGCCTTCTTAAAAGTGTCAAAGAAAGGGCCGACAGGCACCGCACTCACCACACTCCAACCCCGGTATTGCAATGCTAAACAAGCGCGGGCAACTCCATCACCCATTTCGGCCACATCATGCCCCTGGAACAAGGTCAGGTCAGATAGACCCCGGGACCCTGTGCAAGTTTCTGCATGCTCCTGGTCGCTTTGTAGTTCAGGCCCAGATTACCTTGCAGGCGAGCAGTAACTGCGATTATTTACATAGTTGAACTTTTGGCCCTTGCGATAGTCGGCATAGTAGGCACAGACTTGCAGATGCTGCACAAGCCTAGCATGAGCAAGGGGCCGGATCGGGAACATGGGCAGGTGAGCATGATCAGACCGTATGTTGCCCGCATTGGCTGTTGGTGGGAGTGTCAGCAGTTGCACTCCGCAGCACGACCAAATCAAACTACTTATCCTATTTCACTGCTGTGCACCACCTCGCAGGCTGAGCTCACAGACGTGCTACCCCTGGTATTTGAGCGAGCTCGCCTTGCTGACGCTCGCACCGCTTGCAGAGTCATGCAACTGTCGAAAGCTTATAAGGCAGCTATGACTTGCTGCGAACCATGCATACACGTTCGACTTCTTGTTGACGGATCTGAATCTCTTGAAAAGGTTGCTGGCTTTGCCTCCTGGATGCAGAGGCACGGCCGCCTGGTCAAGCAGCTGGCCTTGGGAACCCCTAATGAGCCTGAGCCAGGGGCATGCAGAGCAGCGGAGTCCATGCTCTCCTTTGCTCTCTCGCTTGCAGCTTCGAACGGCAGCACATTCAGGTTCCATCAGGTCGTTATCGAATCGGACATCCTCAGCCCGGCGCTGGTCTCTAGCTTGGCAGCACACAGCATAACATCACTTCATCTTCCTGTCATCAGTGTTGCAAAGTTGCGAGTACCTGCGCTCTCCTCAAGCCTGCAGCAACTGACTGGACTGCAGAAGCTAGCGCTGAGGGCATGGGCGGATCCAGATGATGGGGAGAACGAGGTGGAGGGAAGGGCGATCGAGCAGCTGCCGATGGGTTTGCTGTCTAGCCTGCAGACTCTGACTAGGCTTACGAGGGTCGAGCTGGCAGCATCTGGCCCCTGCACGTGGCAGACTCTGCAGTACCTTCCATCATCAGTGCAGCAGCTTCAGGTGTCTGTAGATTCTGTTAGCTGCATGCTGGATATCCCTCAGTTGACCAGCTTACAAGAACTAGATGTGATCGCAGCCGGGTTCGCTGAAGGGTCTGCCCTTCCCCCCTCCGTGCCAGTTATGCGTATCAGGGAATCGCAGCTGCCAGAAGACCCGTGCCGGCTGCTTGCAGGTGTCCAGCAACTTCACATACGTGGTCTCGATGAGTCTGCAGAAAGACTGGCACAGCTGTCTGCACTGCAGTCGCTAACATCAATGTCAATGTCGTGCTACAGCCTAACGTCTGCAGCTGCAGCAGCACCAGCATGGGGCCGTTTATGCCAACTTCAATCACTGACCGTCTACTGTGACGGTGAAGTGTCGGACCAGCAGTACTCAGCTGTCTTACAGGCAATTGCAACAGCTAAGGGCCTTACAAGCTTGGAATTTCGGTTTTCCGCGTGTTGCCCAGTGCCGTGCGCTGTGCACATTGCCCAGCTACCCAACCTGTTAAATCTGAAACTGCTGCATGCCGGCTCCAGCAGGCAGGATATGCTACAGCTGCGGAAGCTGACGCAACTTACAGCTCTGGAGCTCCGCTGGTGCAGCATAGATGATGGTACAGCTGCAGCAGTTCTGGGCAGGTTGACTAACCTCCGGACGCTGCTTTTGAGGCAGGCGACGGGGAAGGTGATGAGTGATGCTGTGCTGCCTGCAATTGAGCAGCTGAAAAGCTTGAGGTCGTTGTCCCTTGGGCTTCCTGGGTTCACAGATGGCACTTTGGAGCTGCTAGAGGGGTTGACCCAGCTCACGAGGCTTGGGCTGCCTGGCATTGTGCCGGACAGGTGTGGCTTGGCGCGTCGGCTGAGATGCAGGGTATCATATCCCTGGTCGTAGCTGTATGGGCAGGGTGAGCTGCTGGCTACGATGTTGGCTGCTATGATCGCTTTCGAAATTGATCTCAAATACTCAGTTATAGCACAATGCGCAGAAGCCAGTTAGCTTGTTGGCTTTGGCACAGTGTATTCACACTGGTCGCCTTTCTACATGTGTGCCTGCTAATGCATGGGTGTAGTGTCTATGTGTGCATGGGATGATGGCTGCATGTGCAGTGGGTAATGCAGAGTCTCTGTCAGGGTGGCACATGGCTGTGTACGGGGTCTAAGCAGGCAGAAGTGGCCTATAAGCAAATAGGAGCGGGATATATGGGCGACTTGGACTTCACCCTTTGTTCAGAGATTGGTGAACGTGTTCGTTCGTCCTCAAGGAGCACCACACGGTTGCTCCCACTTACATATTGCTGTGTGCTGGCATGGGTGTGATTCTAGGACAGTCACGAGCTCTGGAATGAGTCATGCTCATGGGGGTTCCTTTTGCAATTGACTGTTGCAGCATGTATGTTTAGTGTAACGCTCTATATATCTAGACTTGGGTCCCTGCTGTTTAAGGGGAAGGGCACCACTGTCTTGAAATTTGTCCAAGTGTTGTCTTTGGCTTGAGTCTTGCATTGGAACGGACACAGGTCCGAGCTATAGTATGGCACAGTATGGCGACCACCATAGCGTAACAACACTGTGACTGTCCCCATACCGTAGCAACAGCTTGGACCCGTTCTGTACCACTGTCATGAGATAGGTTGTAGCAGCTGTTTGTGCCAGGTTATGAGTGATTACTGTGGCAGCAAATTTGGTATCATGATGGGTTGCAACATCGCCCACTATGCACACTTTTGTTGTGTCGCTTGGACATGTACATGCGTGCTTTAGTATGCACGCCCATGATATTTGCACATATGAGAGCCAGTTGACGTGCTACTGCCAGCATTTGAGCTGCTAGGATGGTGATGTATATCTCACTCATTGTGTGCCTAGCGAGCTACCCAAAACGTGTAGTCCGAAACTTACTTTCTACCTGATCGTGCAGCTTTTGTAAAGCGTGTACACGCGCTTGCTGTTCTGGGGTGGTTATCTACAGTCGAGGCATGAGCTCATTCGACCTGTGCTTCAACATGTTGGCATGCTTTAGTTTGTCATGCTGCTTGGGGTATGTTGATGGGAGTAAGTGGGTAAAAACGTCTCTGTAGGGCTCACTTGACATTGTCTGTATAGGGATCGGTCCCAATGGGCACTGAGAAAGTTTCTCCAATATCATGGCAGGATATGAGACATGAGAGCGCTGTTAGATCCACTTTGGTCCTGATGGACAATCATGACAGCCTTTGGCAGGTTTTGCAATTAGTGAGCTCAGGCAATGCTATGGTGGCATGTGTGCACAGTGTGGACAGATGCATTTGAAAGATGGGCCAAAACTTGCAGCAAAGGGCTTGGACTGGGTATGTGTTGAGCAACACTTGGCTTGTTCGGTGGAATGCATATCTTGGTACATGTGTGATCTGCTGGGCAGCAGCCATGGGAGACCCTGGCTTCTAATGCAGAATGAGATACATCACTGCACAGCTTTTGGGCCGTGCAGCACCCACCACATGACTTCCAACCAGTGTGTTAGGGTGTGTTGAGAGAATCACTGGCTTCTTACACAGGACCTCAACAGTTTGCCAATCCTAGGTACGTACAACATTTGAGGGGGATCAGGGGCATGGGCATTGTACAAGTGAAGATGGAGCACGCCTTTGGCAGGATCAAGGGCTTCAGTCGTATGTTATGGGGGCTCGTGGGGCGACTCTGTAAGTGACGGCCTGCAGACGTATGTGGATAATGGTGCCTCGCGTGGATCTGCGAAGTCAAAGGCCTATACTTGGTGGCATATTCTCTATGGATGTGAAAGATGCTGCCTGTGTGCATCTCAACTTGTTGTAGCCCTTGACAAAGATGTTCTGTTGGCTTGATGCAGTTGAGTTCACTGCTGGAATTCTGACAATTCTGATCAATGTGAGCAGTGTGCAACGATGAAGGAGAGCAAAGACTGCATGTGGGCAAGGTCTTTATGAGTAGGATGTCTTTGCGTGGAGACATGTTTTGGAAATGGTGCCTTGCACTAAGTGGGGTTACTGGTGCAGGGGTACTGATCTGGGCCCGCCATGCAACCCGGGAGGACTGTAGAAGCTCAGTTCCATTGTTTTTGGCAGCCTATGGCCCAGCAGCTCTGCTGCATTTGTTCAGACAATGGACCGAGAGAGACCTTATTGCCACCTGGTGTGATTGGGCAGCTGTACTTCCATTCTCCATGGTCTGTGGTGATCACTTTGCTCCAAAATGCACTGGGTGAAGCCTCACACGAAACTCTTAGATAAGCCTCTTGTTCGTGGTGAACTTCTGGGTAGTAAGCATGCTGCATGAGTGGTCTGCATGGTACAATGTGGGGAGCATGGTGGGGGGTTACTTGGAGAAGAGGTCATATAGCTGAGGTTTTGAACCCATTCAGGATTTCACCCAACAGCAGCAGCAACCCCAGTGAGCTTCAATTTATGTTATGGTCACATGGAGCACCTGTTGCATAGAGCTGGTAATCCTGGTGTATGATACAAACAGAATGGTTGTTTTGAGAGACGACTGTGGTTGGGTGCCTGGGGTTTAAGGCAATGTCTCGAAGGGTGATTTTCCAATGGATCACTATCACGTTGTGGGTGCAGCTTGGGAATTGTCACATTTACTGTGCTCGGGGATCACTCGGGGACTTGTTTTCATTGAAAAATGTATGTTTTAACAGTCAACATTTTTGAACATCATCATTTGGTTCTAGACATATACTTGATGGACTTCCCACATGTCGTGCGTGGCTTGAAGCTTTTAACGTCAAAGACGCTCAATGGGCCTTGAGCCTTGCTAGCAGCTGAGGTCATAGCTATCATAGGCTTTTGGGTTTTTTGTGCTGGAGATAAAGCATCGGCACCAATATTGAGAGCACCCTTTTGATATTCACCCTTCTGAGTATCAGAAGAGGGCTCTCAATATTGTTGCCAATGCTTTGTGTGTTTGCGCAGGTCGCTTAAATGCCACTATCATCCCTACAAGTCCTTCATGGGTGCTGTCCATGGCATTGATGGAGAGCAGGGTGCTACCTGTGCATTAAGAGAGAGCAGGGTGTTCTGCTTTGATAGAGAGCAGGCGGGGGTTGTTCATTGATAAAGCTGGCACAGCTAACAGCATTGGATGGTTTATATTAGTGTAGCGAGGACGTCGGCAGGTTTGCAGCAGCTTACGTTGATTCTCAGGCAGGAGCAGAAAAAAAGGTTCATGAATTGCCTGATGGACGTGGAAACTGTTAGTTGTGCTTGGCGCGTGCATTCCTGGCCTGCAAGCGGAGGCTGCAGAGTCTTGCTGTATAGACTGCCTGGTGAGTGGCGGGGCAGCAAGCAGATATATCTGGGTAACAAGCATTTGGATGAGCCTTCATTGGCTCCCATGCCCATGCGCATTTCTGGGCTAATTGGTAATCTGGTAATCTTGATTTTATCAGGGCTTAGTGTTTGTGGACACCTTCAAGTGATATGAATGTCCTGCAGAGCGGTCGGTCTTATCTATGAAAGGGTTTAGGGCCTTAGGGCTTAAAGACCTGTGGTGCTTTCTTTCTTTTTTCTTTTTTCAAATGTAACATTCAAACCGTGATGCTGAGACCTATATTTGTTAGTGTCAACACTAGCTACGGTAGCAGGGGTAAAGGGAGGCAGGCCATGCTGGCCTGGGTGTACTCATGGATTATGTGATATAAATTTGATAAGTGTTACTGTGTCGTATGCTTATGAGGTGCTATCAGGGGCCACACTGCCTCAACCAAGTCAACTAACGTTCGCCACTGCGTGTGAATATGGTCTCGACAGCCGTGGACAGCGGTTGCGCGCCACGAGGCTATGGAAGAGCTCTGATGGCGGACGGGTTACCTATATCTAGGATGGGTTGGCTCTTCCACGAGCCATGGGACTGTCGTCACCTACCAGCAGTTCCACCGGCGGCGCAGCAGCACCAAGTCAATCAAGTGCCTCACTCAGTGCTCGACCCAATAGCCCTCGTCTCTAGTGCCAGAGGGTACGTATGCTGATGGAATGTCCAGACTCTCGCTGTCTGAGACTTATTTTTAAAGGCTTTGCAGAATCAGTTGTGAAAAGCCGAGGCTCGCAGTGCGACAGCAGGGGGCTCCGGCAGAGAGCGTCCACAACTGATCCAAACTTGTAATTCATTGCCTTCTATTTCAAAGAAGCGACAGAGCGAAACTTCAAGGGTTCAGTGCCTAGTGGCGAAACGAGGCTTTTCCACGGAGCGGTTGCCTCATCCATGGACCTGGCTGACTATGCTTGGCGTCTTTTACTGGGGATTGCCTATATTGGGCTTGCTGTGCCAGCTGGGTTCGCTTGCATGATGGCACCAATGATGTTTGATGCTCCTGTGTCGACCATCGGCCCTGTCTCAAGTGCCATGAGGTGAGAGACGGCAGGCCTGGTAGCCCTTCGCTTTCCCAAAGCGGTGGGTGGCCTTCCAGGGCCAAACATACCTTATGGTGCTTCTGTTTGTAGGTCGATGGTGTTCGTAGCGACGCTTCTCATGCCCGTTGCACTGGTGGTGGGAGGGCTCATGGTGAGTAGGGGTTTGGTACTGTTAAACAGCTAGTTCAGGCTGCTGCAATGTTTGGATTATATAGACAGCACTCAGGGGCTTAGGAAGCACCTTAATGGGCGCAGCCTAAATATTTGGGGGCATCAGAGTCAGACAACGACTTACAAAGGCTCACCAAGCAGTCTAAACTTGTAGAAAGACCTGTCTGGTGTCTGAGCATGGAGATATGGTTACCTATGACTGGGTGCTTTTGGTAACCAATCAAGCTAGTACCTCACAGACCAGAGTCCTCCATTTCACGGATCCCTGCAGCAGAGTTTGCTGGCGTGGTGAGAGACATTGCTGTGCTCCTCTCAGAGAGTGACAGCAGGACCCACATAGCTTCGGGTGGCGGGCTGGCTCCTGCCATGTGTAACAAACCAGTACCAATGTTAACACTGAAGCAAACACTCAAGGAAACCCAGCAGCAGCAAATACCAGCCAAAAGAGCAAGAGTATTAAGTAGTATTTAGCTGCAGGCAAGCCAATTGATGTCATGTGGGCAGCAATACTGGTCCTAATTGGAAGCACTGTTGCTGACTAAGGCTGCCTATCACCTGGTGTGGCAGTGCGGCCATCTGAGTGCAGCCATCTGAGTACCAAGAATCTTAACGATAAAGCACAACTGCACACTGCTCAGCTCTGAACACAGGACATTTGTTGTACCTTTTTGGGTCTCAAAATGTTGTAGCCAGCCTACGAGAACATACCACTCGCTTCTGCAGTGCCATGCTATATAGTTGCAACATAGTTGTCCCATGGGTCACTACATCTTTGCATAGTTTGAGCCCTTTATCCTGAACCCTAAACCCTAACCCTGGCCCTCAAACCCTAAAAGTAGTAAAACTTTAGTGTTCACTCCCTGGAAAGTACTACAATGAATGGTGCTGCCTTTTTCAAATAAAAAATTCCCTCTTTGCGACGTTCTTGCTCTTATCAATTGACATTCCCTTCCTTGCTACGCCCGTGCCCTTTCTAGGTATTATTTGGGTGGAACTCCTCTGTGGTGGTGGTTGGAGCTCTTCTGCCACCCGTAGACCTTGCTGCATGGTTCTTGCTAAGTGCAGCTTGGGAGGTAGCATCGCAAGCTTGGCGAGCTCGTAATCAGCAACAGCAAAGCTACCAGCACCCCAGCGAAGTCGATGCAATGGTTTGATGTTACCTTTCCTGCTTCTACAACCCTAGGGTTTTGGATGACGGTGGTCTGCGACGAGCAGCGTGCTGGGTAAGGGAGATCTGTGCAAACTCGCCTTGCAGAAGAACCCTACCTGCCCCATATACCATATCGTAACCCCATGCTGGAGATCAAGACTTGATCTGTTGGTTTGTCCTCTATTTCCCTCTCAGCTAGTGTGCATGCCGGGGTTATGGGTAGGAGTCATAACGATCAAGTCATACATCTGTTTATGTATGGACATGTATATCATCCTGGTTACATATCACAACATGTCTGAATGTTGTTCATATCACTGTCTTTGTTTTGGATATCCAGAGCTTAAGAGGGCCCTGGGCCGTGTTATGGTTATGTTATGGCAAGTACACGGCATTCATGTCATTATTTTGACAAATTCCACAAAGACAACTGCTGTGCATACCTTGTTAGTACTGCTAGATTGATGTTCTAGCTGTTTTGCTGCCTTTGGCATCCACAGAAGCTTGGAAGTTAAGCATGAGATCTTCTTTGCGCGGCCCGTGTAAGCACTTGCGGAGAAGGCATGAAACGGCTTGTAGCACAAGTGTGCTTTTAGTATATGCAGTGCTCATATTATGCTGTATGCCGTGCTTGTTGTGGCATGCAGGCTGTAGCCAATGCCCAATTGGTTACGGTGGAGGTGCGTTCTCTGATTGGAGGAGATAGCTTCTGTGGCAGAGTTTGGTGCATAACATGTGACAAGATGCAATCTATCAGAGATGAAAGTACTGACTGGCAACATAATAGATTTAAACATCTTTGAACATCTTTGATTTTTCAAAGATGCAGTGCAAGCGTTTTTAGCATGCAGTGACGATGATATAAATTTGTTGCTTAGAGTGGACATAAACCCGTTGAGCATTGTGTTTGCTCCAGGTTTCCCTCTTTCCAATGTAGCTTTTTAAGGGTTCCATGACTGCCTGATGGCTTACTTCCATAATATCTAATATGCCACAAAATGGTCTGTGCGTAAATGTAAGATTGTAATCACCCGTTTTTTTACGTCTCCAACGTTGTCCTTAGCTTTGGACATGTGCTGTCAGATGGGCCTCTGTCTTCTGCTCAGGTTGAGCTCAAAGTCCTTAGGATCAATTGGTGCTTGGTGAACCTTGAGCCTTCACTTGCTATTGAAGGAAGTCATATGGTGGAGTATGTTTGTGCAGGTCGCTTTGATGGGACCATCAGCATGCCCAGCGGGTTTTACATGATTACATGGGTTTTGATAGAGGGCGCTGCTGTGCATTCCTAGAGAGTTGACATGGCTTACTTGAAGGACTGGAGTTATGTTGAGTGTAGCAAGGAGGTTGGCAGGTTTGCAGCAGTGCTTGGCGAGCGCATGTTCTTGCTGCAGTGCTTGGCGAGCTCATGTCGTTGCAGCATTCTCACTGAGGAAGGAGCATGAGGAAAGGCAGATGGCCACTGTTGCAGGTGATGCAGGTGTTGCTGATGCAGGTGACCACGGTTGTCCTTGGCGCATGCTTTCCTGGCCTGCAAGCAGAGGTTGCATTGGAGTCTTGCTTATAGAATGCCTACTTACACCAAAAGGGTCATGTCTGGATGAGTGGTCAGCAAGCGGCAATTACTCTGGGTACCACGCACTTTCTTGCTTAGTATCAGGCCTAATGTTAATCTTGGGGCCCTGGAGGTTGGGTACAGGTAATCAAAGCAGGGGAGAGTGATGCGACAAGAAAAGCAGGGTCTGTCATGTGCTGAAAGCGAGAAAAGCAGGGTACAGCGAACAAAGCATGTTGCAACCACCACCCCAAACCTACATCTTGTCCTTTGAGCGGATCCATGAGCTGAAATGGCTGACAGGCGTACTGAGAAATCTTGGAGCCCTGTCGAGTGCATATTTATCTGGGTCAGGCAATTCTTGATGTGTTTGTGCTTGCACTGGGTATATTTTTGTTTATCAGTAGTCTTGAGGGTTCTGGAACTTTGGGTGTTATGTTTGTAAACCTGGGTTCTGTCTCGATTAATGCTGAGACATACAGGGGGAGACTTGGCACAGCATACATAGCGGTAAGAGGGATGACAGAAGGTAGGCCATGCTGGCATAGGTCCGGCTACTTTTGGGGTCTCTGATAAAATTAATCAACTAAGTGATAATGTCTGGTACCTGTTTGAGCTGGGGGGTGGTGTAAGACCGGTCACGGATCAATGTGGCAACCAAGTCAAGGGATGCGATGGAAGTCGACCCGCTGAGTGGGCAGCACTTGCGCGCCACGGGTGAGTTAAGCAACTCGATGGTGGCCGGGGTAGATATGCTTTGGTTCACCAGTCACTGATTTGGCCATTGACCCTGGCGGGGTGTCGTCACCTACCAGCAGTTCCACCGGCGCACCGAGCAGCACCAAGTCAAGTGTCTACTGATGCCCAACCCAGGGAACTCGTCTGCCATATAAAGATGCTGGTGTATTTTCAGATGCTCTCTGTCCGGCGTTATTTTGAAAGGCTTTGCATCATCGATTATGAGTAGCCGAGGCTTGCAGTGCGACATACAGCAAGGACAAGGGATCGGGCCGCGGCACTGAGCGTGCAGAACTGACAAGAGCCTGGAATTTAGTCAATGTGTTCCTGATTTATAGAGGACAGAATAAAACTAGAAAAGGCTAGTGCACAGTGGCGGAGCGAAGCCTTTGCAGGCAGCCGTTGCACTTTCTTTTCCATGGACATGGCCAGTTACTGGTGGCGTCTTTTGCTGGGGGTCGCTTACATCGTGCTTGCTGTACCAGCTGGGCTCGCATGTATGATGTCACCAATGATATTTGATGCTCCTGACTCGACCATGGGCCCCATCGCAAGTGCCATGAGGTGAGAGACGGCAGGCCTAGTTGCCCTTCACTTTCCTATCGGTTCACTTTGCACGGCTACATCTCACATCCTTACTGTTTTCAGGGTGCTAATATTCTTCACCATGGTTCTCTTTCCCGTTATGCTGGCCGTGGGAGGCTTCATGGTGCGTCCGGGTTTGATTGCCATTGATTTCAGGGTAACCAATTTGAATTTGATTAGACAGCAGCGATTTAAAAAGCACCTCAATGGACGCCACCTAAATGTTTGGGGCATGAGCTTGAGAGAACGACGAGCAAAGGCCAGCAAGAAGTGTGAACCCAGATGCGAACCTTTCTTGTGGTGGGGCATGGACGTAGGCCTGGATGACCTATGACTCAGGGCTGTATTTGGCCAAGCAAGCGAGTACCTCATAGCTCATGCGTTGCATGTTCAGACCAGATATGGCCATTCCAGGAGTTCCTGCAGCAGTGTCTGCTGACGGAGTGACAGACATTATTGCTCATGTAAGACTAGTGCTCTCAGAGAATGACAGGACCAACATAATGAGCTGCTTCAGGTGGAAGGCTCCTTCCATATGCAACCATGGATCTCATCACTTCTTGCAGTCTAGAACAAGCAGCAAATGCTAAAAGCAAACCAGCAGCAGCAAAGAATAGCCAAAAGAGTGAAAGTCTCGGCTACTGTATCCAGCTACAGACATGCCAACTGATCGCATGTGGAGTGGGCAATGTCAGTGGGGCCTAGTTGGGGCCACCCTAATCTTGCTGACTAAGGTTGCTTATCACTTGGTGCAGCACTGCACATTCGTATCAAGGCTCTCAACTAGAAAGCAAAACTGCACACTGGTCAGCTCCGACACAGGATACAGCCTCGACTTGTACTTTTCTTAATCCTGAAGAGTTCTAGGCAGTTTGTAAGGTTTTACCACTCATTTTGCCCGTTTCTTTCCTGCTACTGGCATGGGCCTATGGCACTTATTGCTATGGCATATCATGAAATGTAATAATAATAATACTGGCATGGCTGCCACTGCAGGTGTTACTTGGGCGCAACTTCCACGTGGTGCTTGTTGGAGCTCTTCTGCCACCAGTGGACCTTGCGGCATTCTTCTTGTTAATGGCAGCTTGTGGGGTAGCAACAGAAGCTTGGCAAGCCCGCAATAAGCAGCAGCAGCAAAGCTACCAGCATCCTATAGGACAGGTTGATGCAAGCCACTACTTTGACAATAAGGCTTTGGATGACAGTGACCTGCCATGAGCTTTGCAGCTTTAAGTAGGGATGGCTTCTGTTCTTTGTATGCATCTCCGTAAAAAGAGAACCATGTACATCATCCGGGGCGCATATTCAGTTTTCAAGGTGTACACCCTGGCTCTTTGGATGTATGAAGAAGATAAAGAAGGAGAACTACGCCAGACTGTCTAGTTGATAAACTGAGGCAGTCAAGGGAGAGGCAGCTGAGGTCAGGAGGCCTGGCATCGTGGCCTCTACCATGTGAACACATCACAGCTTAGGACCGCGGGCTTATGGCAACCATTAATGGCCTTATGTCAAACCAAGTTTACAAAGACCCGCCCTGCTGTGCATACTCTTGTACTGCTAGGTGGAGGTTCCACCTGCTTTTGATGTTTGTGGCATTCACAGGCCCGTGGAAGGTAAGCCTGGGTTGTGGAGCCCATGTAATAATTTGCAGGGGAGGTATGATGAAATGGCTTATACCACAAGTGTGTGTTGTTTTAAATGCCTACCTGCCACGGCATGTCTTGCTGTGTTGTACCAAGCTGCCTGCAATGGGCTGCTTATGGGCGTGTTCCAAAGGGCACCCCATCTTTGTCAAACACGTTGTGTGCCCTTTTGACCCTGTGATTTGCTGCTGGGTTGGTCTGAGGTTTAGGGCTAGGGCTAGGGTTAGGGCTTACACTCATAATGATGCGCAGTGGTCATACAATGCATCAGTTTAATAAGAACTGTGTTGAAGGTTAAAGGCACTGTTCTTTCTGACAGCTTGACGTGCAGGGCCTATGCGACTTTTTGCTATGGCATACCATGAAATGTAATAATCATTGAAGGTGGGTTGCTAATTGCCTGGAATCGCTGTACATGGTTTCAATTGGTTGTAAGAGGAAAACAGTAAGCATGGTTAAAAATTGGTGTTGGGATCCGTGGTTGCGATGGCACAGAGTCCTGAAATCTGGGCAACATTCTGTTCTGGTCCAGCTGCTGTTTGTCGATAATCAGTGACCAGCCAGCTGTTTTGACTCCAAGTCCCATGATACTGCTCTTGTTGGTTAGGTGACTGTATGTATCTGCTGTCGTGACACATCTGGTGCATTATAGTCTGCCGGTTACTTAGACCTGGCAGCTCGCTTGCGATCGCCACACCTAGATCTTTTTGTTTGTTATTGGAGTGTCAGGGTAAGCAAATTCTATCTTACATCATTGCCTGCGCCTGTAAGGGCAATCAGGCAAAACGGCGGCACACGCGAGTAGTTGGAAAATACAGTAGTAAAGAAAGGCTACGGCAAGGAGTATACGCATGTGTGGGCAGGGTCAACATGATGAACTAACCGAACGGCGATGCATGTGAAGGGTTAAGCAGCTCTTATGGATACGGCCCAGGCGCCTCTTCCACCAATATACACCGGCGTAAAGGTATGGGTGCCTACAATGAATCAAAGGGGCAAGAGCTCTGCTTTCACGCGCGCGCTTCCTCACAGCCCTGTCAGTCGATTGGGACATGTGCCATGCGGGGACGATGGCCACACACTGGTTGTTCCAATGTGCAATCAGGCGGCCCGGGAAAAGTGCCTGAGCTGAGACGTACCAAACAGCGTGTATGCTTGGCAGTTAAGGTGACTAGTGTTTGCATGCACGCTTTGCCGCCGACCTGTACCGCTCGAATGAGTGTAGTGTCGTTCACCAAGTTGCCCAGGGAACCTTGACTCCTCGAAACCCCCCACCGGTAAACAGAACCCACATTATGGACAGCAGAGGCACACAGACTCAGCTCAGTCACCTGGCTGAACACAGGATTGCAAAATAATTGTCTGCTCCCGGCAGCCCAAGCCCTGTCACTTGCTCTCAGTGCCGCCTCATTGACTCATACTATGGACGAGACTGCTGGTCCAAAGCACTAAAGCTGCTGAGCCTTCACGCACGCATCTTGAAAACGTGAGGCTAGTTCCTCCAATTCATGCTCAAGTCGGTCCCTCCTGCTGAGGCCATATAACGTATTCTTGTGTCCCCCTGCTGGTGCTGCCCCCACATCTGCTGCCGCTACTGCTGCCTCTGCCTCTTCTGCTAGGCCGCCTACTTCTCCAATCTCTGACGGGACCATACATTTGTCATCAATGTTGATCTGGTGCTGCTCTTTTGAATCACCAGGTGCTGCTGGTGCTGCTGCTGCTGCTCCACCTCCTGCTGCTGCTCCTGCTGCTCCTGTTTGCCGCTCTTCTGCTCCTCTTCCTCCCCCTGCTGCTGCTCCACCTCCTGCTGCTGCTCCCCTTTTTCCTTCTGCTGCACCAGCTGCTGCTACTCCTCCTGTTTGCCGCACTCCTGCCTCGGCTGTTGCTGCTGCTGCTGCCAGTTGTGCTTCTTTCAGTAGCTGCTTCCTCAGCTTGTTAAGAGCAGCAGCCAATGCACCACGGGCAGCCTGCAACACCAGACAACAATGAGGGGTTTCCATCATTCAATAAATCGAAAGGGACAATACTGAGTGCGTGCAATGACAAAACTGTCCCATTTATGGTGACCAAGTAATGACAAAAGCTTCCCAATCCTGGTGACTCCAATGATTACAATGGCCACCCGTGTAATGACAAAAGCTTCCCAATCCTGGTGACTCCAATGATTACAATGGCCACCCGTGTAATGACAAAAGCTTCCCAATCCTGGTGACTCCAATGATTGTGGTCACCCATGTAATGACAAAAGTTTCCCAATCCTGGTGACTCCAATGATTATGGTCACCCATGTAATGACAAAAGCTTCCCAATCCTGGTGACTCCAATGATTGTGGTCACCCATGTAATGACAAAAGCTTCCCAATCCTGGTGACTCCAATGATTATGGTCACCCATGTAATGACAAAAGCTTCCCAATCCTGGTGACTCCAATGATTATGGTCACCCATGTAATGACAAAAGCTTCCCAATCCTGGTGACTCCAATGATTATGGTCACCCATGTAATGACAAAAGCTTCCCAATCCTGGTGACTCCAATGATTATGGTCACCCATGTAATGACAAAAGCTTCCCAATCCTGGTGACTCCAATGATTCGGTCACCCATGTAATGACAAAAGCTTCCCAATCCTGGTGACTCCAATGATTACAATGGCCACCCGTGTAATGACAAAAGCTTCCCAATCCTGGTGACTCCAATGATTGTGGTCACCCATGTAATGACAAAAGTTTCCCAATCCTGGTCACTCCAATGATTATGGTCACCCATGTAATGACAAAAGCTTCCCAATCCTGGTGACTCCAATGATTGTGGTCACCCATGTAATGACAAAAGCTTCCCAATCCTGGTCACTCCAATGATTATGGTCACCCATGTAATGACAAAAGCTTCCCAATCCTGGTGACTCCAATGATTATGGTCACCCATGTAATGACAAAAGCTTCCTAATCCTGGTGACTCCAATGATTATGGTCACCCATGTAATGACAAAAGCTTCCCAATCCTGGTGACTCCAATGATTATGGTCACCCATGTAATGACAAAAGCTTCCCAATCCTGGTGACTCCAATGATTCGGTCACCCATGTAATGACAAAAGCTTCCCAATCCTGGTGACTCCAATGATTATGGTCACCCGTGTAATGACAAAAGCTTCCCAATCCTGGTGACTCCAATGATTACAATGGCCACCCGTGTAATGACAAAAGCTTCCCAATCCTGGTGACTCCAATGATTGTGGTCACCCATGTAATCGACAAAAGCTTCCCAATCCTGGTCACTCCAATGATTATGGTCACCCATGTAATGACAAAAGCTTCCCAATCCTGGTGACTCCAATGATTATGGTCACCCATGTAATGACAAAAGCTTCCCAATCCTGGTCACTCCAATGATTATGGTCACCCATGTAATGACAAAAGCTTCCCAATCCTGGTCACTCCAATGATTATGGTCACCCATGTAATGACAAAAGCTTCCCAATCCTGGTGACTCCAATGATTCGGTCACCCATGTAATGACAAAAGCTTCCCAATCCTGGTGACTCCAATGATTATGGTCACCCATGTAATGAAAAAAGCTTCCCAATCCTGGTGACTCCAATGATTATGGTCACCCATGTAATGACAAAAGCTTCCCAATCCTGGTGACTCCAATGATTATGGTCACCCATGCAATGACAAAAGCTTCCCAATCCTGGTGACTCCAACTATTATGGTCACCCATGTAATGACAAAAGCGTCCCAATCCTGGACCCGCAAAGCTGTGTGGTTTATCATCTTGGAGGTTTAATTCTATTGGATTTCCGATGCATCCAGTCTCATATATGCAACTTTACTCCCTTTGAAGATCTATTGCACACGCTCATATCAGTTGGACTCTCTATCTCCATATTTGAAAAACCGACTATGGTCAAAGTCTCGCTCCCCAATTTCCTGAGGAACCCCCCATATCCCCAAATCCCTCCCAGCTTATAACAGCGGGCTCCCATACCCCGACCCCCTCCTGATGTCTGCTGTAAAGCTTGCTCCTTGCTGCTACAGGGTCGTCCAGCTGCCGCTGCTGCTGGCAATGCCCTTATGCTCCTCCTAATAGGCCCACCTCCTGACCCCCCTGCTGCCCACCTAACACCCATGCTCTTACCCCATCTTCCACTTGCTATTGTATTGTACCTGCAGCCCTTGCCTCTGCCCTTCTTCCCACTTCAACTGCGCATCTGCTCGCTCCCGCCTGCCCTCACAGCCTCCTCCCTCCTCTCATGTTCCCTCTCTCCCCACGTTCTTAGCCATGTCCTTTGCTTCCCACCTCCCTTCTCCCACAATTCTTAGCCCCTTCTCCCCCCCTTTGCCCTGCTCCCTCCTTCCACTCCCCATCCCATGTCCCTGCGTCCCTCCTTTCCCCTCTCCCCTCCCTTTCCATCCTGTTCCTTCCCCCATCCGCCGTTCCTCCCCCCACCCTCCTTCCCTCCCTCCTCCCTCCTCGTCGTTCCCTCTCCCTCCCTCCCCCTCCCTCCTCGTTCCCTCTCCCTCCCTCCTCGTTCCCTCTCCCTCCTCCTGTCCCCGCCGTCTTTCCTCCCTCCCTCCTTACCCCTCCGTCCTCCCCCTCCTCCCCCTCGGCTCCCAGCCCCCTCTCCCCTCCCTCCCCTAAACAAGAGCATACCCACCCCCCATCCTCCTTCCTCAACCGATCCCTCCTTCCTCCACCAGCCCTCCTCCTTACTCCCTTCCCTATGCCTTCTCCCTCCCTTCGCCTCCCTCCTCTCCCCGGCCCCCCCCATTCTGTAAATCAGAATCACAAAGCTCCCCCCTTCTCCCCTCCCCCCTTACCTCCTCGCCTCATCCCTCCCTGGCCCCTCCATCCTTTGTAACTCCCTCTTCCCCTCCGTCCCCCCCTCCTCTCACCTCCCCTCCCCTCCCACCAAAAGCCCCCCAGAATTGACCCCCCCCTGTTCCCCCCTCCTCCCCCCCTCCCCTCCAAAGTGCGCCCGTCCTCCCCCCCACACCCCCTCCTCCCACCTGCGGTGCTGCTGTCACCCCATCCCCCTCTCCTCAATCGCTCCAAAGTCCCCCCTCCTCTTCCCCTGCCTTTGCAAAGCACCTCCCCCCTCCTCCCACCTGAGGTGTTCTCCCCACCACTTCCCCCAGCATCTGTCTGGTCCTCAGATCCCATCCATGCACCAGCTGCTGCCGTGTTGCTGCCCGCTCCTCTTCCACCCGCCTAGCTGCCTCATCAGGGTCAGGCAGGAGGGGCACTGGGGTAGACCATAAGGACAACACCCCACACCAGATCTCAGCAATGCTACAGAAACGGAAACACAACAGATGGACACAAATCACAGAAGCGAACGGCAAAGGAGTGGCTGGGTGCAAGTCAATACTGCTCATTCTTAATGACGTATTTCTCTGTTTGTATTCTTGATGATGTTGTAAATTGATAAGGTGCTGAGGGCTGCTAAGTGGACGGGTTGCTTCAGCAGCACTGCAGAAGGTAAAGAGCTTCACTGAACCCTATGGGGTGCAGAAACCAAAAGTGGTTGGCACATGCAGGAGGGCTATAGTGCACACAACTGCAAGAATCCAGTGATATGGCGCATGTATCATCTGTGCAGCACACCTGAGGGCAACAGGCTGCTTCTCATTCAAAGACACAAAAGTCAAGATATTGTTCCCAGTCAGAGCGGAAGTAGCAAAATTGTAGTTAGCTATAAGATATATAGCTATGTATATCAGAGGTCCTAGCTACGAGAAAGGAGCGGTGGATGTTGCTCGCCTGCCATAAGGTTGGTTGACCTGACCGTGAGGCACTCATCAATCTGTTAGCTTTGTACTAACCTTGTCTCCGGAGTGATTGTCAGTGTGATGTCCTCCCAGCTTCCTGTAGGTCGCCCCTTTTCTTGACGGCTCTGCTGCTCCTGCTGGTGCTGTAAATCCTGGTTAGGTGAACACTTCTCCTCCCCCTGCTGCTGTTTCTCTTGCCTTAGTTGTTGCTGCTGCTCCTGCCCCCCCTGCTTTTGCCTTTGGTGCTGCTCTGGCTGCTGCCCCTGCTGCTGCCTTTGCCCCTCCCGCTTCCCCTGCCCCTGCTGCTGCTTCTGCTGTCTCTCCCCCCCTCCTGGTGGCTCCATGGTCTCTGCTAATCGTTTGATCACATCCTCAGGAACCTGCTGGGTAGCTGGACGGGCAGCATTCCGACACAACGCAACCTCCTGCACCAAATGACAGATCAGAGTGCAAACACCAAACAACACATTTTGTCACTGCTCACTGCACACAACAATACAGCTTTAAAAAGCTCTGGACTTTACTGCACACTTCAAATTGGGGAGCGATGGAGAATAGTTTGAGGGCCTCATACATAGGCTGCCTAACCAGGCTTCAAACACACCTTATAACCAGCGGCATCATAAAGGGTGTGCCTTATAGAGGACACCTACCAAGCAGCTGCGACAAAATCATTATTCTTATCATTTATCTAAGTATGTATCAGGGTATTTATCTAAGTATGGATCTTAAACCCTAGCTTTGCCTTCCGGATCTTACCAGTGGTACAGGCAGATATATTTGAAGGAAAGAGGCACCACCTGCACAACATTGGTACCAGGGGGGGGAGAGAGGGGGGGAAGAGAGGGGGGGAAGAGAGCATGGAGCTCGTCAGCACCTATGCCCCGTAGACTGTGACTGTAGATGGACCAAGATATTTACATGATATGCACACAAGAGGATAAGAGGGGTAAAGGATCTGGATGAGACAGCAGGGATTGCTGAACATGTGCATAAGATAACATAACATAACAAACATTTAAGGCGTGGCAACCGCAACATAGCATAACTCCATACGGTAGTAGCAGTTGTCATGTGCCAGGAGGTTGGGGGGGGGATGGAGCTCGTCAGCCACCTATGCCCCATGGATTTGAGTGCAAGGGGTGTTTAACAGAGGGAACAATTGATAACCAACAATTACTAGGTCGCAGCCGCTTGGAGAACCATAAAGACGTGTAAGATCTACCAATTAAAGAATGTCCTTTTCTGATAGTCAATGTGATGTTGGTGCAGCTGATGCCCTAGGCCTTATTAGTTGCACTTAGCTTGCAGCCTAACTCAGCGCAATGTGTCACGCACAGGGTTTGCAGATGGGTTCATAAGCTGGCCTTACATATAATGCTGGTTGCCAGCGATCTGCTCACTGTGCACGGAGATGACTAGTCAATGTCAACCAACGCCCAAGCATGACTTGTCCTTGGGACATGACCAAGTTGGCATGTTTGGTGCTCCCTTCGTACAATTGCGAGCACATGCTTGCGCTTCCTTCCTGTTGCCAGTACCCCTCCCGTCACTCACAGTAACCCCCCTGCCACTCACAGTAACCCCCCTGCCACTCACATCAACCCCCCTGCCACTCACAGTAACCCCCCTGCCACTCACAGTAACCCCCCTGCCACTCACAGTAACCCCCCTGCCACTCACAGTAACCCCCCTGCCACTCACAGTAACCCCCCTGCCACTCACAGTAACCCCCCTGCCACTCACAGTAACCCCCCTGCCACTCACAGTAACCCCCCTGCCACTCACAGTAACCCCCCTGCCACTCACAGCAACCCCCCTGCCACTCACAGTAACCCCCCTGCCACTCACAGTAACCCCCCTGCCACTCACAGCAACCCCCCTGCCACTCACAGCTACCCCCCTGCCACTCACATGTTCTGGCCAGGCAGTACACTTGTCTCCTCATACTGCGCAGTAAGCCCTAAACCCTAAACGCCTAAGTGTGAAACCTAAACCCTAGTCACTCACATGTTCTGGACAGGCAGTACACTTGTCTCCTCATACTGGTCAGGTGATGAACATCATCCAACAACACCAGCCGGTAATGAAACAAACTGACTGGGGAGGCAGCCACCTCCTCCTCCTCACGACAAGGCCATGCTGCTGATGCTGCTTTTGCTGCTTGGACCAATGCTGGTGCTGCTGCTGCTGCTGGAAGTATGGTAGGTGGCGCTATTGCTGCTGCTCCTGCTGCTGCTGGGTGTATTACTGCTGCTGCTGTTGCTCCTGCTGCTCCTGCTGCTGGAATTTTATCAGATGGTACTCCTGATGCTGGTCCTATGGCACGCTCTGTTCCCGCTGCTGCTTCCAATGTTGCTTGTATGGTAGCTGTCCTCCCTCCTCCTCCGAAATCTTTTCCTCTGATTTGAAACCCCCCTTTCAGTTGACTGTTGAATCCTTCGGGAACTGCTGCTCTGGCTACAAGCTGTGTTGCTGCTGGTGCTGGAGTTTTGGAAGGTGGCGCTGCTGCTAATGCTGCTACTTGGTGTCTTGACAACGCTGGTGCTGCCCAGCCTATGTCGCGGTTTCCTCCTGCTGCTGCTCCAAATGTTGCTTGTACAGTTGTTGTGCCTCCTCCTCCTCCTGCTGCTGCTGCTGCTGCATCTTCCCCTCTGCTTTGTACAGCCTCTCTCAGTTGGCTGTTGCCTCTGGCACCTACCTGTGTTCCCGGAACTGCTACTTCACAAGCAGCAGCAGCAGCAGCAGGGGAGGCAGCCTCTAAAGCTAGTTGCTCTGCTGCTGCTAACCACCTCTGACGCCCAGCCTGTTTAGCACATGCCAATGTACAAAACGCAAAGCACAGACCGTTATTGCATGTCAGCTATCAGCTAGAACGGTAGGTACCAAATCAATCAATCAACCGATCAAAGCATGAAACTGACTGTGCCCAATGCCCACTCAAGTCCATGCAGCGGACGGCCCCTGATGGCTTATTAACATATCTTCATGATATTCAATCATATTGACCACCCCATCCATGTCGCCGAATAGCATTGATTTACTCACTGCTGTGCATGCATGTGCCGGGGCCATGGTGATTAGCAGCTCAAAGCATTTGTTTTACCTCGCTGAATTTGTGACGCCTTGAGGTGCAGGCCCTATAGCACTATTGCTGTGGCATATCATGACAATACATGATAGTAGATTGCAGCAGCCAGGTAGAAGCAAACACTCTTAGGCAGGTTTTGCTAAACAACCAACAAGCAGGCTGTCTGTAATGTTAAGAAAGGTGTGGCATTTATAAGGGGAAGGGCTTGCAACATGGTATGTTGCCACCCCCTGCAGGCGCCTCCCTTCAACAATAAATGCCTGTGTTTTATCACACTGCTGCTAAAAAAATCTTGAGATGCGATCAATGTGATGCTATGTTACCACCTTCGGTACGGTATGCTGTATTAAGGCTGTGCTACCTACCTTCCATACTTCTGGGCTGAAACTGGACTGTGAGCTGCTTCTAGAAATACCTGTGAGCAAAATGGGCAATAGAGAACAGTGAATAGGGTGTATGGGACATGTTTATATTATATTATATTATATATTATTAAGTTATGTATTATATTATATGACACCTTGGGGGCGGGATGTAAGGCACTTTGATATGGCATTCGTGCATTGCAATAAAAGTAGGGGAGCCGGGCGGCGTGCAACCTCTAGAATGGTAGGTTGCAAGCTGCTACTCTGCAATAACGCATCACGATATCAATTCTTCCAATTTTAAACCAATTTTCCTGAATGAATACAGTGCTGCTCTGCAAGCAAATGGCAGAATCACACACTCCCTACTACTGGTGTGCGAAACTGCAAGCCAGTCTGTTTTCACTGCTGATTGTAACAGTTCGTGGCAAGCAAGAGGTCTGTGAGTTACGGGGCTCTTCAATACGGCTGGACGAAGTATTAGGCAATTACATTATCATATGCAAATTTGATGATCAAATGACGGCATGTAGACGCCTGAGAGGTGATGTTTGACCAATTGCCTGCCAAGGTCAACATTAATCATTGAGTTGACCGGAGCACCGTATTTGACCATTGACTGACTTCTTTGACTGGCGGTTGAGAGTATACTGGCACCCTTCCAAGGGGAGCCCCACAATCCTATAGGGGTGGGTGGGTGGGAGACGGGGTTTGGCGGACCCCCCCCTTCAGTTTTAGGGGTTCGTCACTAGTGACACAGGCCCAAAACGCCCTCCAGACCCCCCTCCCACTTTTGATTTAGGCCCAGCGTTCCCCCCCCCCTAGGATTGTGGGGCTCCCCGAACAGCTGCTGCTGAAAGCTGACTGCATATGGATGCCTTCGTAGAGATGGGCTGCTTTGATGCCATGCCATGCCAGTAGAAACAACAAGCAAGCGATGCATGCCTGTCTGAAGCCCGTTAGTCTGGATCGTCTAATGGTGTGTCTGGTTGGCTCGACCTAGCAGCCCTCTTGCGATCGGCCAGCATTAAATACTGTTCGTTTGTTGCTTTGTTTGTTTGTACAAGATCCCTAGGGGTGATGGCCACCTAAACTGAGTGAAATTAGAGCACAAAAATGGAAGTGAGCCAGAATTGACCACCCACGCTCCCTAACCCAAACTTATAATGCTTGGCATTTTGATTACAAGACTCTTACAGAGCGACTGGACCATATACAGCATGGGGGTATGGACTGCTGCTGCGCTGCCCCCCGTGCCGAAAGCTGTGCAGTGATCTATCTCATATGTATGTATGTATGAAAGTTCTAATGTCTACTTGTCTCCGCCTCACTCAGATTCGCAGCCCTCTAGCTCCCTATTGCTCGCACTTACTCAACCCACCCCATTAAGAAACCGGCTGGAGTCATGCTTGGGTGCTGCACTGCCCAGAGGGCTGTGCAGTGGTCTCTCTTAACAAATGTATGGACTGCTGCTATTTCAGGTCCAGGTTGTTACTACTCAGCCACCCACCAAACCCATTATGAGTGCAGGGAAGTTCGGACACGTTTCCTAAAAATGGAATGCTTAAACGTTCTTTCAAGCTTACTTGGTGGTTTTATTTGCTGTTCTTCCTGGGCAACGAAGTCATCTAAGACCAAGGTACAAACTTCTACTGCAAGTGCAAGGACAGGCTGTCACAGCACAACTAACACACGGATAAATTACGTTTGAACAGATCAACTACCATTTGGAAGATTCGTTGCAGCGTATGCTGCGAGCCGCTGTGCTAGTGTGGATTTGCCTGCTCCAGGGATGCCTATCAGGACCGCCAAGCAGCATGGAGCACGCTCCGATGTCAACTGCATATACAAGCGATACAATCGAGCCTAAATAAACGCTTTTAACGCTTTAACGGCTAGGCGTCAGCTTTCTAGCGAACGGGTACTATACACCCCCCCCCCCCCCCACATGTGGTGCCTGGTGCGGGTCAAAGCATGTTCACTTTTGCCAAAGACGCTCCTACCCTTATTGCAGCAAGGTGGCCGTATTTGGCAGTCATTACGGGACATATGTCCTCGCAAGAGCGACTGCGTTTGTTTGGCACCCACGTCGTCACCAGCAGGTGGTTTCCGAGATCTTCATGCTCAACGGCATCCTTATGCGGTCCATGCCGACCCGTTAAGGCCAGCCGCACTGCCAACAAAGACCGCCACACCTTCGTTGTGCTTGCTGCTCCTTCTCCTTTTCGCAAGTTGCTTACAAGGGGCCCAGTCATGCACCGAACTTGCGGCCTGTCCCGTGGGCCAGGATCCAGGGCTCAAACATGCAGCACACGCACCCGGACACTGCGCACTACATTTAGCAACAACCGCCTGATCATAACCACGATCCATGCGGCTCCCAGCAATAGCCTGGCAGGGTCCATGCCAACCAGCGCACCTACTATTGTAACCGATCAGGTTGTGCCGGAGGGTCACAAGGGCCTACACGGATTCCTGTATGGCGAGGGAGGCGCTGAGCGTCACGAGAGCAGCTCCAAGTACAACTTCAGACAGGTGCGGTAGAAGCTGCGTCCCATCTTCGCAGCAGGAAAAACAGCGGATTACGCTTACAACTGCCCCGCACCATGTATAACAGGACGAGGATGACGGTTCCAATATAATGGAAGTGCAGCACTACCTGGCGTCACGGGAAGGGGAGAAGCCGTTGGGCGTGTATGCGTGCTATGACGAGAAAGGCAACCTGCAGTATGTAGGCTACTCTAGGAATATGGTGCTCGCAATCAAGGTGAGCAGAAACGCATTACTTGGCGCTTCGGGGCCATGCAGTAGCGTGTCAGGACCTATCTGGGCTCTCAGTAGGGCTTAATGGTGCCTGTTGAGTTTGGGGTCTCACAAAGCACTGAAACCAGGTTAAGGCACCCCTACCTTAGGTACTGTGTGCTGTTCTGAAGAGTGAGTTCGTAACACACAGGGCACCTAGCGACCACTTTCCGGCAGCCTAGAAGATATCAGTCATGGCTTACACTGAGCAGGGATGATGCATTTCGGCTGAACTTGGCAGAGTTTGACAGAGGGTATGGTATAATCCATGTATGTGATCTGTTACAAAAGTTTATTTGTGTGTGTCTTTGCCAAGCAATCTGTGGTGCCCTCTGCAGAGCTGCCTAAGATTCATAGTGTGTGGGCTGCTAGGACTGATTATCGTCATAACCACAACTTGTAGCCCCCACCGCCCAGGTTAAGACTAGGACTGATTACCATTATAAGCAATTTTTATAGCCCCCACCGCCCAGATTAAGACCCACCTCATTATTCTGCAGGCTTGAGTCTCTTTCCAGGCTTTTGCCAATAACTCTCACAATCCCATTACTGATGCTGCTGTTGCTCTTTCAGGGTCACCTAATTGCTGGTGCTTTCAGAACACGTCCCCTTCTGATCCTCTTTGCATGCTTTCAGCAATACCACTTGCAATCCCACAGTAATGCTGCTCCTGCTGCTGCTACCGCTGCTCCTGCTGCTGCTACCGCTGCTCCTGCTCCTTCTCCTGCTCCTTCTCCTGCTGCTGCTGATGCTGATGCTGCTGCTGCTGCTGCTAACGCTCTTTCAGGGTCACCTAACCCTGATTGGTGGTATTTTTGTTCTGGCATCTCATGAAACATCTCAATACTGCTGATGCTGATGCTGCTGCTGCTAACGCTCTTTCAGGGTCACCTAACTCGTGTAGGTGAAGAGCGCTGTGCCAAATGCCGTGTGATGGTGTTTGCAAACCGAGCCATGGCCACACGTACTGCCCTAGAGGAGCAGGCAGCAGCATGGATGGCAGCTAGTGGAACCACTCCTCCAGGAAATGGAGTGGAGCAAGAGGCTTGGGAGGGGGAAGCAGCAGTGAAAGCAGCAGCAGCGGGAGATGACGAGGCGGGGGGACCGGTTTTAGATCTTTCTGTTATGTCACCAGCAGAGAGGGCGGCTTATGAGGAGCAGAGGTTGAAGATGAGGAAGGCCATGGTAAGGGTTTAGGGCTTTGGGGGTTGTGGGTGGGGAGGGTTTAGTTGTGAGACGTTAGGTTATGATGCTTGTGTGCGGCTCGCTCTGCCGTGCCTTCGTCTCCTGCTTGAAAGACAAGACTGCTTGTTTGTTTAGGGCTTTGAGGGTTGTGATTCTAGGGTTTGGGTTTAGTATGGGAGGGTTTTAGGTCTTAGGGTGTGTGATGTCCGTCTGCCGTGCAGGGAAGCTCCTTGTTGTCTCCTGCTGGTAAATGAAGGCTGGTTCTTAGTTAGTAGGTGCCATATTCGTGGGATTTGGTATAGGATTGCTTGCAGCAGGATTTTGACAACCAACATTTGTTTTAGATAGATCAATGCTGCTGGATCCTTTCTGTAGGGGGAATTGTATCTCTCGGGTATTTCTGTTGTGTCTCAGGCATATTTGTGGCTTGCTTCTAAATTGTTCTGAGGTCTTGGATGATGTTGTGCTTCACTGCTTCAAATGGGTTGTCCATAGGGAGAATTGGCCATTCCAGAATGCATGAATAGTTTTATTCAATTACGGTACAATAGAGCCTGAGCTGGATTTTGGTGATAGACAGTTGAATTCAACCTTCTGTGGGGGTTGGCCGTCGCATTGGCAGCAGACATGGTAGGTTTTGGTCATCCCGGGCAAATTGTGTAAATTCACTGGTTTCTTCACGTGTTTTTGCTGCTGTACTACTGGTGTGTCCTGCTTTTTACCCGCGTTTGGTTGCTGTGCTGTGCATTGTATTGCTGTGCTGTGCATTGTATTGCTGTGCTGTGCGTTTTATCTTATTAGTAGTGCCATGCTGTGTTTTTTACCCGCTTTCTATGGCTGTGCTGTGCTTGACCATTCTAGGACTCAATGTAGTGAAATGATAAGTCTATAGCTAGCAGAAAGCTAGGCAGAAAGCAGCTAGCAGAAAAGCTAGGCAGAAAAGCTATGAAATGATAAGTCTATAGCTAGCAGAAAAGCTAGGCAGAAAGCAGCTTATCATCCTGTTCTCTGCTGTGTTGTGCTCTATAGGGTGAAGATCTTTACGCAGATGCAGGAACAGAGACCCCTGAAGCAGCAGAGCGTCGTGAGCGTCTCATCAAAGCAGTGGAAGGGGATAATTGGAGTGCTGTCATCCAAGAACAAACAGATGCTGCTACAGATGCAACAGCAGCAGCGGCATTGGGGCTAGCAGCAGCAGCAGGAGGAGGAGAGGGAGCGGCAGTAGCAGCAGCAGCAGGTGGGGGTAGTAGCAGTGGGCCGGTGGTGAGCCCTTTTACTAAACCTGGGGTTCATCGGCAAGTGGGGGAGATTGCACACCAGGTGAGGGTTTAGGGGTTGCAAGGGGGTGCAGGGGTTTAGGCGCAGGCGATCAGGCTTGCCAGTGAAAGTCTCACAACTGCCGCTGGAGCTGCGCAGAAAACCATTCAGGTCAACCACATTGAGTGGCAAAATTCAGTAGCCCAGAGTTTTGTAGGATTATTGTTGTCTCGGTGCTGCTACGTCCCGTACCCCCCCCGGCAATGCTACCGGTACTGTTGCTCCTTATTATTAGTTCCCCACCCTGCCTGGCCTCTTGTCGACGGTGCATTACTTGTGAGCAAAAAGAGGAGCCCGGCCCCAGACGATTTGCTGACTTTTGTGCGCCCACTGTGCCGGCCCGTTGGGGACCCGAAACCCTGGGCTTGCAGGGCAGCACGGGTTTTGTTGTAGGGGATGTCAGGTCGTTGTCCTTGTTGTAGTAGTGGATGCAAGTTGTCAGGCTGGCGAAAAACGGCCGGTATCTAGATACTGAACTGCGACTCGCTCCTTATATTTTATTACTCCTGTGACTTCTGCTGGTTCTGCTTGGGTCGCTGCCCCTAGAGATGATGGTAGCTAATGTAGATGAAGTGTTTAATGACATCTGCTCCTACCTCATGGCTGATGCAAATGCTTTGCACATCCTGCTGCTGCTCCTCTTGTTGAAAAGGACGATGAAATGCAAAGGGTAAACCATAAAACCACAGGCGATAGCGAGACCGAATCGTCATACCTGGATGTCTCTTCCGAAAGTTGCCAGCTGGCCAAGCCTCCGACACCACGTAATCACCACTCGAAAGCAGGCGCATACCTCTCCCTCTTGTTGCTGCTCCTTTCTTTGCTGCCCTTACATCCTCTGACTCACACCCCCTCTCTGTTCATACTGTCTCTTCTCCTCCCAGCCCCTTCAGACGACGGCAGCTAAACAAGATGAAATGTTGAATATTATCTGCTCCTACCTGGTGGCTGATGCCCATGCTTTGCAGATCCTTCTGCTGCTCCCCTTCCTCTTGTGCTACCTCTGCTCATCCTGCACCATAACACTCTCTCCCTCCTCGCCTTATCCGTCTCCGAGTCCCTAGAGATGACGGTAACTGTGGCTGTAGATGATGTCACCCCTGACCTGATGGCTGATGCCATTCCTTTGCACATACTGCTGCTGCGGCGGATGCTGCTGCTGTTCTTAATACGCAGCAGCAGCAGCATAGCTCCTCCTGGTGTTTTGTTTCATGCGCACTGTTTGCAGTCTCCGTAGTTGGCTGGTGGTTATTGATTGGTGGTGTGGGATCCATTGTTTTGGACCCATCCAATGGTGTGTTTGGTTGTTTCGACCTAGCAGCCCTTTGCGGTTGCCGCACCTTACAATTTTTGTTTGTTTGTTTGTATGCTGCTCCCCTTCCTCTCGTGCTACCTCTGCTCATCCTATTCCTGACACTCTCCTCCCTCCTCTTCCCTGCTGTCACAGCCCCTTGAAAAATCGGTAGCCAATGTAGATGATGTATTGAATGATGTGCGCCCCTACCTTATGGCTGACGCAAATGCTTTGCATCTACTGCTACTGCTGCTCCTCCTCCTGCTGCTCTTCTTTGCTACTTCTGCCTCCTCTGCTCATCCTATGCCTAACACTCTCCTCCCTCCCCATCCTACAATTGCTTTACTGTGTCTTCCGCCCGCAGCCCCTGGAAATGACTGTAGCTAACGTAGATGATGAGGTGTTGAATGATGTCCACCCCTACCTTCTGGCAGATGCCTATGCTTTGCACATGCTGCTGCTGTTCCCCTTCCTCTCGTGCTACCTCTGCCCATCCTCTGCCCTAACACACTCCTCCCCTTCTCTTCATGCTGTTGCAGCCCCTAGAGATGACTGTAGCTAACGTAGATGAGGTACTCAATGATGTTCGCCCCTACCTTATGGCTGATGGTGGTGATGTTGAGGTGGTGGGTGTGGATGAGGGGCGGGTGCTGCTGAGGCTGCAAGGAGCATGTAGCACGTGTGCCAGCAGTGCAGCTACTTTGAAGATGGGGATTGAGAGGAGCCTGCAGGCAGCTTTCAAGGACCAGCTGGTGGAGGTGGTGCAGGTGAAGGGGGGCGGCACAGGGGTTTAGGGGAGTCATAGGGTTTAGGGTTAGGGGATTGAGAGGGCACTGCAGGCAGCCTTTAAGGGTCAGTTGGTGGAGGTGGTGCAGGTGAGGGGCGGGGTGGGGATAGTGGGGGGAATTGGAGGGCCCAGGGGTTCAGAACAGTCATAACGCCGAGGCTTTAGGGGATTGATATGATTTGGGGTTTAGGGAATGAGGGGGCACTGCAGGCGGCAAGGACCAGCTGCTGGAGGGGGTTCAGGTGAGGGAGCGCCGGGGGGGGGGGTTAGGGTAGGGCACAGGGTGTTTGGGGAGCTATAGGGTTTAGGGTTCAGGGGGTTGAGAGGGCACTGCAGGCAGCTTTCAAAGATAAGCTGGTGGAGGTCGTACATGCGAGGGGCTTAGTCTTCTTGGTGCACCTTGACGAATGTCTTCTTGGCACCAGATGGACCTCAGACTGTGTCCTTAGGGCACTTCCGTGGAACAGGTAGGGTGTCTATGTAACTGCTCGCTGGTTTCCACAATGGCTTGCGGTCGGTGCGGAACTTATGGCACTTCTTGCTATGGCATATCATGAATTGTTATCTTGATATGTAACCGTTCCGTGCATACCACAGGCTGAGCGTGTTTCAGTCATGTGCAGGTTGAGGTGGAGTGCACAACTGCTGAGAGTCATGTGGCAGGAGCTGTGCATTGATCTATCTCAAACATGAGTGCCAGGCATACCGCATACGAGTGGAAGTGCTTTCAGAATTAGCAGTGTAAGAAAGTTCTCATGTCTACTTGTATCCGCCTCGCTCGATTTCGCAGCCCTCTAGCTTTCTATTACTCAACCCACCCCACTAAAAATAACCGCTGGAGTCATGCTTGGGTGCTGCACGGCCCAGAGGGCTATGTAGTGGTCTCTCTTAACAAACATGAGTGCGGGTGCTCGCACTTACTCACCCGACACCACTAAGAAACTGGTTGGAGTCATGCTTGGGTGCTGCACGGCCCAGAGGGCTGTACAGTGGTCTCTCTAATAAGCATGAGTTAGCAATTTTGAATGTAACGTAGTTCTCAAGTTCAACGTATGGTCTGCTTGTCTCTTAGCTTGCTCACTTTCTCACCCCCACCCCACTAAGAAACTGGTTACAGCAAAGCTCGACTGCTGCACGACCAGAAGGGCTGTGCACTGGTCTCTTATATCACATGTTATGACCTGTATTGACTGATTGTTATGTTCCTGTGTAGGTTGATGCTAATGCTGGACCTCCTCAAGCTTCAGTGGAGGCAGTGGACATGCACCTCAACATGTTACGAGGGGCAGTGGCTAACCTGGGGGGAGCAGTGGAGGTTCAGAGTGTGGGGGGTGGGGTGGTGGTGTTAGGGTATAGGGGGCCTGCACCCATTGGAAAGGGGCTGGTGGCAGCTGTCAAAGATCAGTTCAGAGATGTGAGGGACGTGATATTGAAGGAATTGGCTTAGCTGCTGAGGGGCAATGTTTACAGATATGCCACACCTTAAATGTTTGTTGTTGTATGCAGGTAACTCAAGTGGGATGCCGGTAGTGGGGCCAGCGCCACCCACAAGTCTGAGCGAACTTAGGCTCCAACAGCATACTCAAAGGCTTTGCTGAGAGGCAGTTTTAGGGAGAGGTGGAGGTGCGCGTGTGTGCTGTGTCAGAGGTCTGTTGTCATTGTGTGTATCTTCGATTAACATAACATGACATAACAAACATTTAAGGTGTGGCAACCGCCAAGGGCTGCTAGGTCGAACCGACCAAACACACCATCGGATGGATCCAAAACACAATGGGTTCCATACCACCAAGCCGAAATGGATACCAGGCAGGTATTCACTCATCTAGAACCTCTGTTAATTATACTTCTGTACAAACGTGCTTTGCAAAAAGCCCTGGCATCTGTTCTGTTCATCACAAGAAGTTCAGGATGCCATAGTGCATCTTTCCAGTTCATGTTTAGCCGTATATAGTCAGTCAAGCATGTTTCCCGGTATCATCTGACTCACATCCCCTCCTGCTGTCTCTTGCTGTGCACTGTGCACCTATGCTTGATATACTTAACATGAAAGATGAACGAAGACATGAGACTGGAAAGTAATGTAATGTGAACGCTGCTGATGCACGAGTTGTTGAGGCACTGGTTATGAGGTATCTGCGCACGTCTTTTAAGGCATAGAGATACTTGGCTGGTACGGATGTCGACAGGCACCCTGGCCGGCTGGAGAGCCATCTGTGATTCATCGTGATACGCCACAAATTGGGGGTCATGCATGTCGCTTTAACAGCAAGAGAACGTAACAATCACGCCGTGACCGCCGAGGGCCTAAAATGTCACCCGAATTGTCACTCTGGATATAGGCTGCTTTTAGTACATTTTGTACCGGCATTCTGCTCTTTTATACTTCATAAGAGTCCGCGTGCAGGTGCGACACAAAGCGCTCTCGAGTAGCGACTGTTCGATACAGTCAAACTAGGCGACATCTGAGCATCTGGTAGCCCGAGGAATGAGACGGGCATCTCTAACCCAGCGACACGTCGCAATATAGTTAGTAAGCATTAAAATGATTATTCGAGAGGTCCTGGATATCAAAAGCGCACTTTTGTAAAATCGGGCAAAAAGCATGCGGCATCTGGTGAGTTCCAGGTTTGCCCCGAAGGGCTGGCTCTACCCCCAAGCATAGCTTCAAATCAAGTCGATATACTTATTTAAGATGCTCTGGCCTGAAACAAAGCGAGAATAGCACGAAATCCACCACCGCCGATCACTAGTAACTCCGCGGACCGCGGCATTTTACAGTTGGTTGCAAAAGTTTTGGCCGGAGCATAAGGCTGGGGTTTAAGCAGCAGCAGCAAGACCTGATTTACAACCATTTATGTTTAAGAAAGTAAACAGGCAGAGCATCAATGTGCTGCAGTTAGTATGCCCAAGTGGTACAACAAGTAGCCTCGCACGCGAGACGTCCCGAGTTCGAGCCCCGGGCGTGCCCTATGAATATACTATATAAAAGCCAGCCAGCCAGCCTTAGCCGCAGACGCAGACGCAGACCAGCAAGCCTCCCCCCTGTTCCTATAGCCCTCCTGCTTTTTTTAACCTGGCTCTCCCCTTCCACCTCTGCCCCTCCTGTGGTTGCCAGCCCCACACCCCATCTGCTCCCCTCCCACAGCCCTCTCAGCTCAGCCTTGCACTTGCCCCAACTTCTCGCATGCCCTGCCTACCCCCACCTGCCCTGCCATTGAACTGGTATAGCCCCTGCACCTGCTTCACACCTGGTCTATATGCTACTGCCCCTAAACAGTAAAGAAAGGGCACCTGTGCCTGCTGGCAGTTCTCAGCATTTACCCCCTTAAAAAGCAGCAAAAATGCCTCCGCTGTCTCCCTTGCAAGACCCCTGCTTTTCTCAGCAGCCAAGCAACACAGAGCAACAGAGATGCTGACCGCACCCATTGGTGACAACCTGGACCTCATACAGAAGCTGCCTGTGCAAGAGAGCAATGAACGGCCATGCCATTTCACAGAAGCAGACCATTTCCTAACAAAATCTGAGTTTTGGGCCAAAACTTTTGCAACCAACTGTGTCCAATGTTTGCACCTCCTGTTTCCTCAAGTGCAAGCAGAGATAACAGCTGTGTCTAGCCTGTTGCAAAGAACTTGTTGATGCAATTATTGCCTGCTGTGCTAAATTGGTGGCAACCGCAACCGCATTGAGAAAGTGCTTGAGCTGACTTTTCAGATTTTGGTCAAAAGTGGGTACGCCCCTGTGGTCACCTGAGTTAGGGTGCATGGAATGGAACTTCTCCCATTTATCAGCAAGCTTTCCTTGGCTTTACAGTACCATGTCACTAGCTGCAGTCATGCATGCTCTGCACAGCAGGCCCCACATTAGCTATCCCTGCAATGCTGAGCATTGCTACAGGCAGCAAAAAGTGTGGTTTTCAACATGGATGCTACCCCTGCTGGAGGGGCCCTGCTTCTGGCAATCTTACCATAAGCTTCAAGGTCACTGCCAAGGATTCAGTATTAACAGAAGCTGGTGTGCTTTGCATGCCAGTTTGATGGTAGGAAGCTTCCTTCTACATGCTGCAATCAGCGGCGGGCGAGACGGGCCTATGCTGCAAGGCTGTCACCCACGCTGTCACCACCACTTTGGAGGACTGTTTTCTTTGTCACCTGTCACTGCTTGAAACAAGGTCTAGCATACCACAGAGTTGTTCACTGGGCCAGGCTTGTTGTAAAACAAGACATGTTACGCATATCCCTTCGGTGCAGCACCACCTTCTAGACCCGACGTGCCCTTGCTACTGCTGTTTTAACACTTTCCACCAGATCTTGCCATGATAGTGCTAGCAGATCTCTCAACAACCTCCTCAAAGCATATGTTTTTATTCAGCACCGCTCCCCCTTTCTACAATACCACATCGGCTATGCCAATCATGCTCCACCTGCAGAGAACAGCAGCTCGCTACATGTGCTGGGGGTATACCCTGCTTTGGGGGCGCCAGATATGCCCTTTGGGTATTCCGCATGGCACAGGCAGCTTCAGAGACAGCCCCTGCTCCAGCTGTAATGTCCTATGGCATGTGCTACCAGGGGAAGTGTGCAAGTCAAGGTATCTCAGGTGTTGGTATTTGCTTAGTGTACTGCTGCAGCTGGTGAGGGTAGGGGTAGGAAGGGCCCCCGTCATGGGTTGCCAGCACATGCAACAATTTATTCACCCTGGCTGTGACTGTTGCATAGGTCCAGCCCCTGGTACCTTAAACCAGCCCTGCCCCAAGCCAAAGCCCTTGCCTCTGTCAAACAGCAGCAGCAGAACCAATGTCCACAGTTGGTTGCAAAAGTTTTGGCCGGAACATAAGGCTGGGGTTTAAGCAGCAGCAGCAAGACCTGATTTACAACCATTTATGTTTAAGAAAGTAAACAGGCAGAGCATCAATGTGCTGCAGTTAGTATGCCCAAGTGGTACCACAAGTAGCCTCGCACGCGAGACGTCCCGAGTTCGAGCCCCGGGCGTGCCCTATAAATATACTATATAAAAGCCAGCCAGCCAGCCTTAGCCTTAGCCGCAGACGCAGACCAGCAAGCCTCCCCCCTGTTCCTATAGCCCTCCTGCTTTTTTTAACCTGGCTCTCCCCTTCCACCTCTGCCCCTCCTGTGGTTGCCAGCCCCACACCCCATCTGCTCCCCTCCCACAGCCCTCTCAGCTCAGCCTTGCACTTGCCCCAACTTCTCGCATGCCCTGCCTACCCCCACCTGCCCTGCCATTGAACTGGTATAGCCCCTGCACCTGCTTCACACCTGGTCTATATGCTACTGCCCCTAAACAGTAAAGAAAGGGCACCTGTGCCTGCTGGCAGTTCTCAGCATTTACCCCCTTAAAAAGCAGCAAAAATGCCTCCGCTGTCTCCCTTGCAAGACCCCTGCTTTTCTCAGCAGCCAAGCAACACAGAGCAACAGAGATGCTGACCGCACCCATTGGTGACAACCTGGACCTCATACAGAAGCTGCCTGTGCAAGAGAGCAATGAACGGCCATGCCATTTCACAGAAGCAGACCATTTCCTAACAAAATCTGAGTTTTGGGCCAAAACTTTTGCAACCAACTGTGTCCAATGTTTGCACCTCCTGTTTCCTCAAGTGCAAGCAGAGATAACAGCTGTGTCTAGCCTGTTGCAAAGAACTTGTTGATGCAATTATTGCCTGCTGTGCTAAATTGGTGGCAACCGCAACCGCATTGAGAAAGTGCTTGAGCTGACTTTTCAGATTTTGGTCAAAAGTGGGTACGCCCCTGTGGTCACCTGAGTTAGGGTGCATGGAATGGAACTTCTCCCATTTATCAGCAAGCTTTCCTTGGCTTTACAATACCATGTCACTAGCTGCAGTCATGCATGCTCTGCACAGCAGGCCCCACATTAGCTATCCCTGCAATGCTGAGCATTGCTACAGGCAGCAAAAAGTGTGGTTTTCAACATGGATGCTACCCCTGCTGGAGGGGCCCTGCTTCTGGCAATCTTACCATAAGCTTCAAGGTCACTGCCAAGGATTCAGTATTAACAGAAGCTGGTGTGCTTTGCATGCCAGTTTGATGGTAGGAAGCTTCCTTCTACATGCTGCAATCAGCGGCGGGCGAGACGGGCCTATGCTGCAAGGCTGTCACCCACGCTGTCACCACCACTTTGGAGGACTGTTTTCTTTGTCACCTGTCACTGCTTGAAACAAGGTCTAGCATACCACAGAGTTGTTCACTGGGCCAGGCTTGTTGTAAAACAAGACATGTTACGCATATCCCTTCGGTGCAGCACCACCTTCTAGACCCGACGTGCCCTTGCTACTGCTGTTTTAACACTTTCCACCAGATCTTGCCATGATAGTGCTAGCAGATCTCTCAACAACCTCCTCAAAGCATATGTTTTTATTCAGCACCGCTCCCCCTTTCTACAATACCACATCGGCTATGCCAATCATGCTCCACCTGCAGAGAACAGCAGCTCGCTACATGTGCTGGGGGTATACCCTGCTTTGGGGGCGCCAGATATGCCCTTTGGGTATTCCGCATGGCACAGGCAGCTTCAGAGACAGCCCCTGCTCCAGCTGTAATGTCCTATGGCATGTGCTACCAGGGGAAGTGTGCAAGTCAAGGTATCTCAGTTGTTGGTATTTGCTTAGTGTACTGCTGCAGCTGGTGAGGGTAGGGGTAGGAAGGGCCCCCGTCATGGGTTGCCAGCACATGCAACAATTTATTCACCCTGGCTGTGACTGTTGCATAGGTCCAGCCCCTGGTACCTTAAACCAGCCCTGCCCCAAGCCAAAGCCCTTGCCTCTGTCAAACAGCAGCAGCAGAACCAATGTCCACAGTGTCCAATGTTTGCACCTCCTGTTTCCTCAAGTGCAAGCAGAGATAACAGCTGTGTCTAGCCTGTTGCAAAGAACTTGTTGATGCAATTATTGCCTGCTGTGCTAAATTGGTGGCAACCGCAACCGCATTGAGAAAGTGCTTGAGCTGACTTTTCAGATTTTGGTCAAAAGTGGGTACGCCCCTGTGGTCACCTGAGTTAGGGTGCATGGAATGGAACTTCTCCCATTTATCAGCAAGCTTTCCTTGGCTTTACAGTACCATGTCACTAGCTGCAGTCATGCATGCTCTGCACAGCAGGCCCCACATTAGCTATCCCTGCAATGCTGAGCATTGCTACAGGCAGCAAAAAGTGTGGTTTTCAACATGGATGCTACCCCTGCTGGAGGGGCCCTGCTTCTGGCAATCTTACCATAAGCTTCAAGGTCACTGCCAAGGATTCAGTATTAACAGAAGCTGGTGTGCTTTGCATGCCAGTTTGATGGTAGGAAGCTTCCTTCTAAATGCTGCAATCAGCGGCGGGCGAGACGGGCCTATGCTGCAAGGCTGTCACCCACGCTGTCACCACCACTTTGGAGGACTGTTTTCTTTGTCACCTGTCACTGCTTGAAACAAGGTCTAGCATACCACAGAGTTGTTCACTGGGCCAGGCTTGTTGTAAAACAAGACATGTTACGCATATCCCTTCGGTGCAGCACCACCTTCTAGACCCGACGTGCCCTTGCTACTGCTGTTTTAACACTTTCCACCAGATCTTGCCATGATAGTGCTAGCAGATCTCTCAACAACCTCCTCAAAGCATATGTTTTTATTCAGCACCGCTCCCCCTTTCTACAATACCACATCGGCTATGCCAATCATGCTCCACCTGCAGAGAACAGCAGCTCGCTACATGTGCTGGGGGTATACCCTGCTTTGGGGGCGCCAGATATGCCCTTTGGGTATTCCGCATGGCACAGGCAGCTTCAGAGACAGCCCCTGCTCCAGCTGTAATGTCCTATGGCATGTGCTACCAGGGGAAGTGTGCAAGTCAAGGTATCTCAGTTGTTGGTATTTGCTTAGTGTACTGCTGCAGCTGGTGAGGGTAGGGGTAGGAAGGGCCCCCGTCATGGGTTGCCAGCACATGCAACAATTTATTCACCCTGGCTGTGACTGTTGCATAGGTCCAGCCCCTGGTACCTTAAACCAGCCCTGCCCCAAGCCAAAGCCCTTGCCTCTGTCAAACAGCAGCAGCAGAACCAATGTCCACAGTGTCCAATGTTTGCACCTCCTGTTTCCTCAAGTGCAAGCAGAGATAACAGCTGTGTCTAGCCTGTTGCAAAGAACTTGTTGATGCAATTATTGCCTGCTGTGCTAAATTGGTGGCAACCGCAACCGCATTGAGAAAGTGCTTGAGCTGACTTTTCAGATTTTGGTCAAAAGTGGGTACGCCCCTGTGGTCACCTGAGTTAGGGTGCATGGAATGGAACTTCTCCCATTTATCAGCAAGCTTTCCTTGGCTTTACAGTACCATGTCACTAGCTGCAGTCATGCATGCTCTGCACAGCAGGCCCCACATTAGCTATCCCTGCAATGCTGAGCATTGCTACAGGCAGCAAAAAGTGTGGTTTTCAACATGGATGCTACCCCTGCTGGAGGGGCCCTGCTTCTGGCAATCTTACCATAAGCTTCAAGGTCACTGCCAAGGATTCAGTATTAACAGAAGCTGGTGTGCTTTGCATGCCAGTTTGATGGTAGGAAGCTTCCTTCTACATGCTGCAATCAGCGGCGGGCGAGACGGGCCTATGCTGCAAGGCTGTCACCCACGCTGTCACCACCACTTTGGAGGACTGTTTTCTTTGTCACCTGTCACTGCTTGAAACAAGGTCTAGCATACCACAGAGTTGTTCACTGGGCCAGGCTTGTTGTAAAACAAGACATGTTACGCATATCCCTTCGGTGCAGCACCACCTTCTAGACCCGACGTGCCCTTGCTACTGCTGTTTTAACACTTTCCACCAGATCTTGCCATGATAGTGCTAGCAGATCTCTCAACAACCTCCTCAAAGCATATGTTTTTATTCAGCACCGCTCCCCCTTTCTACAATACCACATCGGCTATGCCAATCATGCTCCACCTGCAGAGAACAGCAGCTCGCTACATGTGCTGGGGGTATACCCTGCTTTGGGGGCGCCAGATATGCCCTTTGGGTATTCCGCATGGCACAGGCAGCTTCAGAGACAGCCCCTGCTCCAGCTGTAATGTCCTATGGCATGTGCTACCAGGGGAAGTGTGCAAGTCAAGGTATCTCAGTTGTTGGTATTTGCTTAGTGTACTGCTGCAGCTGGTGAGGGTAGGGGTAGGAAGGGCCCCCGTCATGGGTTGCCAGCACATGCAACAATTTATTCACCCTGGCTGTGACTGTTGCATAGGTCCAGCCCCTGGTACCTTAAACCAGCCCTGCCCCAAGCCAAAGCCCTTGCCTCTGTCAAACAGCAGCAGCAGAACCAATGTCCACAGTGTCCAATGTTTGCACCTCCTGTTTCCTCAAGTGCAAGCAGAGATAACAGCTGTGTCTAGCCTGTTGCAAAGAACTTGTTGATGCAATTATTGCCTGCTGTGCTAAATTGGTGGCAACCGCAACCGCATTGAGAAAGTGCTTGAGCTGACTTTTCAGATTTTGGTCAAAAGTGGGTACGCCCCTGTGGTCACCTGAGTTAGGGTGCATGGAATGGAACTTCTCCCATTTATCAGCAAGCTTTCCTTGGCTTTACAGTACCATGTCACTAGCTGCAGTCATGCATGCTCTGCACAGCAGGCCCCACATTAGCTATCCCTGCAATGCTGAGCATTGCTACAGGCAGCAAAAAGTGTGGTTTTCAACATGGATGCTACCCCTGCTGGAGGGGCCCTGCTTCTGGCAATCTTACCATAAGCTTCAAGGTCACTGCCAAGGATTCAGTATTAACAGAAGCTGGTGTGCTTTGCATGCCAGTTTGATGGTAGGAAGCTTCCTTCTACATGCTGCAATCAGCGGCGGGCGAGACGGGCCTATGCTGCAAGGCTGTCACCCACGCTGTCACCACCACTTTGGAGGACTGTTTTCTTTGTCACCTGTCACTGCTTGAAACAAGGTCTAGCATACCACAGAGTTGTTCACTGGGCCAGGCTTGTTGTAAAACAAGACATGTTACGCATATCCCTTCGGTGCAGCACCACCTTCTAGACCCGACGTGCCCTTGCTACTGCTGTTTTAACACTTTCCACCAGATCTTGCCATGATAGTGCTAGCAGATCTCTCAACAACCTCCTCAAAGCATATGTTTTTATTCAGCACCGCTCCCCCTTTCTACAATACCACATCGGCTATGCCAATCATGCTCCACCTGCAGAGAACAGCAGCTCGCTACATGTGCTGGGGGTATACCCTGCTTTGGGGGCGCCAGATATGCCCTTTGGGTATTCCGCATGGCACAGGCAGCTTCAGAGACAGCCCCTGCTCCAGCTGTAATGTCCTATGGCATGTGCTACCAGGGGAAGTGTGCAAGTCAAGGTATCTCAGTTGTTGGTATTTGCTTAGTGTACTGCTGCAGCTGGTGAGGGTAGGGGTAGGAAGGGCCCCCGTCATGGGTTGCCAGCACATGCAACAATTTATTCACCCTGGCTGTGACTGTTGCATAGGTCCAGCCCCTGGTACCTTAAACCAGCCCTGCCCCAAGCCAAAGCCCTTGCCTCTGTCAAACAGCAGCAGCAGAACCAATGTCCACAGTGTCCAATGTTTGCACCTCCTGTTTCCTCAAGTGCAAGCAGAGATAACAGCTGTGTCTAGCCTGTTGCAAAGAACTTGTTGATGCAATTATTGCCTGCTGTGCTAAATTGGTGGCAACCGCAACCGCATTGAGAAAGTGCTTGAGCTGACTTTTCAGATTTTGGTCAAAAGTGGGTACGCCCCTGTGGTCACCTGAGTTAGGGTGCATGGAATGGAACTTCTCCCATTTATCAGCAAGCTTTCCTTGGCTTTACAGTACCATGTCACTAGCTGCAGTCATGCATGCTCTGCACAGCAGGCCCCACATTAGCTATCCCTGCAATGCTGAGCATTGCTACAGGCAGCAAAAAGTGTGGTTTTCAACATGGATGCTACCCCTGCTGGAGGGGCCCTGCTTCTGGCAATCTTACCATAAGCTTCAAGGTCACTGCCAAGGATTCAGTATTAACAGAAGCTGGTGTGCTTTGCATGCCAGTTTGATGGTAGGAAGCTTCCTTCTACATGCTGCAATCAGCGGCGGGCGAGACGGGCCTATGCTGCAAGGCTGTCACCCACGCTGTCACCACCACTTTGGAGGACTGTTTTCTTTGTCACCTGTCACTGCTTGAAACAAGGTCTAGCATACCACAGAGTTGTTCACTGGGCCAGGCTTGTTGTAAAACAAGACATGTTACGCATATCCCTTCGGTGCAGCACCACCTTCTAGACCCGACGTGCCCTTGCTACTGCTGTTTTAACACTTTCCACCAGATCTTGCCATGATAGTGCTAGCAGATCTCTCAACAACCTCCTCAAAGCATATGTTTTTATTCAGCACCGCTCCCCCTTTCTACAATACCACATCGGCTATGCCAATCATGCTCCACCTGCAGAGAACAGCAGCTCGCTACATGTGCTGGGGGTATACCCTGCTTTGGGGGCGCCAGATATGCCCTTTGGGTATTCCGCATGGCACAGGCAGCTTCAGAGACAGCCCCTGCTCCAGCTGTAATGTCCTATGGCATGTGCTACCAGGGGAAGTGTGCAAGTCAAGGTATCTCAGTTGTTGGTATTTGCTTAGTGTACTGCTGCAGCTGGTGAGGGTAGGGGTAGGAAGGGCCCCCGTCATGGGTTGCCAGCACATGCAACAATTTATTCACCCTGGCTGTGACTGTTGCATAGGTCCAGCCCCTGGTACCTTAAACCAGCCCTGCCCCAAGCCAAAGCCCTTGCCTCTGTCAAACAGCAGCAGCAGAACCAATGTCCACAGTGTCCAATGTTTGCACCTCCTGTTTCCTCAAGTGCAAGCAGAGATAACAGCTGTGTCTAGCCTGTTGCAAAGAACTTGTTGATGCAATTATTGCCTGCTGTGCTAAATTGGTGGCAACCGCAACCGCATTGAGAAAGTGCTTGAGCTGACTTTTCAGATTTTGGTCAAAAGTGGGTACGCCCCTGTGGTCACCTGAGTTAGGGTGCATGGAATGGAACTTCTCCCATTTATCAGCAAGCTTTCCTTGGCTTTACAGTACCATGTCACTAGCTGCAGTCATGCATGCTCTGCACAGCAGGCCCCACATTAGCTATCCCTGCAATGCTGAGCATTGCTACAGGCAGCAAAAAGTGTGGTTTTCAACATGGATGCTACCCCTGCTGGAGGGGCCCTGCTTCTGGCAATCTTACCATAAGCTTCAAGGTCACTGCCAAGGATTCAGTATTAACAGAAGCTGGTGTGCTTTGCATGCCAGTTTGATGGTAGGAAGCTTCCTTCTACATGCTGCAATCAGCGGCGGGCGAGACGGGCCTATGCTGCAAGGCTGTCACCCACGCTGTCACCACCACTTTGGAGGACTGTTTTCTTTGTCACCTGTCACTGCTTGAAACAAGGTCTAGCATACCACAGAGTTGTTCACTGGGCCAGGCTTGTTGTAAAACAAGACATGTTACGCATATCCCTTCGGTGCAGCACCACCTTCTAGACCCGACGTGCCCTTGCTACTGCTGTTTTAACACTTTCCACCAGATCTTGCCATGATAGTGCTAGCAGATCTCTCAACAACCTCCTCAAAGCATATGTTTTTATTCAGCACCGCTCCCCCTTTCTACAATACCACATCGGCTATGCCAATCATGCTCCACCTGCAGAGAACAGCAGCTCGCTACATGTGCTGGGGGTATACCCTGCTTTGGGGGCGCCAGATATGCCCTTTGGGTATTCCGCATGGCACAGGCAGCTTCAGAGACAGCCCCTGCTCCAGCTGTAATGTCCTATGGCATGTGCTACCAGGGGAAGTGTGCAAGTCAAGGTATCTCAGTTGTTGGTATTTGCTTAGTGTACTGCTGCAGCTGGTGAGGGTAGGGGTAGGAAGGGCCCCCGTCATGGGTTGCCAGCACATGCAACAATTTATTCACCCTGGCTGTGACTGTTGCATAGGTCCAGCCCCTGGTACCTTAAACCAGCCCTGCCCCAAGCCAAAGCCCTTGCCTCTGTCAAACAGCAGCAGCAGAACCAATGTCCACAGTGTCCAATGTTTGCACCTCCTGTTTCCTCAAGTGCAAGCAGAGATAACAGCTGTGTCTAGCCTGTTGCAAAGAACTTGTTGATGCAATTATTGCCTGCTGTGCTAAATTGGTGGCAACCGCAACCGCATTGAGAAAGTGCTTGAGCTGACTTTTCAGATTTTGGTCAAAAGTGGGTACGCCCCTGTGGTCACCTGAGTTAGGGTGCATGGAATGGAACTTCTCCCATTTATCAGCAAGCTTTCCTTGGCTTTACAGTACCATGTCACTAGCTGCAGTCATGCATGCTCTGCACAGCAGGCCCCACATTAGCTATCCCTGCAATGCTGAGCATTGCTACAGGCAGCAAAAAGTGTGGTTTTTAACATGGATGCTACCCCTGCTGGAGGGGCCCTGCTTCTGGCAATCTTACCATAAGCTTCAAGGTCACTGCCAAGGATTCAGTATTAACAGAAGCTGGTGTGCTTTGCATGCCAGTTTGATGGTAGGAAGCTTCCTTCTACATGCTGCACTCAGCGGCGGGCGAGACGGGCCTATGCTGCAAGGCTGTCACCCACGCTGTCACCACCACTTTGGAGGACTGTTTTCTTTGTCACCTGTCACTGCTTGAAACAAGGTCTAGCATACCACAGAGTTGTTCACTGGGCCAGGCTTGTTGTAAAACAAGACATGTTACGCATATCCCTTCGGTGCAGCACCACCTTCTAGACCCGACGTGCCCTTGCTACTGCTGTTTTAACACTTTCCACCAGATCTTGCCATGATAGTGCTAGCAGATCTCTCAACAACCTCCTCAAAGCATATGTTTTTATTCAGCACCGCTCCCCCTTTCTACAATACCACATCGGCTATGCCAATCATGCTCCACCTGCAGAGAACAGCAGCTCGCTACATGTGCTGGGGGTATACCCTGCTTTGGGGGCGCCAGATATGCCCTTTGGGTATTCCGCATGGCACAGGCAGCTTCAGAGACAGCCCCTGCTCCAGCTGTAATGTCCTATGGCATGTGCTACCAGGGGAAGTGTGCAAGTCAAGGTATCTCAGTTGTTGGTATTTGCTTAGTGTACTGCTGCAGCTGGTGAGGGTAGGGGTAGGAAGGGCCCCCGTCATGGGTTGCCAGCACATGCAACAATTTATTCACCCTGGCTGTGACTGTTGCATAGGTCCAGCCCCTGGTACCTTAAACCAGCCCTGCCCCAAGCCAAAGCCCTTGCCTCTGTCAAACAGCAGCAGCAGAACCAATGTCCACAGTGTCCAATGTTTGCACCTCCTGTTTCCTCAAGTGCAAGCAGAGATAACAGCTGTGTCTAGCCTGTTGCAAAGAACTTGTTGATGCAATTATTGCCTGCTGTGCTAAATTGGTGGCAACCGCAACCGCATTGAGAAAGTGCTTGAGCTGACTTTTCAGATTTTGGTCAAAAGTGGGTACGCCCCTGTGGTCACCTGAGTTAGGGTGCATGGAATGGAACTTCTCCCATTTATCAGCAAGCTTTCCTTGGCTTTACAGTACCATGTCACTAGCTGCAGTCATGCATGCTCTGCACAGCAGGCCCCACATTAGCTATCCCTGCAATGCTGAGCATTGCTACAGGCAGCAAAAAGTGTGGTTTTCAACATGGATGCTACCCCTGCTGGAGGGGCCCTGCTTCTGGCAATCTTACCATAAGCTTCAAGGTCACTGCCAAGGATTCAGTATTAACAGAAGCTGGTGTGCTTTGCATGCCAGTTTGATGGTAGGAAGCTTCCTTCTACATGCTGCAATCAGCGGCGGGCGAGACGGGCCTATGCTGCAAGGCTGTCACCCACGCTGTCACCACCACTTTGGAGGACTGTTTTCTTTGTCACCTGTCACTGCTTGAAACAAGGTCTAGCATACCACAGAGTTGTTCACTGGGCCAGGCTTGTTGTAAAACAAGACATGTTACGCATATCCCTTCGGTGCAGCACCACCTTCTAGACCCGACGTGCCCTTGCTACTGCTGTTTTAACACTTTCCACCAGATCTTGCCATGATAGTGCTAGCAGATCTCTCAACAACCTCCTCAAAGCATATGTTTTTATTCAGCACCGCTCCCCCTTTCTACAATACCACATCGGCTATGCCAATCATGCTCCACCTGCAGAGAACAGCAGCTCGCTACATGTGCTGGGGGTATACCCTGCTTTGGGGGCGCCAGATATGCCCTTTGGGTATTCCGCATGGCACAGGCAGCTTCAGAGACAGCCCCTGCTCCAGCTGTAATGTCCTATGGCATGTGCTACCAGGGGAAGTGTGCAAGTCAAGGTATCTCAGTTGTTGGTATTTGCTTAGTGTACTGCTGCAGCTGGTGAGGGTAGGGGTAGGAAGGGCCCCCGTCATGGGTTGCCAGCACATGCAACAATTTATTCACCCTGGCTGTGACTGTTGCATAGGTCCAGCCCCTGGTACCTTAAACCAGCCCTGCCCCAAGCCAAAGCCCTTGCCTCTGTCAAACAGCAGCAGCAGAACCAATGTCCACAGTGTCCAATGTTTGCACCTCCTGTTTCCTCAAGTGCAAGCAGAGATAACAGCTGTGTCTAGCCTGTTGCAAAGAACTTGTTGATGCAATTATTGCCTGCTGTGCTAAATTGGTGGCAACCGCAACCGCATTGAGAAAGTGCTTGAGCTGACTTTTCAGATTTTGGTCAAAAGTGGGTACGCCCCTGTGGTCACCTGAGTTAGGGTGCATGGAATGGAACTTCTCCCATTTATCAGCAAGCTTTCCTTGGCTTTACAGTACCATGTCACTAGCTGCAGTCATGCATGCTCTGCACAGCAGGCCCCACATTAGCTATCCCTGCAATGCTGAGCATTGCTACAGGCAGCAAAAAGTGTGGTTTTCAACATGGATGCTACCCCTGCTGGAGGGGCCCTGCTTCTGGCAATCTTACCATAAGCTTCAAGGTCACTGCCAAGGATTCAGTATTAACAGAAGCTGGTGTGCTTTGCATGCCAGTTTGATGGTAGGAAGCTTCCTTCTACATGCTGCAATCAGCGGCGGGCGAGACGGGCCTATGCTGCAAGGCTGTCACCCACGCTGTCACCACCACTTTGGAGGACTGTTTTCTTTGTCACCTGTCACTGCTTGAAACAAGGTCTAGCATACCACAGAGTTGTTCACTGGGCCAGGCTTGTTGTAAAACAAGACATGTTACGCATATCCCTTCGGTGCAGCACCACCTTCTAGACCCGACGTGCCCTTGCTACTGCTGTTTTAACACTTTCCACCAGATCTTGCCATGATAGTGCTAGCAGATCTCTCAACAACCTCCTCAAAGCATATGTTTTTATTCAGCACCGCTCCCCCTTTCTACAATACCACATCGGCTATGCCAATCATGCTCCACCTGCAGAGAACAGCAGCTCGCTACATGTGCTGGGGGTATACCCTGCTTTGGGGGCGCCAGATATGCCCTTTGGGTATTCCGCATGGCACAGGCAGCTTCAGAGACAGCCCCTGCTCCAGCTGTAATGTCCTATGGCATGTGCTACCAGGGGAAGTGTGCAAGTCAAGGTATCTCAGTTGTTGGTATTTGCTTAGTGTACTGCTGCAGCTGGTGAGGGTAGGGGTAGGAAGGGCCCCCGTCATGGGTTGCCAGCACATGCAACAATTTATTCACCCTGGCTGTGACTGTTGCATAGGTCCAGCCCCTGGTACCTTAAACCAGCCCTGCCCCAAGCCAAAGCCCTTGCCTCTGTCAAACAGCAGCAGCAGAACCAATGTCCACAGTGTCCAATGTTTGCACCTCCTGTTTCCTCAAGTGCAAGCAGAGATAACAGCTGTGTCTAGCCTGTTGCAAAGAACTTGTTGATGCAATTATTGCCTGCTGTGCTAAATTGGTGGCAACCGCAACCGCATTGAGAAAGTGCTTGAGCTGACTTTTCAGATTTTGGTCAAAAGTGGGTACGCCCCTGTGGTCACCTGAGTTAGGGTGCATGGAATGGAACTTCTCCCATTTATCAGCAAGCTTTCCTTGGCTTTACAGTACCATGTCACTAGCTGCAGTCATGCATGCTCTGCACAGCAGGCCCCACATTAGCTATCCCTGCAATGCTGAGCATTGCTACAGGCAGCAAAAAGTGTGGTTTTTAACATGGATGCTACCCCTGCTGGAGGGGCCCTGCTTCTGGCAATCTTACCATAAGCTTCAAGGTCACTGCCAAGGATTCAGTATTAACAGAAGCTGGTGTGCTTTGCATGCCAGTTTGATGGTAGGAAGCTTCCTTCTACATGCTGCAATCAGCGGCGGGCGAGACGGGCCTATGCTGCAAGGCTGTCACCCACGCTGTCACCACCACTTTGGAGGACTGTTTTCTTTGTCACCTGTCACTGCTTGAAACAAGGTCTAGCATACCACAGAGTTGTTCACTGGGCCAGGCTTGTTGTAAAACAAGACATGTTACGCATATCCCTTCGGTGCAGCACCACCTTCTAGACCCGACGTGCCCTTGCTACTGCTGTTTTAACACTTTCCACCAGATCTTGCCATGATAGTGCTAGCAGATCTCTCAACAACCTCCTCAAAGCATATGTTTTTATTCAGCACCGCTCCCCCTTTCTACAATACCACATCGGCTATGCCAATCATGCTCCACCTGCAGAGAACAGCAGCTCGCTACATGTGCTGGGGGTATACCCTGCTTTGGGGGCGCCAGATATGCCCTTTGGGTATTCCGCATGGCACAGGCAGCTTCAGAGACAGCCCCTGCTCCAGCTGTAATGTCCTATGGCATGTGCTACCAGGGGAAGTGTGCAAGTCAAGGTATCTCAGTTGTTGGTATTTGCTTAGTGTACTGCTGCAGCTGGTGAGGGTAGGGGTAGGAAGGGCCCCCGTCATGGGTTGCCAGCACATGCAACAATTTATTCACCCTGGCTGTGACTGTTGCATAGGTCCAGCCCCTGGTACCTTAAACCAGCCCTGCCCCAAGCCAAAGCCCTTGCCTCTGTCAAACAGCAGCAGCAGAACCAATGTCCACAGTGTCCAATGTTTGCACCTCCTGTTTCCTCAAGTGCAAGCAGAGATAACAGCTGTGTCTAGCCTGTTGCAAAGAACTTGTTGATGCAATTATTGCCTGCTGTGCTAAATTGGTGGGAACCGCAACCGCATTGAGAAAGTGCTTGAGCTGACTTTTCAGATTTTGGTCAAAAGTGGGTACGCCCCTGTGGTCACCTGAGTTAGGGTGCATGGAATGGAACTTCTCCCATTTATCAGCAAGCTTTCCTTGGCTTTACAGTACCATGTCACTAGCTGCAGTCATGCATGCTCTGCACAGCAGGCCCCACATTAGCTATCCCTGCAATGCTGAGCATTGCTACAGGCAGCAAAAAGTGTGGTTTTCAACATGGATGCTACCCCTGCTGGAGGGGCCCTGCTTCTGGCAATCTTACCATAAGCTTCAAGGTCACTGCCAAGGATTCAGTATTAACAGAAGCTGGTGTGCTTTGCATGCCAGTTTGATGGTAGGAAGCTTCCTTCTACATGCTGCAATCAGCGGCGGGCGAGACGGGCCTATGCTGCAAGGCTGTCACCCACGCTGTCACCACCACTTTGGAGGACTGTTTTCTTTGTCACCTGTCACTGCTTGAAACAAGGTCTAGCATACCACAGAGTTGTTCACTGGGCCAGGCTTGTTGTAAAACAAGACATGTTACGCATATCCCTTCGGTGCAGCACCACCTTCTAGACCCGACGTGCCCTTGCTACTGCTGTTTTAACACTTTCCACCAGATCTTGCCATGATAGTGCTAGCAGATCTCTCAACAACCTCCTCAAAGCATATGTTTTTATTCAGCACCGCTCCCCCTTTCTACAATACCACATCGGCTATGCCAATCATGCTCCACCTGCAGAGAACAGCAGCTCGCTACATGTGCTGGGGGTATACCCTGCTTTGGGGGCGCCAGATATGCCCTTTGGGTATTCCGCATGGCACAGGCAGCTTCAGAGACAGCCCCTGCTCCAGCTGTAATGTCCTATGGCATGTGCTACCAGGGGAAGTGTGCAAGTCAAGGTATCTCAGTTGTTGGTATTTGCTTAGTGTACTGCTGCAGCTGGTGAGGGTAGGGGTAGGAAGGGCCCCCGTCATGGGTTGCCAGCACATGCAACAATTTATTCACCCTGGCTGTGACTGTTGCATAGGTCCAGCCCCTGGTACCTTAAACCAGCCCTGCCCCAAGCCAAAGCCCTTGCCTCTGTCAAACAGCAGCAGCAGAACCAATGTCCACAGTGTCCAATGTTTGCACCTCCTGTTTCCTCAAGTGCAAGCAGAGATAACAGCTGTGTCTAGCCTGTTGCAAAGAACTTGTTGATGCAATTATTGCCTGCTGTGCTAAATTGGTGGCAACCGCAACCGCATTGAGAAAGTGCTTGAGCTGACTTTTCAGATTTTGGTCAAAAGTGGGTACGCCCCTGTGGTCACCTGAGTTAGGGTGCATGGAATGGAACTTCTCCCATTTATCAGCAAGCTTTCCTTGGCTTTACAGTACCATGTCACTAGCTGCAGTCATGCATGCTCTGCACAGCAGGCCCCACATTAGCTATCCCTGCAATGCTGAGCATTGCTACAGGCAGCAAAAAGTGTGGTTTTCAACATGGATGCTACCCCTGCTGGAGGGGCCCTGCTTCTGGCAATCTTACCATAAGCTTCAAGGTCACTGCCAAGGATTCAGTATTAACAGAAGCTGGTGTGCTTTGCATGCCAGTTTGATGGTAGGAAGCTTCCTTCTACATGCTGCAATCAGCGGCGGGCGAGACGGGCCTATGCTGCAAGGCTGTCACCCACGCTGTCACCACCACTTTGGAGGACTGTTTTCTTTGTCACCTGTCACTGCTTGAAACAAGGTCTAGCATACCACAGAGTTGTTCACTGGGCCAGGCTTGTTGTAAAACAAGACATGTTACGCATATCCCTTCGGTGCAGCACCACCTTCTAGACCCGACGTGCCCTTGCTACTGCTGTTTTAACACTTTCCACCAGATCTTGCCATGATAGTGCTAGCAGATCTCTCAACAACCTCCTCAAAGCATATGTTTTTATTCAGCACCGCTCCCCCTTTCTACAATACCACATCGGCTATGCCAATCATGCTCCACCTGCAGAGAACAGCAGCTCGCTACATGTGCTGGGGGTATACCCTGCTTTGGGGGCGCCAGATATGCCCTTTGGGTATTCCGCATGGCACAGGCAGCTTCAGAGACAGCCCCTGCTCCAGCTGTAATGTCCTATGGCATGTGCTACCAGGGGAAGTGTGCAAGTCAAGGTATCTCAGTTGTTGGTATTTGCTTAGTGTACTGCTGCAGCTGGTGAGGGTAGGGGTAGGAAGGGCCCCCGTCATGGGTTGCCAGCACATGCAACAATTTATTCACCCTGGCTGTGACTGTTGCATAGGTCCAGCCCCTGGTACCTTAAACCAGCCCTGCCCCAAGCCAAAGCCCTTGCCTCTGTCAAACAGCAGCAGCAGAACCAATGTCCACAGTGTCCAATGTTTGCACCTCCTGTTTCCTCAAGTGCAAGCAGAGATAACAGCTGTGTCTAGCCTGTTGCAAAGAACTTGTTGATGCAATTATTGCCTGCTGTGCTAAATTGGTGGCAACCGCAACCGCATTGAGAAAGTGCTTGAGCTGACTTTTCAGATTTTGGTCAAAAGTGGGTACGCCCCTGTGGTCACCTGAGTTAGGGTGCATGGAATGGAACTTCTCCCATTTATCAGCAAGCTTTCCTTGGCTTTACAGTACCATGTCACTAGCTGCAGTCATGCATGCTCTGCACAGCAGGCCCCACATTAGCTATCCCTGCAATGCTGAGCATTGCTACAGGCAGCAAAAAGTGTGGTTTTCAACATGGATGCTACCCCTGCTGGAGGGGCCCTGCTTCTGGCAATCTTACCATAAGCTTCAAGGTCACTGCCAAGGATTCAGTATTAACAGAAGCTGGTGTGCTTTGCATGCCAGTTTGATGGTAGGAAGCTTCCTTCTACATGCTGCAATCAGCGGCGGGCGAGACGGGCCTATGCTGCAAGGCTGTCACCCACGCTGTCACCACCACTTTGGAGGACTGTTTTCTTTGTCACCTGTCACTGCTTGAAACAAGGTCTAGCATACCACAGAGTTGTTCACTGGGCCAGGCTTGTTGTAAAACAAGACATGTTACGCATATCCCTTCGGTGCAGCACCACCTTCTAGACCCGACGTGCCCTTGCTACTGCTGTTTTAACACTTTCCACCAGATCTTGCCATGATAGTGCTAGCAGATCTCTCAACAACCTCCTCAAAGCATATGTTTTTATTCAGCACCGCTCCCCCTTTCTACAATACCACATCGGCTATGCCAATCATGCTCCACCTGCAGAGAACAGCAGCTCGCTACATGTGCTGGGGGTATACCCTGCTTTGGGGGCGCCAGATATGCCCTTTGGGTATTCCGCATGGCACAGGCAGCTTCAGAGACAGCCCCTGCTCCAGCTGTAATGTCCTATGGCATGTGCTACCAGGGGAAGTGTGCAAGTCAAGGTATCTCAGTTGTTGGTATTTGCTTAGTGTACTGCTGCAGCTGGTGAGGGTAGGGGTAGGAAGGGCCCCCGTCATGGGTTGCCAGCACATGCAACAATTTATTCACCCTGGCTGTGACTGTTGCATAGGTCCAGCCCCTGGTACCTTAAACCAGCCCTGCCCCAAGCCAAAGCCCTTGCCTCTGTCAAACAGCAGCAGCAGAACCAATGTCCACAGTGTCCAATGTTTGCACCTCCTGTTTCCTCAAGTGCAAGCAGAGATAACAGCTGTGTCTAGCCTGTTGCAAAGAACTTGTTGATGCAATTATTGCCTGCTGTGCTAAATTGGTGGGAACCGCAACCGCATTGAGAAAGTGCTTGAGCTGACTTTTCAGATTTTGGTCAAAAGTGGGTACGCCCCTGTGGTCACCTGAGTTAGGGTGCATGGAATGGAACTTCTCCCATTTATCAGCAAGCTTTCCTTGGCTTTACAGTACCATGTCACTAGCTGCAGTCATGCATGCTCTGCACAGCAGGCCCCACATTAGCTATCCCTGCAATGCTGAGCATTGCTACAGGCAGCAAAAAGTGTGGTTTTCAACATGGATGCTACCCCTGCTGGAGGGGCCCTGCTTCTGGCAATCTTACCATAAGCTTCAAGGTCACTGCCAAGGATTCAGTATTAACAGAAGCTGGTGTGCTTTGCATGCCAGTTTGATGGTAGGAAGCTTCCTTCTACATGCTGCAATCAGCGGCGGGCGAGACGGGCCTATGCTGCAAGGCTGTCACCCACGCTGTCACCACCACTTTGGAGGACTGTTTTCTTTGTCACCTGTCACTGCTTGAAACAAGGTCTAGCATACCACAGAGTTGTTCACTGGGCCAGGCTTGTTGTAAAACAAGACATGTTACGCATATCCCTTCGGTGCAGCACCACCTTCTAGACCCGACGTGCCCTTGCTACTGCTGTTTTAACACTTTCCACCAGATCTTGCCATGATAGTGCTAGCAGATCTCTCAACAACCTCCTCAAAGCATATGTTTTTATTCAGCACCGCTCCCCCTTTCTACAATACCACATCGGCTATGCCAATCATGCTCCACCTGCAGAGAACAGCAGCTCGCTACATGTGCTGGGGGTATACCCTGCTTTGGGGGCGCCAGATATGCCCTTTGGGTATTCCGCATGGCACAGGCAGCTTCAGAGACAGCCCCTGCTCCAGCTGTAATGTCCTATGGCATGTGCTACCAGGGGAAGTGTGCAAGTCAAGGTATCTCAGTTGTTGGTATTTGCTTAGTGTACTGCTGCAGCTGGTGAGGGTAGGGGTAGGAAGGGCCCCCGTCATGGGTTGCCAGCACATGCAACAATTTATTCACCCTGGCTGTGACTGTTGCATAGGTCCAGCCCCTGGTACCTTAAACCAGCCCTGCCCCAAGCCAAAGCCCTTGCCTCTGTCAAACAGCAGCAGCAGAACCAATGTCCACAGTGTCCAATGTTTGCACCTCCTGTTTCCTCAAGTGCAAGCAGAGATAACAGCTGTGTCTAGCCTGTTGCAAAGAACTTGTTGATGCAATTATTGCCTGCTGTGCTAAATTGGTGGCAACCGCAACCGCATTGAGAAAGTGCTTGAGCTGACTTTTCAGATTTTGGTCAAAAGTGGGTACGCCCCTGTGGTCACCTGAGTTAGGGTGCATGGAATGGAACTTCTCCCATTTATCAGCAAGCTTTCCTTGGCTTTACAGTACCATGTCACTAGCTGCAGTCATGCATGCTCTGCACAGCAGGCCCCACATTAGCTATCCCTGCAATGCTGAGCATTGCTACAGGCAGCAAAAAGTGTGGTTTTCAACATGGATGCTACCCCTGCTGGAGGGGCCCTGCTTCTGGCAATCTTACCATAAGCTTCAAGGTCACTGCCAAGGATTCAGTATTAACAGAAGCTGGTGTGCTTTGCATGCCAGTTTGATGGTAGGAAGCTTCCTTCTACATGCTGCAATCAGCGGCGGGCGAGACGGGCCTATGCTGCAAGGCTGTCACCCACGCTGTCACCACCACTTTGGAGGACTGTTTTCTTGGTCACCTGTCACTGCTTGAAACAAGGTCTAGCATACCACAGAGTTGTTCACTGGGCCAGGCTTGTTGTAAAACAAGACATGTTACGCATATCCCTTCGGTGCAGCACCACCTTCTAGACCCGACGTGCCCTTGCTACTGCTGTTTTAACACTTTCCACCAGATCTTGCCATGATAGTGCTAGCAGATCTCTCAACAACCTCCTCAAAGCATATGTTTTTATTCAGCACCGCTCCCCCTTTCTACAATACCACATCGGCTATGCCAATCATGCTCCACCTGCAGAGAACAGCAGCTCGCTACATGTGCTGGGGGTATACCCTGCTTTGGGGGCGCCAGATATGCCCTTTGGGTATTCCGCATGGCACAGGCAGCTTCAGAGACAGCCCCTGCTCCAGCTGTAATGTCCTATGGCATGTGCTACCAGGGGAAGTGTGCAAGTCAAGGTATCTCAGTTGTTGGTATTTGCTTAGTGTACTGCTGCAGCTGGTGAGGGTAGGGGTAGGAAGGGCCCCCGTCATGGGTTGCCAGCACATGCAACAATTTATTCACCCTGGCTGTGACTGTTGCATAGGTCCAGCCCCTGGTACCTTAAACCAGCCCTGCCCCAAGCCAAAGCCCTTGCCTCTGTCAAACAGCAGCAGCAGAACCAATGTCCACAGTGTCCAATGTTTGCACCTCCTGTTTCCTCAAGTGCAAGCAGAGATAACAGCTGTGTCTAGCCTGTTGCAAAGAACTTGTTGATGCAATTATTGCCTGCTGTGCTAAATTGGTGGGAACCGCAACCGCATTGAGAAAGTGCTTGAGCTGACTTTTCAGATTTTGGTCAAAAGTGGGTACGCCCCTGTGGTCACCTGAGTTAGGGTGCATGGAATGGAACTTCTCCCATTTATCAGCAAGCTTTCCTTGGCTTTACAGTACCATGTCACTAGCTGCAGTCATGCATGCTCTGCACAGCAGGCCCCACATTAGCTATCCCTGCAATGCTGAGCATTGCTACAGGCAGCAAAAAGTGTGGTTTTCAACATGGATGCTACCCCTGCTGGAGGGGCCCTGCTTCTGGCAATCTTACCATAAGCTTCAAGGTCACTGCCAAGGATTCAGTATTAACAGAAGCTGGTGTGCTTTGCATGCCAGTTTGATGGTAGGAAGCTTCCTTCTACATGCTGCAATCAGCGGCGGGCGAGACGGGCCTATGCTGCAAGGCTGTCACCCACGCTGTCACCACCACTTTGGAGGACTGTTTTCTTTGTCACCTGTCACTGCTTGAAACAAGGTCTAGCATACCACAGAGTTGTTCACTGGGCCAGGCTTGTTGTAAAACAAGACATGTTACGCATATCCCTTCGGTGCAGCACCACCTTCTAGACCCGACGTGCCCTTGCTACTGCTGTTTTAACACTTTCCACCAGATCTTGCCATGATAGTGCTAGCAGATCTCTCAACAACCTCCTCAAAGCATATGTTTTTATTCAGCACCGCTCCCCCTTTCTACAATACCACATCGGCTATGCCAATCATGCTCCACCTGCAGAGAACAGCAGCTCGCTACATGTGCTGGGGGTATACCCTGCTTTGGGGGCGCCAGATATGCCCTTTGGGTATTCCGCATGGCACAGGCAGCTTCAGAGACAGCCCCTGCTCCAGCTGTAATGTCCTATGGCATGTGCTACCAGGGGAAGTGTGCAAGTCAAGGTATCTCAGTTGTTGGTATTTGCTTAGTGTACTGCTGCAGCTGGTGAGGGTAGGGGTAGGAAGGGCCCCCGTCATGGGTTGCCAGCACATGCAACAATTTATTCACCCTGGCTGTGACTGTTGCATAGGTCCAGCCCCTGGTACCTTAAACCAGCCCTGCCCCAAGCCAAAGCCCTTGCCTCTGTCAAACAGCAGCAGCAGAACCAATGTCCACAGTGTCCAATGTTTGCACCTCCTGTTTCCTCAAGTGCAAGCAGAGATAACAGCTGTGTCTAGCCTGTTGCAAAGAACTTGTTGATGCAATTATTGCCTGCTGTGCTAAATTGGTGGCAACCGCAACCGCATTGAGAAAGTGCTTGAGCTGACTTTTCAGATTTTGGTCAAAAGTGGGTACGCCCCTGTCGTCACCTGAGTTAGGGTGCATGGAATGGAACTTCTCCCATTTATCAGCAAGCTTTCCTTGGCTTTACAGTACCATGTCACTAGCTGCAGTCATGCATGCTCTGCACAGCAGGCCCCACATTAGCTATCCCTGCAATGCTGAGCATTGCTACAGGCAGCAAAAAGTGTGGTTTTTAACATGGATGCTACCCCTGCTGGAGGGGCCCTGCTTCTGGCAATCTTACCATAAGCTTCAAGGTCACTGCCAAGGATTCAGTATTAACAGAAGCTGGTGTGCTTTGCATGCCAGTTTGATGGTAGGAAGCTTCCTTCTACATGCTGCAATCAGCGGCGGGCGAGACGGGCCTATGCTGCAAGGCTGTCACCCACGCTGTCACCACCACTTTGGAGGACTGTTTTCTTTGTCACCTGTCACTGCTTGAAACAAGGTCTAGCATACCACAGAGTTGTTCACTGGGCCAGGCTTGTTGTAAAACAAGACATGTTACGCATATCCCTTCGGTGCAGCACCACCTTCTAGACCCGACGTGCCCTTGCTACTGCTGTTTTAACACTTTCCACCAGATCTTGCCATGATAGTGCTAGCAGATCTCTCAACAACCTCCTCAAAGCATATGTTTTTATTCAGCACCGCTCCCCCTTTCTACAATACCACATCGGCTATGCCAATCATGCTCCACCTGCAGAGAACAGCAGCTCGCTACATGTGCTGGGGGTATACCCTGCTTTGGGGGCGCCAGATATGCCCTTTGGGTATTCCGCATGGCACAGGCAGCTTCAGAGACAGCCCCTGCTCCAGCTGTAATGTCCTATGGCATGTGCTACCAGGGGAAGTGTGCAAGTCAAGGTATCTCAGTTGTTGGTATTTGCTTAGTGTACTGCTGCAGCTGGTGAGGGTAGGGGTAGGAAGGGCCCCCGTCATGGGTTGCCAGCACATGCAACAATTTATTCACCCTGGCTGTGACTGTTGCATAGGTCCAGCCCCTGGTACCTTAAACCAGCCCTGCCCCAAGCCAAAGCCCTTGCCTCTGTCAAACAGCAGCAGCAGAACCAATGTCCACAGTGTCCAATGTTTGCACCTCCTGTTTCCTCAAGTGCAAGCAGAGATAACAGCTGTGTCTAGCCTGTTGCAAAGAACTTGTTGATGCAATTATTGCCTGCTGTGCTAAATTGGTGGGAACCGCAACCGCATTGAGAAAGTGCTTGAGCTGACTTTTCAGATTTTGGTCAAAAGTGGGTACGCCCCTGTGGTCACCTGAGTTAGGGTGCATGGAATGGAACTTCTCCCATTTATCAGCAAGCTTTCCTTGGCTTTACAGTACCATGTCACTAGCTGCAGTCATGCATGCTCTGCACAGCAGGCCCCACATTAGCTATCCCTGCAATGCTGAGCATTGCTACAGGCAGCAAAAAGTGTGGTTTTCAACATGGATGCTACCCCTGCTGGAGGGGCCCTGCTTCTGGCAATCTTACCATAAGCTTCAAGGTCACTGCCAAGGATTCAGTATTAACAGAAGCTGGTGTGCTTTGCATGCCAGTTTGATGGTAGGAAGCTTCCTTCTACATGCTGCAATCAGCGGCGGGCGAGACGGGCCTATGCTGCAAGGCTGTCACCCACGCTGTCACCACCACTTTGGAGGACTGTTTTCTTTGTCACCTGTCACTGCTTGAAACAAGGTCTAGCATACCACAGAGTTGTTCACTGGGCCAGGCTTGTTGTAAAACAAGACATGTTACGCATATCCCTTCGGTGCAGCACCACCTTCTAGACCCGACGTGCCCTTGCTACTGCTGTTTTAACACTTTCCACCAGATCTTGCCATGATAGTGCTAGCAGATCTCTCAACAACCTCCTCAAAGCATATGTTTTTATTCAGCACCGCTCCCCCTTTCTACAATACCACATCGGCTATGCCAATCATGCTCCACCTGCAGAGAACAGCAGCTCGCTACATGTGCTGGGGGTATACCCTGCTTTGGGGGCGCCAGATATGCCCTTTGGGTATTCCGCATGGCACAGGCAGCTTCAGAGACAGCCCCTGCTCCAGCTGTAATGTCCTATGGCATGTGCTACCAGGGGAAGTGTGCAAGTCAAGGTATCTCAGTTGTTGGTATTTGCTTAGTGTACTGCTGCAGCTGGTGAGGGTAGGGGTAGGAAGGGCCCCCGTCATGGGTTGCCAGCACATGCAACAATTTATTCACCCTGGCTGTGACTGTTGCATAGGTCCAGCCCCTGGTACCTTAAACCAGCCCTGCCCCAAGCCAAAGCCCTTGCCTCTGTCAAACAGCAGCAGCAGAACCAATGTCCACAGTGTCCAATGTTTGCACCTCCTGTTTCCTCAAGTGCAAGCAGAGATAACAGCTGTGTCTAGCCTGTTGCAAAGAACTTGTTGATGCAATTATTGCCTGCTGTGCTAAATTGGTGGGAACCGCAACCGCATTGAGAAAGTGCTTGAGCTGACTTTTCAGATTTTGGTCAAAAGTGGGTACGCCCCTGTGGTCACCTGAGTTAGGGTGCATGGAATGGAACTTCTCCCATTTATCAGCAAGCTTTCCTTGGCTTTACAGTACCATGTCACTAGCTGCAGTCATGCATGCTCTGCACAGCAGGCCCCACATTAGCTATCCCTGCAATGCTGAGCATTGCTACAGGCAGCAAAAAGTGTGGTTTTCAACATGGATGCTACCCCTGCTGGAGGGGCCCTGCTTCTGGCAATCTTACCATAAGCTTCAAGGTCACTGCCAAGGATTCAGTATTAACAGAAGCTGGTGTGCTTTGCATGCCAGTTTGATGGTAGGAAGCTTCCTTCTACATGCTGCAATCAGCGGCGGGCGAGACGGGCCTATGCTGCAAGGCTGTCACCCACGCTGTCACCACCACTTTGGAGGACTGTTTTCTTTGTCACCTGTCACTGCTTGAAACAAGGTCTAGCATACCACAGAGTTGTTCACTGGGCCAGGCTTGTTGTAAAACAAGACATGTTACGCATATCCCTTCGGTGCAGCACCACCTTCTAGACCCGACGTGCCCTTGCTACTGCTGTTTTAACACTTTCCACCAGATCTTGCCATGATAGTGCTAGCAGATCTCTCAACAACCTCCTCAAAGCATATGTTTTTATTCAGCACCGCTCCCCCTTTCTACAATACCACATCGGCTATGCCAATCATGCTCCACCTGCAGAGAACAGCAGCTCGCTACATGTGCTGGGGGTATACCCTGCTTTGGGGGCGCCAGATATGCCCTTTGGGTATTCCGCATGGCACAGGCAGCTTCAGAGACAGCCCCTGCTCCAGCTGTAATGTCCTATGGCATGTGCTACCAGGGGAAGTGTGCAAGTCAAGGTATCTCAGTTGTTGGTATTTGCTTAGTGTACTGCTGCAGCTGGTGAGGGTAGGGGTAGGAAGGGCCCCCGTCATGGGTTGCCAGCACATGCAACAATTTATTCACCCTGGCTGTGACTGTTGCATAGGTCCAGCCCCTGGTACCTTAAACCAGCCCTGCCCCAAGCCAAAGCCCTTGCCTCTGTCAAACAGCAGCAGCAGAACCAATGTCCATAGTGTCCAATGTTTGCACCTCCTGTTTCCTCAAGTGCAAGCAGAGATAACAGCTGTGTCTAGCCTGTTGCAAAGAACTTGTTGATGCAATTATTGCCTGCTGTGCTAAATTGGTGGCAACCGCAACCGCATTGAGAAAGTGCTTGAGCTGACTTTTCAGATTTTGGTCAAAAGTGGGTACGCCCCTGTGGTCACCTGAGTTAGGGTGCATGGAATGGAACTTCTCCCATTTATCAGCAAGCTTTCCTTGGCTTTACAGTACCATGTCACTAGCTGCAGTCATGCATGCTCTGCACAGCAGGCCCCACATTAGCTATCCCTGCAATGCTGAGCATTGCTACAGGCAGCAAAAAGTGTGGTTTTCAACATGGATGCTACCCCTGCTGGAGGGGCCCTGCTTCTGGCAATCTTACCATAAGCTTCAAGGTCACTGCCAAGGATTCAGTATTAACAGAAGCTGGTGTGCTTTGCATGCCAGTTTGATGGTAGGAAGCTTCCTTCTACATGCTGCAATCAGCGGCGGGCGAGACGGGCCTATGCTGCAAGGCTGTCACCCACGCTGTCACCACCACTTTGGAGGACTGTTTTCTTTGTCACCTGTCACTGCTTGAAACAAGGTCTAGCATACCACAGAGTTGTTCACTGGGCCAGGCTTGTTGTAAAACAAGACATGTTACGCATATCCCTTCGGTGCAGCACCACCTTCTAGACCCGACGTGCCCTTGCTACTGCTGTTTTAACACTTTCCACCAGATCTTGCCATGATAGTGCTAGCAGATCTCTCAACAACCTCCTCAAAGCATATGTTTTTATTCAGCACCGCTCCCCCTTTCTACAATACCACATCGGCTATGCCAATCATGCTCCACCTGCAGAGAACAGCAGCTCGCTACATGTGCTGGGGGTATACCCTGCTTTGGGGGCGCCAGATATGCCCTTTGGGTATTCCGCATGGCACAGGCAGCTTCAGAGACAGCCCCTGCTCCAGCTGTAATGTCCTATGGCATGTGCTACCAGGGGAAGTGTGCAAGTCAAGGTATCTCAGTTGTTGGTATTTGCTTAGTGTACTGCTGCAGCTGGTGAGGGTAGGGGTAGGAAGGGCCCCCGTCATGGGTTGCCAGCACATGCAACAATTTATTCACCCTGGTTGTGACTGTTGCATAGGTCCAGCCCCTGGTACCTTAAACCAGCCCTGCCCCAAGCCAAAGCCCTTGCCTCTGTCAAACAGCAGCAGCAGAACCAATGTCCACAGTGTCCAATGTTTGCACCTCCTGTTTCCTCAAGTGCAAGCAGAGATAACAGCTGTGTCTAGCCTGTTGCAAAGAACTTGTTGATGCAATTATTGCCTGCTGTGCTAAATTGGTGGCAACCGCAACCGCATTGAGAAAGTGCTTGAGCTGACTTTTCAGATTTTGGTCAAAAGTGGGTACGCCCCTGTGGTCACCTGAGTTAGGGTGCATGGAATGGAACTTCTCCCATTTATCAGCAAGCTTTCCTTGGCTTTACAGTACCATGTCACTAGCTGCAGTCATGCATGCTCTGCACAGCAGGCCCCACATTAGCTATCCCTGCAATGCTGAGCATTGCTACAGGCAGCAAAAAGTGTGGTTTTCAACATGGATGCTACCCCTGCTGGAGGGGCCCTGCTTCTGGCAATCTTACCATAAGCTTCAAGGTCACTGCCAAGGATTCAGTATTAACAGAAGCTGGTGTGCTTTGCATGCCAGTTTGATGGTAGGAAGCTTCCTTCTACATGCTGCAATCAGCGGCGGGCGAGACGGGCCTATGCTGCAAGGCTGTCACCCACGCTGTCACCACCACTTTGGAGGACTGTTTTCTTGGTCACCTGTCACTGCTTGAAACAAGGTCTAGCATACCACAGAGTTGTTCACTGGGCCAGGCTTGTTGTAAAACAAGACATGTTACGCATATCCCTTCGGTGCAGCACCACCTTCTAGACCCGACGTGCCCTTGCTACTGCTGTTTTAACACTTTCCACCAGATCTTGCCATGATAGTGCTAGCAGATCTCTCAACAACCTCCTCAAAGCATATGTTTTTATTCAGCACCGCTCCCCCTTTCTACAATACCACATCGGCTATGCCAATCATGCTCCACCTGCAGAGAACAGCAGCTCGCTACATGTGCTGGGGGTATACCCTGCTTTGGGGGCGCCAGATATGCCCTTTGGGTATTCCGCATGGCACAGGCAGCTTCAGAGACAGCCCCTGCTCCAGCTGTAATGTCCTATGGCATGTGCTACCAGGGGAAGTGTGCAAGTCAAGGTATCTCAGTTGTTGGTATTTGCTTAGTGTACTGCTGCAGCTGGTGAGGGTAGGGGTAGGAAGGGCCCCCGTCATGGGTTGCCAGCACATGCAACAATTTATTCACCCTGGCTGTGACTGTTGCATAGGTCCAGCCCCTGGTACCTTAAACCAGCCCTGCCCCAAGCCAAAGCCCTTGCCTCTGTCAAACAGCAGCAGCAGAACCAATGTCCACAGTGTCCAATGTTTGCACCTCCTGTTTCCTCAAGTGCAAGCAGAGATAACAGCTGTGTCTAGCCTGTTGCAAAGAACTTGTTGATGCAATTATTGCCTGCTGTGCTAAATTGGTGGCAACCGCAACCGCATTGAGAAAGTGCTTGAGCTGACTTTTCAGATTTTGGTCAAAAGTGGGTACGCCCCTGTGGTCACCTGAGTTAGGGTGCATGGAATGGAACTTCTCCCATTTATCAGCAAGCTTTCCTTGGCTTTACAGTACCATGTCACTAGCTGCAGTCATGCATGCTCTGCACAGCAGGCCCCACATTAGCTATCCCTGCAATGCTGAGCATTGCTACAGGCAGCAAAAAGTGTGGTTTTCAACATGGATGCTACCCCTGCTGGAGGGGCCCTGCTTCTGGCAATCTTACCATAAGCTTCAAGGTCACTGCCAAGGATTCAGTATTAACAGAAGCTGGTGTGCTTTGCATGCCAGTTTGATGGTAGGAAGCTTCCTTCTACATGCTGCAATCAGCGGCGGGCGAGACGGGCCTATGCTGCAAGGCTGTCACCCACGCTGTCACCACCACTTTGGAGGACTGTTTTCTTGGTCACCTGTCACTGCTTGAAACAAGGTCTAGCATACCACAGAGTTGTTCACTGGGCCAGGCTTGTTGTAAAACAAGACATGTTACGCATATCCCTTCGGTGCAGCACCACCTTCTAGACCCGACGTGCCCTTGCTACTGCTGTTTTAACACTTTCCACCAGATCTTGCCATGATAGTGCTAGCAGATCTCTCAACAACCTCCTCAAAGCATATGTTTTTATTCAGCACCGCTCCCCCTTTCTACAATACCACATCGGCTATGCCAATCATGCTCCACCTGCAGAGAACAGCAGCTCGCTACATGTGCTGGGGGTATACCCTGCTTTGGGGGCGCCAGATATGCCCTTTGGGTATTCCGCATGGCACAGGCAGCTTCAGAGACAGCCCCTGCTCCAGCTGTAATGTCCTATGGCATGTGCTACCAGGGGAAGTGTGCAAGTCAAGGTATCTCAGTTGTTGGTATTTGCTTAGTGTACTGCTGCAGCTGGTGAGGGTAGGGGTAGGAAGGGCCCCCGTCATGGGTTGCCAGCACATGCAACAATTTATTCACCCTGGCTGTGACTGTTGCATAGGTCCAGCCCCTGGTACCTTAAACCAGCCCTGCCCCAAGCCAAAGCCCTTGCCTCTGTCAAACAGCAGCAGCAGAACCAATGTCCACAGTGTCCAATGTTTGCACCTCCTGTTTCCTCAAGTGCAAGCAGAGATAACAGCTGTGTCTAGCCTGTTGCAAAGAACTTGTTGATGCAATTATTGCCTGCTGTGCTAAATTGGTGGCAACCGCAACCGCATTGAGAAAGTGCTTGAGCTGACTTTTCAGATTTTGGTCAAAAGTGGGTACGCCCCTGTGGTCACCTGAGTTAGGGTGCATGGAATGGAACTTCTCCCATTTATCAGCAAGCTTTCCTTGGCTTTACAGTACCATGTCACTAGCTGCAGTCATGCATGCTCTGCACAGCAGGCCCCACATTAGCTATCCCTGCAATGCTGAGCATTGCTACAGGCAGCAAAAAGTGTGGTTTTCAACATGGATGCTACCCCTGCTGGAGGGGCCCTGCTTCTGGCAATCTTACCATAAGCTTCAAGGTCACTGCCAAGGATTCAGTATTAACAGAAGCTGGTGTGCTTTGCATGCCAGTTTGATGGTAGGAAGCTTCCTTCTAAATGCTGCAATCAGCGGCGGGCGAGACGGGCCTATGCTGCAAGGCTGTCACCCACGCTGTCACCACCACTTTGGAGGACTGTTTTCTTTGTCACCTGTCACTGCTTGAAACAAGGTCTAGCATACCACAGAGTTGTTCACTGGGCCAGGCTTGTTGTAAAACAAGACATGTTACGCATATCCCTTCGGTGCAGCACCACCTTCTAGACCCGACGTGCCCTTGCTACTGCTGTTTTAACACTTTCCACCAGATCTTGCCATGATAGTGCTAGCAGATCTCTCAACAACCTCCTCAAAGCATATGTTTTTATTCAGCACCGCTCCCCCTTTCTACAATACCACATCGGCTATGCCAATCATGCTCCACCTGCAGAGAACAGCAGCTCGCTACATGTGCTGGGGGTATACCCTGCTTTGGGGGCGCCAGATATGCCCTTTGGGTATTCCGCATGGCACAGGCAGCTTCAGAGACAGCCCCTGCTCCAGCTGTAATGTCCTATGGCATGTGCTACCAGGGGAAGTGTGCAAGTCAAGGTATCTCAGTTGTTGGTATTTGCTTAGTGTACTGCTGCAGCTGGTGAGGGTAGGGGTAGGAAGGGCCCCCGTCATGGGTTGCCAGCACATGCAACAATTTATTCACCCTGGCTGTGACTGTTGCATAGGTCCAGCCCCTGGTACCTTAAACCAGCCCTGCCCCAAGCCAAAGCCCTTGCCTCTGTCAAACAGCAGCAGCAGAACCAATGTCCACAGTGTCCAATGTTTGCACCTCCTGTTTCCTCAAGTGCAAGCAGAGATAACAGCTGTGTCTAGCCTGTTGCAAAGAACTTGTTGATGCAATTATTGCCTGCTGTGCTAAATTGGTGGCAACCGCAACCGCATTGAGAAAGTGCTTGAGCTGACTTTTCAGATTTTGGTCAAAAGTGGGTACGCCCCTGTGGTCACCTGAGTTAGGGTGCATGGAATGGAACTTCTCCCATTTATCAGCAAGCTTTCCTTGGCTTTACAGTACCATGTCACTAGCTGCAGTCATGCATGCTCTGCACAGCAGGCCCCACATTAGCTATCCCTGCAATGCTGAGCATTGCTACAGGCAGCAAAAAGTGTGGTTTTCAACATGGATGCTACCCCTGCTGGAGGGGCCCTGCTTCTGGCAATCTTACCATAAGCTTCAAGGTCACTGCCAAGGATTCAGTATTAACAGAAGCTGGTGTGCTTTGCATGCCAGTTTGATGGTAGGAAGCTTCCTTCTAAATGCTGCAATCAGCGGCGGGCGAGACGGGCCTATGCTGCAAGGCTGTCACCCACGCTGTCACCACCACTTTGGAGGACTGTTTTCTTTGTCACCTGTCACTGCTTGAAACAAGGTCTAGCATACCACAGAGTTGTTCACTGGGCCAGGCTTGTTGTAAAACAAGACATGTTACGCATATCCCTTCGGTGCAGCACCACCTTCTAGACCCGACGTGCCCTTGCTACTGCTGTTTTAACACTTTCCACCAGATCTTGCCATGATAGTGCTAGCAGATCTCTCAACAACCTCCTCAAAGCATATGTTTTTATTCAGCACCGCTCCCCCTTTCTACAATACCACATCGGCTATGCCAATCATGCTCCACCTGCAGAGAACAGCAGCTCGCTACATGTGCTGGGGGTATACCCTGCTTTGGGGGCGCCAGATATGCCCTTTGGGTATTCCGCATGGCACAGGCAGCTTCAGAGACAGCCCCTGCTCCAGCTGTAATGTCCTATGGCATGTGCTACCAGGGGAAGTGTGCAAGTCAAGGTATCTCAGTTGTTGGTATTTGCTTAGTGTACTGCTGCAGCTGGTGAGGGTAGGGGTAGGAAGGGCCCCCGTCATGGGTTGCCAGCACATGCAACAATTTATTCACCCTGGCTGTGACTGTTGCATAGGTCCAGCCCCTGGTACCTTAAACCAGCCCTGCCCCAAGCCAAAGCCCTTGCCTCTGTCAAACAGCAGCAGCAGAACCAATGTCCACAGTGTCCAATGTTTGCACCTCCTGTTTCCTCAAGTGCAAGCAGAGATAACAGCTGTGTCTAGCCTGTTGCAAAGAACTTGTTGATGCAATTATTGCCTGCTGTGCTAAATTGGTGGCAACCGCAACCGCATTGAGAAAGTGCTTGAGCTGACTTTTCAGATTTTGGTCAAAAGTGGGTACGCCCCTGTGGTCACCTGAGTTAGGGTGCATGGAATGGAACTTCTCCCATTTATCAGCAAGCTTTCCTTGGCTTTACAGTACCATGTCACTAGCTGCAGTCATGCATGCTCTGCACAGCAGGCCCCACATTAGCTATCCCTGCAATGCTGAGCATTGCTACAGGCAGCAAAAAGTGTGGTTTTCAACATGGATGCTACCCCTGCTGGAGGGGCCCTGCTTCTGGCAATCTTACCATAAGCTTCAAGGTCACTGCCAAGGATTCAGTATTAACAGAAGCTGGTGTGCTTTGCATGCCAGTTTGATGGTAGGAAGCTTCCTTCTAAATGCTGCAATCAGCGGCGGGCGAGACGGGCCTATGCTGCAAGGCTGTCACCCACGCTGTCACCACCACTTTGGAGGACTGTTTTCTTTGTCACCTGTCACTGCTTGAAACAAGGTCTAGCATACCACAGAGTTGTTCACTGGGCCAGGCTTGTTGTAAAACAAGACATGTTACGCATATCCCTTCGGTGCAGCACCACCTTCTAGACCCGACGTGCCCTTGCTACTGCTGTTTTAACACTTTCCACCAGATCTTGCCATGATAGTGCTAGCAGATCTCTCAACAACCTCCTCAAAGCATATGTTTTTATTCAGCACCGCTCCCCCTTTCTACAATACCACATCGGCTATGCCAATCATGCTCCACCTGCAGAGAACAGCAGCTCGCTACATGTGCTGGGGGTATACCCTGCTTTGGGGGCGCCAGATATGCCCTTTGGGTATTCCGCATGGCACAGGCAGCTTCAGAGACAGCCCCTGCTCCAGCTGTAATGTCCTATGGCATGTGCTACCAGGGGAAGTGTGCAAGTCAAGGTATCTCAGTTGTTGGTATTTGCTTAGTGTACTGCTGCAGCTGGTGAGGGTAGGGGTAGGAAGGGCCCCCGTCATGGGTTGCCAGCACATGCAACAATTTATTCACCCTGGCTGTGACTGTTGCATAGGTCCAGCCCCTGGTACCTTAAACCAGCCCTGCCCCAAGCCAAAGCCCTTGCCTCTGTCAAACAGCAGCAGCAGAACCAATGTCCACAGTGTCCAATGTTTGCACCTCCTGTTTCCTCAAGTGCAAGCAGAGATAACAGCTGTGTCTAGCCTGTTGCAAAGAACTTGTTGATGCAATTATTGCCTGCTGTGCTAAATTGGTGGCAACCGCAACCGCATTGAGAAAGTGCTTGAGCTGACTTTTCAGATTTTGGTCAAAAGTGGGTACGCCCCTGTGGTCACCTGAGTTAGGGTGCATGGAATGGAACTTCTCCCATTTATCAGCAAGCTTTCCTTGGCTTTACAGTACCATGTCACTAGCTGCAGTCATGCATGCTCTGCACAGCAGGCCCCACATTAGCTATCCCTGCAATGCTGAGCATTGCTACAGGCAGCAAAAAGTGTGGTTTTCAACATGGATGCTACCCCTGCTGGAGGGGCCCTGCTTCTGGCAATCTTACCATAAGCTTCAAGGTCACTGCCAAGGATTCAGTATTAACAGAAGCTGGTGTGCTTTGCATGCCAGTTTGATGGTAGGAAGCTTCCTTCTAAATGCTGCAATCAGCGGCGGGCGAGACGGGCCTATGCTGCAAGGCTGTCACCCACGCTGTCACCACCACTTTGGAGGACTGTTTTCTTTGTCACCTGTCACTGCTTGAAACAAGGTCTAGCATACCACAGAGTTGTTCACTGGGCCAGGCTTGTTGTAAAACAAGACATGTTACGCATATCCCTTCGGTGCAGCACCACCTTCTAGACCCGACGTGCCCTTGCTACTGCTGTTTTAACACTTTCCACCAGATCTTGCCATGATAGTGCTAGCAGATCTCTCAACAACCTCCTCAAAGCATATGTTTTTATTCAGCACCGCTCCCCCTTTCTACAATACCACATCGGCTATGCCAATCATGCTCCACCTGCAGAGAACAGCAGCTCGCTACATGTGCTGGGGGTATACCCTGCTTTGGGGGCGCCAGATATGCCCTTTGGGTATTCCGCATGGCACAGGCAGCTTCAGAGACAGCCCCTGCTCCAGCTGTAATGTCCTATGGCATGTGCTACCAGGGGAAGTGTGCAAGTCAAGGTATCTCAGTTGTTGGTATTTGCTTAGTGTACTGCTGCAGCTGGTGAGGGTAGGGGTAGGAAGGGCCCCCGTCATGGGTTGCCAGCACATGCAACAATTTATTCACCCTGGCTGTGACTGTTGCATAGGTCCAGCCCCTGGTACCTTAAACCAGCCCTGCCCCAAGCCAAAGCCCTTGCCTCTGTCAAACAGCAGCAGCAGAACCAATGTCCACAGTGTCCAATGTTTGCACCTCCTGTTTCCTCAAGTGCAAGCAGAGATAACAGCTGTGTCTAGCCTGTTGCAAAGAACTTGTTGATGCAATTATTGCCTGCTGTGCTAAATTGGTGGCAACCGCAACCGCATTGAGAAAGTGCTTGAGCTGACTTTTCAGATTTTGGTCAAAAGTGGGTACGCCCCTGTGGTCACCTGAGTTAGGGTGCATGGAATGGAACTTCTCCCATTTATCAGCAAGCTTTCCTTGGCTTTACAGTACCATGTCACTAGCTGCAGTCATGCATGCTCTGCACAGCAGGCCCCACATTAGCTATCCCTGCAATGCTGAGCATTGCTACAGGCAGCAAAAAGTGTGGTTTTCAACATGGATGCTACCCCTGCTGGAGGGGCCCTGCTTCTGGCAATCTTACCATAAGCTTCAAGGTCACTGCCAAGGATTCAGTATTAACAGAAGCTGGTGTGCTTTGCATGCCAGTTTGATGGTAGGAAGCTTCCTTCTAAATGCTGCAATCAGCGGCGGGCGAGACGGGCCTATGCTGCAAGGCTGTCACCCACGCTGTCACCACCACTTTGGAGGACTGTTTTCTTTGTCACCTGTCACTGCTTGAAACAAGGTCTAGCATACCACAGAGTTGTTCACTGGGCCAGGCTTGTTGTAAAACAAGACATGTTACGCATATCCCTTCGGTGCAGCACCACCTTCTAGACCCGACGTGCCCTTGCTACTGCTGTTTTAACACTTTCCACCAGATCTTGCCATGATAGTGCTAGCAGATCTCTCAACAACCTCCTCAAAGCATATGTTTTTATTCAGCACCGCTCCCCCTTTCTACAATACCACATCGGCTATGCCAATCATGCTCCACCTGCAGAGAACAGCAGCTCGCTACATGTGCTGGGGGTATACCCTGCTTTGGGGGCGCCAGATATGCCCTTTGGGTATTCCGCATGGCACAGGCAGCTTCAGAGACAGCCCCTGCTCCAGCTGTAATGTCCTATGGCATGTGCTACCAGGGGAAGTGTGCAAGTCAAGGTATCTCAGTTGTTGGTATTTGCTTAGTGTACTGCTGCAGCTGGTGAGGGTAGGGGTAGGAAGGGCCCCCGTCATGGGTTGCCAGCACATGCAACAATTTATTCACCCTGGCTGTGACTGTTGCATAGGTCCAGCCCCTGGTACCTTAAACCAGCCCTGCCCCAAGCCAAAGCCCTTGCCTCTGTCAAACAGCAGCAGCAGAACCAATGTCCACAGTGTCCAATGTTTGCACCTCCTGTTTCCTCAAGTGCAAGCAGAGATAACAGCTGTGTCTAGCCTGTTGCAAAGAACTTGTTGATGCAATTATTGCCTGCTGTGCTAAATTGGTGGCAACCGCAACCGCATTGAGAAAGTGCTTGAGCTGACTTTTCAGATTTTGGTCAAAAGTGGGTACGCCCCTGTGGTCACCTGAGTTAGGGTGCATGGAATGGAACTTCTCCCATTTATCAGCAAGCTTTCCTTGGCTTTACAGTACCATGTCACTAGCTGCAGTCATGCATGCTCTGCACAGCAGGCCCCACATTAGCTATCCCTGCAATGCTGAGCATTGCTACAGGCAGCAAAAAGTGTGGTTTTCAACATGGATGCTACCCCTGCTGGAGGGGCCCTGCTTCTGGCAATCTTACCATAAGCTTCAAGGTCACTGCCAAGGATTCAGTATTAACAGAAGCTGGTGTGCTTTGCATGCCAGTTTGATGGTAGGAAGCTTCCTTCTAAATGCTGCAATCAGCGGCGGGCGAGACGGGCCTATGCTGCAAGGCTGTCACCCACGCTGTCACCACCACTTTGGAGGACTGTTTTCTTTGTCACCTGTCACTGCTTGAAACAAGGTCTAGCATACCACAGAGTTGTTCACTGGGCCAGGCTTGTTGTAAAACAAGACATGTTACGCATATCCCTTCGGTGCAGCACCACCTTCTAGACCCGACGTGCCCTTGCTACTGCTGTTTTAACACTTTCCACCAGATCTTGCCATGATAGTGCTAGCAGATCTCTCAACAACCTCCTCAAAGCATATGTTTTTATTCAGCACCGCTCCCCCTTTCTACAATACCACATCGGCTATGCCAATCATGCTCCACCTGCAGAGAACAGCAGCTCGCTACATGTGCTGGGGGTATACCCTGCTTTGGGGGCGCCAGATATGCCCTTTGGGTATTCCGCATGGCACAGGCAGCTTCAGAGACAGCCCCTGCTCCAGCTGTAATGTCCTATGGCATGTGCTACCAGGGGAAGTGTGCAAGTCAAGGTATCTCAGTTGTTGGTATTTGCTTAGTGTACTGCTGCAGCTGGTGAGGGTAGGGGTAGGAAGGGCCCCCGTCATGGGTTGCCAGCACATGCAACAATTTATTCACCCTGGCTGTGACTGTTGCATAGGTCCAGCCCCTGGTACCTTAAACCAGCCCTGCCCCAAGCCAAAGCCCTTGCCTCTGTCAAACAGCAGCAGCAGAACCAATGTCCACAGTGTCCAATGTTTGCACCTCCTGTTTCCTCAAGTGCAAGCAGAGATAACAGCTGTGTCTAGCCTGTTGCAAAGAACTTGTTGATGCAATTATTGCCTGCTGTGCTAAATTGGTGGCAACCGCAACCGCATTGAGAAAGTGCTTGAGCTGACTTTTCAGATTTTGGTCAAAAGTGGGTACGCCCCTGTGGTCACCTGAGTTAGGGTGCATGGAATGGAACTTCTCCCATTTATCAGCAAGCTTTCCTTGGCTTTACAGTACCATGTCACTAGCTGCAGTCATGCATGCTCTGCACAGCAGGCCCCACATTAGCTATCCCTGCAATGCTGAGCATTGCTACAGGCAGCAAAAAGTGTGGTTTTCAACATGGATGCTACCCCTGCTGGAGGGGCCCTGCTTCTGGCAATCTTACCATAAGCTTCAAGGTCACTGCCAAGGATTCAGTATTAACAGAAGCTGGTGTGCTTTGCATGCCAGTTTGATGGTAGGAAGCTTCCTTCTAAATGCTGCAATCAGCGGCGGGCGAGACGGGCCTATGCTGCAAGGCTGTCACCCACGCTGTCACCACCACTTTGGAGGACTGTTTTCTTTGTCACCTGTCACTGCTTGAAACAAGGTCTAGCATACCACAGAGTTGTTCACTGGGCCAGGCTTGTTGTAAAACAAGACATGTTACGCATATCCCTTCGGTGCAGCACCACCTTCTAGACCCGACGTGCCCTTGCTACTGCTGTTTTAACACTTTCCACCAGATCTTGCCATGATAGTGCTAGCAGATCTCTCAACAACCTCCTCAAAGCATATGTTTTTATTCAGCACCGCTCCCCCTTTCTACAATACCACATCGGCTATGCCAATCATGCTCCACCTGCAGAGAACAGCAGCTCGCTACATGTGCTGGGGGTATACCCTGCTTTGGGGGCGCCAGATATGCCCTTTGGGTATTCCGCATGGCACAGGCAGCTTCAGAGACAGCCCCTGCTCCAGCTGTAATGTCCTATGGCATGTGCTACCAGGGGAAGTGTGCAAGTCAAGGTATCTCAGTTGTTGGTATTTGCTTAGTGTACTGCTGCAGCTGGTGAGGGTAGGGGTAGGAAGGGCCCCCGTCATGGGTTGCCAGCACATGCAACAATTTATTCACCCTGGCTGTGACTGTTGCATAGGTCCAGCCCCTGGTACCTTAAACCAGCCCTGCCCCAAGCCAAAGCCCTTGCCTCTGTCAAACAGCAGCAGCAGAACCAATGTCCACAGTGTCCAATGTTTGCACCTCCTGTTTCCTCAAGTGCAAGCAGAGATAACAGCTGTGTCTAGCCTGTTGCAAAGAACTTGTTGATGCAATTATTGCCTGCTGTGCTAAATTGGTGGCAACCGCAACCGCATTGAGAAAGTGCTTGAGCTGACTTTTCAGATTTTGGTCAAAAGTGGGTACGCCCCTGTGGTCACCTGAGTTAGGGTGCATGGAATGGAACTTCTCCCATTTATCAGCAAGCTTTCCTTGGCTTTACAGTACCATGTCACTAGCTGCAGTCATGCATGCTCTGCACAGCAGGCCCCACATTAGCTATCCCTGCAATGCTGAGCATTGCTACAGGCAGCAAAAAGTGTGGTTTTCAACATGGATGCTACCCCTGCTGGAGGGGCCCTGCTTCTGGCAATCTTACCATAAGCTTCAAGGTCACTGCCAAGGATTCAGTATTAACAGAAGCTGGTGTGCTTTGCATGCCAGTTTGATGGTAGGAAGCTTCCTTCTAAATGCTGCAATCAGCGGCGGGCGAGACGGGCCTATGCTGCAAGGCTGTCACCCACGCTGTCACCACCACTTTGGAGGACTGTTTTCTTTGTCACCTGTCACTGCTTGAAACAAGGTCTAGCATACCACAGAGTTGTTCACTGGGCCAGGCTTGTAAAACAAGACATGTTACGCATATCCCTTCGGTGCAGCACCACCTTCTAGACCCGACGTGCCCTTGCTACTGCTGTTTTAACACTTTCCACCAGATCTTGCCATGATAGTGCTAGCAGATCTCTCAACAACCTCCTCAAAGCATATGTTTTTATTCAGCACCGCTCCCCCTTTCTACAATACCACATCGGCTATGCCAATCATGCTCCACCTGCAGAGAACAGCAGCTCGCTACATGTGCTGGGGGTATACCCTGCTTTGGGGGCGCCAGATATGCCCTTTGGGTATTCCGCATGGCACAGGCAGCTTCAGAGACAGCCCCTGCTCCAGCTGTAATGTCCTATGGCATGTGCTACCAGGGGAAGTGTGCAAGTCAAGGTATCTCAGTTGTTGGTATTTGCTTAGTGTACTGCTGCAGCTGGTGAGGGTAGGGGTAGGAAGGGCCCCCGTCATGGGTTGCCAGCACATGCAACAATTTATTCACCCTGGCTGTGACTGTTGCATAGGTCCAGCCCCTGGTACCTTAAACCAGCCCTGCCCCAAGCCAAAGCCCTTGCCTCTGTCAAACAGCAGCAGCAGAACCAATGTCCACAGTGTCCAATGTTTGCACCTCCTGTTTCCTCAAGTGCAAGCAGAGATAACAGCTGTGTCTAGCCTGTTGCAAAGAACTTGTTGATGCAATTATTGCCTGCTGTGCTAAATTGGTGGCAACCGCAACCGCATTGAGAAAGTGCTTGAGCTGACTTTTCAGATTTTGGTCAAAAGTGGGTACGCCCCTGTGGTCACCTGAGTTAGGGTGCATGGAATGGAACTTCTCCCATTTATCAGCAAGCTTTCCTTGGCTTTACAGTACCATGTCACTAGCTGCAGTCATGCATGCTCTGCACAGCAGGCCCCACATTAGCTATCCCTGCAATGCTGAGCATTGCTACAGGCAGCAAAAAGTGTGGTTTTCAACATGGATGCTACCCCTGCTGGAGGGGCCCTGCTTCTGGCAATCTTACCATAAGCTTCAAGGTCACTGCCAAGGATTCAGTATTAACAGAAGCTGGTGTGCTTTGCATGCCAGTTTGATGGTAGGAAGCTTCCTTCTAAATGCTGCAATCAGCGGCGGGCGAGACGGGCCTATGCTGCAAGGCTGTCACCCACGCTGTCACCACCACTTTGGAGGACTGTTTTCTTTGTCACCTGTCACTGCTTGAAACAAGGTCTAGCATACCACAGAGTTGTTCACTGGGCCAGGCTTGTTGTAAAACAAGACATGTTACGCATATCCCTTCGGTGCAGCACCACCTTCTAGACCCGACGTGCCCTTGCTACTGCTGTTTTAACACTTTCCACCAGATCTTGCCATGATAGTGCTAGCAGATCTCTCAACAACCTCCTCAAAGCATATGTTTTTATTCAGCACCGCTCCCCCTTTCTACAATACCACATCGGCTATGCCAATCATGCTCCACCTGCAGAGAACAGCAGCTCGCTACATGTGCTGGGGGTATACCCTGCTTTGGGGGCGCCAGATATGCCCTTTGGGTATTCCGCATGGCACAGGCAGCTTCAGAGACAGCCCCTGCTCCAGCTGTAATGTCCTATGGCATGTGCTACCAGGGGAAGTGTGCAAGTCAAGGTATCTCAGTTGTTGGTATTTGCTTAGTGTACTGCTGCAGCTGGTGAGGGTAGGGGTAGGAAGGGCCCCCGTCATGGGTTGCCAGCACATGCAACAATTTATTCACCCTGGCTGTGACTGTTGCATAGGTCCAGCCCCTGGTACCTTAAACCAGCCCTGCCCCAAGCCAAAGCCCTTGCCTCTGTCAAACAGCAGCAGCAGAACCAATGTCCACAGTGTCCAATGTTTGCACCTCCTGTTTCCTCAAGTGCAAGCAGAGATAACAGCTGTGTCTAGCCTGTTGCAAAGAACTTGTTGATGCAATTATTGCCTGCTGTGCTAAATTGGTGGCAACCGCAACCGCATTGAGAAAGTGCTTGAGCTGACTTTTCAGATTTTGGTCAAAAGTGGGTACGCCCCTGTGGTCACCTGAGTTAGGGTGCATGGAATGGAACTTCTCCCATTTATCAGCAAGCTTTCCTTGGCTTTACAGTACCATGTCACTAGCTGCAGTCATGCATGCTCTGCACAGCAGGCCCCACATTAGCTATCCCTGCAATGCTGAGCATTGCTACAGGCAGCAAAAAGTGTGGTTTTCAACATGGATGCTACCCCTGCTGGAGGGGCCCTGCTTCTGGCAATCTTACCATAAGCTTCAAGGTCACTGCCAAGGATTCAGTATTAACAGAAGCTGGTGTGCTTTGCATGCCAGTTTGATGGTAGGAAGCTTCCTTCTAAATGCTGCAATCAGCGGCGGGCGAGACGGGCCTATGCTGCAAGGCTGTCACCCACGCTGTCACCACCACTTTGGAGGACTGTTTTCTTTGTCACCTGTCACTGCTTGAAACAAGGTCTAGCATACCACAGAGTTGTTCACTGGGCCAGGCTTGTTGTAAAACAAGACATGTTACGCATATCCCTTCGGTGCAGCACCACCTTCTAGACCCGACGTGCCCTTGCTACTGCTGTTTTAACACTTTCCACCAGATCTTGCCATGATAGTGCTAGCAGATCTCTCAACAACCTCCTCAAAGCATATGTTTTTATTCAGCACCGCTCCCCCTTTCTACAATACCACATCGGCTATGCCAATCATGCTCCACCTGCAGAGAACAGCAGCTCGCTACATGTGCTGGGGGTATACCCTGCTTTGGGGGCGCCAGATATGCCCTTTGGGTATTCCGCATGGCACAGGCAGCTTCAGAGACAGCCCCTGCTCCAGCTGTAATGTCCTATGGCATGTGCTACCAGGGGAAGTGTGCAAGTCAAGGTATCTCAGTTGTTGGTATTTGCTTAGTGTACTGCTGCAGCTGGTGAGGGTAGGGGTAGGAAGGGCCCCCGTCATGGGTTGCCAGCACATGCAACAATTTATTCACCCTGGCTGTGACTGTTGCATAGGTCCAGCCCCTGGTACCTTAAACCAGCCCTGCCCCAAGCCAAAGCCCTTGCCTCTGTCAAACAGCAGCAGCAGAACCAATGTCCACAGTGTCCAATGTTTGCACCTCCTGTTTCCTCAAGTGCAAGCAGAGATAACAGCTGTGTCTAGCCTGTTGCAAAGAACTTGTTGATGCAATTATTGCCTGCTGTGCTAAATTGGTGGCAACCGCAACCGCATTGAGAAAGTGCTTGAGCTGACTTTTCAGATTTTGGTCAAAAGTGGGTACGCCCCTGTGGTCACCTGAGTTAGGGTGCATGGAATGGAACTTCTCCCATTTATCAGCAAGCTTTCCTTGGCTTTACAGTACCATGTCACTAGCTGCAGTCATGCATGCTCTGCACAGCAGGCCCCACATTAGCTATCCCTGCAATGCTGAGCATTGCTACAGGCAGCAAAAAGTGTGGTTTTCAACATGGATGCTACCCCTGCTGGAGGGGCCCTGCTTCTGGCAATCTTACCATAAGCTTCAAGGTCACTGCCAAGGATTCAGTATTAACAGAAGCTGGTGTGCTTTGCATGCCAGTTTGATGGTAGGAAGCTTCCTTCTACATGCTGCAATCAGCGGCGGGCGAGACGGGCCTATGCTGCAAGGCTGTCACCCACGCTGTCACCACCACTTTGGAGGACTGTTTTCTTTGTCACCTGTCACTGCTTGAAACAAGGTCTAGCATACCACAGAGTTGTTCACTGGGCCAGGCTTGTTGTAAAACAAGACATGTTACGCATATCCCTTCGGTGCAGCACCACCTTCTAGACCCGACGTGCCCTTGCTACTGCTGTTTTAACACTTTCCACCAGATCTTGCCATGATAGTGCTAGCAGATCTCTCAACAACCTCCTCAAAGCATATTCAGCACCGCTTCCCCTTTCTACAATACCACATCGGCTATGCCAATCATGCTCCACCTGCAGAGAACAGCAGCTCGCTACATGTGCTGGGGGTATACCCTGCTTTGGGGGCGCCAGATATGCCCTTTGGGTATTCCGCATGGCACAGGCAGCTTCAGAGACAGCCCCTGCTCCAGCTGTAATGTCCTATGGCATGTGCTACCAGGGGAAGTGTGCAAGTCAAGGTATCTCAGTTGTTGGTATTTGCTTAGTGTACTGCTGCAGCTGGTGAGGGTAGGGGTAGGAAGGGCCCCCGTCATGGGTTGCCAGCACATGCAACAATTTATTCACCCTGGCTGTGACTGTTGCATAGGTCCAGCCCCTGGTACCTTAAACCAGCCCTGCCCCAAGCCAAAGCCCTTGCCTCTGTCAAACAGCAGCAGCAGAACCAATGTCCACAGTTGGTTGCAAAAGTTTTGGCCGGAACATAAGGCTGGGGTTTAAGCAGCAGCAGCAAGACCTGATTTACAACCATTTATGTTTAAGAAAGTAAACAGGCAGAGCATCAATGTGCTGCAGTTAGTATGCCCAAGTGGTACCACAAGTAGCCTCGCACGCGAGACGTCCCGAGTTCGAGCCCCGGGCGTGCCCTATAAATATACTATATAAAAGCCAGCCAGCCAGCCTTAGCCTTAGCCTTAGCCGCAGACGCAGACCAGCAAGCCTCCCCCCTGTTCCTATAGCCCTCCTGCTTTTTTTAACCTGGCTCTCCCCTTCCACCTCTGCCCCTCCTGTGGTTGCCAGCCCCACACCCCATCTGCTCCCCTCCCACAGCCCTCTCAGCTCAGCCTTGCACTTGCCCCAACTTCTCGCATGCCCTGCCTACCCCCACCTGCCCTGCCATTGAACTGGTATAGCCCCTGCACCTGCTTCACACCTGGTCTATATGCTACTGCCCCTAAACAGTAAAGAAAGGGCACATGTGCCTGCTGGCAGTTCTCAGCATTTACCCCCTTAAAAAGCAGCAAAAATGCCTCCGCTGTCTCCCTTGCAAGACCCCTGCTTTTCTCAGCAGCCAAGCAACACAGAGCAACAGAGATGCTGACCGCACCCATTGGTGACAACCTGGACCTCATACAGAAGCTGCCTGTGCAAGAGAGCAATGAACGGCCATGCCATTTCACAGAAGCAGACCATTTCCTAACAAAATCTGAGTTTTGGGCCAAAACTTTTGCAACCAACTGTAGGCCCTCATCGCGAACGGCGTGATTGTTACGCAAGGCCTGCGTGGAGAAGCCACTGAAGTAACTGGCAGCAAAACGAAAGGCGTTCATTGGTGCGTTAATAGGATCTAATAGACGTCGCTGCCTTGGCTACGACTACAATTGCCCATAGTGCATTGCTAAATGGGGTATGTAGCAAGCTTTTCCTGGTACCAGATCAGTCTGCGTTGGCCGCATGCTCAGGTGAGTGGCCACTTGCCCGTACAACACTTTTCCACGACTCTACGGTTACTTAATATGGCGCACGGCCGCACGGAGGTTGATACTAGCAATGAAAGCTTAGAGTGGTCATCAGTTCGACTGGTCTGTACGAACTACGAACTATGACATTACTAACAGGAAGTAGACAGGAAGTACACTTCGAAGTACACTCAGCACCCCCACATTCCCGTCGTAGCTCGTCCGCCAGACGTGTGTAAGGGGTCTTCCTCTGTGTACGAACCGATTAAGAACTGAAAGTTTACAGGTTCGATCCTGTACCAGGACCGGATTCTGAACCCCGACCCCCAGCCCCAGGCACCCTCACGGCCAGCACCCTCAGTCTATGACACAGCTGCATTTCATAGTTGGCTGCCACACTGTGAGGACTGCACGTGCCATTTGACACCGTATGCGCATTTCGACCCTATCTCCCTGTAGAGTCTGTCAGAGGCACCTATGCCCGCCCCACTTAAAATTGCTTTCAACCATAGTTCATGCAGCACCTTAGCACCTCGTACACTATGCAGAGTGGCTCATGGGTGTGTGGCATTGATGCTAGGGCTACTCGTGTTGCTGGCTACGCCAATCGCTTCTGCACTTGAGACGTCATGGGAAGCCATTGCCCCTGAAGCTAGCGCGGTGCAAGCGCAGCAGTTGAATTGTTCTCGCATTCCCAATTGCGAGGAATGCTTCCTTGCAAGGAACGAGGACCCCATCACACAAGTACTCTGTCTTACGTGCAACCCCGGTCACAGGCCTACGGCTACAGGGTTGTCTTGTGGTGAGCCTATCGGGCCTCATTATGGCTGCTAAAATGCACAATCGTTGATGGTCCGTGCCCAGCAAGGCGTGGGTGCAAATGCATTTACGGAACCCCTGGCGCATGACCATCTGAGCGGTCCAGCTGCGTACCCTACAATTTACAGATAATGAGTGCCAGGTCATAAACAACCACAACAGTTCTGCAGCAGAGCTTGAATGCAGAGACTATCGCTTCTCTCCCTGCTTTGACTTCCTATTGCATATGCCCTCGTCTCTTAATCTACCATGCACTGGCATTGCTTGGCAAACTGGTTTCCTAGCACACCGGCCTGAGGTTGGGTACAGGTAATCAAAGCAGGGGAGAGTGCATACGATGAAAGCAGTGGGGGTCTGTCATGCACTGCTGCAACGAACAAAAGCAGGGAGGCACACTACCCTCCTGCCCCATAAATATACTACATAATACAATGTATTTAATGCTCTGCTCTGACTCATGCTCATGCTGAGGACTATAATGTGGATGGTTGTCAAGTTAGTAATTTACAAATGACGTGACAAGGAATCAACCCTGATTGTGTGGATGGTTGCCTGATGCCTTCAGAGTGTGCTCCTGGCCACGCAACGAATGAAACCGGGGAATGTGGTCCCTGCCCTTTGGGCATGCATTGCCCAGGCGGCACAACAGCAGCGTCAGAATGCGGCCCTGGGCTGACAACTCTAGAAGCTGGAGCAAGAAGTGTTGATCACTGCGGTAAGCAAGTCAAGTACACTACCACACAGGGAGAAGATCGCACAGTTTGGATTGGATGAGGTCGTAGAGCTTTGTTGCTAATCAGTGGTTGCAGTAACAGCCAACTGGCCCTTCCATTGTTGCCCTCCATGGGGATGCTTAACCGCAGCATTGTTTGCTGGATTTGTTGAGAAATAATAGGACGATAAAAAACAGTAATAGGCAAATAACTTTGGGGCCTATACATGACTTTTGTTCAGTTGCTTCGTTTCGCGTTCTGTTTCCTTGCTTTGCTTCATACTGGGCGTGCTTCCAAGTCCCAAGTATCCAAGTAATAACAATAAGAATAACAATAGGACGAGGCTAAAGTAACACAAGCTCAGGAGGAGGGGAGCAGCCACCCATTTGCAGCATGCTTTCTTTCAAGCCTCTGTTGAGGCACTTGAATAAAGCAGTCAAAAACCAGCACCAAAAACGAAGGTCAAATTCTGCAAATCCCTTTGTTTACATGTTCTGGAGCAGCAGGGTGAGCAGCATGCGCTAGTTTAACTGCAATGCTTTACACAACCCTCCCTGCTATCTCATGCAGTTACCCTCTAGTTTAGGGTTTATACAGGGTTTAAGGTCTACCTAGGGTTTAGGTCAAACCCTAGCCCTAAAACCTTACCCTCCCTGCCATCTCATGCCCTGCAGTTACTCTCCCAGGCTTTGGTTACAGCAAGAGCCGCATGCAGCAGCCAGACAACATTAGCACAACTGTCACCGCTGCTGAATGTCCTTTGAACTTCTTCAACGCTGGCAGCAACACCCTGCCCTGCCGCCCCTGCCCTGGAGGTTTAATCACAACAGCAACCGGCTCAAAATCAAGCAGATCCTGCATGGCTGGGCCTGGTTACCTCTTTAACAAGATGGCTGCCAAGGCTTGTCCCCGTGGTACCTGGAAAAGCACCACAAGCTTTGCTACTGCTTGCAGCCGGTGCCCTCGTTGCCTCACGACGCCAAGCGTAGGTTCTACCAACCTAAAAAACTGCAGCATGGCTCTCCCAGGATGTTATGTGGTCACTCCGGGTGCAGTTGGTGCTTCCTGCCCTTGGAACAGCTATAACATAGGGTTCAACGAGGCAACCAGCTGTACCGCTTGTGGAGATAAGCTTGTGACGCTAACCGCGGGAGCTAAGTTGGAAAGCTCGTGCCTAGCACCTCCTGGAGTGGGATACAATGCTAGGAATACTCTTGGTCCCAAGGCCGCTATGTGTCCCGTGAACACCTACAAGTCGGGGTTCAACCGACAATCATGCAGTAGCTGTGGGCCAGGGTTCCTGTCGCCAGAAGGTTCAGACTCACAGCAGCGGTGCTTCGTGCCGATCGGTCACGGTACGGTCAAAACTGATGTCGCTGCGGCTGATGTCGCCGCCGCGGCTTCCAGTGGTGGCACCGCCGTCCTCAAGTGCCTGAACGGGACGTTCGGTCACGCCGTCCAGACATACGGGATATTCGAGCTCCCCTGCCGCCCTTGCCAAGACGGCATGACCACTTGGGATGCAAAGCCAGGTGTAAATGCAGCACTAGATGTTACCAATGTGGACGCGGACAGCTGCGTCACATTGCCAGGCTATGGCTATGAGAAGAAGGAGCAGGTGGCAAAGCAGTGTGAGGTCGGATGGTATGCTGCTGGTTGGAGTAAGGAGCCCTGCTTACAGTGCCCGGACTGTTATACCACGGTGGGGCCTGGTGGCACTAGTGCCGACGAGTGTGTGATCGCTCCTGGGTGTTACTGGGATGGAACGGCAGATCGTGGGGTGCCTTGTGATGAGGGGTGGTACTGCCTAGGGGGCAGCCAAGATAGCAATCCTCAGGCTGAGGAATGTCCAACTGGCACTACGACAAGGATGGCGCGAGCAGACTCCCTGGACAAATGCGATGGTGAGTAGGCCAGGCTCAGCAGGAAACGCGGCAGTTGGACAGATCTTGAAATAATGTGTATCCTGGGGGTCAGGGTAGGGGGGGGGGAACGGACGGCAGTGGGGCAGATTGTGAAGAAACTGTATATTGTGGAGGCCATGGGATGCCGGCTCGGGTATGGCAGAAATCAGGAGTGGCAGGGTTTTAAGGGATCCTATCATCAATCCGTAAGTGCACTGCAATGGATTTTACTTTAATATAAAGCAATAGTGCGAGTGCTTTATTATTTATAATATTTAAAACAGGAATAATAACAATGATAAGAGTAGTATTAAAATGGAAAATGCAGTGAGTGCTGTTGGCTCCAGCACCAACTGGTCCTGTTGATGATATTGTCATCATTTTCAATGGTCCCGTGGTGTGTGCTTAGCTAATGCTTTGCTAGTCAGCTTCCTGTCAATTTTAGCAAGAAGCACACCCTATTAAAGTTTCAGTTAATCTCCAATTTGACCAACCGTAAATAAGGAGTCAATCTCCTCTTGACCAACCTTATTAATCGTTCAGTCTCCTCTTGATCAACCTTGTCAATCATTCAATCTCCTGTTGACCAACCATATTAAATAACATTTCCTGTTGACGAACCTTGTTAATGAGCAAATCTTCTGTTGACCAACGTTGTTAATCATCAATCTTTTTGTTGACCAAAAAATTTAATAATTAAATTTTATTAATCAGTCAATCCTGTCCTGTTGACCAACCTTAGTAATCAGTCAATCTCCTGTTGACGAACCTTACTATTAAGACCTTCTCCTAATCTTTTGTCTGGGGCAGGGCTCCTCCTTTGCTCACAAGTAGTGCATCGTCGACAAGAGGCCAGGCAGGGTTGATTAATGAAAATCTCCAGTCTCCTGTTGACAACTCTTGTCAATCAGTCAATGTCATGTTGACCAAGCTATTTGACCCAGTCGCTCGTGAAGCTGCAGCTGTGTGGACAATTACAGCCAGAGCCCAAACCCATATCAAACCCATATAACTTTTTTGCTGTTGCTGCTGCTGCTGCTGCTGCTGTTTCAGCACTACAGTATGCCTTGGGGGCTATGGCAGCCACTCCTCCTCCCCGTCACCCTCCTGCTCCAGCTGCCCCGCTAACACCGACATAGCTGTAACTGCCGTGCTGTCTGCCTAGGGGTGATGTATTGTTAAGCACGGACTGGGAAGCTTCAATGCCTGGGAATTAACACGCAGCCAGCCACATTACCGGTTTAGGCCATTTCTGCCTTCATCAGGTGCAAAGAACTGGTATGCCAATCCATGCTTCAACTCCCAACATATGCATGACACTCACAGAGAACAAGCCATCAAACTGCGAACTGAGCCGCTGCTACAACCACAGGTTACACTCTCCAGGGTTTAGGGTTGAGCGCCCTGAATTCAATTTTTGAAACCCTAGAGAAACAGACAGAATGACAACCAAGCACATTGTTGGCACCAGTCTCACCAATGCAAGCATTCAGTTCCTTCTTTAAATGACATGGCTGGGTAGTACGATGGCATAATCCCATCTGACTTTTTGGCGCTGTTACTGCTGCTTCTGTGTTTGCACTACAGTATGCCTTGGGGGCTATGGCAGCCACTCCTCCTCCCCATCACCCTCCTGCTCCGCCTGCCCTGCTAACACCTACGGCCCTAGAGGTGCCACAGCCCCTTGCAGCCCTTGCCTCCCTGGCACTGTTTCAAACCCCATGTCAGACAGCTCCGGAGATTGCTACAACCGCTGGCAGCCTGTGTCCAATGACCGGAACTTCCTGCCAGTTGCCGATCCTGCGACGATGCTTACTCCCGGAACTGGCAGTACCGAAGCCGCTTGCGAGGGATCGTGTGACTCCATTACCGCATGCGCTTTCTACCAATTTGATAGTTCCACCAACCGCTGCTTGCACTACATCGTGCCCACGCCAAACTCCAATACCATTGTGGAGGTAGGGTTTAAGTACGATACAAATCTGTATCATGTGATTCCTGGCGATGCGACAAGTGAGGGGTTAGGGACGCAAATAACCACAGCTGGTAATCTCGCAGGGGCTACAGGTGTGTTTGAGAAGCGCACGGTCCGTGAGTGTACGAATGAGTGTGACCTGGTCGAAGAATGTGTGATTGTGGTCATCACAAAGATCAGCACCGCCAACTACCGCTGCGCCTTGAAGCTTGGGGAAGTGTCAGCAGCCATAAAGAGCAAGTTCAAGGTGGAGAGTACTGGCATGGGCAACTGGACGATTGAAGATCAGCCGCCCCCAGGGGGTTTGGAACATGAAGAGGACCCCGCAGCTTTAGAATCATTTCCTCCTCCCCCTCCTCCCCCTCCACCTTCAACCCCCCGCTCAAGGCGTCTATCCCTTCCACCACTTTCTCTAGACCTCCTCTCACCACCCCCAGGCGCTCCCTCCTCCATGCCCCCCTCCCCCTCCTCCATCCCTCGCCCCGGGAGGTGAGGGACGGGAGCCGGGTGAGTGGGCCATCCTCCCCTCCCTCCCCTCCCCCTGGTTGAAGACTTACGAATGATGCCGAATCCCCTTGTTGACCGATTGTGTGTATCTTCGATGAAAATGATGGGTTCCGCAGAGCCCAGAATATAAACTGGAGATACAGACAATGACGACAGTAGCCAAACTTCAAGGTGTGGAATCTGTAACCACTCTAAAAAGTGTCCGTTTGAGGAATGATTTTGGGCAAGATTGAAGTATTGGTTGATGACACCCACATATCTGTGTGATTGGGTGTCGTCGCCGTCTCGGGTGGGATAGTAATATTTGACGTCGCATAGAAATAGTAATATTTGACGTCGCATGTAACTGTGTGAGTCTGGTGCAATAGAAGGAAGCTTGCGTAGGAGCGGTTGTGGTGTGCATTGATATGTTTTCAAGCAAGGAGTATTGCTCGTTGCTGATTGCAGCAGCGACCCTTTGTTTGACAGGCATGCTACGTGCGAGGAGTAAAAGGTTGCGCCAGATGGCCAAATTGTGATCAATCATAGGCATGAGCTCTTGGAGGCACAGAGAAGAGCTATGATCAGGCCATGTTTCACTTGTGATCATTAGAGTGATTTTTGGAAGGCATTCAATAAAGGTGGCAGGGCTGTTTCAGCACTGCAAGACGTGGAGGAATGCACAGAGCACTTTGTGGGGTCATATGGCAATCCTATTTCAGGAACACATCCTCTATTTGGGTCGTGGTCTACATCAATGGGGCGGAACCTCCTTTTCAGAGGAGGATTGTGAGCAATTGAATGCACCTTTGGCCCTGGAAGAGCTTGCACAGTGTATAAAGTCAGCCAAGTGCGGAGAGGCGGCTGACCTAGACGGAATGACATTGGAGGCAGTCAAGCTGCTGTTGCATACAAATTCATTCAACATATTGTTGTGTGTTAGGCTGTTTGTGGATAACTGTCATAAAGAAGTTCCGGGCCAGATGGAGGTCGACAAGCTACTGCCAATACCTAAGTGGTATGATACACTCTCTGCCATATGTGTTGTATACATGGATCTTTCGAGTCTGTTCATGCTTGCCAGAAACCACTTGTTCCTGTGTATAAACAGTGGAACCAACTGCGATCTGCACAGGGGTATTGCAGGTAGCAACGTCTTTGGCAAAGTTGGGGACAAATCCAGGAACAGGAGGTTTTCTGATATGTAGCCTGAGGAAAGAGGGAGTTCGCTATGCCACACAAAGTGGTTTCCCAAAGGATCATGGCACTTTGGACACCGCATAGTTCACATTGAGGCACCTAGTTGACAGGGATAGAAGTGGAGACAATCAGGAGGATTTATTCTGAATATTTATTGATTGCACAAAAACATTTGACACGGCAAGTTGGGAGCTCATGCTGAGGAGATGTGAAAAAGTAGGGGTGACTGGCCCTTTTTTGGAGGCAATGGGAGAAATGTTTTACGAGATCCCTATGGTGATGTGCTTGCAAAAGAAGCAAGGCAAACCTTTCAAGGGCATATAAGGGACTAAACAAGGGAGTGAGCTCAGCCCTCTTCTGTTTGTTCTCTTCGTTGAGCAGCTTGACTACTTGATTGAGGAAAAGGTGCCAGCAGGGGCGGGACCTATCGTAGATGGCCTGCATGTGGTAAAACATCTTTTATGCTGATGGTGTTCTTTTGAATGTTTTCAATAGTTGAGAAGAGATGCAGTACTTCTTGATGTTTTTGACTTGTTTTGCTACCACTTAAACATGCCAAAAACCAAAGCCCTCATTTGCCGATAAAGGGACAAGCTCCCAAAGCATCTTATGGGTGTGACTTGAAATCAAGTTCAGGGGAGAGGTTTTGCAAATGCCGTGACTCAGGAAGAAAAATACCTGGGGCTGGTGATGCATGCATGGACGGATATGATGTTAAGTGCAGAGCAAATCTAAAGGGCTGTGGCATTGAATAGGAGCCTTCACTCCATGCCTCCAAAGCTGCAAATGAGACTGTGGTGTATCTGCCGGCATTCATGTGTGAAGTCTTTGACAAGTTAGTGAGGCCAGTGACCGCTTATGTTGCGCATGTATGGGGCCCAAGCATGTTTTGAAAGTTTCTGTATGATCCGCTGAACGTTGACAATGCTGTGGAAAAGGTCCATTGCAGCTTTTTCAGGCTCTTGGCTGGGTTGGGGAAGTATGTACATATAGAGTCACTGTACAAGGATTTTGGCAGGTAGCCTCTTATGGTTCAATGGCTGGTTCTGGCAGCCAGGTGGTGGGACACAGTATTGGGCAGAAATCAGGGTTGTCTGCTGGCTAAAACGCACTGAAAGGGGGAAGCTGCTAAATCATGACCTGCTCAATTTTCACCAAAGTTGTGTAGGGACCACAGATAGTGTGTTTGTTCTTATGCCTTGTACCTGATGTTTCCTTTTTCCGTTGAGTAGGGAAATGAGGCTTGCCCCCGGTGTGTTTGGTCGTTTCGACCTAGCTGCCTTGGTGCAGCCACACCTTAGAAATTGTTTGCTTGTTTTGTTTTGAAAGTGTCCTGAGACTTCATGCAAGCCTGGACAATGTTTTGACCCGCTAGCGCTGCTAACCCCGCCCTTTCTTGCTGCTGGTGCTGCTGCATGAATGTAGCCTTCACGGTGTCTCGCACTATACAGGGGCCGTTGCTGGTTCGGTCTATTGCTGCCTGACGGATCTTACGAACATATAAATACATGGTGCAAGCGCACAGGCATGCACCTTAAAGCCGCTGCTGGTATGCAAGTTCGACCCTGACTCCTGCTCCATCGGCAACACCTCGCGTATCAGACGATCTCAATGATAGGCCCATTGGCAAGCATAACATGTAGTGTAGTCCAAGAACTGAACTGGCGCCCAATAAAGAGATCGCTCGAACTCGTCCGACTTGGCCAAGAGGTCGACCGACGAAGGATCAGCCATGCACAGTTCGAGGGCCGGTGCAGTCATCTATTTCACGTATGGGGGCGTTATGCAGGGATCTTCTCCCTGATATATATGAAGGCTCCGTCATGCCCTTAATGATACTCAAATGGGCACCGTAGGTTCTTGCTTGTTATTTGAACGAGGACATAGCAAAGCGTAGGGCAAGCTGACGGGATCATCTGTTTGTAGGCTGGAGTCAGTGGGGGAACAGTCCTGGAGAAGGCAATGCAACCAAGACCTCGACAGCCGGTTGTCGGTTCTGGCCCTTTGGTTTGATCATTGAATCGCCAATTACGCTGCTTACTGAAGTGGTCAACCATACAATGGAACAAACAACTACAAATGGGCAAGGTGTGACTGCATCGCACAGGATGTTGATACCTAGGTCGCCAACGACCACTACTAGCTACTCTGCCACTCACTCCATATTCGAATCATCACGTGTAACAAGAAGAAGCACTACCCCATTCAATGGACTCCAAAAATTCAACGACTTCCAGACCACAACACAGGACAGTTCAGGACACCCAAGCAGGCGGCACCACTGGGAAACCTTTAGGTGAACCTCAACCAACTCCACATCAGTAAACAAGCCTGTCCTAGTTTACACTCAGACACTATCATGCTTGAGAATCTGGGTTTAGGGTTTAGGCTAAACCCTAAACCAACCAAGGGGCTGGTAACGTGGCACTCAGGCACCATAATCTTTAATAGCAAAAAGACCAAACAAGGGCTTCTTAGGGTTGGCAAGCAAGAGTCCCCTCACTGATGACTCCCAATCACCAATCTCTTTCACTCCCTTCTAGTTACAAACAGAGATAGAGACAAACAGAGACGCTGTATCCTGTACTATTACATACAGAGCGCATGAGTTAACGGAGTTTGGACGAAAGGTCCATGATGTAATGGTGTGGGAAATGAAGGTAAGGGCTCCATGTAAACTTTACACCAAGGAACCCTTCCAACAATCCCACGCTGGAGACCAATACAGGATCTGCTTGCGTAGCAAACTCTCCCTCAGAGATTCTCCATAAACATGGAGTGCCAGATGTGGCTCGAAGCCCAAATGGGGCTTGACGTCCTGCATACTCCAGGACCCTACCAAATAAGAATGGCTAAAAGTGGACTGGATGAGTCCCAGATGGCACGGTACAACAAGGAGACGATCAGAGACCGAGCCAACAGTCAACAAGTGTGTCCCACTGCTGATAATAAAACAAATAAAACAAACATCACTCAGTGTCGCTCAGTGCGCCGACAGACTTTGCTGTTTATTTCTCTATGAATGCCCCACTTCCAATTAGAGCGTGCTGCTGCTGATAGGGTGTGTACTGGCATGCAGTGAGCTGTAGCAGAAGACTCAATTAAGTTATCAATCAATCAACCAATCAATCGATAAAAAAGCAAACATAGCCATACCAAAAGGTCACTCAAGACCACGCAGCACACGACCCCTGATGAACTGGAGTCACACAACCCCATGCCGGCCAACCATACAGATACCCCTCGTTCACGTGAACCACTTAGGACAGCAGAAGACTCCCCCATGGCTATCTGAGAGCACAAAGTATGGCCCCCTCTCTTCAAGCTCTTTTTGTCCTTGTTGTTCCCTGCTAAAAACCCTGGACCTTAGAAACGATCAAAACATCTCTTCAATCTGCCAAGCAGGTTTCTACTGCAAAAGCGGTAGTCGGTAACTGTGCAATAGTAGAGGCGACAAGGCCAGGTTTTCTGGCCTCGGATGCCCATCCCTTAACTCGTATGCGGGCTGGGACTGTAGAAACGGCCTTGCGCTCTCCCCCCATTACTCAACCAGCCAGGCCTAGTCCTTCAGTGCCTCTTTCTGTGACAGTTTCTTTATAGATTGTCATAGCTGCAGATATCAGCTAGGGTTTAGGGTTTAGGGTTTAAACCTGACCTCAACCCAAACCCCAAACCATGAACAGTGTTTATCAAAGCTTGTCATAGCTGCAGATGTCAGCTAGAATTTAGAGTTTAAACCTGACCTGAACCCCAAACCCCAAACTCTGAACGGTGTTTCTCAAAGCTTGGCATAGCTGCAGATGTCCGTTTGAGGGAGATACTTGACCACAGAGCCCATGATGTAAGCTCCCTCAGAACTGAAGTGGGTACATTTGGTGTCCAGATTGCAGATCTTCTCTGCTTTTAGCGCAGTGGTCTGGGAGGTGCGAGCATTGCGAGCTCCAATAAGCTTAACTCCAGGGAGGGCCTTGAACCCTGCCTTCGGTGGGCAGACTGCAAGAAAGGAAGCAGACAATAGGACACATGATAAGGGGTTATTCACAAAAGTCTTCTTGAAGCGCTAGCCCTCTGAGTGCAGTGCAAACTACCGTAGTAGACATTTGCCAAAGTATATAGTTCATAAATAGTGGGTTTGCATGGAAAAAAGCTTTTCAGAGGCAGAAATATGTGTATACAAGATTTCTTAGTGCACAGCTTTGCAACCGTACGGCGCCCCTTGCATGACTCCAACCAGTTGCTTAGTGTATAGAGAGACATGTGTGACGGTTAGTGTTTGTGTTGTGTTTTGTCCACTACAGGGAGGTACACTACCCGGGTTTTTCACCGGCAATCCGTGCCTTTCAGCAAGATTACTCATCTCCCTGTGGAACACAAATGGATAGTTTACGTGGAATGTGATACCCAGATTTTCTTTCTGTTAGTAAGGCTGCAGAGGAGGTGTTGCAGGTTTGCTGCATCACAGCTACGATGGCAACGTAATAAGTACCATACAATGATCTAGTGATCCCACTGGATCAAGGCGGGATCAATAGCAAACAATAGTTAAAAAAGCATTCAAGTGGTCGCGCAGTGAAGTAGCGCTGATGCTATGCTAAGCTTTCATCATGGTTACATGGTTACATCTACGCACACACCGTTTGTGGCGTACAATTAAGGAAGTAGGCCTACTAAGCTTTCATCAGGTATGTATGCATGTATCCCCGCTCTGGAGCTGTCTACTGCGGACTATTCAATAGCTCTACAAGCACTGTGACTAGCTGCTTTGGAGGAGCCAAGCCGCTCTAATGTAAGAACTGCCAGGTCTGAAGGCTCCTTGTCTTCCAGCAGCAACAAGAACCCAGCCGCAATGGAACATGCAGTCCTTGAAAGTAGTGGCCAGCTGCCAGGGTTTTGAGACCTCTGCTGCTGCTTACCTTGCTTGGCCACCGAGACCTTCACGTAGGAGCATGTCCTTGCTTGTGGACGATAACTGCCAATGGTCCCAAGGAAATAAAAGCCCTTGTCATTCCATGCGACACAGTTGCGATCAAGGGAGCAGATTTTCTCCGCATTAACAGGTGGGCTTGTTCGTAATGGGTTGGATCTGCCATCAGCTACCCAGATCATGTCCATGAGGGAGTTATAACCAGGACGTGCAGGACATGAACCTGCGGGGGAACATGAGGTGTTAAGGCTCAGCCGGTCTCGAATTCGAACCAGCGAGCGAGGGGCCCTTGGAGCTAAGTGAACAAGGCAGCGGGGTTCCTGCCTTGCACCACAGCATCCGATGTGAGGATGTGCCTGCGCACCTGAAACTAGCGCCAGATGTATCGTCAAGAAAGTGAGGGCGAAGCATAACCCACGAGGTGCCTCGTGAGCCATGTTTGCGATGATTGCGGGAGTGGATGGCAACGCGTGAACCTGGGGCTGTAGTTCTCAAAATCCTCTGGAGGAGCGCCTTATCCTAGGTCATAATGTATGAACACCTCAGGACTGCATGCAGGTTAATAAAGTATATCTATCGCCCACTTCCATCGCCCACTTCCATCAACCGTCACCCGGCTAGTGACGTTGGGAACTGTACTGGATCAAGCTGTCGCAGTCTCTGGCTTCCATAGTGCCCCGAAACATCTACTACAATGCAACAATGACAGCACCTCCCCAGCATAGGTATTACCACTAGCATAGCGGGCTCTTTGCGCGTCTTGCTCCTCGCCACCCGTGCTTGTGGCATCGCACGAGCTCCTGCCCGGAACGCTGCCTAAACTCCACACATTCGGAAGCGTGAATGATTCAGCAACTCATACTAGCAGGCGGTATACACAAAAATGTCCCGCTCAGCCATACTACGGGAGGTACTTATCCCACAACGGAACAGCTTCCTTGCTGCCATACCATAGCTTCGCCTTGTCCTCCTGATGCCACACTCCAGGCAAAACCACATGCTCCGCCCCAGGTAGTCTGCCTGTCTCCAAGGGGCACACGCCGTCGCCTGGCACCTCCTCCTGCCCGCAGTTGGCCTTCAACAGAAACCACAGGAGCACAAAGCATTCAGTTAGCAAGATAAGGCACTGACCTCAACAACATGCATCAGCAGCACTTGACCTCAGCTAACTTTCAAGTCTCAACTCTTCATTCACCATTCATGTTAGATACATCAAACGTTCATGGTGGTGAATTCAATGGTGGCGAACAGAGGAGCAATGCTAAAAGTGCATGCCCCTCATTGAATGGAACAATTGAAACATTGATGTAAACTTCTTCAAGCAGTACAGGCATGGTACATTAGGCCCGAAAGGATCGAGGCAGCCTCGGGGTACCTTCCTTGGCAGGCCCTCCTATGGCTGCCTGCCATCTGCACAGCTTCAACACTATGTCAATGCTTAGGGGTTTAGGGGTCTGGGTCCAGGTGCCCAGCCCCTGGTATATCTGAAACCCTCAGTCAACAAAGCCACAACTGCAAGCAGCACGCCCCCGCACATGAGCTGCATCTTCCACTTGGGTCGCCATCACCAAAACTGCAGCCAGCTGACTCTGATTTGCAACACAACAGCTGTCTGCTTTTAGCTGCTACCTTTTACTCTGCACCTTGTACCCTCTAGAACTGCTCTGTTTTTCTGCCATGCCGAGCAGTCACTCTACCAATTTGGTAGAGAATGCACCGCCATGCACCAGGGGTCAGTGCAGCACCCATGTGGGCTTGTGTTTGGTCATGTCCCTATACGCTAAACCCTAACTATGCCCTGCCATGCACCAGGGGTCTGTGCAGCATCCGTGTGGGTTTAGATTTGGTCAAGTCCCCAAGCCCTAAACCCTAACCATGCACTGCCATGGATCAGGAGTCAGTTGCAGCCCCCATGTGGGTTCATGTTTGGTCATGTCCCTAAACCCCAACTGCCATGCACCAGGGGCCAATGCAGCACCCACGTGGGCTTAGTTTGCTCATGTCCCTAAAACCGATACCCTAACCATGCACTGCCACGCACCAGGGGTCAGTGCAGTACCCACAAGGGTTAAAATTTGGTCATGGCCCTGAACCCTAAACTCTAACCATGCACTGCCATGCACCAAGGGTCAGCAGCACCCGTGTTTTCCCCCCATGTTGCCACATCTTAAATGTCTGTTTGTTTTCTCCACTTCATTTCAGCGCCATGGAGCAATCACACATATACCCTTGACCGTCTGCTCACCTTGTAAGATGTTGCCGCCATGAGCAAGTCATTGGCCTCCTCAACATTCCCAGATAGTGCTGTCCTAGCCCACTCATCCAGGCCAAACTTCCGACCTGTACAGTGCAACACACCCAGCACAAACTCCAAATCAGCTGTCTCTATCAGCGACGAAAACAGAGAGATTGATACATATTGCCTAGTACCCCTGTGTTTGCCCGCCATCATGACAGCTTTCATCCAATGGCGTGTTTGGCCTGTTTGGCCCAGCAACGTCTTGCGGCTGCTATACCTATAGTGGTTTAGCATGTTTGCTGTCACCCTTGCAACTGCCAGTAGCAAGGACAACAATACAGAAGGCAAGCCCGCTTGTTCAGTGTCCCCATGAAGTTGTCGACATTTGAGGCAGAGTTGACAAGAGGCCAGGCAGGGTGGATTTGTATACATCTTGCAAGAAGCAAACGCATAGCCTGCATGGTATCACACTCCATGCATGTATGGCTTGTGCGCAGAAACGACGTTTGCTGATGTTAATAGTCTTAGCATAGTAAGGCTAATGAGCTTAGGATAAGGTCTATTAAACAAGTCCTTCTTGATGATTGTGATGGTTGTGCAATTTGAGTGCAGCTCAAGCTGCTATGTAAGGCAAGCGGAGATAACCATAAACAACCTCATGCTTGCAGTCACATGTCCCATGGGCTGTGTGAGGTCACTCTCTAACATCACCAAAGAAACTGCCAAGGCATTGCTACTCCATTTTGACTTAGGGGTAGGATACGGGCTTCAGAGTGTGGCCGAGCAGTACTTGCAGAGTGCTGAATTGAGCTGCCTTGTGCAAATTAGTATTACCTGTCATAGTTTGCCCAACCACGCACACAATCCGTGTTGGTAACAAGCTGTCCGCATCTGGGTAGCACATATTAGCATATTCCAAACTGGTGGTGACCCGACTTGGGTCTCTGCCAGCAGCTTCTGCTGTGGAACTTTGCTGCTGCTGTAGCTGCTGCTGTAGTTGCTGCTGTTGTTGTTGCTGATCTTGCCGTAAATTAGTAGTTCCTGTGCTTACAGCAGCCTGTCCCATCTCGTCCTGCTGCTGGTGCTGCTCTGTGCTGCTTTGATTCTCCTGCTGTTGTGAGGGCGATGCTCCAGCAACAGCTACGGCTGCTGCTTCTGCTGCTGCTGCTACTGCCTGCTTTATTGGCTTTGGGATCGGCGCTTCTTTCAGCCACCGCTCCTGTGGAATGTCAGAAGAGCAGGAGTTGAGCTGTGGCAGGAGCAGGCTTGTTCATGCACATGCTTAGATGACATACAAGGTACAACTCAAGAATTTAAATGGTAGGCTCCGATTGCTCAATGGGACCGGATGCAATCTATGAGCCTTGGTAAGAGCTTGGTAAGCCAATTTGCAGAAGGACGATCCAAGATTGAATGAGCCAGCCAAGAGCTCAACCTGTTTGTAAAGAGCAATCATTGCCTGCACTGCCTACAGTTTATCCATAGACGCAATGCACTCTATAGACAAACAATTGATGTTTCCACCATGCCCATGACAAGCTCTTACTCAGTTCAGCAACACCCAGAGGAACCTTTGCAATACAGTGCAGTGCTGTGCTGGCTCTTCGTGCATACTTTTGCATAGTGGGTGCAGTAAGAGGTAACCACACTCAGCACAGTAAACCCTATACGAAAACACCGGATCTACTGTAGTTCTGCATGCAAAAGCACTTGCCTGCTCAGCTCACCTCTGTTTGCCCAAAAGGATATGCCTCTAAGCTTTGATGTGGGGAACCAAGGGTCACCAAAGTTGACACTTTGGGGGCCAAGCCCCAAACTTGACCTGTGGTGACAAGCATTAACAACATGTGCGTCCTGAGCAAGGCAACAAACTGCTTGGCTTGGTGTTGACTGGGTCAAATGGTCAAGCTGAAGTGGGCTGGCAAGGGATCAAGGGAGGGCTGATGGCAGCCCGTGTGAGACTCTTGGACAGGAACTTTGAGTACGCCGTTGGAGCCTAAGTTGGCTCCTTGTGGGTGGCGCTGCCCCACTGGCGCCCTGCTTTGATGGGGCCATCAAGTAACTTGGTAATTTGGTTTGTGTCAGGATACATTAATAAGCCCGTGTCAAGTGTGCTATGGAACTCAGACTGTAGGAAATGGCAGGCCTAAGGCTCCAGACAGGAGGAGTGGCCAGTTGCACCCTAAAGTTCCATCTTCTGAAGTACTCTTACCACTTGTCAACGACCGACAAAGGCTGAGACAGGTCAACCTACAATTGTCAGATGCACATTAACATTACGCAAATTGGATGTGCCTTGTCCCAGTCCAATTATTGAAAGCGAAACAGCAATGTAACATGCTAATGTGATACAGCGGCGTTGCAAGCATGCACGTGAGGACTGCCCCTCTGCTCCTTTAAGGGACTCCTAGCAACTTCTACAGTGTTGCCCGTAGCATCTTAAGCAGACGTATCCCTCTACCACTCTCCCTCCTCTGCGGCTGACAGACACACAAGTCAGATGAATCACGTATCTGCACTGCCCACCCTTGTGTATGGATACAGTACGAACACCTAAGAGTTGTAGTTGCGTTGCTCACGCTTGTTTCTGAAACCAACACAAATCCCGTTTAAGAGGTACTTGCACTGCTTACCCTTGTGCATACATATGCAATGCGGGTGCCTAAGAGTTGCATTTGCATTGCTCACCCTTGTACGGCATGCTCCCTAATGCCAGCCGTGCTATCCACCCACCAGCAGAAACTCCAACCTGCAAGCAAAGGGGGTGACATGGTCTCAGGCTCTTATTACTATTACATTTTGTGATGTTTTAGAGCAAAACTGCTGTAGGGCCCGCACTTCAAGCTGTTACAAAAAGGGCAAGGTGGAGCAGCACATGGGGACAAGGTCTCAGTTTAGATGGGTGCTACCTACAAGACAGCTAATTACAGGCTCCGGAAAAGGTAGCCATCTTATGGACTCCGGGTTTCCTGTGTTGAAAATTCAAGAATCCTAGCCAGGCATCGGCTGCGCATGGCAGTGATTGACATGGTCTCAGCGCACATGGCTGTTACCTACAAAGGGGCTAGTCACAGGCTGACAGGTAGCCATTTGATGGAATCTGGGGTTCCTGTGTTGAGAATTCAAAAATATTAGCCAGGTATTGGCTGTGCATGGCAGGAGTGAGTGACATGGTCTCAGCGCACATGGCTGCTACCTAAAAGACAGCTAATCACAAACCCACGGATAGCCAGCTGATGCATTTTGGGGTCCCTTTGTTGGGATTTTAAAACTTATAGCCAGGCACTGCCTGTGCATGGCAGGGATTGGGTTGGTGCTGGATGACAGGCAAGTGCCCCAGAGTCTCCTTGCAGTTGCAGGAATGTGTCCTATCTAGCTATGGTATAACTATGCAGGTATGTGCATGCACTTGCACAGCCAGGCAACTCGGAGGGGTTTGCTGACCAGGGACTCAAAAGGCTTCCTTTGCCTCCGATATTGTGTGAATGGCCCAGTGTGATAAGCAAACAAACAAAAAATCCAAAGTGTGGCTGCACCAATGCAGCTATGTTGAAACGACCAAACACACCGGGGTCAAACCCCATTTCCCTATTCAACGGAAGGAGAAACGCCACACAGACCGAGGCATGCAACGAAAGCAAGCTAGCAGGAGCCAGCAGTGAGCAGTGAGGGGCTTGGGCAGAGCGTCTCTGTAAACGCCGCAGCTGCGACAAGCGACTGAGTCCAGGTAAGCGTCTTATATCGTTACATTTCATGATATGCCATAGCAAAAAGTGCCATAGGCCCCGCACCTCAAGCTGTCACAGAAAACAGCGAGGTGGAACAAAGCTAAAAAGCTAAGCATGTAAAGACTATCTACTGGCTGGGTGTCAAAGCATGTGCTACCTCCTCCCTGCCAGTGATTAATATGGAGAGCCGATGCTGTGCATGCAGATGTGAACAACCTGGATTTGTTTGGATTATATCTGTCAACCTGTACATCCTCCCAGCTTGAGTAGCTATTGCCTGCTGGATACATAAAGGGAGCCATCCCATGCATGCATATCTTCATCAGTCTTAACTGCAACCTGTTGGCTTTTGACCATGTGGCTGTACTGTGCTCACCAGGGAAAACTTGGTCATACTGTGGATGCAGGCGCCCCACTGCTTCTGCTAGCTTTAGGGTTTTGTTACCCAACCCCTAAACCTTCACTGTGCTCGCTAGTGAGACTGGGTCATACTGTGAATGCAGACGCCCCACTGCTTCTGCTAGCTTTAGGGTTTAGTGTTCTACTTACCCCCTAACCCCTAAACCTTCACTGTGCTCGCTAGTGAGACTGGGTCATACTGTGAATGCATTCGCCCCACTGCTTCTACTAGCTTTAGGGTTTAATGTTCTACTTACCCCCTAACCCCTAAGCCTTCAGTGTGCTCACCAGTGAGACTGGGCCATACTGTGGATGCAGGCGCTCCACTGCTTCTGCTAGCTTGCTGATGTACCAGGAGAAGCTGCCACCACTGAGGGTGGGCAGCCAGTCAGTGAAGGTTATGGGCAGTGTCTCTGCACAGCATCGCAAACGATGCATGCTTAGCTTTGGTAAATGCAGGTCACCAACTGCATGAAGTACTGTGATGAAAGCTGGACAAAGCAAGGTGCTATCGATGGAGGAGGAAGCTCTCTGTCAGGTTATAAACTTAAGCTGGCTATTGAGCAAAGTCTGAGGCTGATGTATTAGCACATGTTGCTCCAAATGACGTTTTAGTTCATTCTCGTTCCTGTGCTGCTCAGTATTGGGTGATTCAGGAGGTCCCAGGTATTGAGGGGCGCTAGCAACACTGCTATGCAGTAGGACCTGGACTAGGTTTGCAAAAAAGTTTCTGCTTGTAATTGCTATCCTGCCTGGACCCCTCTCCGCCCACGGTGGCTGTCCGAGGGACTTTGCAATCATTGTATCCATGCTCACCAAGGCCCACTATGCTCATTTGCCTAGCACTCATGCTGCAAGATTTGCCATGTATGTCTCAGCTGTTGTCTGGTGTTTACCTACAGCTGGATGTCCCAGGGCACGAAGGTGAGCTTCCATCTCCGTGTATTCCTTGTAGCTAGAGAGGAATCCAGGGAGGATGACCACTGCAGAGCGTTGCTGCTGTCCTGCAGAAAGCAGCAAGTGGTTCCTAGTCTATAAATGCCTGCCATTGGTGGCACTACCAAGACACAACGAGAGTTCAGCTGCTTTAGAACACGCATTGGCAACTTCTTTCAGCCTCACGGCACCGAATGTGACAGGTTTGATGAAAGCAATTGCGTATATAGGTCAACGGATGCTTGTCCGAGTTGCACCAACTGCAAGTGCCGTTGCTGGTGGTCGTCAACGAGATACGCACCTGCCCTTTCGGGAGTACCGTGCTGGGCTCGGATGTGGGGCAGCGGCCGTGGACTCCTTGCAGCTTGCCTAAATGTGGTTCGAAGCTGCTTCCGGCAAAGCCTTAGGTGCCCTGGGCAAGCCATCGCTCAGGCCCTCGAAGCTTGTTGCCAGAGATAGTGCAGCGCATGCAGCAATGGATGTTGTGACAAATGTTTGCACGAGCACGCACAAAGATAAAGCGCGCAGAGCGCAGAGCGTCTGATCGAAGACGCAACGGGGTCACTGGGCTCATGGGCTGGTGTGTGCTGGTGTCCGAGTCACGGCAGATGAGTCCAATTGATGTCAAACACCCTGGCATGCGAGCTGTCCAACGTAACTTGTTTGAGTAGGGTACTCCATCCCTGAGCAGGTTTGTGCACAGGTGTCATGCATCTGGAAACTAGCTCGCTACCGCTAGGTGCCCAAAGATGTAGCCGTGACCACGCTGAGCGATAAAATTCAATAAGTCACTACCTCATGATCAAGTGACGGTGAAGATGTAAGGAAGACGAGCATGTATGGGAAGTCATTATTCCCCTTAGGGTGGTGCTCCTTACCCCTACTGCGATCGCTATTCAAATCCTGCCAGAAACAGCGGGACCGTCAGGTACTTGCGCCTTGCCACAGGACCATGGCTAAAGATAATCAGATCCTCTTTAACATCCCTGTTAGCTGTGAGTGCCTGCATCAGCCTGAGATCAAAGCCAGTAATCTGCACCTACCGTCTCAATCCGCTGGTTTTCTGCTTGCAGTGGTGCAAGGGATGAGACGAAAGGCTCTGAGGTCGCGTGAAGGACCATAGTTGCGGCTTTTTACAAAGAAGCACGTCTGACGCCTTCAGCCTATCTTCATAGCAACAGCCTTGCAGGTAAGTTGCATGCCTTCCACCCCAGCCGCACCAATAGGACATGACCTCAGTATGTCTGCAAGATGTATGACAGCCAGTACCAAATAATGCTCTAAGGCTCCACCACCTTCACATATCCAAGAGTAGCCTGTACTCACTGGCATGTTCGCGTCATGTCCTGCTCCATACGAGCAGCATTATACCATGTTCATTTTCTTGCCACCACCCTCAAAGCAAATTACTACGTGAGCAGGGTACTTCAACCCTATGCAGATTTGCGCACAGGCGTCATGCATCTGGAAACTTGCTGGCTACCGCTATGAAAAAATCTAAGCCACCTTGCCTTACTTCTCGCCATGCCCCAAGCAAGGTCCCATGCTTGTGCCTTGGCCCCTCTCCATGTTTACCTAGTTGCATGCAGGAAGTTCCTTGTCCTGCAGTCTCCCATACCCATACAACTCCTGCTGCCAGTCCAACAGCTTCGACTCCCACACTTGCGGTTGCTTTCTGTATATTACCTTACCTTCTATGCTCCCTTTCTGGTATGTTGTCTGCAGGACCTCTTCCTTGGTCACAGCAATGCCTCCCACAGCATCTGGCTCAGATGCAGGCCCCAGCAAAGCCCCAGGACAGCCTCCCAGAATAGATCATGGCAGCTGGAGGGAGATGATGTGTGTGCTTGCAGGCATGGTGCCAGGGCATCTTCAGAACCAGCGCCAGTCATCAAGGGCTCCACAGGGCCCTGCTCCTGCAGCTGCTGCACCTGCGCCTGCGGCAGGTGCTGCTCTTGCTCCTGCTCCTGCACCATTGCAGCAGGGAGCGCAGGCATCAGAAGCAGCAGCAAGCAATCGGCCAGCGGTTGGTGCCGGAGCAGCAACAGCGGTGGTCCAGCTGGCAGCCAAATGGGGCCCAGCAGCAGCAGCACAGCAGGGAGCACAGGCATCAGAAGCAGCAGCAGCAGAACCTCTGCCAGCGGCTGGTGCTCGAGCAGCTGCTCTTGGTTGCATGTCTGCACCTGTGGTCGCTGCTGCGCTTGGTGTTACTGCAGGGGGCCTAGCAGGACCAAGTGCAGGCCCAGTGCAGTCATTACCTTCACCCAACAACAAGCTGAAGGGCCAGATGAGGCCTAAGAAGCGGATGAAGCGCAGCAACGGCACTTTACATGGCATCTCCATGCCACCTAGTGAGGTCATAAACTTAGTGAGCAGTGACGATGAGGATGAGGGAGATTTGCTTAGGGACAAGCAACAGCAGCAGCAGGTATGGGGGGATGTGATGGTCCACCAACAACGGCAGCAGCAGCAGGAAAGGGAGGGAGGGGAGCAGCGAGAGGGGATGGGGAGTCAGCGAGGAGATGTGAGGGAAGGGCAGCAGCGAGAGGGGATGGGGGGTCAAAAGCTGAAGCGGACAGAACAGGAGGAAATGGAGCAGCAGCAGGCGCATGAAGTGGGAGGCAAGCAGCAGGGAGAGGTACAACAGCAGCGATTCCAGGAGCAGCAGCAGCTGCAGCAGCATGGCGGGTTAAACCACCAGCAGCAAAGTCATTGTGAAGGAGGCAGTGCTCAGAATAAAGGTCATCAAACAGCGGCAGTGGAGCTCAAGGGGTCAGAATGTAGCCAGCATGAAATACAACAGCAGCAGCTTGGGGCACTAGGGGAGGGCCATGGAAAGGAGATTCAGCAGCAGCAGCAGCAGTCGGGCGAGAAGCAACAACATCCGATGGAGGTGGAAACAGAAGTAACTGGAAGGCAGCAGCAGCATGGGGAGGAGGTTACTTTTGGCCAGCAGCAGCAGTCAGAGTCAGAGGATGTGGTTGATGTTATCAATGAGATAGCGGAGTTATGCCAGCAACAGCAGCAGTACATGGATCTGGAAGGGGGCATGCTGCTTGACTCGCCTGTGCAGCAGCAACAGCAGGGCGGGGGACAGGTTCTGTGCCAGGAGCAGCAGCAGCAGGAGCAGGCCGGGAGACAGCAGCAGAAGCAGCAACAGCACGGCAAGGAACAAAAGCAGCAGCAGGAACAGCATGGCGGACAACAAAAGCAGCAGCAGCAACAGCAGCAGCAGCATGGCAGGGAACTAGAGCAGCAACAGCAGCAGCAGCTGGGTTACCAGGACGCCCTCATGGAGGATCTCGTGCTCATTGATGGAGAGGAGCAAGTGCAGCAGCCCGATAGGGCAGCACCTGCTGCGCAGGAAGACCTGGTTACGTTAAACTCAGTGACTATTCCTGCAGGAGTGACCGGTGCAGCAGCAGCACCCAGGCAACCTACTATGCTTGAAGCTCAGTCCCAGCAGCAGCAGCATCGGGTAGGGGTGGTGGCACGTGCCCCTGCTGCTCCTGCTGGCACAGGAACAGCAACAGGGGCACAATTTAGCACTGATGGAGCTGGGCCAGATCAGCAGCAGCAGAAAGGTGTTGAAGACGGCTTGGGAGCAGGAAGCTTAACAGCAGCAGCAGCAGCAGCAGCAGTAGCTGGACGAGGCAGTGAATCTGGATTCAATCTTCAGCATGGGCAGCAGCAGCAGCAGAAGGGTGCCGAAGGATGCCTGATAGCAGGAAGCTTGAGAACAACAGCAGCAGTAGCAGCAGCAGTAGCTGGACGAGGCCCTGAACCTGGAATAGATCTTCAGCGACAGCAGCAGCAGCAGCAAGGTGTCAAAGATGGTCTGGGAGGAGGAAGCTTAACAACAGCAGCAGCAGTAGCAAAACAAGGCTCTGAATCTGAACTGAAGCTTCAGCGGGAGCAGCAGCAGCAGCAGCAGCGGCGGGAACCTCCAAGTCCTAGCATGCTTCTAGCTGGAGGTGAAGAAGATGATCAGGATATGTTTGACTTTGAGGTAACGCAGAGGACGCCAGAGGGGATGGTGGGGAAGAGAAGATGGGGGGAGGTGGGGGCCAGCAGCGGGAACTGCGAGGGAGGGGCTGGCGAAGGTGGTTGTGATCTGGGTTTGTGGGAACAACAAGAGGGCATTGAGGTGCAGAGGCAGCGGCGGGAAGCTGGTGGCTGTGGGAGAAGGAGTGGAGGTGGTGTTGGTGGTCATGGTCGTATGGGGGATCTTGCAAGGCATAAGAAGGAATTTGAGGTGCAGAAGCGGGGGCAGGAAGCTAAGGAGAGCAGTGCTGGTGATGGTGGTGATACGATGGTTCGTGGGAAGCAATGGGAGAAGGTGGAGGGGTCAAGATGGACACAAGCTCAAGGAAATGCTGGCTGTGGGGATGGGGGTGGGGCTGGAGCTTTTGGTTTTGTGGAGAGGATGTCTCAAGGTTTTGTGGAGGATGTTGCGAGACATGAGGGGGAGGTGGTGGGGCACATTGGGGGTGGGAGTTATGGGGAAGGTGAGGGGAGATTGTATTGTGAAGAAAAGCTAATGCAGCACGAAGAACCGCAACAGCTGCAGCATGGGGAGCGGCAGGGCAAACAGGAGGAAGAAGCAGAGGAGCAGCAGCAGGAGGAGGAGGTTGAGAGGGGCCTTCACCATAATGCAGAGCAGCAGCAGCAGCAGCAGCAGGAGCCAGGAGAACAGCAGGAGCAGCAGCAGCAGGATGAGGAAGGGGTTGAGAGGGAATTGCATCATGGTGCACAGCAGCAGGATGGGTCTGGCATGGAAGTGGATGATGAGGGGGGAAGGACATCAAAAGGTGCTGCAGCTCAGGCTGAGGTGCAACACTTGGGGAAGAGGGGCCTTGAAGATGGGCTAGAGGATGAAAAAGGGAGTAAGCGGCTGCGGGGCGAGGCAAATGTGTTTGTGAATGTGGACACATTAGCAGCTGCAGGAGGAGGAAAGGGAGTTGAAGGTGCTGCTGCCGACAGCGAGCTGACAAACAGAGGCTTTGCATTGGTGGAAGCCAACAGGGCAGGGGCAGACGTTGATGCACTAAAGTTGGTCCCCAGGGCAGGGCCACCAGCAGCAAGAGCACAGCCAGAGGCACCAGCAGCAGCAGCAGCACATTTAGAAGTGCGAACATCAGCAGGCGCCGCAGGATTAGCAGCAGCAGCAGCAGCAGCACACCCAGAGGCACCAGCAGCAACACAGCCAGAAGCGCCAGCAGCAGCAGCAGGACAGTCTGAAGCACCAGCACCAGCAGCAGCAGCAGCACAGGCAGAAGCAGCAGCAGCAGCACCACAGTCAGAAGAGCCAGCAGCAGAAGCTGCAGGGTGTGCAGCCGGTACAAAACGAGCAGGAGGAGTACATGAGGTCCAGCATCCAGGATGGGCGCTGCAGCCACCACTAGGGCCAGCAGCAGCAGCAGGTGGAACGGCACCAAACGGGAGGGAAAGAGGAGCAGCAGCAGCAGCAGCAGCAGCAGCAGCAACGGGAGGAGGGAGAGGGGCAGCAGTAAGGGGAGGAGAGGCAGCAGCAGCAGCAGGGGGAGGAGGAATAGGAGCAGGAGCAGAGGAGGTAGTAGCAACAGTAGCAGTAGCAGCAGGAACAGGAACAGGAGGAGGAGCAGCAGCAGTAGAAGATGCTGCAGAAGGGCCTCAAGCAGGCTCAGGGGCAGCATCTACAGCAGCAGGAGCTTCTAGGATGCAACTAAGGAGACCTCTCACTGCCACTAGGACAGCTGCTGCTGCTGCTGGTGGTGGTGCTGCTGCTGCTGCTGGTGGTGGTGGTGCTGTTGGTGCTGCTGGTGGTGCTGCTGCTTCTGTTGGTGGCGCTGCTACTGCCAGTGGTGGTGGTGTTAATGGCTTTGGTTCTGCTGCTCCTGTTGGTGAAGGTAGGGGTGCTTTCCACGCTTCTGGTAGTGCACCGCCACCAGCAGCAAGGGCAGCAAGAAGAGAAGGTGCCCAGGAGCCAAGGCCAAATGAGTGGAAGGATAGATCAAGGTAGGGTGCCTCACTGAAATCTGCGCTGGATGCAGTTGGCAGGTATACTGGATTATGTTCTTCACTCTTTTACGTAACAGCTTCAACTAAACGGCCTATGGGACGTATGTATGCGCCATATCATGAAATGGAAGAGTATGTTGTGCTGTGAACAATTTGTTTTTGGTGCGGATAAATTTGCGGGAGTTCTGCCTGCATGAAATCAGAGCACATGCATCAGATTGGTATTCATCATGCGTTGTGCAGATGCTCTTTTGTCCTACTTAGACTTCACGCCTCTGTCAACCGCCAGTGTCATAAGCCCAACTTCCCATTCTTTGTTCATCAGAAACCCCAGCTCCCTCTGATCTTATCATTGTGTCCCCAACGCCCTGTCCGCTGTGCCAGAGACTGCACATAAGTGATGCAGAACATACCTCTATCTCAAAACATAGTTCCGCTGTCGCTATCTTTTGCTATCTCTTTCAATCTGTCACCACAAACCCACTAAAAGACTGGTTGGAGTCATGCTCTGGTCCTGCACGGCCTGGAATGCTGTGCAGTGGTCTCTATAACAAACATGTTTCATTGTGCAGGTGCACTTTGGACCCTGATTACAATCTGACAGCTTTGTTAACATCCAGTGCTAAGCAGCAGCTTTGCAGGGCCTGGGGCCCTCATCTGCACAAGATGAAGCCAGGGAAGCTATATGTGTGGGATGAGGACAGCAGCAAGAAGGGCAAGAAGAAGAGCATGAGGCTGACAGCACTGCCTTTAAAGCAGATAGAGGAGATCCTGGGGCGGAGGTGGGTGGGCTTTCTTGGGGGGGGGGGGGGGCGAACGAGGCATTAGGGTGAGTGGGTGGCTTGAGCAGGTTGAGGTGGGAGGAGGTGGTGGGGCAGGTGGGGTGGAGGTGAGTGATTGCAAGAAGAGCAAGAGCCAGCAAGAACAACAAGAAGAAGAGCATGAGGCTGACAGCACTGCCATTAAATCAAACAGAAGAGATCCTGGGGCGGAGGTGGGTGGATTTTGATGGTGTGGGGCAAGGTGGACGGGGTAAAAGGGTCGGTGGAGTTAAGGCGGGTGGAGGTGAGTGGGGCGGAGGTGAGTGTGTGGTGTGAGGCATGGAGGGTTAAGGTGGGGAGAAATGGCTCAGATGGGCGGGTCTCGAGGACTTTACTGGGAGTTAAGAGGCCTGGGAGAGGTTGTTTGAAATACCCTGGGTTGGGCGGTCCATGAAACAATGTTCACCTCCTACAGTACAACTCCCCATCCCCTATCTGCGCTGTTTGGCTTCTTTTTCATATCTGTCCTCAGCAGAACACGCAATCATGTGCCACCGACTGTGGCCAATGTTTTGGGGTAAGATGTGCTCACTAGAAGGCTTGCAAAGTTACGACCTGATACCGGTACATTCTGTATTCTGCTGGACCAGCAGCTGCACACCGAGCATGCTCCCAAAACTGGCGAACAACCTCTGCCCGCACTCCTTGTATGGCTTATCTCAGATGCAACTCAACCGAGACATGTAGCCAAGCTTTTTCTTCTTCTTCTTACAGTTGATGGCTTTGACGGCTTACAGGAGGATACTCAAAGAGCACCCTGCTGGAATGGTCAGGCATGAGCGTCTTTTCCTCTGCCAAAAGCTCCGGTAAAAGGCTCAACAATACCTAATGCTCTTTCCATTGGCATGCCGTCCCCCAACTGTGCATGTGTAGTCATTCCAAGTCCCCCAATTGTAGATGTTGTTGTTTTCTCCCTCCATGCAGTCAAGAGGCTGTGAGCAAGCGTACCAGGGTCCAACCTGTGACGGACCCCTGCCACCCATGTAGATTTAACCCCCTACCAGAGCCGCTGCTAGATGAGCCTGGGCCACCGCCTCTGATGGTGATGGCGGGGGAAGAGCTGCAGGACGGGGAGTTTCTGGGCGTCTATTTTGGACTGGACGGGAGCTATATGACAAATAGGTAATGAGAGACCTCTCTGCTGGCCTGCATAGCTGCAACTGTCTTTGAAGTGCGTGTGGCATCTTGAATTCTTTGAGGGACATTCACATGACCTTCTTTTGCAGCCTTGCTTAAGGCGAGGGCCAGGTGATTAAATAGTTTAGTATTTGCAGCACCATTGATTTTAGAGCACTATGCAGCTTGATGATGTGCAACATAGTTAGAAATGCGGGGAGGGTCCCATGCGGAAACTTCCTTGTACTTTTAACTGAATAGCGCACGTTGCAACACAGTGATTTTGTCTTATGGCTCAGTGGCAACATATGCACTGAATTGCCCAAACTTCAATTGTCCAAGTGCAAGTTTAACATATGGGAGTACATGGTACAGCAAAGCTGGCCATCAGTGCCTTGGTTGAATCAGAGAGCCCATGCCATAACTAGCACAGGCCGTTTCTATCCAAGTAAACTAGCACCCGCCCCTGCCGGATGTCTGTCCTCTGCCTCCCTTGTGCCTTCCTCTGTCTCCCCTCTGCCTGAAAAGCCACCCAAACAAACAATGCCAGCGGTCATATATGCCACTTTCTTATGTCCTGCTGTGCGTTTCCCCTCCAATCTGCCGTATCAGGGAGGATATGGATGACGTCGTGAGTGACACTACGGGCGTTAAGGGCATGCTGCATGCATACACCTTTGACGTACCTGACATTCCAGAAGAGATTCGCATCCTTAACAACAAGCACAGCAAACAGAAGAAGCAGGACCACCAGCAGCAGCAGCAGCAGGAGGAGCAGGAGAGGGACCCAGAGGAAGAGCAACTGGTGGTGGTTGGAGATCCCAAGAGGTGCCGCATGGCGCTGATTAATGATTGCAGGACGTGGGAGGGGCCGGAGAAGTCTGATGTGTGTGCAGGGCCTTGTCCTAGGAGAGCCAAGGGAAAGTGCAATTGTGACAGGTGGGGGGATGTTTACACTTGGGGTAGGGGGATATTCTCTTGGGGTTGGGAGGCATACGCTTGGTGGCATACGCTTGGTGGCATATGCTTGGTGGCATACACTTGTCTTTATAGAGTGTTGGCTGCTCGATGAAGGCTATAGGATTTTGTGATTTCTGTGAGCTGCAATGATGTTTGCTATTAAGAGCCTGGGTTTGGTTGGCCATTGGCATAGGTGGTGTGGCGCTTTAACGGATTGTTTGATTGGCAGCAGAAATGGTAGGAATGCATGATGGCTGCATCCTCCCCAGTACATATGCGCTGCTGAGTAATATCAGCATTGCCATGGACCAAAGTGCAATGATTGTTATTAAGCAGTTCAATGGGCAGGATATCTGCACTCTTGATTGCTGAGCAGATGGGGCGGCTAGGGAGTCTGTCAGAACTTTTGCGCCTGCTGCCGCTGACAGCTACACACTGGCCTTGCATTCACTCTCCTGCAAGCTTGTAAGTATCGCAGGAAGAGGTGCCAATGTTGACAGCTACACACTTCGTTTTGCCAGGTTGCCAGTTCAAATCTCGATGCGGGTGAGATTCGTGGACATGTTTCCCTGGTGGCAGATGGGGGCATTCTCCAGTAGAAAATTCGGGTATCCATATCCCATCTAAATTACCCATTTGTGTACCACAGGGAGACAAGCAATTTGCTGCACGGCTATAGATTGCCGGCGTAAACCCCGGGTAGTCTACCTCCCCGTAGTGGACAGAACACAAACACTAGCCTTGCATCCACTCTCTTTGCAAGCATGTAATATATCTGCACGAAGAGGTGCCATTGTTGACAGAGCACAAGGCTTAAAAGATCAGGATCATCTTATGTTTGTATTTGCTTTCTTATGCTCTTTTTTGCCTGCAGATATGCTGCCCGCAGGCCCAATGTGGAATTTACAACAATCTACTACATGCCCGAGCAAGGCCCCCCTGTCCCGCTCCTCATTGGCCAGAGCAAAGGCAAGGTCCTGAAGAACGAGGAGCTGAGGTGGCAATATGATGAGTCACTGCGCTTCTGGTTCAGTGTGAGGGACAATACCAAGCAGTACAATTACTGGGTGCAGCGGCAGCGTGAGACTAAGGCGTTGGAGCAGAGGATGGGACAGCTGGCCGCCTATCAGCAGGTGAGGGAAGCAAGGATGGGGTTCAGGGGCAGAATGTCTTGTTTCAGTAACACTTTTCAAATGTTATCATTATAGAAACTAGAATACTATTTATTAAGTTTCCTCTTCACTTTTGCGGAATTGTAGATGTGGTTTGGGATCCTCCTTGCGCTGGGTTTACCTGCTGCGCAAGCAATTACTTGTGCATGTCCTTTTGGAACTCTGTGCAGGCATACAATGACCTTTCACAAGGAGCTCCTCAGCATCCTGTTGACCGTTTGTTCTTTGAGGTGCTCACATACCGTATCATCCTAGGCATTGTTCTTCATGCACCGTTGATATGGTGTTTTGCAGGCATAAGGGAAGACAGCTTCATTGATTTCACAGAAACTTTTTTGTAAATCCAGAGCTAACTCAACCTCAAGCGGGCTCCACAACAAACCTTGGGCACTAAGGGGGAGGAAGGGGTGAGGTCTTGCTGAGGCTGCGCTCAGCACACTCCTACCAGCACATCGAAATTATCGTTAGATTTGTAATATGCCATAGCAAAAAGTGCCATTGGCCCCGCACCTCATGCTTTTGTATAACACAGTAGGTGGACGACTTCCATAGCAGTAGCGTCTTCAAGGTCAACCACCAGCAGCTTTGGTGTCCAGTGACCTGCAGCCCAGTAGAGAATGCTGAGGGCAGTAGGTGTAATGCAGAAGTAGGCTTCCTTTGCTGTGGTGAACTAAGAGGCTAAGCATGCTGCCATTGGTAATTCCCTCCTGCAGGCAACAGCTCAGGCGTTGGTGGGTATGGCGCCCCTCATGGCCAAGCTCCTGTTGACTTACCAACCAACAGCAGTAGCAGGGACAGATGCTCGTCCCAAGGCAGCAGCACCAGCAGCAGGCCCAGACGCCTTTGCCAAGGCAGCAGCAGCAGCAGAAGGCTACCAAAGGCAAGCCACCGATCAAGTAGCAGCAGCCGCAGTGCAGGTCAATGCCAAAGAAGCACCTCACATGGATCAGATAAGGACGGAAAGACAAACAGCAGCAGCAGGAGGCGGCGGCATCTCCAGAGCAGCAGTGGTAGCAGCAGCAGGCTCACAGCTAACTGCAGAGCTTTTGCAGCTGCAGAAGCTGCTGCAGTGTGCACTGCTGCATGGAGCAGGGCAACAGCTAGAAGCGCAAGCTATTATGCAGCAAACTGTGCTGCAGCAGCAGCAGTCCACGCAACAGCCGCTGCTTGTAAAAGACAGGGAAAGTCAACACCAGACACAGCAGCAGCAGCAGCAGCAGCAGCATCAAGGGCTGCAGCTGTGTGATGCATCCCCCCTGGACCAGGACCTGCTCTGGCAGTGTAAGGAGGCAGCTCAGGTGCTAGCTGCTGCTGCTTCAGCTGCAGAGGTCCTTGGCACTGTGCCTGCTGCTGTTGGTCCGAGTGGTGCTGGTTCACCTGCTGCTGGTGCTGCTGCTGCTGGTGATGGGGGTGATGGTTGTGACCTCACTGGTAGTGGAACCAGCAGCACCGGCCAACTGCAGCTGCAGCTCAATGCACCCTCCACTGCTGTTGTCGGTGCTGCTGGTGCTTGTGGGGTTGAGGCTGATGGCCCAAATAACTATGTACAACAGCAGCAGCTGCAACCGAGCAGCTCTGGGCATGGTGGTGCACTAGTCAGCTCTGACATCCGGGCTGCATTACTTACTAGTAACAGCAGCAACATGCAGCTATGGTCTAGGCTGAGACATGGGGAGCTTGGGAAGCGCTCCCACGAGCAGCAGCTGCAGGACGCCAAGCAGCAAGTGCAGCAGCTACAGAAGCAACTGGAGGGAGCACAACAACAGCTGCTGTCTTGCCAGGCAGATAGTAAAGCTGCAGCAGAGGCTATAGCAAGGAAAGCAGCAGAGGCTGTAGCACGAGAGTCTCAACTGAAGCAACAGCTGCAAGGGAAGGAGCGGGAGCTCCAGGAGCAGAAGAAGGTGGCAGCAAAGCAGGCGAAAGAAGCAGCGGCAGCAACAGCAGCAGCAGCGAAGCAGGAGGCTTTAGGGAAGAAGCTTACGGCGCGCAGCAGTAGAGAGCTTGAGAAAGCTTCCAAGAAGGTGCAGCAGCTGCAGGATGAGCTGGAGGAGCAGAAGGTAGCTGTGGGGTGTGTGGAGGAGCTGTGTCAGCAGCAGCTGCAGGAGATATGGGACTTGCAAGCTGCTGCTCAGGAGAGAGAGAAGCAGGTAAAGGAGGTGCAGCAGCAGCGGGAGGGGCTGCAGCAGCAGCTTGCGGCTCTACAGCAGCAACGGCAGCAGGAGCAGCAGCAGCTTGCAGTGCTACGGCAGCAGCGGCAGCAGGAGCAGCAGGAGGCGAGTGCACAGATACAGCAGCTGCTAGCGGAGAAGCTGCAGCAGCAGGTACAGATTCAGAAGCAGCAGGAGGGGCTTGCGGTGTTACAAGAGGAGAGCAGGAGGGTCCTAGAGCTGTGTAGCGAACACGCAGCTCTGGGAGAGCAGCAGAAGCAGCAACTAGACCAGAAAGAGCAGGAGCTGCGGCAGTTGCAGCAGCAGAGGGCGGAGGAGCAGGCCACAAGGCGGGGTTTAGAGCAGCAGGTGCAGAGGATGGTGGAAGAGGCTCAGCAGCTGCAGCAGCAGGGGTTGCAGGAGGCGGCGGCAAGGCTGGTGCTGGAGCAGCAGCTTCAGGTCGAGAGCAGTCGGAACCAGCAATTGCATCAGCATTTGCAGCAGCTAGAAAGCAAGGTGGCTGAAGCAGCTGCAGCATTTGAGGTATTGGAACAGAGTCACCATAGGAAAGTCCAGCAGCTGCACGAGGAGAAGGAAGAGCTGCTAGCACAACAGCGGGAACACCAGCAGCAGCAGCTGCGGAGGGAGATGGCAATACAGGCCGAAGCAGTAGCTGCTACAGCAGAGGCAGCAGCGGCGCTGGCAGCAGTAGCAGCAGCGCCGGCGGCAGCAGCAGGGGAAGCAGGGGTTAATCAGGTGGTGGAGCTGCAGGAGGAGGTAAGGCAGCTGCAGATGGCCTTGGCGGCAGCAAGGAAAGCAAACGCCTTGCTGAGGCAGCAGCCACCTGAGGTGCAGGTGCTGCAACCCAGGAGGAACAATGCTGCAGTGGGGGAGCAGAACGTGAACCCAAAGAATGGGCATGTGCCTGCTAATACAGGTGGGGAGCAGTTTTAGCCGTGGTGCGCAGCTATGCTGGCAGCAGCGGGGGAAGCACTCACAGGTGTAGGAGGAGGTTATGCTGCTGGATGGCAGGGCAGGCAGCTGCTAAAATGGGAGATGCAGTATTGCTGAGGTGGCAGCCGCCTCGAGTGCACTGCTGCAGTCTCAACACGAGAAATGCTCTGAGGGCTCAGCAGCGCGGGATAGTGCTCATGGGGGTTAGGTGCAAGCAACAGATGCAAGGCAAGAAAGTGCGTTGTTGAGGCAGCAACCGCTTGAAGGAGAGCTCCGGTAAGGGGAGAGTCACTATAGTGGGTGAGCAGAACATAGACAGCGAGAGGAAGGGAGCCCCGAGCCGGATGGACTTGCCTGGTTGCTTGGCGGAGTCGTGCGTGGGGCATCGCCTGGGCCCATTTAGAAGACAGGGTTGCACAGGAATTGATCTTTATTGTCTGCCATTCTTGGCGACTGTAAAGTGGCTTGAACGGTCGCCCGTCTCTGTCATTGCTCTTGTCTACGAGAGTTGAAATACGTCTACGCAGACGACGGTCCTACGGATACATGGTTCGTTGTGTCAATATTTGGACGATGAGGCCACATGTGCAAATGCACGATGCGTCAGAAACAGGGACATATAGGGCTATCACATCATCTGCAATGGCAGTACACATAGCACATGCATAATCAGCCGAAGCAAGCGCAGCCTGCCTCATATTCGTTGGAACCATGCTTTCCTCAGTTGTGTAAATGGGGCCGAAAGACTTTCTTATAGCAAACGCCCGCACGCACTGCCGAGGTGATCCGGGAAAAAATCACAGAAGTTCAACCTTCCGAAACGCTAATGAAGTACGGCAGAGGCAGTGCAATCAAACAGGTGAAGGACTGCGCATTCGCTGGATGTCACTAGGAGACAGCAGTGGACATGGAGGTTGCAGGACGTTGTAGAGTCATCCGTTACGTTAAATTTTCCGTATGTCATCTCATGCGGTACGCTTGTGTCCGATGTACTTCACTGTGCTTCCCTTCGAAGTTGTAGGTCATCTCTATGTCCAAATCTCGGGGGTTCTTGCCATTGGGTCTGCAGCAAACAGCAACATAGGGAGCAGACCACTTAACACCAAGGCCCAATGCGGCTAAAGAGCAGCGGTGCCCATGCAGCCTATAACTATCCCTGGCTGTCAAAGGACAACGCCAGCTTTACTTCCCTGTAATTCACAATCAATTTGATTTTTTGTGACTCTCAAGTCATAATTGATATATTATGAAGCATCTAAGAGATGAACCTCTGCAGCATGTCAGGATCAAGCATACACGTTTTGTGCATATCTTGGCAGTAGGTGCCATTTGTGCAAACAGCACCCTCTGGTAAGGAATCTGCGCAAGGACTCTAAAGCCCTGATAGCAAACTGTCATGCAGACGTCTATATCCTTGACCTACTCATATGTCAACTTTAGTCCATTGGTCCAGGGAGCACATGCAGGCCTTCAATACTTAGCAAGTTCCTTGTAACAGCTTCATGTTTATCTGCAGCAGACTTTCTATCATAAACATTCCCTACCATCGCTTTGGCAAAACCAACATCCTTTTGTGGTGGCATTGGGGTCAAGTGCTGAAGATAATTCTGACTCTTCTGTTAAAAGCGACATATACCTTCAACCTTTGCAGATCTGCAGACACAATGGTTGAAGAGCTGGATGCCCATACCCAGAGACAGAAAGACAGACTTGTTACAGCAACACATGCATGGTTTGCCTCATTGAGCTTCGCCTCTTGTCATCAACCCATCCAGCTAAGCCCCGACCCATCCAGCTAAGCCTCGACCCATCCAGCTAAGCCTCGACCCATCCAGCTAAGCCCCGACCCATCCAGCTAAGCCCCGACCCAGCCTGCAAAACCCTGTCATGCTCACCTGCAGCTCAGTTGACCTGTGAGCACCTCCCCCTTGCACACAGCCAGCGCATCCTCCAGGTAGAACACTGTCTGCTTCCTATAAGCAGAAAAGAAATGTGATTGATAAGCTTCATGTCCAGCCCTTCCCTCCCTTTCCACAGGGCAATACATCACATGAAACCCGTACAAGCAGAGAGAGTTGTGCTAGGTGTGAGGCCTGCATGTTTAATCTGACACCTCCAGGAATAATCACAGCAATGCACAAAACCACCATGACCTGGGCCACAACTCCGACAACACCTAAACATACCCGATGTACCTAAGCTGTTGCAGGCCAATAACACAAGCTAGCACCAGACGGCTCAGGCACATGCACATGGACACCAAGGGTTCATGGCTCCGGTCCACTTGATTGGATGCAAGACACCTCAATGCTGATCGGTCTGCAGTGCCCCAGCAGGAGTCATTTGCCAAACTGGGGCAGCTATTAGTACCTAACTGAAGCAGAATACTCACAGCTTCAAACGCAAAGTTCGAAATCCGATCCTGATACCTACCCATGCTCCACCCAAGGTGCACTCACCAGTGTGTCGCTTTGTGTGAAGGTGACGTGCTGAAGCAGACAGGCTTGTGGCAGTCATTGAATGCCACATCAAAGAACGCCACAAAGGCGTGGATGTAGTCGTTCCGCTGTACCTGGATGCTGAAGGGCACGCTGAAGGTTGCGTCCTGCTTGCTCATGGTCTTGATGTCGAAGGTTGCTAAGAGGCAGTTGTCCGTGACTATTTGGTTGGGGTCTACTGTGTCTACTAGGGGCTCTGCTAGGGCCAAGGCCTTGATGCAGCTCATCCGGAAACCATACCTGCAGGAGGACAAGATGGGCAGCGAGGGGAATGGTTATCAGAATAACAGCAGCTGTTAAGTCCGATCCAGATGGACCCTCATTCTGCCAGGTAAAGGTAGTAAGTAAAACATGGCGTTGGTGCGCTTATGTGCCTCTGCACCAGCAAAAAGCCAGGAAAGGCTTTGGTTTGTGCACGTCGGCCTGCCAATGCTTCATGAAGGCTGTGTCATGGCCCTCCAGCTGCAGTGTCCACTAGGCCCATACTGTCTCCATCTGCAGGCTACAAACAACGGGCTGCTGAACCAAACGGCAAAATCAGTAGCAGCCTGGGCCAGTACAGCAAATCATTCCATTTCTTGACCTCCTGCCTAACACGCCAACACAGCCCACGCTAAGATCCTCACTGATCTACACCTGACCTCTGTTCCGGATCTAGCTTGCACCAGCTCATGATCTCTGCTGAAAGATGTCATCCACAATTTATACAGCTCTCTAGCCTATGTCTCTTCCCTTCATGGCCTTCCCCCACTCACACATTGTCCCAGAAGTCAATCTTGTCTTGTCTGTACTCAGCATCCTCAATGCCGCAGATGGACAAGCTGCATTGGTCGGGCAGTATGCAGCCCCCGGGCGCCAGCCACTTGTCACGTGCAAAGATGACTGTGTCCAGCATGCTCTCATATAACAAGAAGTAACCCATCCACTCACTGATGATGATGTCCACCTGTGGCAAAGAACAGGCCATGGGTAAATAAACAAACATATGTTTAAGGTGTGGCAACCGCAAACGGTCTGATCACTAAAAACAATGGGCGATATCAATTTGCTTTTCTTTCCGCACACCACCCTGCTCTGACTACCTGTCCCCAACCTCCAGCAGCGTGTTCCTGAGCCCTTGGAGCAATTATGGTTCAGCCTACATATTGCTGTATTGAAATTGCTCGAGATAGCAGCTATATTGACACCAAAGCCATTGTTATGTAAAGTTAGTAATGAAGATAACTGAAAGCTCTGTCAGGCACAAGCCAAAGCTGCACTCAGATCAGCCAAGCAAGAATCACCACAGGTGGCAAACCCACAGTCTGGGTGTGTGCACAGAAGAAGACACCATGTGTATCCGGTCCATGCTGCGAAAGCCCGAAAGCAACGTAGCCGAAAGCAACGTAGCCGAAAGCAACGTAGAACCCAAGCCAAGCTTATACGGTAGATGCTCCAACATGCATGTTGCTCGTTGCAAGCAGTCGGGGATGAAACAACATGGACTGTGAGGTGCATCCAGCCCAGCAGTCATGATCTGTAGGTCCCCACCTGCTGCACTGGTAGCTCCACCTCCTCCACCTTCCCCTGTACTATTGTGACCTGATCCTGGAAGCCATTCTCTGCCACAATCTTCTTTGCCTGCTCTGCTATACTGCTGCACTCAATGCCGTACACATGCTTGGCACCTGCCTGCATTGAAAAAGAGTAGAGGAAGTATCAGTTTAGGAGAAGCACAGTGGCTGCTGGCCTTCTAATCCACCTGAAAGCATATAATAAACGTCCAATGGTCCTCATGACACCTTCCATTCCATCATTGAGAGCAGGTGTGCAGCTACAGACTACTATGGCAGCTGTTGTGTGGCAATGTGACAGCTTAAGCTTCGGGGCCCATGGCCCTTTTGCTATGCCTAATTTGTGATTGAAATGGCAGTTGAGAGCAGCCGCAGCTGTTCTCTGACACAACACAGGCGTAAGGATCCCCTATGGGGAGGTCAGGGGCTGTAGTGACCATGGGTACATCAAAAGACTCGTATTCCAGTGCGGCACAGAAAATGCAGTACATCCAGGTTCCAGGACTTCCCATTTGTGACTGACGGCCATGCAGATCAAGAAGCTGAGGGTAGGTTCCCTGTGTCCCTGCAGTGTCCCTGCTCACCTTAGCTGCAAAGAGGGAAAGGATGCCTGTGCCGCAACCAATATCCAAGACTATCTTGTCCTTGAAGCGGAACTTGTTGTTCAGGATGGCGTTCATATAAGAACGTGTGCGCACTGTGTCCTTGAGCATTTCCTCATGGATGCCTGGAAAGAGCAGGGGCAAGGGACAAGGGGCAAGTATGAGACTGCTGCAGGCCGCTAAAGATGAGGCACGCTATGCGTTCGCAGTCATATCAAAATTGCTTGAAGATGAGAAGGACGTGCTGTAGTCTTTTAAAACGAGACACCCTTGATCACCAATACTGCACTGAAAGCATGGGGCATCGCAGGCTGCTGCAGACCTTGGAAGACATTCTTATCACGGTATATGGAAGAAATGAGTGTAGAATGGCCGTATAACTCCTATCTACCTTCTACACGCCCATGCAGCCCAAGCATCTACTGCCCCGAGAGTTGCGGGGAGCGACCAGCCGCATCGGATGTGCGGACTCACCAAAGTGCGAGTACGAGTCAAAGTAGTAGTCTGCACTGGTCTTCTCATCCTGCAATCATTGGCAAATGGTCGTGCTAGGCCGTCCAGCAAGACTGAGAATGCCTTAGGGCGGTCGGGTTGGGTGCCATCCAACAGTCAACAGGACTCCGGCGTTGGTACCTGCTTTTGCTCGCTGGGCCCTCCTTCCACCTGCATGGCAGAACTCTCAACCTGCATTTTGGCGGCCTTCTTGCTGCCTTCTACGGATCCCAGACGATATTACGGCACATAAACACGCAGACTCGATGTCACAAGTCTCGCCAAGAACAAGGGTGCATTGCCTTGTAGATCTAAGCGTGTCACAAGGTTGCACAGAGTCAAAACACTCCGAGCTGTTCTATGGCAGCTCTGAGCCAGAGCCAAGGCGAAGAATTGTCTCATTGGAAGTGTCACTACTCACCAGGGTTTGACGGGGTCACATTAAGCCCTCCGGTTCGAGCCAAAGTCAGTGTCCAGGGGCAGTGCACGTCCTTAAGCGACAGCTTCCTTAGGTTGCCATTGCTTTCGTTATCCTTAGGAAATGTGATTAGAGGATGAGCCACCCTGTACGGTGGTAATAGGGGTTGGGAGGATCGCACAACTGCTGTGGTACTCGCCCCTGGAAAGTACCGCTTACTACACAGCAATGCTCTGGCCCAATCTATAGTTTGCCTTACATACAGAACCAGCAGCCATGGCGAACGCAGTCGAGAAAAGCTGCACGATGCTCGTGTACTGCGACAAGCAGTTATCGTCCAACGAAATCAAAGAAGCTTTGGAGGGGAACGACACTGAAGCCAAGATCCAGGCAATGAAGAAAGCAGTGACAATGCTGCTGGCTGGAGAGCAGCTTCCACAGCTCTTCATTACCATTGTCCGCTATGTGCTACCGTCAGAGGACCATACAGTGCAGAAGCTTTTGCTCCTGTACCTGGTACGTCCAGCAGTACAAGCGACCAACAGCGTGCCACAGCAGCGCCTGAAAGCTTTAATGTGTGCAGGAAGCAATTGAGAAGACAGATGCAGCTGGGAAAGTGCTTCCTGAGATGGTAGGCCACTGCACACCTTCCAACTGCTACAGGCGGTTACACTGGCCAGGTCCCACATGTGATGCCTTGCCTGTTGCCTGCAGATCCTCATTTGTCAGAACCTTCGCAACAACCTGCAGCACCCCAATGAATACATCCGTGGTGTCACCCTACGCTTCCTGTGCCGCATCAAGGAGGAAGAGATTCTGGAGCCCCTGGTCCCTTCCATCCTTGCTAACCTGGAGCACAGGCATTCCTATGTGCGCCGCAATGCAGTGCTAGCAATCAATGCCCTCTACAAGCTGCCCAAGGGGGAGATGATGCTGATAGATGCCCCTGAGCTCATTGAGCGCTTCCTGCACAGCGAGCAGGACATGTCAGCCAAGCGCAATGCCTTTGCCATGCTCACAGCACATGCACAGGACAGGGCAGTAAGGTACCTCTTTGAGCACCTGGAGCAGGTGGTGCAGTGGGCTGACATCCTGCAGATGGCAGTCCTGGAGCTCATACGCAAGGTGAGCTAGGGCAACAGCAGCTGCAGCGATAGGACACATTCCATGGTGTACTGTAGTTGGGAATTGCAGGGAGGCTTGACAATAGCAGCAGGGCCTGGCATGCTGATGCAGTTGGAGGTAATGCTCAACTACAGCCCAGCTCTGATGCCTTTGGGCTTGCAGGCAATGGCTTGATTCGGCAGCACAGCGGAAGTGGCTGAGGGAGAAGATTGTTAAGGCACAGGTCGAACTGGAGTGTCTGCCCTGTATGGGCACTTTCATGGCACACGTGAGCAGAAGCATTACCTGTTTGGCTCTTGGGTGCAGCCCTGTCCTCGTCGGGGTGTTTTTGTCTATCAGCATGCTCATTAAGCATACCTCCCAACTGCCAAAGAGATCATATGCTGAGGGATTACTAGGACAATACAGAAGTCCTGCACCAGCGGATCAGCAACCATGTGACGTAGTCATTTCCACATACTTTTGCTTGCTGCATCCTTGTCTCTGCAGGTGTGCCGCAACCAGGCGGAGCAGAAGGGGCGCTACATCAAGATCATCTTGGCCCTGTTGCAGAGTCCCAGTGCAGCTGTGGTGTATGAATGTGCATCCAGCCTGGTGAACCTGAGCCAGGCGCCCACTGCCATACGTGCTGCAGCCAACTGCTATTGCCAGCTGCTGGTCAGCCAGAGCGACAACAATGTGAAGCTGATTGTGCTGGACAGGCTGCAGGAGCTGAAGGAGAAGCACAAGGACGTCATGCAGGAGCAGGTGAGCAGATACAAGGGGACCTATGGTTGTTTTTGCTTTCGTTGGTTTGGAAGTGGTTGTGAATGTGGCTATGTACAGCTGATAGTGCAAAAGCTGAAGCAGAAGCATGCTGGGATGTAAGAGCATATTTTGCCTTCCCTTGCCAGCAATGAAAAAGTGGCTGTGTGCTGATTCACTTGGCGATATGCCAGCTCCTTGATGGGCTTGATACCAACGTATGACCTGTTGATTTTGACAGCGCTTATCATTGAAGGCATATCACAAAGTCTTGGTACAGCTGAAGCGGGCTTTGCAGAAACAAGACACTGGTTTGGCCCGATACGCAGGCTTCGTACCTGGGAACTACGCTGACATGTTTTGGCTTCCTGCAGGTGATGGATGTGCTGCGTGCCCTGTCCTCTCCCAACATGGACATCCGCCGCAAAACCCTGGACATTGCCCTGGACCTCATCACCAGCCGCAACATTGACGAGGTGGTCATGGTCCTTAAGAAGGAGATTGTCAAGACCCAGAATGCAGACATCGAGCGTGGCCCGGAGTACCGGCAGATGCTCGTGGCGGCGATCCACAACTGCGCAGTGAAGTTCCCAGAAGTGGCTGCTAATGTGGTGCACCTGCTGATGGACTTCTTGGGAGACAACAACACCAGTAGCGCTCTGGATGTGGTGTTCTTTGTTCGGGAGATCTGCGAGACACACCCGAACCTGCGGGCAAGCATCTTGGAGAGGCTGGCAGACACATTTGGAAGCATCCGGGCGAGCCGGGTGTGCAGCTGTGCGCTGTGGGTGCTTGGGGAGTACAGTCAGGATGGAGAGCAGCTGCTGGCGGCACTTGGGGTTATCAGCGGGGGCCTGGGGCCACTTCCATTGCTGGCAGTAGAGTCAGGTGAGCTGTGGGGACTGCTTAAGCGTGGGGTACCACACCATGTAGTAGACGTCTGCTAACCCTTATGAAGTGATTGGCCATTTGCTGGTGGTAACTTCTTTGACCGCTGAGCAAAGCAGATGGTGGCAGCATGCAGTACTCTTTGGCATGCTGCTGTCTCTGTATGGATGATGCCAGCATACGTTAGCTTTGCTTCCATCATAGGTTTGATGAATCCAAGCAAGCCGCACGTGCAGCCTGCTCATGCATGCAGCTCTTTACCGGAGCAAAATCTACTTACCTAGTTGTGGTCGCATTCTCCTCTGCATTTTGCTTTTACTTGCAGGTGAAGACGGAGAGGCAGACACGGCTGCCAGGGACAGCAGCAGTAAGGCAGCAGCCGCAGCACCAGTGGGCAGCAAGCGCCCTGCAGTCCTTGCTGATGGCACCTACGCCACACAAGCAGCTGTCGTAGAGATGCCCCTTGCCAACATCGGCGGTGCTGCTGTCCCTAACCTCCGGGCCTTGCTGCTTGGCGGGGACTTCTTCCTGGGAGGTGTCATTGCTGGGACCTTGACCAAGCTGCTGCTGCGCTGGCGAGCGCTCAAGGGGGACGGGGCGCAGCTCAACAAGCTCAGCGCACAGGCCATGCTCAGCATCGTCAGCATCTTGCGGCTTGGGGAGAGCCCTGCGCTGCCCATGCCACTGGATGATGACAGCAGAGACCGCATGAAGACCTGTCTGCAGGTGCTGGCGGCGCCACATCCAGATGTGTCAAAGGTGAGGGTGGTTGGTGCTGGTTTGGTGGGGGTCTTTTAAGGTGTTTGCCTCATCTTTTTGCTGTTGCAGCTGATGGGGAGTGGGCATGTGCGGAGCAGAATGATCAACAGGGTGATGACGGTCACTGATCAGTGTGTTGACGGTCATGTGATCGGCTACTTGCAATCGTCTCTGCAGTCTCCCTAGCAGGCAATGTGGCATTGCTTGTTTTTGAGGACCAGTCTCGTGTATGTGCTGTACCCATCTTATTCTGGGTTGCTTGTGTCTTGCAAAGACATCAATTTCAAAATGGAAATGGCAAAGTTGTGAAGGGTGGAATGCACTGCAATGCTCTTCATGGCTGTGGCTGCAATTGCAAGTGCATTACAGGCTTGTGTCTTCAAGGATGAAGTGCGGCCAGAACAGCAGTGGATCTCCTTTTCCAGTCTCTCTGTAGGATTATTGCCATAGGTTGAGGACACACCAGAGACTTGTCAGGATGTTTCTCCTGATGGAAAAATGTGTCCTGTGCTTCTGTAGGTGTGGTTGGATGACAGTGGAGGCGCATTCGTGGGTCTCATCACAGACAAGCAGTCGCGTGAGGCTGCTGCGGCCGCAGCAGAGCACCAGAAGTCTAACGCACAACCGGACGACCTCATCGACTTTGGGCACCTCCGCACCCGCAAGGGCCTGAGTCAGCTGGAGATTGAGGACGCAGTCACTGCGGACCTTAACCGGGCAACAGGGCTTGCAGAGGCAGCAGAGGAGCAGGCTAAGCGGCTGAACCGTGTGCTGCAGCTAACAGGGTTCAGTGACCCTGTGTATGCTGAGGCTTACGTCACTGTGCACCAGTATGACATTGTGATGGATGTGACAGTGATCAACAGGAGCGGGGAGACGGTGCAGAACCTCACACTTGAGCTGGCTACCATGGGGGATCTGAAGCTGGTGGAACGGCTGCAGCAGTACACACTGGCCCCAGGGGCTAGCAAGGTTATCCGGGCCAACATCAAGGTGAGTGGTGCAGCAGTTATAGGAAGGTTCCTACACTGGGTGGGTATGCATTGCTGGTGCTGGTAGTTACCGGGTGGGTGGGTGAGTGAACTGTTGTAACTGTGGAGGTGAAATCAGGAACTATGGAAGCTGGTGAACTGTGAGCACTTAGCAGCCATGTATATCGCCAATCAAGGTGGTTGGCTGCATGAAAGACATTCAAGGTGCTTGGTATGCCTTCAATCATCCACAGACCTCTCGCATATCTGTGCATAGTAGGACGGCAGCTAGTGTGTAAGCACACCATAACTGACTGGAGCTATGGTGTTGTCGTACGCTGAAAGTATGTAGGTCTTCCTCATTCTCTGGGTGCCAACCAGTGACAGGCTATGTGTGTCGGACAAGATTCATATGTTGGTGTGCTTGTGTTTATGCTGCATTTGTTGCTGCTGCTGCTGTAGGTCTCCTCAACAGAAACTGGTGTCATCTTCGGCAACATTGTGTATGAGGGTACTGGCTATGCTGAGCGCAGTGTGGTTGTCCTGAATGACATCCATATTGACATCATGGACTACATTAGCCCAGCCAGCTGTGCTGATGTAGCATTCAGGAACATGTGGGCAGAGTTTGAGTGGGAGAACAAGGTGAGCGGCTGGGCTCAGGTATTTGGATCTTGATGTTGGCAGCTTCTATTCCTGTCTGGCTTCCAGAAGTTGGTTGCCCGAGCCTTCAGAAATGGAGTGGGTGTATGGAATGTTGGTACGGCTTGCTTTTGTTGGCGCATGCAATGCTACTAGAGTCGCCTGTTGTGCTTAGGTATTGTATCGTCTATTGGCAACTCCCTCTGCCTGTGCTATGTCCATGCTTTGCATCCAGGCATGCTCCTTTCACAGGCATCACTGTGGTGCATTGGTTCAGGCCTGTTGCAAGGGTGAACATCATCCATGTAAAGCAATGGAAGTGGCCATGCACTAAAAGCATTGCCTCTGGCAGTGAAACATAGTGAGGATATAGTGAGGTTACTGTTGGAGTGTCACACTGGGTTAACCAGGCCTTTGCTGCTGCTTGCATGTACACGTGTCACAGGCTCCATTCGATAAAACATTTTGCTGTGCACTTCTTGCAGGTTGCCATTAATACATCCATTGGAGATGTGAACCAGTTCCTGGATCACATAGTTGCCAGCACTAACATGAAGTGCCTCACACCACCCCGGGCCCTGGAGGGCAATTGCGGCTACTTGGCAGCCAACCTATATGCTAAGAGTGTCTTTGGGGAGGATGCCCTAGTCAACCTGAGTGTGGAGCAGTGTGCAGATGGCAAGCTAGCAGGTTACATCCGCATCCGCAGCAAAACGCAGGGCATTGCCCTGAGCTTAGGGGACAAGATCACCTTGAAGCAGAAAGGTCCTGCAGCCTGAAAACGCTGGGCAGGCTTTAGGTGCGACTAGTTCGTGTAGTGTAAGGCTGAAGACATATGTCCTGCTGCTAAGTCGTTTGTGTGCGTGTGGAGGGGTGAGGCGGTGTAGCAGCTGACAGGGGAGGAGGGAGGAAGTAAGAAGTGGGTCATGGGGTGGAGTGTAAACTGCTGTGTGGCAAGAAGGCTGGGGACCGGTCGCCCAGTGGTTGACGTTTCGTGGATCAAGGGTTGCGGGAGATGCGCACTGTTTGATATACATAACATGGTGCGCACGGTGCCAGGTGTCTCATACTTATATGTCCTCTGCCAGTTCATTCAGGCAGGCATCACTGGCCAGTGGTGACTAGTAGATGACGATGCAAGGGCATACGCCTCAGCCGAAGTGAATGCATCCATGCTTCTCGTCTGCAGCTCACGAAGCTTCGGTGAATGAATGGAAATGTGCCATCTTGTAGCGATGTAGGAAATATCTGGCGGCTTGACTGGATGCGATGCTGTAAGCTTAACCGCGACTGCGTCTGATTTTTGCTCATCGAGGATTCCATCTACACATACATACTTAACAGAGCTTTGTGAGACATACCTGACAAGCAGGCCCTTCAGACATTGATTGCTTGTCCGGAACCCCATTGCTGAGAAGTGGACATGCCAGGGTGCCGGCAACCAAGCCCTCGCCTGACACATCGGGAGCTGGGGAAGGTGCAAATCGTACAACTAACCGTTATCGCAGTGATTCTAACCACTATAGTGACTGTCATCACTCCAAAGCACTAGGAAGCCGACGAAGAGTGACCACGACCGCTGAGTGACCCACAGTGCATGCCAGGAATGTTGCCACCAACTGGAGGACTGCCAGGCTAATCTGCAAAGTCTTAAATAGTCGAGAGTGGCTGTGAGATCAAGTACACTCTCCAAGACATCTGGGATAAGACTCCCAGCCCTTGCCACTCAGAAGGATCGACGTCATCTGCAAGTACCCTACTCAACGGCCTGAGGTAAGCATCATAGCTGGTTATGCTGTATATCAATGAGGTTCACGATATCAAGCATACAAATTACCTCATGATGTTGCCTGCAGCACAACACTCATCAATCAGAATTTTAGGGATCCATCCAGTACCCGCCGATGATACTTACCTGTTGGAACCTGGAAGCAATGCTGTAGCATCTCAGCTCTATCTCAATCGTATGTTGTATCCTTATTATCTGGGCCGCCACTCTCAAGGCACCGTCATGTGTACCACGCACTGCCCAACACGACCGCGGCTCGAAGGCGGAGTGTTTCCCACATGATGCAAATAAAGGGGCATTCCTGATACCTTGTTCAAGAACATTTCTCCATGTTCGTGCCTGATCCCATGTTTCTGTGTTGTCTGCAGGCCCGTCGATCTCTCTTCAAATCATGGATCGTATGGCATGCCTTGCCCTGCTGGGGCTACTGGTCGTGGCAACACCCATGATCAGTTCCGCAGAGGACATTGAGGCGATCGCAGCCGCTGCAACATCTACTGCATCCCGCGCCTGCAATCCTCGTTGCAACTCAGCAGCGGGCGAAAAGTGCGATTCTAGGAGCAGGACCTGTGTCTGCAACGCTCCTTCCTATGCTACCTGCACCAGTGGTTGTGCAAAGCTCAGCAGCGACCCTAACAACTGCGGCGCCTGTGACAACGCCTGCGCTGCACCCACATCGGTGTGCATCAGGGGCGTGTGCAGCTGCCCCACTGGCCAAACCCTGTGCAACGATGTCTGTGTGAAGCCCAGCGTTGCCTTTGCCTCTGATGACGACAACTGTGGTGCCTGTGGCAAGATGTGCAGCGAGATGGGCCCCAACTACAAGTGCATGAGGGGCAAGTGTGCATGCCCCTCTCCCTTCACCGGCTGCTCCGCCAAGCCCAAGCTTGGTCTCCCTGCTGTTTGCACCAACCTGGCCATTGACACAGCCAACTGCGGTGGCTGCGGCAAGGCATGCAAGCCTGGTCTGGCCTGTGTCGGCAAGAAGTGCAAGCCCGTCCCTTGCCCTACTGAACGCCCCCTATCATGCGCTGGAGCTTGCATTAACAACGGTACCGATGTTGACAACTGCGGTACCTGCGGCAACACCTGCGGGCCCGACGGTGTGTGCAATGCTGGTAGCTGTGAATGTGCAGCTGGTGCTGACTACTGCTCTGATGTCTGCACGGTAAGTGTATGCTTGGCTTTGTCTTGCTTACATGCATCATTGATTGCTCCCTTCTTGCCAGAAAGTCCATCCCCTGAAAGGCATTGTTCGCTGCATGTTAAGCTCCATCCAAGTACCCCTCAAAAGAATGCAGTCTTGAGTTGTGGGTGTTCAAGCCTGATGATTGATTGGCAATCTTTGACTGGGACAGCTGGCCACTGCTCTATCTAGTATATGACTTACTGCTGTGCATCTTAGTGCATCTTACCATGAGGGATTTTCTGAATACAGCTCGCAGTTCCAACCTGCAGCTTCTTGTTGCAGCTTTTTGCAAAGAGCATCTATGTGCAGCCCTCCCTACACTACAGCAGCTGGCAGGCAGTAGATCGTTTCTACAATCATGTTCTGTTCTGGATGCTACCATGCCATCCACACTGCCATCTCTGCAGCATAATTTTACACTGTGGCATCTCTCCCAGCGCCGTCAAGCCATGACTAAAACATTTGCTGCTGGTTGCTTCTTGCTCTTGTTCTGCAGGTCCTGAACACCAATGAGAATTGTGGCAGTTGCGACAACATTTGTGATGTCGATGGGGGGGAGTCATGTGTGGAGGGCATCGATGGCACATACAGCTGCGCCACTGCAGGCTGCACCGAAGACTCTGACTGCAATGCAGTCGAGACCTGCGTGGAGTCTGCATGCACATGTGGTGCCAACCCAAGCTGCAGCGATGGTTACACCTGCGATGGCACCGACTGTACCGTGACCTGTGGCGAGGGTTCCTGCACGTTCCCTGACACCTGTGTCCAGGATGTATGCCAAACACCCGCGTAACTGTTAGTTATGCAAGACTGGCAATTGCTCGATGTGTATATGTCTGTTCACTAGGGTCCCCTGGTCATCCGTTGCTTGATGTACATGAGTGCTTCCAAGGAGATAAGGTTGGTGTAAAACACAGACGCTGGATGTATATCTGCTCGATCTGCTTTCAAGAAGGCCAAGCAGCGACTCAGTAGTAGTGTATGGTTGGTTGGATAGATTGGCCCAATGGTCAGTGACCTTGTCATGTTGCTCCTGACGCAGTGCTTGTGGTTGTGGTAAGCCTGATCGGTATATAATATGTTTGTTTTGTGGTTAAGTCACTTGGCTTGACTAGATAACAAACTCAATTCTTTTGTTTGGTTGCTTGTTTAACTTCCAACGCAATTTGTTTGCGACGAAGTTGAGGTGACCAGACAACTGTATGTAAGTGGTGATTCATAATGGGCTGACCGGTAATGACCACGTTATTTCATGTCTAATAGATGTTAACTATGGGACATGCATTCGTCCCAGTGTCCAGCCTGTCAGCAGAGCCTATAGTAAGTCTCAGGGCTTAGGGTTCATGGATGCAGCAAACGGGAGGTCTCACCCCGTCTCACCCGGTCATGCAAGCATTTATGGCTGAGTTGTAGGCTTGATGTTCAAGTGCCGTCGTTTCAGCACAGAATGTATCAGCAATGCAGCCTGCTAAAAACACGCAGCATATTCTTAGGCCAGCAGATTGTAATTTGGACCAGAGCATATGTGCAGCCAGACTGCAGCCTTGCGGACAAGAAATGACTCAGGGCCTAGTAAGGAAAGCTTACAGTAGCAGTGGCACTGTCACAGTTGATGGGCAATGAGAGCTGCTGAATTTTGATTGTCAGCAGCAGGGCACCAAAAGCAGGATCATACACGTACTCAGAGCCACCGTACTGGTCGAGGCAGCAAAACGCGTTACAGCTTGCAAAGCAGGATATCCAGCAGGGGCCTGTGAGGGCGGCAGCAGGAGCAGAAAGGACAGGAGTTGTAGGTACAGGCTGCGTCAACAGAGCTGGAAGGACTGCATACAGGAGAATAATAGCAAACTGCATCACTGCTATGCTCCACGATGACCAGTAACAGACCATTTTCTCTTGCTTAGGGATGAAAAGGAGTGAACAACCCTTTACTGTAGATATAGATGGGGTACAGGAGCAAGAGGCCCAGCGGCAGAAACACTCAATCGAAGCAGCAGTGGGGCAGCAGCAACATGGAGCTCACCCCCATGCCCTGAGCTTCCACAATGGAGAGGTCGGGTGCAATTAATTCTGGATGATTGGATTTTTTTATAAGCATACTGTCAACAGAAAGGGCGGACTAGTTAGAGCCAGAGCAGAATGCAGCAATAGCAGCATGATTGACATATTTTCTACACACTTGGTGAGTACAGGAAATGGGGCGGTGGAAACTTCGGACCAGCTGGCAGATCAGCAGGAAGCATACAACGATATATTTCAGGATACGAATGGTCAAGGGCAAACAAACAAACAAACAAAAATTTAAGGTGCGGCAACCGCAAAGGGCTGCTAAGTCGAAACGACCAAACGCACCATCGGATGGGTCCAAAAACAATGGAATCCATACCACCAAGCAAGAGGAATACCCAAGCAGACATCCAACTACGGACACGGCAAATAGTAGCACCAGCAAACAAATCACCAGCAGAAGACTGATTGGTGTGTCCAGCACTGAGAGAGGGGACAGCAACAGTAGCATTGGCAGGGACCGGCAGGAGGATGAGAACAGTGCGGAGCAGACTAGTACATATACGTGTGTGATGAAGCTGGAAATGGAAGGAACTATGGTTACACATTTACCTGAGCACTCACAGTGCAAGGGGCCAGTTCCTTCAAAGATGATGAGATCAATCTTCATGCAATTGGTTTGGCGGCTTGGATGCCTTCTTGGGATGCCTTCAACATCAGCTAAACTGTATTCGTTAACGGCGGTCCTACCCAGTAGAGCATCTGCTCGACTTGCATCTTTCCTTGCAGCTTTCACCTCTGCTATGGTGACCAAGACGGACATTTTTCAAAGTAGCATGCGCTGAGGTAGATCACTGGACAGCTTTTGGTCCGTGGAGCGCCCGCCGCATGATCTCAGCCGGCTTATCCTTAGGCCAATAGAGACTTTCGATGCGTTCTCTAGTCCTTAATGCCAATGGTCAAGTGCTTCTCTGTCCTCTTGGTACTGCTATGATAGTGCCAAGGGTGTGAGGCGTACTGCGCAACCTGTCATGGGGTAAGCATGCCCGCCTCATTTGCCGCATCTCGCAGGTTCTTCAGCGGTGCTCCTGAGAACCGCTTTGTTTAGTATCCTTCAGGTATGCATGCAAGTTACCCCTGGAATTTGTGCCAAAGAACCTTCTGTCGATCTCAAAGGCGGGAGAGCCCGTTCCGCGACTTGCTCTTGCAGGCCCCTGGGTTCCCGATCCAACTTCAAAGAGATCCTGTGGTTGCGTTCACCATATCTCTGCAACATGGGAACGAAGGCAGGCAAGAAAAGGGCAAATGTTGACACCCAAGGGGAGGACAAGGCAGGCCAGAGCCCTGACAAGCGCAGCAAGCAGGAAGAGCAGCGGAAGCCCAAGCAGACGGAATACGAAATGTTCATGGAGCAGATCGAGAAGCGCGAAAAGCAGTTGGATAAGGTCTGCTTGGTGTTAGAGCAGCCCGATCTGGACGAGGACGACGAAGGGGAATGTGTAGAACCTACTCTGGCCCAGCTGCAGCCTTTGCGCAGGATCTACGTGCCTAAGAAGATGAATGATTACAGCGAGCAGGTGGGGTACAAGCACGCACCTACTGCAGATCCTTGCAGTAAGTGAAATGCCAACACTTACCAAACTGCTCCACTGCAGGTGGGCTCTGAGTTGGAGATGGTCGGAAAAGACTCTCCAGATGACATGTTTCGAATGCTCGTGACAAGTGATTCCTACGCCATGCACACCATCCTGAAGAAGCACCTATCAAAGGTGGACAAGGCCATCAGGCAAGTTTGTTGGAGACTGATGTTACACTCACACACACCAGGAACTTAAACAGTCAGGTGCCATTGGTCCGTGCTTGCACGATGCTCAGCCCAATCACAGGTCCATCACAGCTTTTGTATCTCACCTGGGTCCCATGCACTGCCTGAAGATGGAACCCCGCCATGTCCTGAAGTTTTAAGTTAGAACAGGGAGTGAGCCCACCATGTGCTGGCAAACAGAAGACCAGCTGCATGCATGGTATGCCATATCCTCAACCCTTACTATTGATTGAAGCTCCTTAGGCTCCGTACAGTGTGCTACAGCAGATTCTCCAATCTGAGCTTGCTGTCTCTCTGGGGCATCAGTGATAATGCCGGCATAGTTGGTGTGCAGGCCGTTGCATCTAGCCTCAGCTTGTGTGTGGCAAGTCCACCATCGGTTGTGTGGCTTTGTGACTGTGATCAGGAGCCTTGTGTTTATGGCCTAGGTTTGTTTGGCCATTCGCATAGCTGGCCTTGGGATTGGTAGCTTGATTGATTGATTGATTGATTGATTGATTGATTCACAGTTTTGGTCCTCCTAGCAGTGACAGTCACATGCAAGGCAAGGATTTACTGTCTGACTAAGTCATGCTAGCAGCAGCATGCTTACAGGGCCTCTAGCATTGGGGTGATGGCCCTTTGTCAATTCTGCTACGTAGTTCACTCTGCACGAACCCTGTCATGTCACTATTTCTAGGACCTCACCTACCGTTGTCGCATGACTTCACCCTGCTTTTACAACCTGTACCCAGCTTCCAGCAGCAGCAGCAGCCATGCAGGCTTAACAAAGACCTATCAATTTCTGCTTCCTGATGCATAGCCATGGGCTCCGCTTTCCAGCCCTACATGCCATGGGGTCTTGGGCTTACTGCGTTTCGGGCATTTTACTCTGCTCACTGGTATCCTTGCTTCCACCTTCAAGCGGTGGCCATGTCTGTCAGATGACTGCCAGGCTCACAAGCCTTCACAAACCTGTACAGAAGTACTCGTGAGAATGGGGTTTCCTAACTGCACTCTCCAAGCCTCTTTTTCGCCGCCCCCTCTGCACCTTTTTTACCAGGTTATCATTCCTTGATGATTGTTTTGAATACCCAGGCTTCGTCCATGACAAGTCCAATTCACTAACCCTGTCTATGTTCTATGACGCCAGCCCTGTTTCCATGGGTAGCACCCAGTCGGCAGGTCTTCCCCTTGTTTTGCTTTCCACCCCGGTGCTGTGCTTTCCTTAGCTGGGCCCTCACCTTTACTTAGAGCCTCTTTGCGCGGCTACTAGAATTGAACAACTCTTCCTTCCTCTCATGGTTCCCCCTTCATGCACACCTACTCCTGCAGAGAGCTACTAACAGCCAGGCAGCTGCGAGCATCCTGCTTGGACCAGGCACCTATTAACTCTCTAGTATCCGGAAAGTTGAGCTCATTCAGGCCACACCAGCAGCTTGATGCTCACCAATAAGGCGACTTGTGATTCAAGGTGGTCGCAAAATTTGCATTGCCAAGACCAGGGTTCATCATTCCAAGATTTGGGTTCTCTTACTGTGCAACTTACAACAGTACAAAACACTGGGACATTGACACCTGTCTGTAAAGCTATTAAAGCTGAAATATCTCCCTCGGTGCATCCTGTGTGCCTCACAGGGCGGGCAACTGGGAGGACGCCTTCTGCTACTGGGCTGGGGTTCTGTACGCAGCAAAGAATGAGCCCCATTGGTACGGCGACTCAGATGTCCCCGAGGTCGTTCTGGCAATCTACAAGCACTTCGTCAAGGATTGGAAGAAGTTGCGGAAGATGTCTGACGAGGAGCTGGGAGGGTTGGTGACTGAGGTGGGGGCTGGGGAGTCTGTGAAGCAGCAGCTGCAGTGGTACATGCAGGACTTGGTGGAAGATATGCGAGGGGCAGACTATGATGAGGTGCCAGATGTGCCCAAGCTGTGATTGTTGTTCTCCACTCTGCCTGGCCTCTTGTCGACGACGATGCACCACTTGTGTGAGTGAAGGAGGAGCCCTGCCCCAGACGGTTTGCTGACTTTTGTGCTGTGGTATGGACAACCTTGATGGCCTGCAGCTGCTTTCTCAGAGCCCCCAGCTGGTGTAGATGGTCATCAGTCAGGCCTGTAAGTCACAAAGTCTGTGACACTGCCTTGAGTTTGTACAACACCTTGTACAGCCCACCATGCTCTTTGTATCCAAGGGTTGTCAGGTAAGGGGAGGGTGAGCTTAAGCGATGTATGGTGAGCAACTCTGGTAGATTATTGGGTGTGAGCCTCAGAGAGGTATGCTTACCTACAACACCCTGCTTGAATGTTGTATTGATACATAGTGAACAAGTGATGGCATGTCCTGATGAGCGAGTGTGTCTTAGATGTCCAGCAGCGGGATCAGGGGGCAGGTCAGGAAGTACATACATACCTACAGGAAGCAGGAGGTTTTTGAGGTTGTGGTTTTTGGGTGCTTTTGACCTAGCTGCTGGACCTCAGTTCTAGGCATATGTTGTCATACATGCCGAAGACAACCTGTACTCTGTTCCACCTCGCTGTTCTTTGTGACAGCTTGAGGTGCGGGGACTATGGCACTTTTGCTATGGCATATCAAGAAGTGTATAGATAACATACGAAAGCAGCATGGCATCTTGCTGAAGGAGGACCGGTATAAAGAGTGTTGACAAGTTTTGCCATGCCTGATAGTTTCCTAAGAGAAATGTTATTTGTAGAAACTGTAGAAAGCAATGTAAACTGACAAATGTCTGGCAATGCTTTCTTGGGGAGATCATTGGATGTCAGCAAAGTCTGACATGGAGGGAAAGGGGCTTGAGTCTGGATTTGGTGGGGAGGAGACAAGGAGCAGCATCGGCATGTGAAGCTGCAGCTTCTCTGTTGTCATGTCTCCTTTGATGGGTGCGATGGCTGCCCTAAGTACAACCAAGTTCCAGATCTTGTGGTGAAGCATTAGTGGCATCCATTCACAGCCTGGCCTAGGAACAATGCTGGAATAACGCCATGTGTGAGTGACTGGGTGCAATTGATGGGATTGTCCAGGAGGTGTATGTGGTGGCTGGACAACTAGTGACTTTGCTTCACGAGGGCTAGCCACTCGATTTTGCTGCATGCATGTACGTATGTGTTCATGAGTTCTCTGGCTCCAGTGGGCGCCATTGGACGGCCACTGGCTTGCGCATGTGATTGTGTCTGCATGCTTGCGCATTTATCCTGCCTCTATCTGTAAAGAGGTTTGCTTTCGGGATGGCATGTGTGCTTACGCAAGGCTGTGCAGCACTCATGTTAGTGGCCATATTGGATCCTTATCATGATAGGTACCTCCTGCAAGTTGTGTGGGGCTTCTTGGCAGAATGGATTTGGATGAGCACCCCTTGCATGCTTCTTTGTGCAAATGTACAGTGACTACGAAAGGCGACAAGCAATGGGTTTTGCTGATGGGTTGCCAATGTATGACACGCACTCAAACATCAGCAAGCCTTTTGAGCGGCGGGCTGAGCATGTGTGTCAGCCCATCTGTCTGTATGTATGGTCTCTGGTCTTTGGTGGTGTGTGTATACCCTTGCAGATGCAGGCCTGATGACCGGAGGAATGAGCAAGGACCCGGGGCCATGCTATGGAATGTACCCGAAGGAGTTTACTCCGAAGGGCTAGAGCCGATCCGGTCACGAGACTTTTTTCCAAGTGTCAAGAAAGTGTCAAGAACTTTTGATTGAGTACACGGCAAGTGTAAGCGCTTGTACATACGGTAACTATTGTTTAAGAACAACAAGTTTAGGCTCCGCCAGGAGTCCGTGGGGCCCCGCGACGTTCAAGAATGGCCTGCGTAGAATTAACTCGGCAGAAGTGCATTTCCGTCCCTGGCTCCGCAACCAGGTTTGCCAGCAGCAACTTAAATGACGCAGCATTGCTCACACAGAGAGCCTCAGAGGCCACGCGCACGCGCAAGAAGGCATAAACGTCTGGACAAGAGTTCTGGTACGGAACTGGGTGCTATTGCTCGCTGTCGCACAGCGGGTTGCGGCAGCATGCTCGTGGCGAAGCTTCATGTAGAGCCCCCGTTTTGCGAGCGAGCGCCTGCATTATGATCGACGGGCACGGCTGGGAAAGCTTTAGTAGTATAAACGTTAGCATCCTTAGAGGCACTGGCGCCTAGAGCCACACCTGCTTGCAAATGGGCCCCTCCTGGATGGCGAACAAAGCGATCGGTTGAGGTGGTTTGCACTCTATCGCACGGCATGCATGCATACACCAGCAACGGCACGTCATAAGGCGCTCAAAGACTGCAATGGAACACGTCTGGCTGCCTGGCTGATAGCAGCACGGCTTGTGCTAGCGATTTTTAGCAGTGCCTATTCATATTCCACTCGAACCATGGTTCGAGTGGGAGCTGAAGAGACGCAATGCCTGTTTCCCTTGTGTCCGGTTCCTGCAGAGTTCCCTGTGTTTCCTGAGTTCCGGAACCATCTTCCGGGGTGCATCGTCATTGCATCGTCCCTTTAATGTTAGATGAGATGCCGCACTCACCTTAAATTTCTGCTTGTTTGTTCCTGAGTACCCTTTAGTACTGCGCAGCATGTGCCTGCATTTTCTATTCTGTTACCTGGATGAGGGCGCAGCATGTTCCTAAGTACCCTAAGGGCGCACCTTAAATTTTTGTTTTGTTTACCCTTAAGTACCCGTAATTGTACCCGTTTTGCATCAGTCCCTTATCGTTATCTGGATGAAGGCGCAGCATGTTCCTAAGTACCCTTAAGTACCCGTTTTGCATCAGCCCCTTAATGTTATCTGGATTGATGAAGGCGCAGCATGTTCCTAAGTACCCTTTAGTACCCGTTTTGCATCAGTCCCTTCACTGTTTCCTGGATGAGGGCGCAGCATGTTCCCTAGAAGTACCCTTCAGTACCCGTTTTGCATCAGCCCTTTAATGTTATTACCTGGATGAAGGCGCAGCATGTTCCTAAGTACCCTTTAGTGCCCGTTTGGCATCAGTCCCTTAACTGGTCCCTGGATGAGCGAGGGCGCAGCATGTTCCTAAGTACCCTTCAGGAAAAAAGATACCTGACCTCCTTCGGGCCGTGCGCTGCGCGCACCCTTACCAAGTGTTATTATTGGCTGGCCCCGGTAGGGGCAAGCTATAGCGTCGCATACGTAGTTACTTCGGCAGTTCTGGCGTTTCTTACTAAGGCCGATTTCCGAAATGGAATTCTGTTTGGAGCATGGCTTGAAGCTGCCCGAAACGTCATACGATCCTAGCCTGGATGGGGGTGCTTACTGGGCGATGGGCATTGGCTGGCCTCGACATCAGCAAATTGAAAGGTTGCGTCGACAAACAGCCCGGCAGTCGTGGCGTCGGATGACTGAAGATTTAGTAACCAAGTGACACTCAACCCGCACAAAGTTTGGCAAGACCTAGCGCCTCTCCCTTGCCCTTATATACCCAAGCACGCCTTAGCAGGCATAGCCGGGCTCTCCTTCCTTGTCACAGAGAAGTTCGCAGCACACGAAACGGTTCCGTGTGTTCTTGTTTGTTGCTTGAGCAACTGATTGCTGTCGGACGCTTGGGGGGTCCCAACAAACTACACAGCCACGGACCTTACCATGCACTGTCACGGTTCTCGCATGCGATTTGCGTAGATGCTTGCCTGCTTGCCACTGAAAGCTCATACAGGCTGCGATCTCCACTCCTGACAGGGCAGGAAATTCCCCGCTTGCTGGAACCTCTGCACACGTTTGCCTGGGGGAGCATGGAAGGTGTTAAAACAATGATTGGAAGACCTGCATGGGGCTTGGCAGAGGCCCATGCTCGCTGTACCGTGCCGGGTCTGGGGAGTTACGATGCTGCGTGAGCGAGCAGGGCACCCGGCTTGTCCCGCCGCAGCAGAGGAAGGCTACTTCACATGTAAGTCTTGGCAATGTTGCGTGTAACACGCCTGCATGACAACAAGCATCGCTTTCCTGCATATTCCACGTTTTTCTGGCTCCTCTATCTGACATCACCAACACATGACACGGCTCTGACATTTCCCAGCCATTTTGTTGTGCTCAAAGAAGGCTTTCAGCATTATGCTGTTATCTGGATACCTCACTCACAGTCGACAATTGAAGATTTAGCAATCGCGGACTAGATGCAAAATTGCGAGGAACTTGGATGCATTGCTTTGCGTGCTCAGCAAATTCCACATGGCACTGCTTCTCCTTCAGACATTGGCGTGGTAGTGCTAAATGCATGTTTTGAAGGGAACGTACCTAGCACACTATCTACCCATCACCCCGCCACATGTAATTCAGCAGCAAGTGCAGGAGCAGCACTTGCCAGTGGGGAGTCCATTGATTGCTGCGAAGGTTAGTGCTTTTATGGATCAGGAGCCAAGAAAGGTTGCTGTCTTTGTTTCAGAGTGCTTGGACTATAGGCGTTTTGAGGCACCGGACCTGCATCCATATGTGACACGTGAGACGCGGCTTCAGGAGTTACTGTCTGGTTGAGTAGAAGGTTGATACATTTTCGTCTGATTACTTTGACTTTGTTGATGAGTTTGGTATCGAGTTAGATGCCCATGGAGCCTAGTTTGGCTCCGTTACGGGCGCCCCCGGTGTGGGGCCAACTTGTAATCTGTAATCTGTAATTTGATTGCATGCTCGATGCCTTCAGACCACCGCCACAACTACACACTGTAGCAGCACATACTCAGATTGAGTAAGACATACCTGTGCACCTGATACTATTGACAGAACTCCCAACACGCTTAATGCCACTGTGTTGTTTCCCTGTGATATGTTTTCTCCCTTGATCGTCTGCAGCCTTGCACTTAGAAGGCTACATACACAAAATAGGCATGGGGCGCAAAAACAACACCATAACCGGGGCCAGCCATCTTGGGGCGAAGCCCTTTATTACATTTCATGATATGCCAAAGCAATAAGTGCCATAGGCCCCGCACCTCAAGCTGTCACAAAGAACAGCGAGGTGGAACAGAAAATGTACGGGTGAAAGGCAGGTCAACATAAAATCCTACCATCATTCAGTGCATGTGAGGCGCTTCAGGTTCATTCTACGTACTGATCATGGTTTGGATGTGGTCCTGCTGAACAGCTTCCATCCCAGCCGTTGGTGACAAAAGAGGGTGGGCTTGCTTCCGGGCGTTTTCACTGTCGTATCATAAACAGAGGGGAGCGGGTATGTTGGCATCCCATGTTTTGATCTAGGGCAGGGTAATTGTGCTGCTGACCTGCGCTGAGGTCGGATTAAATTTCAGTTTTGCTTTGTGTGGTTTGGTATCAGTATCTGCCATCCGGTACCAGCACACTCAAGTTGGGAGTGAAAAAGCGCATGATGCCGGTATGAGTGTTCCTGATTGAGGTGTACTCTGCAGGTTGTTAGCATGCAGGAACGGGCACCGCGCATGCGTGCATGCGAGCTGAGATTCGATTTCTCCGCGGATGCATCGCGGACAGACCATGGTCAGTTTACCTTACGTTATAGAATCTCTACAAACAAATGTTCCCTTGGTGCAGCTGCCCGCTAACCATTGAAAGTAATCCGAGTCCACGCCACTGCAGCTGCCCAGCGAGCAGTGTCAACTGTTGCCCACCACACGCGTGACCACACGTGGCCCACCATTTCTGGCTACTCAGTTCCACGGTCGAGGATGAGTATCATGTGTTGTTTGAATGCCCTGCGTATCACCGCATCAGGTTGAAGTATGAGACTGCTTTGTTCTCCAAATTTGGTGGAGTGTCACGGGTTGATAGGTCAATGAAGTTTCCTGGGAAGGTTAGTGCTTTTATGGATCAGGAGCCAAGAAAGGTTGCTGCCTTTGTTTCAGAGTGCTTGGACTATAGGCGTTTTGAGGCACCGGACCTGCATCCATATGTGACAAGTGAGACGCTTCAGGAGTTAGGTCTGGTTGAGTACAAGGTTGATACATTTTCGTCTGATTACGATGACTTTGTTGATGTTAATAAAAACATTGGGGAAATTGAGTTAGATGCCCATGGAGCCTAGTTTGGCTCCTGTGTGGGGCCAACTTGTAATCTGTAATCTGTACTCAGTCGCCAAAGCCGGTTAGTCCCAACAGAGGCTACATTCGCCAGCCGAGCCGGTTCAGCTGACCTCCTCAGCTGTTTGGCAAGCAGTCATTGAAATGGCCATGTGCTGGGGTCCGCAGGAGGACTCCCGATGGCATGACCTGTGGAAGCGGATGTTGCACAGAGACATATCTGATGGTTTAAAAGTCCTGCAGCTGCTATAGGGCTATGCAAAAGTGCAATATAGTCAGGTTGGGAGCTTTACACGTGACCACCAGTAGGACACTTGCCGCTACGTACGTGCCGGCTTGTCAGATGACCCTTTGACCCTTCATCTCCCATGATGAAAATCTAAACCTTAGGGCACACAGCACTAAAGACCACATCTTATTGATCCAATGTTCCACACCAAGCGACCTCGCTTACAGATCAAACAGACAGCACTGCCATGCTATCAAGCACGCCTAAAACCATATTTGACCACATGCCAAAACATACTCCATAATTTATTTGGTACCTCCTGCCCATCACGGCCCTGCTCTGAAGACCAAGACAAAGGCCCACAGCCCCCTCCTATCCATAACGTATGATGCAGCTGTGCCAGCATGAGCTCGCAGGTTGGCACTGATCCACACGTCTATTTACTTTTCACTCGCTCCAGCCTCAGCTGGGCAACATACACGACCACAACTCAACGATGCATCCAGGCATCTACCTTGCCATCGTACACTAATGACTATCGACTCCTGTGGCATTTAACGGCACTAAACTGCAAATGTCTTTGGAGAATGGGAAAGCAACTCTCCAACCAACTTGCATCTCCAGCTAGACCGTGACGGCAAGGGATACAGAGTGAGGAAGAAATCCCAATCTGAAAGGACCTGCCATGCCCATCTGGATGGGGTCCTGTCTTGCATGAGTACACTAGGCCCCTACTTTTGGGATGACTCGCCCATTACTACAGCCAGCAACACGTCTGCCAGTGAGCATCAACAACCCCCACTCTCTTAGCACAGGCCACTTTTTGCAACTCTCTTGCTGCACTTCCCAACTGCAACGGCTGCAAAGCAGGGCATCTTCACATTCTCATCTGCTGCTTATCAGTCACTTCCTTAAGGCAACAATCATCAAAACAACCCTCATCTACCCCTGGATAGGGAACGGCAGAGGGATGCTAAGGGGACCAGTTGGTGGTGCTCCTCCTGCTGGTGCTGCGCCAGGTACCCCAGCCCCCGCAACAGCTGGCATCAGCAAATTCTGCACATAAGAGGGAAGAGCTAAAACAGGGGGAGCGCCGGGAGCAGCTGCACCAGCAGTAGCAGGTAGAGCTGCTGGGGCGGCACCTGGGGCAACAGCACCAGCCACAGAGGGGCTCACATCAGGAGTAGCGGGCACCGTTGGGGCGGATTCAGCAGTAGCACCACCAAGAGCTGTAGCATTAGCTGCACCACTGGTAGCAGCAGGAGCAGCTGTAGCATTAGCTTCGCTACCAGAAGTAAGAGGCAGCGTAATACCACCAGCAGCAGGAGTGCCAGCAGCATCAGCGCCATCAGGAGCAGCTGTAGCATTAGCTTCGCTACCAGCAGCAAGAGGCAGCGTGATACCACCAGCAGCATCAGCACCATCAGGAGGAGCTGTAGCATTAGCTTCACCACTGGTAGCAGCAGGAGCAGTTGTAGCATTGGTGTCACTGTCGGCAGCAGGAGGAGCCGTAGTACCATTAGCAGCCGGAGTGCTAGCAGCAGGGGTAACGCTAGTAAAACCTGCCCCTGCAGCAGTACCAGCAGCAGGATCTTCAGCAGCCGCTGGCTGTTGTACTGCCCCTGGTGCTGCTGCTGCTCCTGCAGCTGCTGGCTCCTGCTGCCCACGCTGAGCTGCCCTCGAGGCAACCACAGCAGCAGCAGCTGCATCTGCATCCACCCATTCCAGCTGACTACAAACCGCAAGGTACTCCTCGGTAGTGTTCCTCGGTTGCGCCAAGCACTCCAAGCACATTGCCCTGAGTTCCGGCCTGTCACTATACCACCCGCTGCACCCCATGCACCACTCCCGTGCAGCGTCACTTAGTGCCGGAGAAGTGACACAGTTCACACACTCGGCACGGGCAACGGGGTCTACGATATCAGTGCAGCTACTGCAGCTCCCAACGGCAGAGGCGGAGGGGGAGCGGAGGACGCAATCGAGGCACTGAGAGGCAGCGGGGCGGGCGGTTGGGGGGCGGGCGCTGCATAGCTCGCAATCTGGGTTGTAGAAGGGCTGCTGTGCACATTGGAGGCAACTGCATGGTGAGATAGGGGGCAAGAGGGGAGGCATGCAACCACATATTCCATCAGAAAACAATGTGCACACATTTTGCAGCCAGGGATAAAACACATGGAGAAGCTGCATCACCCCCTGCCTGCAAAGATTGCATACCACTTACATGGGCATTTGCAAATTTGCAGACTCCAGGATTAATTGGTAGGTTGAATGGCCCCGACAAATGTGTGGTTGGTTGAATAAAAAACAAACTAGCGCCCCTAGGGACATGCTCTGGTGTAACTGGGTTTTCAAGTCTTGACGAATACACGTGGCCTTTTTCAAAACATGCAGCTGTCCACCAGGCACAAAGGCACAGCTCTTGCACAGCCTTGCAACCAAAACCTAGTCATGACCTCCAACAGCCCGTCTCCCATGCTCTTACTTGTTGACTAGTCCAGGCCCAGCTGCCACACAAGTCTTGCAGATGGAGGATGTACTTGGCACACAGCCTCCAGCATCATCAGTCAGATTCCTGAGGAGAGGCAGGGAAGCAGCAGTACAAGTAGCGGTAAACCCTAAACCTGGAACCTTAAGACAGAGGGAGCTGCTACGCATAGATATCATGTAGTGTTTCCCGGTGTGAGGTTGCAATACAGGGCTGCCTGGGTGTATAAAATATGCAATCAAGAGGCAGGACAGGAACAGCAGCAGCGCACAAGCAGTCAAAGGGGTATTGGCTCTGTATCAGCCCCTACCAACCAACACAAAACAACAAAGAGCAGCAATGTGATACAGCCGATGTGTCTCTTTCCCTGTGGCATGTACCCTCTCTAGCCTGCAACCACAAAACACATGGACCCCGTGCTATCATGAGCATGCAAGACATGGCAAGGTTGCAGCCTTATTCTCACTTCCAGGCAGACCCCTCGAAAATCTGAAGAAGTAGACACAACAAGGCTGTTCACACGAGGGAACCGGAAAACACCCCAATCCCGCTTGGAGGTGGGGTAATCCGGCTTGATTCCACCCGAAGCCTGTTTTCGCGTCAATCTGGTTTGCGCCAACCGCAAAGTCAAGCCAATCCACCCCAGGCTACCTCTAGAGGTGGATTGGGAATCTCGCTTGGAATTCCGCCTAGGATCGAGCTTGGGAAACAGGATTGACTCAAGCCAAGCGGGATTTGTACTGCCCAAGCCACATTTGCAAATCCGGATACGCCCCATGTGAACAGCCTTAACTCTATGCTACTAGAGGTATACTCACTTAGCAGGGCATCTGTTAGTGCTGATTTCATCCAAGCACCCATTGCACAGCCGGACCTCAGCACTGTTGGCACACTCCATACAGGGCCCCACCAAGTCCTTGCCGTATTTGCTGGTGCACGTGAGACAGGCAGCCATGTCAAAGGGGCCTGGGTAGGTGGAAATCTGAAAGAAAAGGGCACAGGAGAAAGTGCATGACTATTGAAACCGCAACATTGGGAACCCTGACAACAACTGCGATGCCATTCTCAATTGCTCGCCCGATCCCCCGCGACCAAGCTTGCCTTCACCCATCCTGCCCTCCCCTCATTATCTTTGTCCCAAATCTCCAGTGTTCAGCCTTCCCCCCCCCCACCAGCACCCTCCTCAGCTTAAAAACCCACCCCCTCTCCTGCCCCCTCGACCCCTCCAATGATGCTACACATGGCTTTGATGCGCTTTCCCAGTAGATGATGACTGGGCCCAAGCCCCCATAAATCCCTCGTCCCAGCAAAAACAGGCCCTGCTTTTCCCTTCCCCTGCTCAAGGAGCAGCCCGCCCCTAAACTTCTTTCTTATACACACCACATTTCAACCACCCACGTTTTCCCTGTGATTAGCTGTGCCCCCTCCCCCCCGAGGTCCTTGTAATCTCCCTACAGTCCCCCTCCCAAATGGCGAACGCCCCCTGCCCCCACCTTACAAAGCCCTCCCATCCCCATCCGCAACTCAAACCCCTGCAGCCACACCTCCCCTCCCAGATGTAAACATCCATTAAACCAGGAACGGCACATCCACTCATCTATGACCTTTCAGTGAAGCCATGCACTGCTTTTGTGCCCTATTCCCAATAAAAGGTGAGTATTAGCATTAAGCCCCAGCATTCCAGCCTTTCCCCCCAGCATTGAGCAATCTGTTCTCCTCTCAAACACTCCCCTCCCTGCTCGGCATCCTCCCTCCCCAAGCCTGCTGTCTCCTCCTACCCCTCTCCATATATGCCCAAACCCCTCCACCCTGCCCTATTTCTTCACTCCATTGGAACCCACCTTCATAGGACAAGCATTACATGCTAAGCTGTCATCCTTCAAACAGGCCACACACTGCTCTGGTGCCCTATTCCCAGCAGACAAGCATTGAGGGCAAGCATCCTGCTTCAGCCGTGCATTGAAGTCTCCCCTGAACACCAAACTTGCAGGGTCAGAGGACACATTCTTGACACAGGCAAGACACCCTGGGATGTCACTACTGGTCTGGCATAGCTCACATCCCCTGGCAGGGGCGTCACCGCAAGTTGGGGAGATGGTCAGGGTGCCGGAAACAAAACCTGCAGAGGTAAAAGAGGGGATTGGAGAGAGGAATGGAAGTGAGCAGCAAGGGTTTGATATTGACAACATAGTTCAACTGCCAAGTGTTGGTTTCATGATCCAGATGTTGATAGCTGGAATGTACTTATGGGCTGAGATGAGGTTCTTGTGACAAGACAGAACAGCATTGTAGGTGCCAAAAAGGCCCATTCAATTTGGGATCAAGAATACAGGCGTGTGGTAAAAATTAGGGGGGAGTGCCAGAAACGCAACTGGGATGGCAGGGGAAGAGGACACCCCCCCCCCTCTGGGGGGATTGGCATTCTCTTTGAATGCGTACAGGCCAAGGTAGCACTGTCACACAGTACCATCCCCTGACCTCCGGGGATGGTCAGGGTGCCTCGTATATAGCCAGTGGGATATAGTAAACAGCTACGACCACCCTCCAGCCGCAAAACCCCAGTGCCCTTGTAGCGCCCCATTCCTCTCCTTTCCCCAAATGTGCCCCTGCCGCGCCTATACCCTGGCAATCCCTTGCATAAGCCCTCTTTCAAAAGCTACACCGAGTGGCCCACCAGGTGCAGTCATGTCTGGCAGCAGATGCCATCAGTCAGATGGTCAGCCAGCCCTTAACTCACCCCACCACTACAAGGCTCCACTTCCAAACCCTCGCAACCAACACCCAGGCACTCCCTCACTCCCGCGAGCACTCCCTCGTTCCCACGGATCTTCTGCCCCCCCGCCCCCCTCTCACCATCTTGAGCCGGCCCTCTCTGAAACTCGACTGAGTCACATCATGCAGCTGATGCAGTAAGGATATGCCATCAGACCTTCTCTTATGTCACACACATTCGCAACCCCATTCCCCACCCCCCTCCTCTGAATCCCCGTCCCCCTCCACCCACCCTCCCCCGGGCTTTGCACTCCGCCCATCCCACTCACACTCAGCAGCAGGTCCCTTATTGACACTAGGCTGAGCCACATCAGGCAGCTGATACAACGAGCTTATGCCAGCAGACCTCCTAAGCTTCACACCTTTGCCACCCCCTAAGCCGCACCCATGCCCCCCCCCCCCCCCCCACCTTCATTCGATCCCTCCCCCCTCCACCCATCCCACTCACCATCAGCAGCAGGCCCTTCATTGACATTAGGCTGAGTCACATCAGGCAGCTGATACAGTGAGCACATGCCAGCCGGCCACTTATCTGCCACACCCGCTTGACACCCACTGGCGCTGCCTGGACTGAAAGGACCAAAGCTCTTGATGGGCAGCGGCACCCATAGGGAACTTGGGTCACCTTGCAGAGGCACTGCACCGAAAGACATGAAAGCGTTAGGTGAAACAAACACTGATGACCACAAACGGTACAACAGTGCAGCGAAAGACAGGATACAGCAGCAAGGAGATGGCCCCCTAGCTTGCTTATCGTTGGGAAACTGCTGCAGGAACACATAAAGGACAAGGCAGCAGAATCCTCAAAAGGGCAACTAGTGACCCAAATTCTATGTGGGCCCTATACCATCCAAACCTCATAATCCAGTTGCAGAGGTTCGTTTTGAATGACTCCAAGTCCAACAGCAGCCCCAAATTCCTGATTCCCCTTTCCCCCCATTTCAATTTCTCTCACATAACTTGTTCCATATTGGGAATTGGTATCCATAAGAGTGACGATTACGGCCTCCTCCTCCCTAGCTGTCACCAAAAAGACACGTGCATTGTTGTCCTGCAGATGCACTGAAGATATGGTAAACCAGAACATTTGCAGACCATACTCTGCTCCTTGCAGAAGCCATGCGATTCTACCAAGTTACAGGTGATCTTCCAGGTCACACAGGTGTTGCTATTCCCAGAAACAGAGATGTGTAGAAGTAATTGATGACAGTCACGACAGGGGTGGCCACCTATTAATGAACACCACAGGTCCCTGCTCAACACTCACCTTTAGTGCGACCCAGTACAAAAGGGACACAGCCACTGCCGCAGCCCCCAGGCAAGGTACAGTAGCTGTAGGCATTGCACCCAGACACCATGGCACATGCGGCCTTGCAGTCATTAGGGCTTAGCGGTATGGCAGCTGTCTTATCAAACCTCAAGCTGGAGAGATCCAGCACCAAGAGTGCAGGGCTGTCGGGGGCAATCTGACCTGCACGTTGAAGATGTGCAGTACAAGGGGAGAAGAGGCAGCAGCCAGTTAGTGGGTCTACTTTCTTCATTAAACACCACACAGCCCGCGTATGTTGAGGTACACATGGGATCGGATGTAGACATACGCACTGCAGCTAACGACTCTGGTACTCTTCGATACAATGCAGCGGGACACAACCATGCTGGTGCATAGCTGGCCAGCTGAAGCAACTAGTTTTCTGCAAAAAGCCCCTAATCTCAGGTTTAATCCTTCCAACTGCATTTAATTGCACAAGTCCCTGGATGGTACTGTAGACCACTGGCCAAAGCAGTGATCCATACGACCTAACAATCAAAGACCTTGGCGAGATGCAGATTTCAAGATTCTCTTTGAGAAGCAGGTACTACACGGCTGGAGGTACAATTACGGTAGCTCCCTCTTACCTGCGAAGCCCTCGTGTTCAACCACAGGCTCTGCTGCCGCTGCGGGCTGAGCAGAAGAGCACAGCGCCTGGCTCAGAACCAGTGCAACCACCAACACCAGCTGTGTGGCTGCAAAGCCTTCTCTGCTGCTCATCCCTCTCATGCGAGGTGACTACTTTGGTGATCACTGAGAGTGTCTGTTGCGCGGTAATTGCACTTCTGCCTTGGCAAAGCTGGCCAAGAACAGAAGCGGGGGCGTGCAGAGCTTCGAAGACAATGCTACAGGGTCCTCTGGCGTGAGGCAGAGGTCTGCAGCTTTGGCAATGTGTCTGCAAGAATAAGCATCAATCCAATTCAATGCACTGCTATCTGTAACTCTTAAAGTACTGCATCCAGGCTAATTAATGAAAACACGCAACAGTTCAGACTAGGTGCGTTCTTGCTGCTCAAATCCTCATGGCCCATATCTATAATTATCCTTGTAGGAACCAAGGCGATGGGCAAGCACTACGAATGGAGCTAGATTATCCACAATCTGCTGCGAATTGCTTTAAGGGCAAAGTGCAGCCTCCTGTCGACTGATTCTCAATACCAAAGAAGCTGAGCAGTAATGGCCTCAAGTGGCCCTTGCAGAAACAGCGCCTCATGCAGAACCCTCCCGCAGTGCCCTTGGACAAGCACGCTTCCGTTCTGTGGACAGAACTCAAGAATGCAAACCGAACCCCAGGATAAGGTATCGGTCCATTGCTCCCTGTAACGCAGCGAAGCCCAATGCCTCCATCCCCTGCCTACCTCAAGCCGGCACAAGACACAGAGTACTCAGGGTGAATGAGTGTTGAGCAACAGCTGAACAAGCCGGGCGGGTAGGTCTCGCAGCTTCTTAGAAGTACAGGAGAGTAAAGCAGGATCTCCAGTGGTCTGTGGCCAGCGACCCTGGGCACATGAACGCCTCCTCCTTGCAGCAGGTAACGGCACCTTGTTCCACTTTACCAAGCTGGTTCTACAAAACTTAGCGACTGTGCTCCTTCCGTATTTTCCTTAGCCAGAAGGTCATGAGAGACGCCCTCTCCGCTTGTCCGCGGCCAACTCATACAGCCTTAGCTGACTCCACCAGCAGAGGGGCACTAGCCCGAGAACGACCTAGATCTTCCCCCGAAGCCCCCAAGTTGACACCGGTTGCAACGCCCCTTGTAATCGGCGGGGTGACAAGTGACACGTCGGCGGCTAGCGCCTTGTGAGTCGGGCAGACCGCAGGACCGGCGACGTAGTGCTACCTTGGACTACCGGCCCAACGGCCACCGGACTCCTAGCAGCAAACCCTACCAGAACCCCGACAGTCACAATGAACCCAGAAAGAACTTGAGCCCAGCCCAGAAGCAACATTATCTTGCAATCGCACCTAATAACTTGCTCAGCCACCGACTGTCCGATTTTTGTTTGTTTGTTTGTCCATTTAAGAACCACTGGCTAGCTACACGGCTAGCTAGCAATTACAGATTCTGGCAAGCAAGAGGACTTACTAAATTCCACCCAGCAACGTTTTATTCATCGAAACCTTTGATGTTAGAGACATCGTATCCACCAGTCTTGGTAAGAAGCTTGGTTCGAGGGTCCAGCGTCATAGGCCGTACCAGCCCGTCGCAGCACGAGAGCCCCTGCTTGCTTGCTTCACGCCTCCCTGTTTACTTGTAACCCATTTTCAGCTACCCATATCATGGAAGCAAATGCATGACTCTACAACGGCATAGGCATATGCAGCAGGAGCAGCAGCCAGCTTCCCATGGCGCCAAACAGGGCTCTAAGGCTTGCCAGCAAGGCCAGCAGGCCCTACTTACTCAGGCACATAGCGTCTTCACAGTGCCTGGATGCATACGTATGCAGGTCTGAAGAGTCATGTCACAAGATGGGCGTCACCCTTGCCCCATATACTTCCCCCATGACTTCAAAACTCCAATCAGCATGGTCAGCATCAGCAGAGACTTGCTGCTGGTGGCTGACCAGACCAAGATCTACTCGGTCAATCTCTGCAGTGTGCCAAGCTCAAGACCCTTATGTGCTCTCTGGGCAGGCCAGTATGCTGCTGACCAACGCCAGCAGCAAGCAGGGCAGCAGGCCAACAGCAGCAGCAGCAGCAGCAGGGTCCAGCTGGAGGCTATCTTCCCTAAGATCTGTGCCATAGGGTACAGCAAAGGAGAGCATGCCCTGTATGTCGCAGGCGGCAAAAGTGAAATACACGTGTTGCCCATACTGCGGCATGGGAGAGCAGGCACAATTAGCAGTTTCAACCTTTCACAAGAGCATGACTCACTTTTTAGTGAAAAGCAACAGCTGAAGGCAATGCTGGTGCATCCTGGAACCAGCTGGTCTGCGTGTGATGATGAAGGCAGCAGCAGCCAAAGCAGCAGCAGCAGCAGCTCTAGGGTCCGCAGTGTACCACCGAGGCTGCTGCTGGCTAGCAACAACACGCTCATGTCAGTAGGCTTGAGTCCCAGGGGTCTGGGTAGCTCCACTCAGGACCCCTGGGACAGCAGGACAGCGGTGGGAGACCAGGAGCTTGCCTTTGTGGGCCTGCAGATTCTAGCAGCCGATAGCAGGGGGGTTGTATACGCCAGTGATATGATCAGGCATTGTGTATGGCGTATACAGCCTGGTGGGGAAGGCTGTAAACCGGCAGTCACTACATGGGTGGGTGTGCCTGGCTTTTCCGGCGGGTCATCTGGCATGCCGGGTCCAGGCCCGGAAATGAAGCTCTATCGGCCTACCTCTCTATGTGTGGATGGCCAAGACAACATCTACATCGCCAATGGAACGCCCAACTGTATTGTGAAGGCCGACCCTGTTGCGTACACGTCCCAGATTGTGCAACCAGAAGTGAATGAGGTTAAAGGTGGCGTTGCCATTTGCTTAGAGGTCACTCGGCAAGGCCAACTGGCTGTGCTGTGGAGCTGTAATCACCAATCAGTGGCCAGATTTATATTGTGCCTTTACACCCTTGGACTGAAGCCTCAGCTCAGCAGGGGTTCCAAGCCACAACATGCGGTCTTGGGCCAGGATTTGGGTGCCCTATTTACTTCTGGACGCCTGGCAGACTTACAGATTCAGGTATAATGATAATGTAGAGTTGTGTATTCCTGGGCTCCGTATGGCAGCAGGCACAGGCCTACCTATATTCTAGGTTGAGGCATCCAATCAAGCATTTTCTTCTGTCCCTTTGCAAAGCTCTCTGTCTCACCTCTTGTAAGAGGGTTCGTGAGGCGTGTACTGGTGGTTCTGGCAACACAGTCAAGGAAGGCATCCAAGCACTCATCAGCAGCAGACTGGAATCCTAGCTACAAGAGAGCAAGAAGGGCTGTAATCATGACTGAGGATGGACTCCATGGGCGGTGATGCGCAATGCAAGGCAGGCCGTGTCGGCAATTGCAAAGATCGTTTGGAATTGTCTTTGCTTGTCCTATCACTAGAGTCAATGCTGACAATACATCTCTCATCCTTTTTCATGAATGGATTGCAAAGACTCTCGACTGTACATTGCCGTGATTAGAGAAAGCAGCTGGGGTGCCTGATTGCCTGAGCAGGACTCAAGATTGAGCAAAGACATGCGTTGTGGCTCCTCAGGTTGATGATGCATTCCGTGGTCCTGTGCCAAGGGGGCCCCTGACATTGTAATTAGCCAGTCATTTAACTCACAGTAATTCAGTGATTAGGGCTGATTGACATCAGTTTAGAGAGTTTCATGCTGCTGTCTTCGACTTGTTCTGCAGGCTGCTGATGGTGATGTCATACCTGCTCATCGCCTGCTGCTGATGGCCCGCTGCCCCTACTTTGCTACCATGCTGGAGTCAGGGGCTTTTGAGGAGAGTGGGACAGGCATTGTCAAGGTAAGCAGTGACTGCGGCATTACTAGACTAGCACTGGCTCCAGAGGGCTTGATGACATGTAGAGAGAGAGAGGACTACACAGAGAAGGGGGGAATGTAGAACAAGACAGAGCAGGTACTCATCGCTGGTGGTATTGCAGCCATTTTCAGAATAAGCCCACACAGGCTAATACATGACGTCACAAGCACTGGGACTCACAGAGGCCCCTGCTTGGTATGCATTCAAAGCTTGGTGAAGGCTTTGATGCATCAGTCCAGCACCTCACTGATCTTAGAGACAAGAAGACAAGCAGGAACAGTATATGTCTGCTGCTGACCAGGCATTTGAGTCTCTTTTGCCCTCCCTGCCTCTCTTATGCAGGTTCCAGACATGCCTAGAGCTGTGGTGCAATTCCTCCTAAAATACCTCTACACAGATGCTTTGGACTACAGCAGCCTGAACTCACAGCAGTTGCGGCGCCTCCTGATATTGGCAGATCAATGGCTACTGCCGCATGTGTTGGCTCACACCCACAACTACATACTGTCCACCCTGTGTGCAAGCAATGCACTCGAGTGGCTGCTCTGGGCAGATGAGCAGCAGCAGGCAGGCTTTGCAGACTTGCTGTTTGAGGAGGCCTTTGCAATCGTGGTTAAGCGCTACAAGACACTGTTGAGGACTGATGAGGATGGTGCCATGCTGTTTGCACGTCCTGAAGTAGCATTGGCCATTACTAAGCGGGCAGTGCTGGGTTAAGACCCACAAGCACGTGCCTGGGGCGTCTGGAAATGACCAAGCTTCAGACAGCACATTGGAGGGAGAAAGAGGATGCTGCGGCTTGGATGTTTGCCGGCCTTTCTTGGCCACCAAGCCAGCAGTGCTATGAGTGTTGGTCTCATGGACATGCGTACTTGGGTCGTCGTGTGGTGGATTGCAATGGTGTCTTTTGTCTTTTCATTGCCAAGACGTTGCCTTTTACCTTTCGTGAAGGTCTCAGCGCAGTTTCAGAAGCTTTTGCTGTTGCATGGATTGGGCCAAGATAACACCTGACAAGAGCATTTCAAATGAGAATGTTCTTCCTTCCACTAGCGTTAATGTCGAGCTGCCTTACAGACTGTACATTAAGACGACCTGTCAAGTTGCAACCGGTTGTTGCCAGGATCAAGCAGTTTGAAACAGCACATACTCAACTGTAGCCTGCCTGTCGCCAGTCCAAGCAACTCAAATTTACCAGCTTATGCATATGATTGCATCCCAGCCGGAAATCGGAGAGCAACATACACATTGCAGGAGCATGCTTCTCAGTTCATGCTCCTATGGGGTTCCTCTTGTGCAATTGGAGGTAAGAGTATGGGCATCTGCCCCCCTTGCAGCATGACCAGCATGGGGGATTGCACCACGTGTCTCTGCTTAGTACTGTTGACAGGGTGTAAGAAATGTTGGTCATACTACCTGCTTCAGAGTCTCACGATCATAGGTGTTGTGCAAGCCAGCGACTGGTCTCCTGGTGGGACTGGCAATGTCACAGTGGACAGCATTATGGCTTTGGACATCCAAGAAAAAGTTGTGCGTGAGAGTTTGAAGCAGATGTTTGACAAATGTTGGGAGGATGTTGATCTTGTTTGTGAGCACCCTCAGGACCCAGCCTGTCCCAGGAATCGCATTATTCATAACTCTTATGCTGCATGGGCAAGAGGGCTCCATGACGATGCCCCTACATACTTGAAGTCAAAAACCCTGTCTTTTCGCATGGTACAATGCATTGCAAAGATGCGGCTAGGATGGCACTGCTTGGCCATCCACACAGGAAGATACAATGGAATAGTAAGGGAGGACAGGGTGTGTCGGTTGTGTCAAACGCTTGGTTATCGGGATGATACCACAGGGTCAATTCCAGTTGAAGATCTTGTCCACTTCATGTTGGACTGTAGGGTGCTTCACCCTGTCCGGGACAATTTCCCCCTCTTCTTCAAGCCCACCTCCTTACCAGGGCAATCCAAGGATAGTCATGTTAAGTTTATTCTCAATCATAGTGATCATGTGCAAGTTGTGAGGTGCATTTCAGCTCTGAAGGGAAGGCGGGAAAATTGTTTACAGCTGCTTGATGATGGTAGAGAGGGTGAAATTATGCCCGAAGGTTATCTTCCTTTTGATTACAACCTATGGAGGATTATGGGACATGATAAAGATTAGTTACCTATGACTTACATGTTACTGGGGACCGGTTACTGGGCACTGGTTCCTAGTTTGTGTTAGTTCTGGAACTGCTGCTGCTCAGTGATTCTCCACATCTGGGTGAGAATGTTTTTGGCATAAATTGTATGCAAAGTTCTGGTATATATGCTGTTGCGTTGCTGTTTGTTTGCTGGGGGTAAACCCAAAAAATCAAAAAACCCAAAAAAATGAAAAAATTTAAATTGTGTGTGCACTTTCCCTGGGCCAGTATTCTACATCATTGTATCTGCTTGGACATGCATGATCATGGAGTTCAACTGGTGGATGGTGTTCAGTTTTTTCCTGGTTCTATCTGTGTTAGTGGCTTTGCCACCCCTGTGGTGAACTGTGGCACCGCACGCGTGCCGATGGGTTTGCCAATGTAAGATTCACACACACACAGTACCGCGCCGTACTCAAAGTGACAATCACATTGTATATGCCTGTGATCCTATAGCTGAAGTACATCGACTATAATAAAACGTCCTACGCTTGCAGGTGTATTTCTGCCCCTTAAAAACGCTCACTGTTGCAAAGTCACGAAGTACTGCTAGGAGCTGCTAAAGCTTGACATGCTCGAATGGGCTGGCACAATCAATTGGCCATCCCATATGACACCTGCTGCATACTTTCCAGGTTCTGACACTACCCCAACCCAGGTCTTGACAGCTACAACCTCAGACCAGATTTATGGACGATAAGAGGTTGGTGTGTAGCTAGTAGTACAGTAGCTTGTGGCGTCATCCGCTGCTGCTACAGCTGCTCGTGCTCCTTGCCCCCCCTTCCCCCCACTCCCACCCCTGAATCCTCCAGAGACAGTAGCCATGAGGTCCGGGCAGCGCTTGCGTCCAAAGCGTGGCCCAGTCATAGAGCCTTCCCAAGCACCAGCTGTTGCTGTTTGTGACATTGTCTGGTAGTGGCTCCCAAGGGGGACGGAGCTTGCATAGGGCTGTGAAGCTGAGGCAGGCCTGACAACCAAGGACCAAGGCGCATACATGGTTTCAGATGATGAGCATCAGCACCATTAAAATGCTTTGCAGCAAGCCAGTGGGTCAACGAGACATAACATTCCTTACAAAGAGCAAAAACAAGTAGTGAAAAGCCTTCATTACAAGAAGCAGTTGGAGTAGATTTGACACAGCTAATGGCCAAACTGCCCGGACAGCACAATCCCATTTGTGATAGGCTGAATCGTTTGTGTATGTTGTATTGATGTGTGTACACCAGTGGGACCCCTTCAAGCCTACCTTCCAGACAGCCTGCCTGCAGGTGGTCGCTGATCTGGAATTAGACCCTGGGAAAGAGGCCTTGCTGCATCCTCCCCCCTCTGCTGCTGCTGCCGCTGGTACTGTTGGTATGGCTGCTCTGGGTGCTGAGGATGTTGTACTTGCTGGCCCAACCCTAGGCCTGCCATTTCAGCACCTAGCTGTCCAGATGGGGCCGCAACTGCCGGTGCTGCTGCTGGACCCCCAGCCGCCCGGTGGTACTGCTGGTACTGCTGTGGTGCCCAGCCCATGGCCCCTGCTGCTGGTGGCTGCTGAGGCCAACCTCCCCCAGGTGGAAGCTCGAATGGGTGCTGGCCTACTGCTGCTGCTGTTTTGGCTGTTGTTCCTCTGTTATTGTTGTCAGCTGGTGCACTCCAGTGTGGCTGCTGCTGCAGACCGTTCAAATTGCATCCGCCAGCAGCAGGACAGCTAGAAGGACCTGCAAAGTGCTGCTGCTGCTGCAACTGCTGCTCCAGGGTAGGGCCCTTATTCAGCGGCTTCTCATAAGGTGGTGTGAGACCCTCATCATCATCTGTAGACACTCTAGGATTCAGACTGATGCCTTGTGCCTTTGCCTGCAGTATCAGGCACACACCGGCAGCAGAAGTGAATGCCCTTTCTGGGCTGCATGTCAGGACAGAAGGTTTGCCACTGCACCCCACACAGCTTGCAAACCACGAGGTTGATTCTCCATGGGCAGGCTTTTATATGTAATGATGGGCACTAAATGCCTACCATCGCCCTATCAATGCGCACAATAGCCTACATGAGGGTGGGGACATTGTTGCACACAGTCTCAGTTGTCCCTGCAAAGTGTCCCAGGTCCCTGCTGCCTTCCATAGCTGCTTATCACACAAATCTGAAACCAAGCCCCTGATTTGCTTCACCAGCAGAACGACCTCCTGAATAGCCAACTATCTGGATAGCAAACTAATAACACTTGATTACACATGATGTAATCTGATTATTTTTTCACAAGCCCAAGTTCAGCCTTTAGACAATAGGCTTTAAACCCAAGGCCCCTTGGGACTTAAAACATGGTGCAGTATGTGGTCCAGCCTTTGCTACTACCGTTGCCACCTGCACCCAACCAATTAAAATACAGGGAAACGTGTACCTCCAGATGATCCCTTGATCCCACCCCCTACCTGTGCAATCACCAGGGGCAACCTGAGCAGTGCAGATGTGTCTGGTCTTCTACGTGCATCAAAGGTCAGCAGCTGTTCCACGAGCTGCACTAAGGCCTGGCTGTAGGGCCCCTTCACTGGCGGGAAGCTGCCCTTGATAATCTTGCGGATCAAGGCACCCTCGTTCTTTGCCTCAAAGGGATGACGGCCCATACAGCACTCATACTGCAACAGCAAATGGAATAAGCACCCCATGTTCGGATGCAAACAGTTGTTGAGTGAAATACTAAGCAGAGCATCTTGATATGCATTCGTCATGGGCCTTAGTTGTAACCAAAAACATGACTGCATATCTAATGCGTGCAAGAACACATAGTCTGGCCCAGGTACGATTTTCATCGGTACGGCACGGACAGAACTACTGGTCTAGGTGCCTTTCAGAAGGTGTCCCCAGTGTTGCAGGGAATAATCCTAGCACCTACCATGACCACGCCCAGCGCCCACACATCACTCTTCTCATTGTAGGGCTTGTCATCGCACAGCTCAGGCGACAGGTAGTAGGGGGTGCCAACTAGGGTGGCTGCAAAGTCACTGTGGGCGCTGAGTGACCGTGCAATGCCCAGATCCCCAATCTGAAATGCAAGAACAGACCCGTCAGGATGCTATGTATTTCCTGCTGTGTGTTGATGTTGTTTAGAGTATAAGGAAATATGGCTGTTAATGGGGCATCATCTTTGGACCATGCAATGTATTTAGTGGTCCAACCATCTGCTGCAGATAGGGGAGTCCTTGTCTTGCATCATCCCTGTTTGATACTCATGTGTTGATATTCATTTGAGATCCATGTTTGTATTATAAGGCAGATTGTCATGAGTTCTAGCTATGGAGCTCAGCCCTGAACAAGCATTAGCGAGGGTTATAGCTGCCTCTTGCATGCCAATCCATGATGCCTACCTTGATGTTCTCCTTGGCGTCAAGGAAAAGGTTGAGGGGCTTGATGTCTCTGTGAATGATCTTCTTGCTGTGGATGTAGTTAAGACCCATGAGTGCCTGTACAGCATCAGTTTGCACGGGACCGTTCATTCGCCCACATGTGCCCTCACCAAGTTTTTGGACATCGGCAATCATGCTTATGCAGTTGTTGTACACATGAGGAGTCCAGAGGGCCAATCCAGATGGTCCTTATCCTCTCTTTATGGTCGTTGATCTAACGAGTGCTATAACAACAAGCCATGTTGCGCCATTCCATAAGTCCCAGCAGTGGTACTACCCTCCACTTGGAAATTCAACCAGTCTGACAGCTTCAAGTCACTCATACCTGTATGAAATACTTCCAGACCTTTGGCTCTGGAAGGCCATTTCCTCTGGCCATCTGCAAGTGGAGAACCCAAGCACTTGTTAGCAGCTCTGGCCAGCTGTCTACAATGTGACCCATGTGACAAACCTTCAACAGCTTTCTCTGAACAAAAGTGGTCGTTCAAACGTTGGGTGAACCTTCGCTGTGCATGTCGGGCCTTCAACATTCAGTCCTTCATGTTTTTAAATAGTGGGCGCTTTGCAGGCTGGACAATGGTAATGCTCTTGAATACACTGTAACACCACACCTGGCTACAGCTGAGAGATCTGGACAAAGAGCATGACAATAGCATATATTGGACCCACCTTGAGTATGCCCCCGAAGCTACCACAGGCTGCGTACTCCATCACAATGTTGAGCTGCTCATCAGCATCTGAAAGACAGGGGAAGAACACAAGAACATGACCCACATGCTCCATGCAAGATGGTTGGCATTATCCCAAACGTGGTGAAGCATGCTCCTGCCTATAGTAGGTCCGCTATGCAGCGTACTGATGAGGATTAGCCTTGACGGAATGCTACAGTACAAGCAGTCACCCCTTTGCTCAGAATTGCAATTTAAACTGGCGTGGACGCCTCATGAAGTACAAACCAGTGGCCTTCTGGCAGCTGCCCTCCGCTTTTGCACGATTCTTGCTGTCTTGAGTTGTTGCTTGCAGCTTGCTGTTGGCGTGGGGCCTCAGTTCTATTGCAACTGACAGTGCGACAGGGCCGCCAAGGCTGTCTGGCATTCACTCACCTATAAAGCTGCCATAGTACTTGATGACATGTGGATGCCTTAGCTGGGACAGTAAGCGGGCCTACAATTGTGGCCATCATGTTAGTAAACAGCAGCTCCAGCAGAAGGCTCTTGCTGCTCAGTCTGGTTACTTATGCACAGGCGCACCTCATCAATAGCTTCCTCTCTGTCAACACGTTTCATGCCCTTAAGCTTGACTTGCTTAAGGGCAAACACTCTGCCATCACCTGCCAAAAGAGGTGGGTTCAGCCATTTTTGCAGTGCCTGCTGTGTTGGTAGAACAGAGTCACCATCTCACCCTTACGAACTGCCTTGAACACAGTGCCAAACGACCCCTTGGAGATGGTCTCTCGGACATCAAAGTCGCCCTGTAAAGCATGTGGCCGTATATGAGTGCTTAATCCTTGATTAGAGGGTGTAGTTGTCCCGAGACTGTACCATGGATACATGGTGTGGTGGCATCGCGTCTCAATGCAGAGCATGCCTGGCAGCGCTACAAGAGGCTCGGAAGCTTTCTACCGCAACGTGATCTGATCATGGGTTTCGGGTCGGCCCACAAACATCGCACTAAATTCATCAGAGGTGGACCATGAGTGGAGGTTGGGTAGCGACAAGCACCTCGTCAGTCGCGAGAGCGGTTCTATGCTTTCACACCTTGGCAGCTGCTCATTGCTGCAACCAATCTTCTTCTTGAGAACTTGTCTATGCTGCAAGGGTCAAACGTTCTGGGCAGGCGGTGTGTGCCAGGGCACTCGACTCATCACTACAAGTGACATCACGCCAAAGCTTCATTCGTGTTCCCGAGCTCGAGCTCACTAACAGGGACACGAACTGTTTCTTGACCGCAGGTTGTACCGCAGGAGTAGGTTCGGATTAGAGCTGTGCATCTGCGCATGTCCTTGTTGTCTTTTTAACGGGTAGCTCCATGGGAGGCCACTTAGCCTGTGATCTTACTTTGGGTCCATTGATGTCTTTGTTTAGGTAGCACACGTGCCCTTGTAGCTTGTGACAATGAGCCGGCAACCTATCAAGCCTGATGGGGCCACAAAGTACGGCATCTTCCAGCAGAAGCGTCGGGAAGCTGCCCTGGAACGGCAAAGGACTGCCAGGCATGCCAGATTAGACCAAGCTCGCCAGCTCCTTCGAGCTACAGCAGAGGTACAGCAGGAAGCTCTGCTGTTTCGTGCCTCCCATGCGTGCTGAAGTTCAGGTGCGCCAATTCCTTGCATTCATGCAGGAAGGAGCTCAGACAAATCAGGATGCAGGCATGGCGCTGGAGGAACCGAGTGAAGAGGTCCAGCGGGACAGGCATGAAGGGATCACTATGGGTCCAACGACGTCTGGGAGAGGTCCCTGGGCACCTGACGGTCTGCAAGGCCAGCAGCTACGAAAGTACTTTGCTGGGCAGTTGATGCAGCCTGAGTGGATGTCAGACATACCTCCAGATCTAGCAACGGACTGGTAAGCAGACCTGCGTCAGTCGCAGCAGGTTGCTGTTAATCAGCTCTAAATTGCTCTCGTGAAGAAATGAATGGCCTAAAGAGGAGTATGTAAACACTCTGTTCTATTCTGGTACATGTGAATGATGCCGCACCGTGGTGCTGGCTGGAACTGTCCTGGAAAGGCACCTGAGAGGATGCTTTGGGCCTTCTCACTATTTACACGGTTCCTGTTGCAGGTTGGTTACGACAAGACCTGAAGGAAGACGCTGCTTGCTTATAGCTGCTGGGTGAGTTGGACAAGGGTGAGCCCACTGCTTAGATAAGAACAATGGACAGATGCCACATGACGTTGCATGTTGCTTGCACATCAGTTGCACTCCTCTGAGGCACTTATCAAGAGGCTTTGTAGTCGATGGAAGTTTGGTCTTTACGCATGAGGTGATTTGAATTACATGTTCTTTGAATTTGATTCTCATGCCGGCCATGGGAAGGGAGTGTACACTGAGGTCAATCTATTTCTTGTCTTCTAAAGATCACTGGTGTAGAATAGCGGGCTAAGCAGGGACTCTCTGCTCTTTTCGATGCAGGTGATCTCTAAGCAGCCTGTTGACATCACACATGCCTTCCCCTCCATGCAACCATGTAAGAACCATGCAAGGATTTGCAGACACCTTCTCATTGCGCTTCCCTTGAATGCTTGCTGCATTGATGTGCACCCTAACATGGTCTGGTCTGGTCGCAGACCCATATCCTGCTGGAACTGTTGACAGCCATATGTGCATGGTTTTGCTATCGGTGGGTTGGTTACATGCGCATCCAGTATGCCTACCATATAGAGACAATCGTGACATTGGATGCTTAGTGCCAGTGCTAACCTTCAGTTGTTTGTGGGATTGTCTGTGTGATCGCAGCGGCTGGACCATCTGCCGGCAGCGCAATGGCTCTCTTTGGTGCAGAGGCACCTCTCCGCTACCAGGAGGCAGCCCTGCCACCCAAGGCAGCAGCGAAGATGGCTGTGTCTTAGATGTCATCTTCCACGAGGCTGACAGCAGCTGCTACTGCTTAGATGTGATGATGTGGAGAGGCTACAGCTTGTATGAGGCTGGGGCTGAGTGTAGGCTCTTCTGGCTGGATAGCAAGTTGAGGGAGGAGGGGCTGTTAGGATTGGATTGGGAGGCAGTGCTAGCAGGGCCAGGGCCTGGAGCAGCAGCAGGGGTAAGAGAGGGTACACATACAGCTCCTCAGCAGCAGCAGGAGCCAGGGGAGCGAGGCGGGTTGCCAACGGCTGACCTGCAGATGCTGGATGCTGCTGAGCAGCAGCAGCAGCAGCAGCAGCAGGGACAAAACGGGCATCAGCAGCAACGGCCGCAGCAGATGGCAACATTCAGGTGTGTTCTGAGAGGTGCTGTTGTGCTATGTTGAGGGGTACAATTTGTAAATCATGTGGTCCTTGAACTGCCTTCAAAGATCAAAATGCACAGGCGCTGGCACAGGCACACGCACTCGCCCCTGCTTTTTTAAGCTGTACCAACCTTTAGGCAGGTTCATGGCTGGGTTGCGCATGTGGCTAGCCTTCCTTGCACCCCTGCTAAGCAGCCAGTGAAAGGTACCGTGCTTATGGCCGGCCCTTCTCTCACCATCATACGCTGGTATGAATTTCCTCTCATCTGTTTTCTGCATTTTACGTTGCAGGAGTAGATGTGATACTTGAATATTGTGTTGGCTGGATGACACACATTTAGTTGCAATATCTCCTGCAGGTTTGAGCTGCTACCAACTCATCCTGCTTCTGTAGAAGGTCTCATGGCAGCATACCAAGGCCCCCATGGCTTCACACCTGACGGCCTTTACCTCAGGCACAGGGAGGGACACTATGAGCTAGGCCCACCCTGCCCGTTAGCACTGCTGTGGAAGGATCAGCATTGCAGCACATACTGGCTGGTAAGGGAGGGCACGGGCTGTACCCTGCAGGGTTTAATGGCTTGGACTAGGGATCACAGAAGCAACATTGGCTGCTGGTCCATGTACAACTGTTTTTTAGAAACCCCAAGAGCATTAACACTCTTAGGGCGGCAACGAGCAGCAACCTATTGCTGGGGCGTTATCATGACTTTGCAGCACATATTGTGTTGGTAAGGGCTGCCCAGCATTTGGACCAGGCAGGGTTCTCAGCTTGAGTGCTTGGAGCTTGCAGGTGGTTTCAGGGCTGGAATATGTGTTTACCTGTCAGGGCCTTCTGCACCTGGTAGCTGACGGTGCTCTTGGTTGGTCCCCTTGTTACAACTGTATGCACGGAGGCAGCTGCAGTGGATGCTGTAGTGGGTAAAAATATGATGATATGTAAGTAAGCACCCTGCTTGGCCTCTTGTTGACGACTCCTTACCCTTGGTAAACAAGGAGCTCAGCCCCAGACATGTGCGTAGTTCACCGGTAGTGTGTGCCCACTCTGCCAGACGTTCCGAATCTGCGAACCTGCTGTTCTTTCGCTTGATATGTGTAGAACATTGAAAACATGCACTTAGGCTACTAGTGGCACTATGTCCATCTTTTGCAAAATGGGCTGAGCTCTCCTTATTGCTGTTGCAGGACACAGATGCAGCTGGTGTGGTCCCTGAGCATCAGCAGCTAGTGCTAGTGTATCAACAAGGTGGAGGGGTAGCTACAGGAGATGAGGTACCTGTGGTGCTGGCTAGGTGAGGAGCTTTTAGTGATGCACATTCTTGTAGCCTCAGCTCTCTAGCGGCCTCAGGTGTCTCTGTCTGAATTCCTGCTCTCGACACATACCAACAATGTGGTTGGATTCACGCCGCGGATGCTGCACGGCCCAGAAGCTCTGCAGTGATCTATCTTAGACAGACTGATTAACTGGGCATGGTTATGACGCGGATGTTGCACGGTCCTGAGGCTGTGCAGTGTTCTCTCAAAAACATACTGAGGCTTGCAATGTCCATTTGCTCGAGTAAGATGTGCAACGTGGACTGTTATTGAGCAATTTATACGGTATCGTAGGTACGATGTAGCAAGGCCTGTGCTGGTGGTGGGAAGGGATGATTACTTGTATAAGCTCCTATCAATTGAGTTGTGCAGCATTCCATGGGTTAGGCTGGGATGGATTTAGTTCAAGGCTGGCATTTAGCAATATCTGTATGCAGCAGGTTGCAACTCTGCATCGCTGGCTGATGCATGAATGTCTGATTGCATATGGCTGGTTCCAAATCCTGGATCATTGCAATGACCTGATTGCAGCGAAGCAATCCACACACAGTCTGGACCAGCCTTATTTGGTGGTGTTAATTTTCACGATATGCCAGAACAGAAAGTGCCATAGGCCCCGCACCTCAAGCCGTTATAAAATACAGCGAGGTGGAACAGATTATGGGGGGTTGTCGGCATGCAACCATAATGATGCCTAGAGGGAAAGGCCTGTGGTCTTATCAACATCAAGGAAGCATTGATAGCACCAATGATGTTTACATGGTACATGTCTTCTTGTGACCTTGCCATTCAAGTCTGATCCAGTAGCTTTTAGCTGCCTTTTCTGTGGCACCCTTGATCTCCAGATTCTGGTTGCTTTCACATGCTGCGGAGCAGCGAAAGACAGCTCACAGCTCATTTTAAGCTGACAGGTCATGGCCCACTGCTTGCTCTCGTAGGTTACCCCAAGCATTTGTGGATTTAATGGGCTCCAAGTTGCGCCCTGGGCGACTGCTGCGGTTTAGCCTGTTGGCAGGAGGCTTTACCTTCTCAGCTCAAGGGGTGCCCGCAGGTGCAGAGTTGCGGTATGAAGGCCCTGCCAATCAGCGAAGAGGGAAGGCTGACCAGCTGCATAAGGTGCTGTTCCAGTACCATGCTAGGAGAGGTGGTATGGCATTTGAGCAGCTGACAGCAGCAGCAGTGGGCGTTGAGGGAGCAGCCGATGATTTTTCTGCTGCTCTAGCTACAGAAGCCATGTTTGATGCGCACATGTAATGATGTATGGGTCTGTTGGCTGGATGGGGTGTTGGGCAGCTAGAGGTTGCTTTTTCGGCGAAATCAAGCTGGGATACTTTTGTCTCCTGTGGGCATGCGGTCTGCAATGCCACAAGTATGTTGTTGAGGTCGAGCCGTGGAATCCTCAGTTCAACTGTCTGTCTGTGATCACTGCATTAACAGATACCATACATTTCATTCGCCAAGCTTAGGGCCGTGATGAACGATTGATTCACATGCGGAACTGTACCTATCTATCTAGGTAACAGTTCAGCTGGGTTCATTGCAATCTTGACAGCGGTTAGTGTGTGTTGCCTTGTACGACTTATGGATGATGGCGGCAGTATCGAGTACATGCATCCTTAGTGGTTCCAGTGCGGCTCCTTTGGTTTGCAGGGCGAAGCAAGGCTTACCCGATGCGCAGCTCCCATTCTAACTCCGTCCAAGCCAGCTGCCCGTCTAACTCCGCCTTCTTCGTCACCGTTCTCACTCCGGGTGACTCGCTTACCGCAGATGCTGCGCGACTTCAGAATGCTGCAATTAACGGGCCCATGCTGGCTCAGCTGCTGTATAAAGCACCACTGAACGAGAGCCACACACAAGTACCAGTCAAGCACAGATTTGCTAGGGATTGTCTCAAGCCGGTTCGACTGCAAGGGCCTAAAAAAGTCAAAACTTCTAATCGTTGACGTGCTTAGGCATCAGACACTTAGTTTGTAGCTAGCATCACTGCAACATGGGCCGTGCCATTGCTCTGGCACTGTGCCTGCTCGCTTTACTCGGTATGTCACGTAACAGTGTAGGAAATCGCATGCTGAAGCAAGTTTGAGATCCTGCACATCTCCAGCTACGTGATGCATGGGCTTGGCAATCCATTCAATCATGCATCCAGCTCTGCTGCAGGGTTTCTAGCCACACTTCAGTGTTTTTGCCGCTCATACTAGCCAGCTTGGGGCCCACAACCGCTGCTGCTACCGTTGGGCCTTCATCGGTCAAATTGCTAACCCGCCGAACATGTTCTTGCTGCCTTTGTAGGCGCAGCACAGGCCGAGGCGAATCCTGCGTTAGCCGCGCTCGTTGATCTGCAGGAACACAACATGAACCAGATGGATGCAGCGATGCACTTGGCTCACGCCGCTGGCAATGAGCCTGGCGGACATGCCGGGGGCATGGTCATGTTCACAGACGGCAATGGGGAAGTGCATGTGGAGAAGTGGTCCACCGCAGGAAGGAAGCTTAACAACGCCAAGTGGGGTGGTAAGGGCTACTACCAGCAGCCTTACCACGGGGGCTCCTCCGCATCGTCTGCTGCTTCTTCTGCTGCAAGTGGTGGTGGTGGTGGTGGCTCTTCCGCTGCTGCCGCTGCTGCTGCTGCTGGTGGTGGTGGTGCCTCTTCTGCAGCCGCCGCAGCTGCTGCTGCTTCTAATGGTGGATATGGCTACTACCCCGGAGGTGGTTCTTCATCTGCTACTGCCGCTTCTACTGCTAGCTCCAGTGGTGGTTATGGTGGCAAGGGCGGCTATGGTCACGGTGGATGGGGCCACGGGTGGGGCCGCGGCCTATTGAACGCCAAGTGGGGTGGCAAGGGCTACCACCACCAGCCTTACTATGGCGGCTCCTCCACATCTTCTGCCGCTGCTGCTTCTGCTGCAAGTGGTGGTGGTGGTGGCTCCTCCTCCGCTGCTGCTGCTGCCGCTGCTGCTGCTGGTGGTGGTGCGTCTTCTGCAGCCGCCGCAGCTGCTGCTGCTTCTAATGGTGGATATGGCTACTACCCCGGAGGTGGTTCTTCATCTTCTACTGCCGCTTCTACTGCTAGCTCCAGTGGTGGCAAGGGCGGCTATGGTCACGGTGGATGGGGCCACGGTTGGGGCCGCGGCCTATTGAACGCCAAGTGGGGTGGCAAGGGCCACTACCATCAGCCTTACTATGGCGGTTCCTCTGCATCGTCTGCTGCTTCATCTGCTGCTAGTGGTGGTGGCGGCTCCTCCGCTGCTGCTGCTGCTGCCGCCGCTGCTGCTGGTGGTGGTGCCTCTTCTGCAGCCGCAGCAGCAGCTGCTGCTTCTAATGGTGGATATGGGTACTACCCCGGAGGTGGTTCTTCATCTTCTACTGCTAGCTCCGCTGGTGGTTATGGTGGTAAGGGTGGCTATGGTCATGGTGGTTGGGGCCACGGTTGGGGCCACAGGAAGATGCTGAAGGCATAAACTGCCCATTCTGAGGCTCCAGCTTTGCTTGTTGCATATGAGAGTTGAACCCTGAAAAGTGGGATGATCAGTGACCTCTGTGACGCTCGATTAAGGGCCCATTGTAATGGACAAGTGCTTGGCCATGTTGTTTTAGGATATCTGGATGCCTGCATGTCTCCTCCTTCTGCTTCCGTTGTCTTAGCTCTCAGTCTCTGTCTCTCTTTACCAAAGTGGTCGAAGTCATGTGCCGGGTGCCGCACGGTCCGAGGGCTTTGCAGTGATCTGGCTTATTGTCATAATGGACAAGCTTGCAGCAATGTACAAGCTTAAGCCTCAGTTGCCTGGCTCCGTTCTGAAGTTCTGTTGATTGTTTGCTTTGCTATCGCTGCATGAACAAACTGAGGTGTGATACTGGCTGCAGCAGAGACACTACCGGCATTGCAAAAATGCCCTATAGTGGTGCTACCCTGCTTGTTGCTTTTTGAGGCAAGTTCCAAAGCCTGGACATACAATGTGCACAGATTCTGAAATGCCATGTTGGCAAGTGTGTGTGTGTGTGTGTAGATTGCGCACATCTAGGCTAGTTGTAGTAATCCAAAAGCTGTTTTGTGGAGTGATTGATGTTCTTGTTTGGCTGCTGTTGCACAAGGAACGTAATTCCCCCTCCCCGCCCTGGGATGTGAAGTGGATAAGGCATGTACTTGGTAGACGGCATACCAAATTACAGATAGGACAAAGCTTCCTGTTGTTACTGAGCTTGCCAGAGGTCACTGTGAGAAAGTAAAGATAAGGATAATGCTCTCTGTTGTTACTGAGCTTGCTGGAGCTTGAGCTGCTGCACTCCTGTGAGAGAGCTGTGGCAGTGCTCGACCGTAAAGTATAGTGACGCACCGCCAGGGTGGCTCAGCCAACATCCAAGGAGGGTTCATTCATGTCAGCGCTGAGAATGTGCTGTGAGACAGCTGCCTGGTCAACATCAGGTCAACAGAACTTGCTGTGAAGGGGTAAATCCTTTGTATATAGCTGCTAAGTGGCCTCCTGGGAGGCCTGAAAGTCCAGGCAGTTGTGGTATGGTAGCATGTGGCATCTTCTGGTTGATTTATCAATGCACTCTTGCACCTGTCTGTTGGGTATACTGCTTGCCAAGACGAAATTGTAGGGGAACAGGCATTTCACGTGTTATGTGGCAGTGCGCCATAACACTATTAGCATCAACATTTTGGAAAATGATGCTGGGCAGGCAGCTTGAGGTTAGGGCCGGGCTGTATTGAAAGGAGTCCTCCTGGACGATTTATGCCCATGGCAAGCCATATTTCAAGCAAAGGGCAGGCCTAGGGTGGAACGGGGCCAGCATGACACATCAGAGGGCTCACGATACATCAGAGTTTGGACGTTGTGTGCGCGCGCTGCGGCCACCTGACCGTCGCATGATGAATGATGTGATTGATCACTATTACCTCGGGCCAGTTGGGCTCGGTCATGGGATGCTGTCCATGCGATCAGGTGAGGTCGCTCCTTTCTGGTGCTATTAATAACAATGAGTGCTAATGCCTTAGGAATACTGGTGTGGATGGGAAGGTTTAATGGTGATTGGTGTCCGGAAATGTGAACTATACAAAGTGCAGGTGGAGTCACTCACTTAGGAGACTGTCCTACTTGATTCCAAAAACATATCAGATCCGAGGCTGGTCATTCTGGGTCGGGGTTCGGGACGCTGACCACCTAGTACCAGCAGTCAGGACTGTGCCTGGAGTGCCGCTCAGATTCTCAGCACTGCCGCAGTGCTGGTGGGCCACCAGCGGTCAATCGGAAGCAGCGCACGCTTAAGGTTCTCAATTGCGCTTATACTTCGATACATGGTCGCCTTTTGCTAACAGTCCTCGTACTTGGATTGGATTGGTTGTGGATGCGTCGATCGTCACTTCAAAATCATGCAAACGTCACCTCCTGCTTTTGCATCTGTGCCGGCATCGGCCCATGCACTTGTGACACAGGCTACCGAGTGCTGTGAGTTGCACTACCAGACCATAGTTGCACTATACGACATATGAGGACGCTGTGAGAATGCGATAGGGTTCATCAACTGATGTAGGGCGACCAACATGGACTGCTCCGCCTTGCACGAGCTGGTGCACAAAGAATGTACTGATAGACCGCCTCACTCAAAAATCGTAACCATTCTGTAGTTTACCTCCATCATCACTATACTGAGCATAAGGTACCACATTAAACACCAGCCAGAAATCCTGATTTTTATACTGCCCCTGGTCCTACATAGGGTGCTTACTAACTGAGCAAGTGCGTGCTGTGGCAATGGCTTGCAATTTGACCAGTTTTTGCGTGCTGTAAGCACGCTATGTCACGCGTGTGGATCTCCGACGGTTCTTAGCTTTTTCGAGTCTTCAAAGTTACTCGAGTTGAAGCGTGCCCCTTCGTCTTCGCTGAACGTCTTGGGGCTTTCTCTCGCCACGTTTGAAGGGCTGAGCTACATGGAGCGCCAAAGGATCCGGGGCGTCCCTGTGCTGGGAGGATGGCTTGATGCCGGCTCTTTCAGGCCCTTTCGCGAGAGCATCGGGTGCAAGTGACTTTCGTAGAAACTTCTTTGCGAGATTGGTTCGCCAGGGATGAATTAGGATGCATGATATGTTCTATGTCTTGAGAAGTTGACTGCTGTGTGTTGGAGTTGACAAGTCGCTGTCGTGATGGTGTTCATGGAAGTGTCGAATGGCTGCCTGGTCGGAGCAGGAGTTGGTATGGACGCCGGAGCGGAACACTCCATGAATGGAATCATTACGGTAAGGGAGTGCTTTGCAATTGCCTGTTGCTTCTGTGGCTGCCTCGCAGGCTAAAGCGAAGGGGGCTTCCTACTGACTTTTGAGACCCTTGAATGTCTGCTGCGAAATGAGTTGTCTGGGCAGTTGTCATTCAAAGTGGCCAGCTTTGCATTGGAAGTTTCAAAGAAACACCCCTATACTTGTCCGTGGGAGCTGCCCGGTTAACAGCTGCTTTTATGTATAAGGCATGCAAGAGCCAACTCCATCCTTCCTGTATGTACGGCACTATGTCTTTGGTTAAGTGCTGCCTGAGGAAAACCACAAACCACCTTACGGACACTGCCCAGCACCATACAGCACGCCTTCGATGCGGAGCAGCATGTTGATGCATGTCTGTTGTCGCTACGATTACGATTACGATTACATCATGGCCCCTCAAAGGGGGCGCCCGTACGAGCCTAGGCCAGCCTGCCCCTGCACCCTCGCCTGCACTGACATAAACTGTGTACTTGCAGCACCCCGGTACAACCAACTATTAGTACTCCAAGTGCCACAAGACAACAGGCTCTTCCAGCACACACAGAGTGACAGCCACAACCCCATTTGACATAAGCAGTCGTCGCTCCATCCACCCACACCCCCAGCGCCCCTCATCAGAGGCATGACATGCCTGTTGCAGCCCTTGTGCATGTTTGACACATCTAACATGACTCGGTGAATGAGAAGATGAGACCATTGCCCTTGTGCATGCAAAGTGGTCAAATCAATGTCGCAGTCACATCCATCCTAACACACCATATGCATGTCCCAGGCACCCCTGATATTGAGTGGGGCCACTAACGACGGGGGGGGGGGGGAGGGGCGGTTGGCCACTGAATTAGCACATCGCCGTTACCATATGCTGCCATATGCTACCACATGGCTGTGCCCTATGGAGATCAGCAGAACAACTGCATAACTAGCTTCAATACAATTGCCTTATTATGAAGGCAGCCAGCCCTACTAGCAACTCAGACTATGCAGGCCCCATTTCACAGAGCACATCCTGTGCTGCATGGCATCTTCCACATGATGTCCTACATGTCACATCCCACAGGGCACGTAATAATCTGCTAGTGACACAGGAATCTAGGCAGACTTAGAAGCTCTCTGTATCATCCGCCCCACCCATGATCCCAGCATACACTTGCTCCAAACCCTTACCCGCTTCAACATCCTGCAGCCACTTCTGCACTACTGTCAGGCTCCCATGTAAAGCCCTCTTCTCACTCACTAGAGCCCTAAGGACCTGAACCCTGACCCGCAGCTCCTCCTTGCCCTCAGCAACCTGCAGCTCCTCCTCATCCTGCTGCAAGCTGCTAGGGTACGCCTCCAAAGCCCTCTGTATAAACCCTAGCAAAGAACCCAGCAGTTTCTGCTCCGTTGCTTTACTACTTGGAGTGGATAGCCGCCCCATGGCTCTGCATGCCACCTCAACGTCTTTCGCCGTTGCTTTAATCCTCCACCCTGCTCGCACCAACTCAGCGTCACTCGAGGCAGCGGCTCTGAGCCAGGTGACTGAGGTGAGGTCGGGACCTTGAGGACCAAGGGCCAAAGTGGCACCTGGCCCTCCTTGGAGAGCTTCCAGGGAGGACAGGAGGGCCCGCTGACGTGCATTTGATGGCTGCAAGACATCTCCAGGGCAGGCTTCATACCTGTCCCAACACGCAAGCAACCAAGCAAATCAATCAATCAATCAAAACGCAAAACCAGCTACCCCGATGGCCAAACAAACCTAGGCCATAAACACAAGGCTCCTGATCACAATCATGAAGCCACACACAAGCGGAGGCTAGATGCAACGGGGCGCAAACCAAGCAAAGCATGTGACCAATTACCCATGGCATGAGTTCACAGGACTGTATACTAGCATTAACATTCTACCCAGTCAACACCACCCACCCTAAAGACCTGATAAAGCCTGAGTCCATTGCAGCTTCAGCACCACATCATTTCCCGAGCCCCTCAATGCAAATGACAGTCCCTCGAATCTTCCAGCAAACGAGCACTGCCAGCCGATCCAAGAACATGCCAACAACAGCATTCGCATATCACATACAAGATGACACAGACCCCCAAATTGACCAGCTCCCTGAGATTTTGCCTGTCATAACGCTCTACCAAGATCCCCCTGTCCCTTCCCATGGGCATTTCAGGGGTCCCTCTACCACACATCTACCTCCCCCCATCTCTCGTCCATTTCACCTTCCCACATACCGCTTCTCTCCCTCTCTTGATTCTAAGCTTTCCTGCTTCTCTCCAGCGTGGCCTTCCTCCACCACCATTATAGCTTGCTCCCATCATTTGCACTTCCCCTTCCCACCTTCCACTGCCCTCATCCCCTCCTTATTGCCCTGCTCTCGACCCGCCCTTCCTCAGGCCATCCCCTGTACCCGCACTCAAAACCATATTGTTAATTCCCTCCAAAGACTGCCCTCCCCTGCATCTTCATCCAGAACACACACTGTGAGTTGGTTCACTGCCCTTGTACCTAGCCCCAGCACCCTGCATTTTTCGCAATACTTCATGTATTCCACTCTCGCCAGAGGCTTTGACAGTACCACCTATGCACCTACCAGACACCTCACCTTCCTCGGCTTCCCGTCCTGTCCTGCCTACTTTCTGTCCTCTCTGCTATTGCACCTTCTCCCCAATCCTGCTGCTTGCCTTCCCCTTCGCCCGCCTCCCCCTCTCTAGCGCCCATTCTTTATTCCCCCCTTCTCTCATTCCTCCTCCTCTCTGTTTACCCATCCTCCTTTCTCCCCCCCCCCCACCCCTGTCCCTCTCCCCCCCCCCCAGACCCCCCGTCCCCCCCCCCCTTGCCCTCCCCACCCGTCTTTGGCATTGATCACCCCCTTACCCTTTGACCACCCCTCATCACACAGCAGTTTTGGTCCTGAAACCCCTCTCCTTTAGAGATTCTCACCTGCAATTGTCATTCTGAGGGTCCACAAAACCATAGTCCAGCAGCAGGTCTGAAGAACTTAGGCCTGGGCCATAGCTATCAAACACCTCGTCACCAGGGCTGTAACTCCGGTGTGCATAGAGCTGTGCACACCCCACATCAGGGTTATACTGCAGCACAGACTCTTCACCTGCACCAAGTTAAAAGAGGGTTGTAGAAATGTGACGTGAATGCATTAATTATCAAGGTGGCAGCATGCTATTCCGTCTGATCCATTTCCAAGGTGGACTCCCATGCTGCCACATAGTAGGTTGAAAATGAGCTGGGATGGCAGACAGAAGCTTACCAAGGGAAGGGATCATACTTCATCTCCTACTGTTGAATATAGGAGGGCCATCTTGCATGCTCAGAAAGTAAGGGGTATAGTATAAGCATGGCCAACAGAGAGCTCTGAGCTAAGGCATGAGCCCATGCAGGGCAGATGGTGCATGCCTTGCAAAACTAGTCTGCTTGAAGTGAGCCCCCAGTAGCGCACACAAAAAAAATTGGAAGCAAAACTGGAAGCTGCTGACACATGCAATTTTTTGCTTCCACTCATCTGGACAACCCGACACAGCTTCGAAGGCAAACAACGCAATGAGCCCAACAACCTAGCAAACAACGCAATCCCCCCCACAACCTATCAAATGCGTTGCTCAGGCAGCCCAATTGCTTTGCACTCCTGTACTACTAATGGCATGTCTTCCCAGACTGTTCCAACCCCATCACATGTCCTTCATGGCTAGTTGAAACACAACATCTGCTGCTTGCTTTCACACCTCCCCTTGAGATGGTCTGATCGCTTATCACTAGTATCCTGGTTATCAGCATCAGTTGGCTAGTGATATTCTCATGTTGCTTACCTGCTTCACTGCTGTGAGCCAGCATATCCGCCCAGGGCACAAGCGCCAACACATCTGGCTGATGTGCCTGCCAGCTCCCAAAGTAGCTCATGTCAGCCTCCAGTGACATATCTGGCTCACTCATATCCAGGCTGAAGGCTCTGCTAAGAAGCACAGCAGCTGCCCAGGCCACCGATGCTTCGCTGACCATGGGATGCTGCAGGAAAAGGAAGCAGCGATGTTGATCAGTCGTGTGTTGATTACATGAACCATCACATCTGACAAAAGCGAAGGGGTACAGGAGGTACCAGGTCACTTTCTAAAACCTAGCTAGGGCTTAAGTGTGACAAATTGCCTCTCCTCCACGCACTATGAAGTTCAGACCTCAAGACGATAGGTGTAAGCTCTTTACCTCTGCCCCAAAAGACCCCCCCCCCCCCGAATAAGTATGTATCACGAAGCAGGGACGCATGATGGTTAACAAGCACTCGGCGGATGCGCTGCATTCCAAATTCATGATCAGGTACTGCAATGGTACTGGAAACAGCAGATAGGCTTGGACCAGGGTATCAGGCCTTTTTTCTACTGCATATGGCTCTACGGATATGTCAAGCATATCTGGCGGAAAAAACACAATAAACATCATACCTGTTCCATTGATGCAGAGTTCGGACAGCAATGGATGTGATTAATGACTCCCTACTTTGCACGAACACTGTCCTTTTGCTTACAGGACCTGGCCTATGCATTGCCTAGCTTCGTTGCATCACTCCCCCCTGCTTTAACCTTCTAAACTCCGGGTCCAGCAGCTGCAACCAGAATGCTTCGAAAAGCAGCGAACAGCCTCTGCCGGCCCTCCTTGCATATCCAAACAACAAAACAACCTGTACCCAACCTCAAGGAGTCATTACAACCAAAAGGCTCCGAAAAGCAGGCATGGACTGGGGCATCACCAACCAGCATTTGAGACCCCCTTTCCCACAAACACGGCAGTGATGTCACATGGCAGAGCAACCAACCAACTAAGACATAGAATGCCGGCACCTGCAAGCCATTCCTGCCCTACCTTCGTCTGCTGCTGCCATTGTTTAGCCACATCCAGGTCGTGAGCTCCATGTTGTATCAACAGAGCACTGTCCTGCAGCACACAAGCAGAGAGGATTAACGGCTCAGAGGACAACAAGTCAATGGGGGCAAGCCGCAACTGTCTCTTTGGCTGGACCGTGCCTCAGTCTGTCAGCAGATCATCTCTCACTTAGCACTGCATTCAGAAGGGCCCCCTTGCAAACAAGAACAGCTCTGCTTGAGGCCATTTGATACAAGGCCCAGCACACGATTCAGGCTGGCAGGCTTTCCTATCTGCGAGAAGACTGCCTTAAGGGGAGGTATACCCACCAAGCACAATAAAGGCACACTCGACGGTGACTACTGAATTCCTTGAAGCTAGATACAAAAAGAGGCCGACCCTGGGGCCAACGTGCGGGCCGCACTGCAAGGGGTGTCATGTAATATTTTCTGCTACTTTCCAACAGTGCTGCATGTCGATTAATGGCTTTCAATCATATCATAAGGTTCTGTTCCCAGCCAAAGCGCAGGGGCATGATGACACATATAGTCAGCAGGCTCACCTCCTGGATTTGCTGCCATCTCTGCTTTAGCTTCTTCTGCATGGGCGAGCCCTGCAGCCATGACTGCTGCTCTGAAGACCATAACAAGGGATGGTCTGCCTGGAACCATGGGAAACTCTGTCAGCATGTGAGGAGTTATACTGGGGTTCATTATGTGGTTTTCTAAACTCTCTGCTGACGTACAGGGGCTTGACATATCCCCCAGACTGAACTCAGGTCCAGCCCTTCACAAGGATGCAGATGGCTTATGTTCTCATTTGGTCATCAGCATGGACTGGCAAGTGTGTCTCAAGAGCACTCTCGGATGCCAAGTCCGTTACAGACATCTTTGCTATCGTTGGAGCATGTCCTCTTATGCCTTTTCCAGCTGGTCCCTCACCTGATTCCCCAACACCTGTATGTAGGGGGCCCACTTGCTGGATGTCCCTGCTGCTCGCTCACACAGGAGCTGCAGAACCAGGGCCTGCATGCAGCAAAGGCCACTGCGTGAGCTTCAGCAAGCATGGTAGCTGGGTCCATTGCGCTCGCCATGCCTTCACCTGCCATTCATCCAAGTTGGCCTGCTTCACTAAGCCTCCACATAGCCTGCTGTTTCTTGCTGTGTCTGCTGTGATGAATAGACTCTTGGGCACTTGCAGGAGCAAGTCGCTATCTCCTACTGCTGTTCGCGTGATCATGCCATAGCCTCTGCATTGGAACATTTAGTAAGCTTGGTGACATCAAGGAGAGTTCGGAGGACCCCAATAGCGACACTGCTTACTGTCTGCAGGTAGTGGACTCAGCTGCTGGGCTTAAGTTTGTTGCAACGGAGGCGGCCTCCCTAAACCATCTCTCGAATTCTGTAGCGTGCTTAGCGCGCTGTTCACAGGCAGCCGTGGCTAGAGCTTTCACCCGTGCTCGGCCACTGCGGGTTACGGCTGGTGCATGGCAGTTCAAGCAGGAGGCATGCCTATGAAGAGCCCGCATGTGAGAGCGCCTGCTAGGAAAGGCTGCAAAGCCCTCAACTGTACAGCAGTGTACACCTTCAATTAACTACCACCCGCACAAGGCACATGTGTTGGATTTGAAATGCCAGTTAGGCCAGGTTCCTGGATGGAAACAACACATACTTATAACAGCATGCATTTAGCTATCTATCGCTTGCTTTATCATAGAGAAACACCCTAAGAAGTGGTCACCAGTCTCACCCGTGCCGGCACCGTCGTCTTCAAAGGTCAAGCGGGACAGAAGACTTCACGCCACGGGGGAAGTATTGCTTGCTTCAATTGAAACTGTCTTGGCGATGTACACATGGCATGGTCTCTCCCCAAAAACTTCATCAAGGAGCTCTTCGCCTGCCTCACCAGCATGCTACCATTATCTACCGCTACAGGGCGATACGGCTTCCTTGAGTGCTGGCCATGCGCTGTCTTGTATATCCACAGGACTCTTACTTGGGTAGAGCTCTCACAGATTGCCTGCAGGTAATCCTGCAGCAGACTACATGTATGTAGAAGCGAAGCACGATAAAACTTAGCAGCAAATTTGACATCTGTGGTGCTCTAGGAGGGCTGCCATGGCGTTATAGAGCTGCACGGATACGGAGAAAGCCCAGACACGGTATGAAGGGCCTAACACAGCTCTCCCAAGCCACATATTGCTGACGAGAACCATCTTCTGATAGGTGTCTGCACAGTGGCAAGAGTCTATAGCTCAGGCAGATATCATCTTCCATGAGCTTTATGGCCATGAAGCCCATGCAGCTGAGAGCCTTGTCAAGATTACAGAACACGTAGGTGACAGATGTTTCAAGCCCAGCCTGCAAGCCACGTATTGTCATGGTGCAGCCTGCCCAAGCATAACTTCTCCGCTGCCATGCTGCCAACCACATGCAGGAAAGCAGCCCGGCACATGTACTCAGCCCCTTCCATGTTCAGTCTTGTGCGTGCAGGCAGCTTCCAGACCAAGAGTGTTTGTTGGTATCAGCACGCCATTGACATGGGCTGCCACACCAACAGCAAAAACTGGTGGCAGGCAGGGACCCCTGGAAGATAAGGATGCAGCTCAGAGGTGAGTCTGAGGCCAAAACAGCAAGCATAGGGGTATGTGAATGCATGCCCTGCGGCCCTGTCGTACCTTACATCAGCACACATCTCTATCCCCATGCTACCATGCCTTCAGCCTCCACTTATGTGGCACACTCATAGGTTTGGACGCCACCTTCCTGAATGCGCACAAGCCTTCAAGCACGTGGCAGTAGTTGGTACATGCAGCGTGCCGAGCAGAATATAAAACATGCTATCGGTCCTTTTCAAAGGTCTGGGAGAGGACCAGCTGCGTTCTGCAAGCCATCAGCATCTTTGGCACATGGCTAATGTTGAATGCTCCATAACTTGGGGATCCTGTACTTGTGTTCAACACTGCCTCAGGCGTGCAGCTGCTGCTGCCTCTAGCACCTACCAAGTGGAGCAGCTACTACTACGCAAGCAGCAGCCTCGCCAGCTCACAACATACCTCGTCTTCCCTGGGCTTATCTATGGATCTGGGGAAGCAGACAGCCAGCTCCATGGCCACTTCAGGCAGGCCTGGGAGAATGAGGTTCCTCTTGAGGTCTGGGGCAGTGGCAGCAACTGCCTGCCTACTGTGTGCTTGCATGATTTGGCCAGCTGGTGTGTGGAGGTAGCACTGCAGCAGCCAGCACAGCAAGTGGTGGTAGCGGTGGATGGAGTGGGCGTGCAGCAAAGGGAGCTGGTGGCTGCTTTGAGCCAGGCACTTGGGAGCAGGCAAGGCATAAGGTGGGTGCGGGGATCTCCGACCAAGACCATGCATCCTTTTAGTTGGAGCCTGCAGTCGCTGTTATAGGCATTGCCGTTATTGCCCACGAGCAGCTTCTCAGCTGCAAGGCTGCTTGCACCCGTGCCTCCTCTGCTGTGGGTGATGCATTGTTTGGAGACCAAAGGGTGGCATCATGCTGGAAATCATGGTTACACTGCAGGATAGTTCTTGCAAGCGGTTTTGGTGCAGGCTCAAAAGGGTAGGCTACCATTATGCAGACAGGCACAGACATGCAGACGTGCAATATGCTGTGAGGAAGGCCAATCTTTGCTTTCAAACAACTATCAACCTTGTGCAGCAGCTGCAACAAGGAGTGTTTTCAGTGATAAAGTGCACCATGTGGGCTCAGAATACAGACATTGCCCTGTTTGCATGTTTGTGCCTGTGCAACTGGAGTGCAACTGGAGTAGTATTTCACGCTGCCACCGGATTACTTCCCAGTGCCTAATCTCCACCGTGGGCCGCTCTTGTTTCCATGGGGTTGTGCTTACGCCAATCTGCAGGCATGTCCCCCCCTCTGAGATGCTCCTGAAGCCCTGCCCTAATCCCTTGCTTCAACTGGACCTGCCACTCCAGCCCAGTAGCTGCCTAGGGCCTTGGGGTAGGGCCCCCCGCTGCCCTATGGGCATCATGGCACACCTGCCTGAAGTGGTGGCTGATTACCTGGCACTAAGGCGGCTCAGTCCTCTGAAGGTGCTGATCAGGGGTCCACCCGGAGCAGGTGAGCATAAACTTTTGGGGGTGAAGTGGGTCCCAGTTCTCCAAGTTACTGCAAAGTCATTACATGGTTGCCGGTGGGCGTGAGCACCAGGGCCTTATCTGCTGAGCCAGTGAAGGTGCGACCCACAATCAGCTTATTACCACCATAGGATCTTGCATAAGTGCAGCTGGATGAAAGGTGAAGATGCCTGCGAGGACCCGCAAGAACCATATTAGCAGCATATGATCTTGCATCAGTACACCTGTATGAAACTTTGAGGAGCAATAGGTGCTTCGTTGTTGCCATGAGTAGCAGGAGCAAGGGAACTCAGTGAAGGACTGCAACGTTGCTGGGTATGGTCCCCCAAGCAGCAGGGGGTTCCTGCAAATGTTGTCGGAATTGTGCTTGAGATCTTCAAGCATCTTTGCCTCAGCCATCTATTGTAGATCGATAGCAGGGGCTTTCCAACATATGCTGAGGGGGTTGAAGGCTGAAAAGTAGTCACTGTTTGCTTAGTGGTCAACAGCAGGGGTGGACAGAGCCCAATAGCAGGCATGAGAAAGCTCAGGAGGCTTTAGCTAGCCTGGATTCTAGAATCCCTGGTTGCTTGCAGACTGCACCGCCGTCATCACATTTCTGTGGTGGAAATGACGCTCTTCATTTTGGAACTAGAGCTTTGGTTGTCGACTTGCTCATAGGTCAAGGTTGGATGGGCATTGCTTAGCCAAGCTGCAGCAATAAGCCCTGCGGTAACATTGATCTTCTGCATGGTGAACAGTGCTAAGCTCCTCTGCGTCTTCTCTTTCTCTGTGTACAGGAAAGTCCCACTTGGCAGCACGGCTGGCTTGGCGGTATGGCCTGCTTCACATTAGCAGCACAACAATTCTGGGTGAAGCCTGGCACATGGACCAAGAGACACAAAAGGTAGGCACATGTAACTGATCTGGCTTAGCAAGTTGTTGTTGGCTTTAGCAGCAAAATGGGGTTTCCATTACTGGCCATGTAAAGTACCTGCATGGTGCCTTCTGCTTGCGATGGCATTTGACTGCTTTCCTCTGCCTCATCACTTTACTGGTTATGCAGAGCACAACTAGATTTACTCTGCAAATTGAGACGATGTTCTCCTCTGGAAAAGACCACAGTGTGTGGGTAAGGAAAAACGCACACAGAGCTTGCAGTGCAATCTGACATTCTGCATTAGCTGCGTACCTTGCAACATAGCACCTGCCCTTCATTTCTTTTTCTACTGCAGTATCCTTTAATCTGCTTGCCCTTTGCATTGTTCTGGTCTCCTCTTTATATGTTCATTACAGTTCTGACTCCATCTTTGGCCATGGTTGCTCTCAACCTGTTCATATCGCATGCAGGCTGTGGTAGGAGAGCTTAGCAGCAAGGAGGGTCGGGTCACCAACAGAACCATGGCGCGTCTTCTCCAACACCTGCTATCCCGCAATGCTACTGCTGCTCAGCGAGGCTGGGTGTTGGATGGCTGGCCCAGGACAGCAGCACAGGCGCGGCTGGCCACCAGTGTTGTGCTGTCTTTGGACGGTGGCTCCGCTGTTGGTGCTGCAGGGGATGAAGGACCCAAGAACAGGAGAGAGAGCCTGGCAGGGCCCGGCAAGGTATGGTCTGTAGGCAGTCACTTGATTATTGGTAGTTCATGCCTGGCGGCATATCTTGCGGAACATTCAGCAAGTGGAGAGACCCATCTGGCTCATTAAAGACGACCCAGGCACCCCTCTTTTGGTGGACACGGCGCATAGGTTGGTGTCATCTAGTGTCTTGAAATGAGCAGGGGTGCGGTTGTTACCTTGCAGAACCGTGCCTGACCAAGGCGTGCATTGTCCAAAGAGGGAGGAGTGATGTGTCTGTTTACTATCAGATGGTAACGTAGTAACTTGACATGTACTGCCTGAAGGCAAGGGATACTCATGGATGTTTGACACTATGAAAACAAGGACAATGTCGGTGTCCTCGTCTTGTGGACCATGTGCGTCTTCAGTGGCTAGTAGCTAGTCATTGTCCACCAAGCCGGTTTGGTTCACATGCTTCATTTTGGCTCAGGGCAAGGATGACAAAAAAAAGGGTGCCACTGGGAAGGAAGCAGCCAAGCCCAAAGGTGGCAAAGCTGGTGCAGCGTCAGCAGCCGCTGCTGCGGCGGCGGCGGCTGATGAGGACTTGGTGGTGCCAGAGGGGTGCATTGTGCAGCTCCAACAAGAGATGATACCACAGCTGGTCGTACAGGTAGGGTTCAGGGACATAGAGCTCACTGCTCTAGGCCCGTTGCATAAGCCATTCCTAATTAGAGTCCCTCCAAATCCTTTAATTGCTGTGCTTTTCATTCTTCTGCCAAGGAGCTAGGTTGTTGGATGGCTGCCAGAGTTTCAGTGCACTGAGAGGCGTTATCAATCCAAGTTATGGCAACATCAAGCCCCTTCAGTGCCCACATAATCACATGGAGTAACCTCTCATGGCTTTCTTTTGCTGACGAGGGTTAAAAGATGCTGTGCCGGTTGCTCTGCAGTTGGAGGTGTCAGAGGAGGAGCTTCAGAAACGACACCAACTCCTTGCAGCAGCAGAGGCAGCTATGGAAGCAGCAAAAGTCGGTCCACCCATGCTTGCGGTAGCTGCTGGGGGTTCCATCAAAGCTGTGGCTGCTCCAGCTGCTGCTGGTGCTGCTTCTGGAGGCAAGAAAGGTGGAGCAGGTGGTGCAGCAGCTGCAGCATCAGGACAAGGCGGCAGTGGACGTAGCAGGTATAGTGAGGCTGGATTAGCCAGGAGGCTGGAGGTGTGGAAGGCACTGGTGCTGGAGGAGCAGGAGGAGCTTGAATCAAAGGTGGGTGTAAGGCAGGAGTGTTATGAGCGCATGAGGAGCTAGGGATGAAGAGCTGGAGCGCTTAATCACGTGATAAGACACCCGGCTAGTCTTCAAGCATCATTAATCACCTTTGTCCAGCATCCAATCAACAAGAACGGTCTCAGGCTTCAAGCAATTGTCGCCATGTACATTTTGCATTCTTGGCTGGCGTGCTAGGTCGAAAGGGCAACAGGCACGAAGAAGGTTCAGTGAACAAGCTATGCAATAATACAAGGATAGGCATGGCAGAAGGCTAAATGAACCCAGAAATCAAGGCAAGGTACCCAGCCATGGAGCCGCACAGTTGATGGTCTACATTACCAACTCATAAGGCGAGACTCAAAGTAACAAAGTGCAAAAGCCATGAGGGAGTCAGCTGGATTCCTTTTTCTAATGTGAAGTGAATCTACAGCAAAGAAGGGGCTCAACCAATACTGACCATTGCGTGGCCCTCCTACCACAAGAAGATATTGAGCAGACCCCAACACACCCTCAGAAGCCCTGCTGCCAGTTCCAACAAAAATCAAACACACGTAGACAAAAGCCCAGGTACCCAATCCAGTGTTTGTTAGGGCGCTTGCCATCGTTCTGCTCCTTGCCACCGTATTGAGTTACCTCTGCTTCTGCCTCTCCATTCGTTCTACATAGCGAGCTGCCATCCTAGCAGAAGCTGCTGCAGCTTTGGGGGAAGGGAGCGCAGCAGGGACCCCACCACATGGCTCCAAGCCAGGCAGCCGGGCTGGTTCACCACAACCAGGCAAAAAGGAGGCTGCTGCTGCTGCGAGGAGGGTTAGCAGTGCTACTGCTGGTGCAGGCAAGGGACCACGTGCAAGCAGTGCAGCTGGTGTGGGTGATAACAGCATGCAAGGGGCTGGTGGTGGGGTTAGACCAGATGTGAAGCTGCCTGAGTTGGCAGGATGGATGGCATTCTATGCAGACGCAGGTGAGGTGGTCAATGCATGGCCAAGTGGCAGAGGCAGTGAACTCTGAGCTAACCACTGGCCCAAATGCTCGGAAACATCTGGTTAAAAGCTACTTTTCCTGCTTTTGCTTCCTGCTGTGGGGATTGCTATTGTCTTTGCATCGACATGGCTACTTCAGGACCCTGCTATGGAGCCGAGGAACAGCTCATGCATCTGCACAAGCGTTGCAATGCATCATTGATGCACTATGCCCCAAATGGCAGGAGTATGTGACACTGCAAATAGCAGTAGCGATCTTCAAGATCCCAATGCACTCTTGTAGCTCAGGAATCCGCTCATGTATCTCCTCATGCGCATCAACAAGAACAGAAGCTTGTTCCAAGCCCAGGCAAGTGTGCTTACCGCTCTGTCATAATCTTTCCTATTGTGTTTTTGCACAGGCTGCAGGGTCCTTCAGCTGAGCAACCCTGACATGGATCAGGTCAGCAGCCAAGCAGCACCACCCTGGCTGATGACTCCACCACTAACAGACTTACCAGCAACCCTTGCAGCCGCCATTGCTACCGTCCCAGGGACTGGTCCTCCAGGGGTATCCCCAGCAGCAGGAACAGCGGCAGCAGAGGTGACCACAGCAGCAGCAAGACCTGGGACAGCTGCAGCTGGTGCTGAAGCGACAAGGGAGCAGGAGGGAGTAGCAATGCCAGGGGCAATGGATAAGACAGCGGCAGCAGCAGCATGTGTGCCGCCTGCTCCCCTGGGTGTATTGGAGCAGCAACTGGTTGCGCTGCTGGGGCAACCTCATAACTACGAGGGCTTCCCGCCTGAACCTGAGCAGTACCTCAGTGTAGGGCTGGACACCGGCTGTCTGGCAGCAGATACAGCAGCAGCAGGGGCGATGCGACCAGGAAAAAGGCAAACAGACGGAGGTGCGGCAGCAGGCAGCAACTCCATTGGTCCCTTGGGGCCTAGAATATCTGCAGGTGGACTTTCTGGCCCTGGAGGAGCAGCGGCAGCAGCAGCAGCAGGAGCTGCAGGAAGCGCTGGAGCTAGCAGGAGGCAGTCAAGTGGTGCTGCTGCTCCAGGATTGCCAGAGCACGCTTGGCAGGAGCTGATGGAGGCTACTCGGGTGAGGCAGTAGGGAGTGACCAAGGAATGGCGATTAGCTGGAGTGTCCCTGTCAGCAAGGCGTGCCTTGGACACTGAAATGCGATCACATAGTTGATGGCAAATATCTCCAAATTTCCAGCAAGCTAGTGATAGTAGGCATGTGCAGATGTACCTATTGGCTGTATGATTGTTGATATGTAGGTCTGGGGCTTATACTGTGGCTTGCTGGTTCCTGGTCAGCTCCATGATGTAGCAGGGATGTGTTGTGCAGTGCTACCTGCTTGTAGCCTTCCCATGTGCTTCTGTAACAGAAACCATTTTGGGTCATGCCCGGGCCTGGAAGATGTATTTGCTGTGTGATATAAACTAAAAGGTTGCGCATAATGCCATACAGGTCCTGCAGGGACAGCAGCAGCAGGAGGAAGCAGCTCATATAGCTGCTGCAGCTTATCCCTTGCAACAGCGGCTGATGAGGGAGGTGATGCCTGCAGTTATGGAGGGCTTGGTGCAGCTCACTTTGCAGCAGCCACAACAGCCATTGAAGGTGGGTCTGGTATTGGGAGCTTGAAGTGCCATGCACCGCTACCTGATGGAGGTCTTTAGGCTAAGATGGAAATTAGCTGCAAATCTGTTAAACTAGTGGTGCCATGGCAGCTTTTGGTTTGTGGAAGTTACTCAGTGCATGAGTGCCTTGATCGTTGTAGTGGAGTTCACCTTTGCATGCAGTAGGCCTCATACGTGTCTGGACTGGATCGTAAAAAAGGTATACCACGTCTGAGAACCCCGTCGTCCACTTCTCTTGCTTGCAAACTGTATGGCTCAACCAGAACAGGCCCATGCCAAGGTTGCATCCCTCCATCTTCTGTCCCTCTGATCATTTTGTTTTGTGCTGTTCATCAGGACCTTGCCAACCAGTTGCGCTCTGTGGCTGAAGCTGCATCAGCTGGTTATGTGGACCCTTACAACAACCCACGGTATGCTGAGCAGCAGGCTAAAGTGGAAGCAAAGGCTGAGAGAGATGCTGCACGGGCAGCTGCTGCTGCAGCAAAAGCACAGAGGTGAGAGGGGAGTGAGCTAGAGTGCCCTGAGTGAGGCATTACACTGCGTGAGTTGCTGTGACTAAGTCAAGTGGTTCGCGCACGGCAAGTTGAACTGGGCTCCTGGCCTGACATACATTGGCTAACAAGAGAACAAGGGTGCTCTGGTGGCAATCTTGGATAGTTTTTGCTATGCCATTGGAGCCTAGTTTTGCCCCTTGTGGGTTGGTGGAGCTGCCCCCACAGGCACCTCACTTGATGTGGCCATCTGGTAATCTGTAGAGCGACACCTGTGACAGGAGGCCAAAAGGTGTTCAGGGGAAAGGTGTGCGTTGCATGTACCGTATGTTACGGGGTTGACAGAGTCTGTCCCTTATGATAGGAGGCAGAATCCCATCTATGGCAGTATGCTTGTTCCTTAATTCGACGCATGGCAAAAGCCAGAGCGCCTATTTGTGATGTTGACCTGATGTCTGCATAGTGCTTGGTTCATGAGGAAGGCCATTCATATGTCATTTGATCTACCCCCTTCACGTATGGAACAGGGGATTTTTCCCCTTCTCTGCGTAGTTCTCCCTCTCTCTGTCATTATGCCCTGAATGGCTCTGCATTGCAGAAGCTACTTGCATCATAGGAATTGTTACTGGCAAATTATGCAATGCCTTCAAAATGCATCCAGCTGCTCTGTTATGCCTGATGTTAAGATTGGTTTGTTGGTCTGTTATGCTGTCGTAATGCAGAGATCTGACAACGTAGGCCCCCCACCATCCGGAGTTGCTGAACAGGATAGGTCTAAGTGCAAGTAAGCTGACTTATGTGATGGTCTGGAATGTTTGAAATTTGTTCTTGGAAGGGTGATCATGGCACTGTTCTGGAGCTCCTGCATCAACATCTGGCTGTTGTTGGCTACAGCTTGGCTTTGTCCCATACTGGCTACAGAGATGAGCAGTATGTGTCAAGCAGAAGAGGATCAAGGAGTAGAGTGAGTGCAAAGCCAACTTTCTTGTTTTGGGGTGTATGTATGGACCGGGGGCTAAACAGCTGATGAGCTTACCTTCTGTTGTCGTGCTGTAGAGAGCTTCCTTGTCTTAGTTGTAATGGCATATTGAAGAGCGCTCCAGGGCACAAATTACCAAATGGCCCTGTCAAAACGGGGCACCGACTTGATGGGGCAGCGCCATCCACAAGGAGCCAAGCATGAGCTTCTGTCTGATAGTTAGATACGAGCCGTACGAGATGCATTCAGGTGTTCCTAGCAAGTACCGTACCGTGACCCATCCATTGGCTCAGGGCAAGTTTCAGCCAGGGTCCATACCCTTTGATCAACATTAATCTCTCAGGATACATCCAGCATACACATTTGTGGGTGTGGTGTCTCGAACCGTAAGACATTATCAACCACTTGCCCCAGAGTAACTGTGATTGCAATGGCTGCAAGTACTTGTTGAAGACCAACTGCCACTCAGCTTGGCAACTGCAGCTCTGCTTGATGAGCATGCAACACATGGGCAATTCTGACTACTGGATAACCCCAGTACAGTGCGCACACAAACCATAGTGAGACCTCAAGGGGCAAAGCCTTTTCATACTGCATGTTGAGAACTCAAGCCCTCCATGACTGTGGCGCATGCATTGTGATAATGTAGGCTACAAATACATTGGCGGAAAGGTGAAACACTGTCGCCTAACAAACTAATCAAACACACTGAGACACCGAATGCTGGATGCAATCATGACGTGAACCACACTCATAAGATAGCAGCTGGCTTGCATATCATCCCATATCAGCTACTGTCCAACATCAACACCAGCCCGTCACTAGAACGTATCTTTTCTAACAGAACTGATCCACTCGTGACTGTCAAGTGGTTCAGGGCAAGAAGACAGCTTAGCCAATGTGCCAATGTCTCAGTTGCACCTGCAACCAAACCAACTTACCCAATACTAAAGGTGAGGGGTAGCCCGACCTCACATGAAAGCCATTATTCTCTCATCAGCAAGTATGCACCTGGTCACCAAAACAACGCCGCTCAAAACATAACAAAACCCAAATGAACTAGCCCAACAGGTGGTCGCCTAGTAAGCAGCCAAGTATTGACTTCTCCAAAAAGAGAGTCCTCACAGCCCGGCTACTTCTCAGCTTGCAGAGAGTCTCCTGATGGGTCCAGAGGCTGAGGACCTCTAGACCAATACATGAGACCACCTGCTGCACCGACGCTGATGTGCCCCCAACACATGATAAAAATAACACAATAGGTTGTCAGCGGGGAAACAGCCATGCGGCAGAGTTCCACTACAGCTACTCCCCAAATTGCAAACAGCCTCCCAAATGGATCCGGAGGCTGAAGACCTCAGAACAAAATGAAAGGTTACCTGCTGCACCAACGCTGATGTGCCCACAATGGTATAATCACTTAACAGCAGCAAGCTTGCTGCAGGGCCTATGATGAATTCTTCAAGGAATGCTCTCTAGAAGCCAGTGGAGTTGACTGCCAACGTGCTAGCCTCTCCCTGGATCTGATCTATGCCTCCAACGCTCACACACAGAATGCATGATGATCCTCACCAATCAACTTCTTTCTCTACATTCATATTGCAAAAACGTGCAGTGTGCATGCCACAGAGAATGCACAACCGTTTCTATGTACCAATAGCAAGTTGCCATGAAAGAGCCCATCACCATCACAACCTTGCCAATGATCTTTAATCTGATCGCCAACTGATTACTCCACAGCTCTCTTCAGTCAACCATCACGCAGGAAGTGCTGCTCTTGTCTTGTATCTGAACACTTCCGATGGTCTTTCTACACAAGCCCGATACAGAAAACATATGCCACATATGCCACACCTCGTCACCTCATTTTCCCCCTGCACCAGTTAGCACTGTACATCCCATCTGCATGAGCTTCACTTCGAGAAACTGGTTTGAAAAGAGCATTCACATTTGGCCTACAGCTTCCCTTAGATGCTTTCAGAACTGGCATCGCCCTCAAAGATAAATAACACATGCTCTCTATATGACCAATTAGCCAGGTATCCTTGCGATGACTATTGTCTAGTCAGTCGCCAAAGGCCTTCAGAGGAAAGCTACGTCACCAAGGAATCAGTTCTTCAGGCACACATTGTTCACAGTGTCTGCCGTGAACCCGGAGGAGCACGTGCACACGCGCCTAACAAACCTGCACTGCCTGCCAGCCACACAACCCTGACCAGCAACATTCACGAAGTTAGTGGCGCACTTGCAGCCGGAGTTAGTGCACACCTCATTGGCACCACATGCCAGGGCAGTGAAGATGTTGGAGCCGCAGAGGCAAGCCCCGGTTAAGTCATCGTACACCTGGAAACGGGGGCAGAGGCAGCTGCCCAACCTGCAGGTGGAGCCAGTACCGCAGGTCACACCAGTTGCCACTCTGGAGCCGCAGACGCATACCCCTTTCGCTTCATCATACACCTGGCCAAGGGAGCAGACACACTTGCCTTGCTTGCACAAGGTGCCAGTAGGGCAGGTCACACCGGTGCAAGACAGCCTGCCACGCCTAGAGTCGCATGTGTTGGAGATAGCATTGTAGGTCTTGAAGCCCAGGCAGATGCAGGTGTCTTTCTTGCAGATTGCATCGGCGGGGCAGGTCACGCCACCAGCGGGTCCACAGGTGCATTCATTGTTGATGGCGTCATACGTCTGTAAGCCAGGGCACTTGCACGTGCCAGATAAGCTGCACCAGGCACCCTCTGGGCAGGTCAAAGCGGCGTCAACGGGTCCACAGGTGCAGGCATCGCTGGCGGCGTCGTACCTGTGGAAGCCAGCGCACTTGCACTTGCCACCAACACACTTGGCATTGGTGGGCGGGGCAGGCAGGGTCACAGGTCTTGAAGGCGGTGGTGTTCACTTGCGCAGCCGCTGGCAGAAGGCGATGTGGAGAGACAATTTTTATGTTTAGGGGTGAGGGCCTCAGCAAGGGGTCATGTCAGAGTACTTGCAGAAAGATTGGCGTGGGGCAGGATTCATGTAGCCATTCATGTAGTGGATTATGCTTGGACTGGACCCACTCTAAGTTCCCACAAGACATCTAGCATTGCTGATGGCCCTTTGAATTCTCAATTCTGGTAAATCTTGCAGTTTGCAGCTGTCATGTCGCTTCCAGGACCTCCCATATGCATTGCCTATCTCTCTCATCACTCTCCCCTGCTTTTGATACCTGTACCCAACCTACCTCCTAGGACATCAATTCATGCAGGTGGTGCTGATCATGCCTAGATTAGTACCAGGGGCAAGCACACCTGCACCCTTTATCCATAATGAAACCCTGATGCCTCCTACATTACTCCTACATCAGAGTTCCCCTCAGCTACTATTTGCAAGTCTCTAGGAGGGGGTGCAGTAACAACTATGCAATGCGAAATTGTTTGCTCAGAATTTGTGCGGATGTCCAGCCTTCACAGAATCATCACAATCTCCACCTAGTCAAGCATGGTAGGGGGCATCCCAACTGGCATCTAATAGCTACCACCCGGTACGCGCTCACCTTCCACGGCATCATCTTGTGCACGCGCGGTGTGCAGGATGCACACAATGCAGGCAAGAGCAAGGATGGCGCCTTTGTAGCTCATGCTGGTCTTCTGTTCAGAGAGGCTCCTGGAGAGAAGTAGAAGACAAGCGCGTTAGCGATCAGGGTGTTGCATAATGAATGTGCCAGCTAACCTTAGCTCCCATGGTTCCAGTCTTTATTCTCATGAGTGGCAGTCAGGTGGCTTTGGTGAGGCTCCCTCTCTAGTACAGCAGCATGTGGGGGCCTGGCTGCTTGGGTGTTGTTTGCACATGTTTGTTTGGAGTGCAATATGGGCACCTGTGCACTTCACCTAGTTGCTGTGCCAACCAAACCCTGGGTGTTTTGCTACATCCCACTGTGGTGCCTAAACCCTGGATTGCAGTGGCAAGGGGATAAGGCTGCAGCAGAGGCAAGTCTTGTTTCATTACATGCTGAGGGGTTGAGGCATGCTGATAGGCTGCTCAATTCTAGGGCTCTTTTGTACCAAATGCTTTCGGCGTGACCCCCTTGTCACAGCAATTTTTTCCAGCCTGTCTTGACAATGTGGAGTATGGTGCTGGAAACATACTGTGCAGTGGTGCAGGCTGTGATGAATGCACTGGTGTGGTCGGCTGTTGCAGGGCCAAGGTCGGGTGCTTGGGGTTTAAGCATTCTCACAAGTGCTTTTTTTGCACCTTCAGCCTATGGCTCGACCCCATCTTTCAGCTCCTGTCCTAGTAAAGAGGGCACTCCCTTCAGGGCAGGGCCCATCCTTGGTGCAGGCCCTTGCATGCTTGTTAACACCCACTGGTCCCTATGGGCATTGCTTTGCTGGGTGGCTGCTACCTGCGCTTCAGAGTTGGCCCCTTTTGGGATGGTTGATGGAGCATAAGTCCTAGCTCACTTGTCTGATTGCCTTCAAACCACTTGCAGCTGGTGGGCAAGGGTCCCAGCACACATCATAACTCCAGGGACTTATACACATTTTCCAGCAATTTTCAGGCCCAAATTCGCACGTTTGCCTCCTCAAAATGTGCATTTTCAGAGCAGCCCATGTGCAACTTTTCACCAAGTCAGAATTGGCCATACACTCCTTGAGAGCAAAACATAGTAAATCATCAAACAAATGCATAGCCAGAACCGCCGTGCAAATTGGGCATGCATGTGCTGTGCCATGATGGGCGGGTCACCCCGAAAAGTTACACCTCCGGCCTCTCACTTGTCGAGTCAGCCGAGCCACCCCGCCACCGGCACGTTCATTTCGCAACACCCTGATCGATGCTCTGCGTGGAGCAGGGGAATACTGCGGACAATGCAATGCAAATACCGGCTGCTCTGCCACCCGCTTGTCTGACGACCACACAAAAGCCCGATGGCTCACTGATTGCAGCACCGTGCATCATGAACAAAAAGGTGCAACTTGCTCGTGCACCCGGTGCAGAATAATCGCATTGTGAGCTGATTAAGAACATAGAGCTGACTACCGGCTGACATGCTTGCCGACCACGCCAGTGTTACAAGCTCTGGCCAGTGCCATGTAGTGGCTGCGGTTTGTCATGTGAACGACTGCACTGAGAATGACCTGATAATTTTCCTCACTTCCGCAATTCAGCACCCGTCCTGCCCAGCACCTTCAGAAATAGCTCCGGAGAGACAGACAGACAGAGAGAGACCTAAGGAGGAGACCGTGTATTGCTCTCAAGCGTGGCATTGCTGGAAGGGTTGATTAATACACAAAAATAGCTTATCCGGTCAAGTTCATGCCGGGTGCCACAGCTGTACCGGTATATTGCAACCAAAGGTCTGCATACTCATGTATCAGGGTACAATGGTAGGACGCGTACCTCGCCATCGCCATGCACATAGCAAGAATGTGAATGGGCTGCAGTTCAATTACTGAGGCCTAGCAAGTGCTTCATTGATTGGAAGGTACCCTGCCTTCGGACGGGATGTCTGGCTGCAGCGGGCGGCAGGTCGGCTGCTTCAGGGGCAAAATCACACCTGTGCTGCCAAGAGCATGCATGGTATAACGAAAACATGCAAAAACTACGAGAAAGTGGCTTGCTTCTGTAGAGCTTTCCGCGCAACATGAGTACTTTCAGGTAGTAAATTGGCTCTGTTCTTCGCGCCCACCTGCGTACGTGCGATAAACGGCGGCTTTGTTATCCTGCTATGTGAAACAGCACTTTTTCATAATGTCCTACAACGTGTCCAAAGTCATGAGCACTTTAACATTTAACGTACCGTCATCAGCACCGTCACTTGATTTTTTCTGGGGGTGACACTTAGGCCACGTTTTGTTCAACTTGAGGGTCCTGGGGTCTGAAATGACCTTCCCTGGCCCCCCTTCGGATTGACATTTGCCACTTTCAGCACAAACAGCGTTAAAATAGCGCAACAACTATTAACCAGGATCAGACTAAATCTTGTTTAGGGTATGTTGTGGTACCTCAAGCATTGTGTCTGCGTCACATGCGCTGTAGTTCTTCATGTTTAATTCCTGCATTAACGAAGGGGGGGGGGGGGGCAAAAAAAAGTGTTAGACCCTATCCTAAAAATCTGAAATTGATCTCCAGACCCCCCCCCCCCCCCGAGAGACTGCTTCCAGAGGTCTCCTGCTGTGTCTTCTGGGGTGTTTCAATAGTCAGCATGTGCTTGCACACTGTAAACGACTTGGGTGGCATGGGTAGGTGGTTGTAACCACCTTTTTAAGCCAAGCCTGGCACTTGGGGTTAAGGGTCACTAGACATGTGTGCCTAGTTCTGCTGTTTTTTTCATCTGCATCATCTCCTGCATGACCATGTCTGTGCATGATTGCCAGTCTCAAACCAAGAATCCAGGTTGGACATCCGTGGTCCCGAAACCAAATTGAGGCCTTTACAAGCTGGGGGCCATGTAATTGGCATGACATCAGCGATCTAGGGTTACCACAAGGTCCCTATGTCCCTCTACATGGTGTGAAGGGCCATAGCTGTCACAATTAGGGCCGAAATGAAGCAAACAAAAGATACCAAACAATTCTGAAAATGACCTCCAAGATCTATCGACCCCCCCTCACCCCCCAAAAAATTTCTCCCAAAAACTTTTGTGGGGGTGACAGGGGTATAAAGAAACCTTTCCCTGACACCTGTGCCAAGGTTTGACCAAAAATTGAGGATGGGGTCCGATGTTATCTTCCTTGCCCCCCCCCCCTCGCTCAGAAAGATATAAACTGGATGAGGCACGACCTAGGCACAGGCTGTGGTGTTGTATGCACTGGACTAAGAGCAGCAGATGGTGGCCCTGTAGCTCTACCAAGTACCAATGGGAAATGAGCCCGCAAGGACAGGACCTTGGCAAGGCCGCTGATTCGGAAGCAGTTGCTCCTGTGCTGGGAGCTGTTAACAAGACCGGATGTTCTTTTCTGCTTTCAAGCTTTTGAGATATGAGGTTAGCCTCTAGTTTTCTCTTAATTCAGATAAATGCCCTATAGAATCTAAATTATAATAATAAAAGCTAAGATGGGAGACTTTATGGGTTTCCGACTTGCTCCTCAGCCCTTGGCCTTTCACTTCAAATATGCCATGCCGTTTTCCATGCTCATATAAGAAACACCTTGAAGGTATTAAGTTCTCTAATTCCTCTATTTTTTCTTTAAGACTACAGAGACGACAGTGAAATCGGAAGAGGCTGTGCTGACTGGGTATTGCGGCGCGATTTGCCAACAGACCATGTAGTACCGCCTCTTCCTTAAAACTACGCAGGGCTAACGCCCGGCGTCCACTCACTCTCACAACAGACCATGTAAGTTGAGACTACATCCAGGAACCCTTCCAGACATCCATGCTGGAGACAAGCCCATGATCTTTTTCCCTATCTCACTCCCTCTCTCTTAGTGCAGCTATCAAAACTATTCCTCCAACCCCTATCACTTGCAGCTCAGTGCAGTTGGAAACACATACAAACAATGACATTACACAAAAAGCGATCAGCCCCTGCCACCATGGAAGTGGTGCTGCAGTTTGTTGTTCACAAAACAGCATCAGCAGTTAAAGCTGTGTAAGGATCAAATAGCGCATCCACGATGTCTAGGTTGCTAGCTGCTGCGGACTTTGTATGGCCCCTTACACATGCACAGCAGCAAAAGTCAAACTGGCCAGATGCAGTCTTGCCACAACCACTGGTTGTACAGGCCACACAACAAGCAAGGGCCCAGGTCATAATCAACAAATAGTTACTCACACTCTCAGGTAATCACCACAATACATCCATAGAACACAACACTTGTAGACCCCCTGTATATACTGCCCAGATCTCAGCAAGAAGGCCAGCAGTTGACCACACACACAGACCAAGGTGTACTGGAAACCAGGCAGGTAAAGACCAAGGTATTGCTTTCCTCTCATACCACAGAGGTGTGTCACTATACAAACACTCAAAGAAAGCTCAGGGCGTAGCTGATCATGCTGGGGCAACCAAGTCAGATAATTGATCAGCAGATCAGCGCACCGCCAATTGGGAGCATTGCAGAGTTGCCTTTGTGTCCTAGATTACTATTACTAGCTTGATAAGGCATGACAGAACGCCATCTGCAGGCTGAAGTACTGCAGAACCCCACACACATTTGAAAATTTGTATCAGATGCCATCGTTGCAGACCAGTTAGCACTGTCCACAACACTTTGGGCGCTCTGGAGTTTTTAGTGACACCTTGTCCAAATAAAATTGCCTGGCATAAAAAGCATAAGTGCTACCTTGACCTGGTAAAATGGTGTCAGTAGGTAGTACACAGACTCAATAACCACCTATTGAGAAGCAATTCCTGAACTTGATGCCATAATTGACAACAACTCAAAAACTAGCACTGCATTAGGGATAGAATGAGGAGCAGCTCAAGAGCTTATGTTCTGGAGCTAACCCCCCCCCCCCCTTAGCAGCTTATCATGTCTTGACTACTCCAAACACCCCTCAGGCCTGGCATCAAATCAGAACTTGAACGGCCCTAACACATACCAGTCAGGAGTACTATAATCAACATCCTCGGAACTCTGGTTATGCCTCAATCCATCAACATGGTGTTGGCAGTGTACATCTACTGCGGGGTAACACAAGTGTCGTCCACACAGATCTGGCCCCCAGTGCAACTAGGGCTGCCACCACACTGGCACTTTACTGGCACTCAGGGCTGCTGGTCTCACCGTTCAGACCACACAATTCACCAGCTGGGCATGTGGCACCGCCGCACAAGCAAGCATCAGTGCCAGTGTTATTGGGGTCATCACCACAGGTCTCGATTTCAGTGCACTCACTCCCATTGCACAGGGAAGGAGCAGCAGGTGTGCACGTAAGAGTACCTTCGACATCTTCGCAGGTGTCGCCGTCTTCGCAAGCTGACTCGCCGCAGAGGCAGGTGATGGTGCTTGGATCCTCAGGATCTGCTGCCCCGCAGGTGAAGCTTGCACCACAGGCATTGTCGCAGAAACCACAGTTTGCAGTGGTGTTCAAAGCCTGCGAAGAACAGCAGTACCACAATGATGAGTGAGTTGTTGTTTTGGTCAGCATTCAAAACTTACAAGGATACAAAGGCAGGGCATGCTCTTAACAAAACCTGGTGAATACTGGCAACTATGTCATGTTATGAGTAGAGAGGTACTTGATGCTGTACAATCAGCTGTTGTACAGCTCAATGTTCTTTTGGGCAAACCATTACCAAGAGGACAAAGGAACCATCCCGAGCTGTAGTCCTGCATCTAGAATCAAAGTGGCTTGTACCAAAATCACCGCAGCCCACCCATCATGCTCGCTTTTTGTCCTCTCTGCCAGTTGAAGTGGCACAATCAGCAGGATCAGGTATTAGCGTTTCTGTCTTCTTACATTGACAAGTGGTAGTACCTATTATGATTGAGGTTTTGGCATTGAGCAGTGTCTATCGTTTGAGCAACCCCTTTCATTTTCCTCGCGATATGCAAGCTGCCCACCAGTAGCTGCCAGTAAGGATTGAGCCCACAGATCCACACCTCCCTGAACCCAATTCAGCTAAGTGCATGCATACATGCATACAGGTACACCTCCCTAAACAAGCAGTAAAGGTATGCTGTTGTGACACTCACCAAGCATGAGTCGCCTCCGCAGGTATCGAAGCCATTATCAGTGGGGCACAAACAGGCGCTGCCAGTGCAGATCTCATTGGTACCGCATCTCTTGTTGCAGCCGTTGCAGTGGTTGGCGTCATTGGTGGTGTTCACACAGGCGGTGCCGCACAAGGTCTGGCCGGGGCAGGAAGGGGCAGTACGGCACCTGCCGCCTTGGCAGCTCTGCCCAGACCCACATGTAGCGCCACACCTGCCGCAGTTGTTCCTATCGGTCTTTGTGTTGGTGCAGGCAAAGTTGCTGGTTCCACGGACAGGGCAGGAAGTCTTCGACCTGTCAGAGCATTTGCACTTGCCCAAGGAGCACATGGCACTGACGCCGCACGTAGTGCCACATGAGCCGCAGTTGTTGACATCAGAGGTGGTCCTAGTGCAGGCGCTATCACACATCTTTTCAAAAGCGCGGCAGGTACAGGCACCGAATCTGCAGGTGCTGCCAGCGGGGCAGACGTTGCCACAGGATCCGCAGTTCATGGAGTCTGAGCCTCTGATCGTCTTAGTGCAGACCCCATCGCAGCTCTCATAACCGGGCTTGCAGACGCAAGTGCGGGTAGAGTCACACCGTTCGTTCTTGTTGCAACTGATGCCACCACACATGCTCTGTGTGGCAATGCTGGCGGCTGCCTCAGCTTCCTCCTCGGCAAAGCTGAAGGGTGCTGCTGCTACCAGCACCAGGCCCAGCAGGAGAACACTTGAAACAGCTGGACGAGCCATGGTGCCTGGGGAGGATTTAGAGACCAACCTGCGTCAGACAGCAGCAGGTGCTTCAGTCAGTGCATAAGCGGGTTAGCACACTGAGTTAAATGCTTACGTGGCCATCGACTTAGTGATCAAAATAATGGCCTGCTGCAACAGACAGGAGCGCTGGGTGGCCTCGTAGGCAGCGGGCGGTACAGGATAACCTTGCGTAGCTTTAAGAACTCAAAAACGCATGGTATCAGCGCTATTGGACCATATAAATGGCATCTACTTGGCGGCTTTCAATTAATGGCGGCTACTCCGCTCCGGGCCATCACATTCGTCGCACCCGTGGCGCAAATGCACAAATATGAACATACCATGGCATAGCATCAGCATGTCTAAGGAATTTGCGGCCACACATACTGCCATACATGGTATAGAGGGGAAGCCAAACGGAGCAGCCTTCGACTGCTCACACTTACCGAGATGGTGACGGACTCCTGGTGTGGCGCTTGCTCCCAAGACGGTCAAATGTTAGAGAACCTTTTTTGTGCTTATGGTCTTGTGCAAATGCCTTTATATATGGGAAAAGAACCTATGATGTATGCATTTTTGCCAACAAAGTGTCACTCTTTAGGCGGCACCCATAAATTCTGGAAATTCTTTACGTCACACGTTACTCTAGTTAACGGCTGGCAGAGCCACCAAAACCAGTGTCAGTGCGCTGGCAGTGCCCTGCACTGCATAAAATAATACGCCAAGTGACGACACGAGTGCGGGGGTGGGGTGCGCAGATAATTCGTCGGGTGGCACCGAACCATGTTCCATGGGACCTTGGCAGCTTTGTCGCAAGTGACCACAAATCCTTCACGTCTCCAATGAGCCATGCAAGCCACGACAATGTCGCTACAGCGGGTCTGATTGGCACGGCACAATTAAAATGATGAAGCCACCCCAGCTAAGATTTATAAATGCCGCCTTGACCACAAGCAAGCATGTACACCCCCTAGGTACGCCTCCTTCACTTCATCTTCAGCCACTTCGGCACTTTACCACCCCCAGCCGCTGCCGTAGGGCGTTGCTGTCCCTGCTGCCCACTCGCAGCTGCACGCAACACAGCTGCTACATCCACGTCTGCTGTCCCCTGCTCCCTGCTGCCCCCTTCCCTCTCATCCCCTCCTGCCTTCGCCTCTCCCTCTGCAGGTGGCTCGTCCTGCATGCGTGCCATCACTTCTGGCAACAGGAAAGGGCCTTGGAAGTCAACTGGTAAGCCCTGTGCCTTCTTCGGGTCTATGCCCACATGAATATGCACCGCTGGAATGAGCTGCTGTGCATATAGGCTACTGTCAAGGTCCTTCAGGACTGCCTTGGGTGGTGCAGTGTAGAGGTACAAGGCAGGGCGCACAGCAGTGACACAGCACTGGCATGCTAGGTCCTGAAGCAGCAGCAGAAGCAGCAGCAGTAAAAACATTGCCACACTTTGCATCTCACGAAGATGCGATAGCGAAACATACCATAACCCCTGCACCTCAAGCTGTTACTCAAAGCAAGCTGCAATAGAATACGGGTTGTCTTCCCGTATGCAACCGCTGCCTAGACATGAGGTCCAGCAGCTTGGTCAAAAGCACCCAAAACCTCCACTGCCCTAATGGGGGTAGGAGTGTACTAAGGTTACCCAGCCCCACCGCAAGGCATTCAGCAGGATCAGAAAACAACAAGGGGTTTCACAGAAGATGGCTGTGGACGTGCATTAAGAGCAGGGGCACTCTATGAAATGGCAGGAGTCCTTTCAATCCAACAGCTGCAGAGGCATTTGGTTTATAGCAACTGGTTTATAGATATATTCACTGCTAGGGCAGACCTCTCACCAACACCATTGATAACACCCCATCAGAAGTCAGCCAATTGATGCCTGCACTGCCTAGCCCCCAACTGCCAGCTCCTCTGCTATCAGTAAGCACCCAAAGACACCCGAAGAGCATGCCATTATATTACCCAAAGAAACCCCAAGAGCATGCATTACATCACATTTCATGAAATGCCATAGCAAACTACGCCATAGGCAGTCCCAGTGACACTCATAGAGCGTGCTGTTCACGGCTGCGCAGGCAAGAGTTAAGAAAACAGGCCAACGTACCTACAACCAAACCAACCATTGCCACCCTGAGACGCTACTTCTCCACAAAGGTCAGGTGTGGCCCACCCAGCCTACCTGCACCTCCCGCAGCACATCTGTTGCCTTGAAGTCTGCTTGCACTATGTTGCCATCAGGATAGTGCAGCCGCACCCTGATAGGACCATACATCCTTGCTGCCTTCTGCTGCTCTGCATCCCTTATTGCCTTGGTGCGGAACATAGCTTCAGCCTTGACACCAGTAAAAAAGCACCAGCAGCAGAAGTACGTATGTCAGGCACTCCGACGACCTTCCTCAGAAAGCAGCAGCCGAGCCTATTAGATCAGGCTGGATGAAGGCAAGCCAAGGGGCTCCCGTAAGGCATGCCAGAGCCACCAACACCAAAGCACATCAAGAGTTCAGCTACTGAAGCTTTTAGAGCACAACCTAGTAAACATATGAGCAGAAAGAAATGGCACTTGCTTCCTTGGCCAGGAAAGCACACTTCCACCTACTGCTTTGTGAGCACAAGTTCACTTTTCCACGTCGCCCCTCACCTTCTTCCTCTGCTGCTGCTGGTGCTGCATGATTGCAAAGTCTTCTGGTGTAAGCTCGTAGAACTCATCAGATATATCCATACTGCAGAACACGCAGAGATTATGGATTCAGGTCAGCACCACTCCATTTTAAGCCCACTAATTCTACAGGTAGAAGAACAGGCAACATTCATCCCGTTCTCACCAACATGCCATCAGTATGTGGTGACAATGGTTTAGCTGACTCTCCCTAGCAGCTTTCCACTGGGCCATCTGGCCCTGATCAGAAGCGCTATTGATGCATAGAGGACTAATCAGGGTAAACCTTATCTTTGCAAGGAGGGTGGGCCCAGCAGAATGCTTTAGGATCTTAAACAACAGCAAGCCTAAGAAAGACAGCAGCAGGACCTACCTTGATGGCCCAGCAGCAGCAGCAGCGGCTGCAGCAGCTTCCATGGCTGCATGCGTGAACACTGCAATAGCTCTCGTGATTCCCAGTGCGCTGAGCTCAGCATCTGGCAGCACTTCTGCTGACCGTCCAGAAGATGGTCCAGCAGCTTCATCATCAGCAGCTGTAGGCTTAATGCTTGGGCCAGCAGCTGCATCACTGGGACCAGCATGGGGAACCTCAGCAGGAGAAGCTGTATTAGTCACAGCAGTAAAACTGGCACCAGCACTGGGAGCTGATGATGGAGCAGGTGTTGCAGCAGCTGCAGCTGAGGATTCAGCAGCCTGTGGCAGGGTCAAACAGAGGTGCCAAGCAGCACAGGTCAGCAGTCAGTGATGAGGTACAGGCAACAAAGAACTACATGTAACAGCAGCCTGTCTATGCTGCAATGGGCTGCAGAAGAGGTTCCAAAAGCAACCCTAAAGAGCCAGCATATGTGCTAAAGGTACGCTGCAATTTACCTTGGGGTCTAATACAGGCAACCGCCACTGTCCTCATTTTAAATTTCACATACAGGAAGGAGCCCTTAGCCACCGTTGGAAGCCTGTGCTCCCTACATTGCTCACGAATTGCTCACCAAAGATCCTGGCTTCCATGGAGCCTCACTCCCCTCTTGTACAAGACCTCCTGTTTACTAAAGACAGTCATATCTAGAGAGTTGTCAATCTTTCCATGTAATTTGATACACCCCGTGCATACCTGCTCTGAACTGCTAGGGAGACCTCCGCCATGTGCAGATGTGCTTGGCTCTGCTGGAGCAGCAGGAGCTGCAGAGGCAAAGCTCCCTGCACACACAACACGGGAAACATGTCTGTACTCAGAAATTTCCAAACATCTTACAGCATACACATTGAACACCGTAGAGGCCTTCAAGACCACATTTACGTTTGCAATGCTCAACCTTGGGTGTACATATTGTGAAACCTGCCACTACTAGTATGCAGCTGTTGGCAAGGCCTTCATGACATCACCACCGAGTACCTTTAGCATCGGCAAGTACGAGCAGCTCTGTAACCCTGCCTCCTCTGTCAAGAGGACATCACGGCGTCCACATTTCCCTGCTCAATGACGAGCGCATGTTATGCCATTCCTCAGGCGCACACCCGCATGTGTCAATGCGCCAGCTTAATCTCTTCGCGGAGAAGCCTGCTTAGCATGCCTAGGGACGGCTTTCTGGCTGCAGTCAAATGTTCCCCAAACTGCCAGCACTCAGGCCCCTGCCAAAGGGAGCTCACCTGTGACGTCTAGTCTGCTTCCTGCTGGAATGTTGAGGAGCCTAAATGGGGTATTGATCTCCACATGCTTCTTCTGGTACTGCACCAGGCACCGTCCAGGGTCCAAAGCAGGTCGAAACTTGGAACACGCCTCCTGCAAGGCCGCTGCAAGTGGCGCCATGGGTCCCACTTTGACCACATGCTTCTGTTCTGTTTTCACAAGCAAGAGGATTCTGTGAGGCAGGGCCAGGTAGGCAGCGGTGAACTGAAATACGATAGACGATCCAATTCGCAATCGGACACACACCAGGAGGTCCTCGATAGGCGAATGTCAGAGAAGCCATGGTCTGGTGTGATAAGTTGTCCGTGCCGAAGAACTTGATCTCCAGCTAAGCATGCAAAGCAACAGAATGCTGAAGCAGATTTCAGGCCAGGCCCATCTGCATTAACGTGTATCGGTTGTGGTCATCAGAGCATTTGGCAGCCTACAAGTGTTTAAACCCAGCAGCGAAGCAGCAAAAGAGCCACGCACTCAAAAGAGGCACTCGTACTGCCAACCGTCTCTCGTTATGGCTGAGTGGCAACCCCCTCCGTCTGATAGCAAGGGGGAAAGCATGATTCATGCCATACTCCTGGGGCATGCAGGTGCTTTCCACGAGTTGACAGCTGTGCATGCCGCCCTTGAACTCTGTGTAGAAGGATCACATGCTCAAGGCTCGGTTGCGTCAGTAGAACCTTGCGTACTGGCAGATCAAGGAAAGAAGTGTCCCATCCTTACAAATCGAAGAAGAAGTTATCATGCCGGCTGTCAGTAGTGCTGCCGGCCTTTTGACCCTTTTAGAGGACGACAACGATGAGCTGAAACAATATGCCCTGGTCAACCTGGACAAAGTTGTGCACGACTATTGGTTTCAGATATCAGGTTCAATAGCATCAGTTGAAGCTCTGTCAGAGGATGACGAGTTTCCCGACAGGGAGCTGGCCTCCTTGATTGCCTCGAAGGTGATCGATGAAGACATGACCAGAGGGAGCTAAGAGACATTTTAGGTGTGATCATGCTGATTGTGTTGCAGGTCTTCTATCACCTGGGAGAGCTCGACTCCGCTTTGGCTTATGCCCTAGGTGCTGGCAACCACTTCAAAGTGAACGAGCAGTCTGAGTATGTCCAAACCTTAGTTGGTGAGGTTATGTGCTATCAATCCAGGTAGCAGGCAGCGTATCTGCAACGATCTTATGAGGTCTTTGTTGCAGCTCGATGCTTGGACCAGTACTTCGCTCTCAGAGTGAAGCAGGTGGAAGGAAAAGAAGATGTGAGCATTGACCCAAGGCTTGTGACTGTGGTTGAGAGCATGATTGACAGGTAAGGATTCTAGTGCCGTTTAACACTGCCTTTATCTGACAAAGCACATGGTAAACACACCTGTGCCCCGCTACTGGCAGGAGGCATGAACGACCTACAGCTGGTCGTTAAGCTATGCTGTACCATGCCTCTCCGCACACAGTGGTTTCCACATCATCAACCATGTGCAGCTTAAGCACCGACCTTATATAAACCCACTTGCTAGCATAGGGTAGAACAGTGTTACCCTAAACTGTTGAGCTGAGATGCGCTTCGCCCGTGCTTAGGTGCTGTGAAGCTAACTACTATGAGCAAGCAGTTGGTGTGGCCATGGAGGGGCGGCGTTTGGACAAGCTTGAGCAGATCATCACCCGCAGCAATAACACGGTAGCTACCCTCAGCTATGCCCTGGGGGTGTGCCAGAAGCTGGTTACAAACAGGGACTTCAGGCAGCAGGTGGGAGGGGTGTACGAACAGCAGCAGGCGTTGTTGCATGGGGGGTTGATCACATGGATGTCTAGACAGAAGCAGCCCTTGTGGTGTTGCCATGTAATCCTGGTGTCAAGCATGGGAAACCTTGCTGGATTTCTGGTGGCTTTGGTCGAGTAGCGGGTATATTCATCGCAGCCCCTCAATTGCCTGAGGCGTAAGGGCATTATGGCACACATCTCTGATTGGCATATGCCCCTCAGATCATGATCCAGCGCTTCTAGCAAGTCCTGAAATGTCAACAGAGAGGAAATGATTACATTACCAGCAGCACATAGTACAAGGCGGAGCTACCTGCTGCAAATATCGCTTTCATGCCATCTGCTGCCCCGCAGGTGCTCCGGCTGTTGATCCGCTTGTATGAGGCAAGTTCCGCACCCAATTGGGTCGAGATCTGTCAGTGTTTGATGTTTTTGGACGATGCCCCTGAGGTGGCCAAGATCCTGGAGAAACTTATCAGCGGCTCGGAGGTGGGTTTTCTGGAGGTTTTGCCAGTGTGCCATCAGTAGTGCTATAGCCTGCTCTCAATGCTGATTTGCTCTAGTAGTGCTATCACCTGCTCTAAGTTGTGTGACGATCCCTCCGGACCACAATTTTTAAGCCCTATGTCCATGCCAGTGACCGATGTTTGCAGCATAGTCCGGCAGAGCCCATTTTTGGCAGCAGTGCCAGGCGGATGACGCTGCTGCTATGGCATATCATGTGGATGGATACATAGTCAACAAGGAATTTCATCTCTCGTAGCTACACTCCAGATTGGTGTGTAGCTACACTCCAGATTGGTGTGTAGCAGATTGGTGTGTTGGAGTGCTTTGTACTTTGGGCTGCCATGTCTCCAGTTCCAACAGATGACGCCATTGGCTGAGGTTGTCATTATTGTTTCACAGGATGATGTTCTGCTGGCATACCAAGTGGCTTTTGACCTTGTGGAGAATGAGATGCAATCCTTCCTCCAGCAGGTGAGCACATACTTGCTGGGCCTCTCGAGCAGTGTTTTGTGTCTCTGCATGTCCTAGCGCAACTTCATCAGTTGCTGCTGCTTACAGTAGCAGTCTTGCATACTACATGAGTACCTTTTGAAGCCCAGGCACGGCTCGGTTGCCACTCAAGCATACATGCCAGCATGTTGCAATGCTTGAAGCCGGTTTAGTTACTTGAAGCCGGTGTGACTCTGGTAGTCCAGGTATGTCCGGATAACGCATGCATGGTGTAGTATAGCACAGATTATGGTCTGGTGTCTGTCGCTATTTGGGCCCGTTGCTGTTCGACTGTCATCTCCATGGTCTCTAGTTGCTTCTTGACAGGGGCAGGTGGAAACAGGGCTTTGCATGCATGGTGCAAGGAGTATGCAATGGACTGAAGGCTCATTTGGCCACATACACACAGGTCCAAGACAACTTGCCCAAGCCTCCGACACCTACAGAGGCGCCAGCAGCAGCAGATGGAGCTGCCCCTGCAGCAGCTGCTGCCGCTGCAGATGCTGGTGAGGCTGCTGCTATGGACACTGATGCTGCTCCTCCTGCAGCAGCAGAGGCAAATGGGGCTGTCCCTGCTGCTGAAGCTGTTGCCGGAGAAGAGGTGCCAGAGGCTCTGCGTGAGCCCTTGACCAAGCTGCGGGACATCCTGAGCGGCAAGACCCCCATTGGCCTTACATTGGAGTTCCTGTACCACAACAACCACTCAGACCTGCAGATCCTCAAGCAGGTGAAGGGTGCAGTGGATGCCCGTGTGAGCGTGTGCCACTCAGCAACAGTGCTTGCCAATGCGTTGATGCATGCTGGGACCAGCATCGACACCTTCCTAAGGGAGAACCTGGAGTGGCTGAGCAGGGCTACAAACTGGGCCAAGTTTAGTGCTACTGCTGGGCTTGGTGTCATCCACAGAGGTCAGCTGCAGCAAGGTGAGCCAGTCTCGGGGTGGGGGTTTGGATGGAGCCGCTGCCAGATTGTGCACTGCAGCCGTTGTTCTTGTGGCGTCAGACCAGTATGGATGTTTCCATTACTGTTAATAACTGGCATGCATGTTCTGCATTTGGGCATTCTGGGAAATTGCCGGTGTGCAATTGCCTGAGGGCCACCGGTGTCTATCGTGAGGGTTGTTGGGTCGATGCAGGCGAGCAGGCTTGCTTCATCTTGCCTATGGCACTTATTGCTATGAAATGTAATAATAATATCACCTTTAGTGTGGTTAGTGTGGTGACGAAAGGGCGGATAGCATGGGCACCATGCATCACCGTCTGTGTGCAGAGGTTGGCCTTGCTTCTTCTGCTCAATATGGCAACAGCTGCTGTTGCCATGGTGCTTGACTGCTTTCTCAGCTGATACACATAGCATCAACACTGACATGATGCTGCCGGTTAATTCCTGCAGGGCGGGCGCTGATGGCTCCCTACCTGCCCCGAGATGGCCCCAGCGGCAGCCAGTACAGTGAGGGCGGTGCCTTGTATGCTTTGGGGTTGATCACAGCTAACCATGGTCATGACATCAGAGAGTTCCTCCTTACATCCCTCCGCAACGCCAGTGGTGGTGCTGGTGGCAGCAAGCCCATCATTCAGCACGGAGCCTGCTTAGGACTAGGTGAGCAGTATAACAAGCTTCTGGTAGTATCTGCTAGGAGCGTTGTGGCTCTTGGCAGCTGCGGATGCACATCCGAGGATGCTTACCATGCATGGCAGCAAACATCCCCTGTGAAGGGTGTGTGTGTGTGTAGAGACATACCATTGATCGCAATGCATCGCTGGCCAATTTCATCTGGTCAATCCCCCTGATTGTGTTTTAAGGGCCCATTGGTTTTTCTGAATGGTGGAGGCAATTCTTAATGGCATCCAGAATCTGTGCATGGAAAGGAACTTTGAAGTGGGAGAAAGCTACTTGCAATTGATCTAAATTTTATACTGATGCTAAACGGGCTGCAAGTCTCAACGACATTTATATGTGGTTGCAGGTTTGGCTGCCCTTGGCACGAATGATGAGGAGATTTTTGAGGACATGAAGAGCGTGCTGTACACAGATGAGGCGGTGGCAGGAGAGGCAGCAGGCATTGGCATGGGCCTGCTCTGCTGTGGCAGTGGCAGCGAGAAGGCCCTGGAGATGTTGGCGTATGCACACGACACAGCCCATGAGAAGATTATCCGGGGGTTGGCCCTGGGCTTAGCACTCATCAGCTATGGCAGGGAGGAGGCTGCAGATGCTCTAGTAGACCAGATGAGCAGTGATCAGGACCCCATCCTGCGTTACGGGGCTATGTATGTCTTGGGGCTGGCTTACAGGGCCACAGGCAACAATGCTGCAGTTCAGCGCCTCCTTCACTTTGCTGTGAGTGATGTCAGCGACGATGTGCGCCGAGCTGCCGTGCTGTGCCTCGGGTTTGTGCTGATGAATGTGCCAGAGCAGTGCCCCAAGATTGTCTCGCTGCTGGCGGAGTCATTCAACCCCCATGTGCGCTACGGAGCTGCCATGGCCGTGGGTTTGGCCTGTGCCGGCAGCGGGGCCAGGGAGGCGGTTTCGCTGCTGGAGGGCATGATGACTGACAACACCGACTTTGTGCGCCAGGGGGTGTGCATGGCCCTGGCTATGGTGCTGATGCAGCAGCCGCACGCCAAGGTGGAGCCGTTCCGGAAGAAGCTTGCTAAGATGGTTGCAGACAAGCACGAGGAGGTGATGGCACGCATGGGTGCAATCGTTGCTACAGGCATCCTTGATGCCGGTGGCCGTAACGTGACGATCGGTCTCCGCAGCCGTAGTGGCTACCCCCGGCGCACGAGTGTGGTGGGGTTGGCTGTGTTCACAGCCCACTGGTACTGGTACCCTCTCAGCTACTTCTTGAGCCTTGCCTTCCAGCCCACAGCAATGATTGGATTGGACAAGACCTTGAAGGCTCCCAAGGTGCCGTTGGTCTGCAATGCCAAGCCCAGCCTGTTTGCTTACCCTCCTCCAGTGACTGCAGAAGCCAGCAAAGAGGTAAGAGGAGGATGAGGGGTTTGCACACATGCTACTTATGGTAGTAGTGCATGGGAGCTGCTTATGATTCAGTCTACCGCGCTTGCCTGGCAGGGGCCTTAGCTTGATTTGCTGGGTGCACGAGAAACTACAGGCAACCGTACTCCCACGCCCTGTCAGCTTGATATGATCCAGTTATCTGTGGAAAGAGATATGGATTTACAATGTGCGGCTAGGATTAGAGTTAGCGTACTCTATGAGTGCCTGTTTGCCAATGGTGATGTGCATAGCCATTTTTGTGTGCGCTCTTGGACACACACTCACTTGCATTCTTAGTAGACATTCATGCAGCTGACAACTGGTATTCGACTTGTGCCAGCAAAGGGGTAACATAGCTTTTGTGATTGACTGTCTGTTGCACCTCTGCATCATTCTGACCTGCAGGTGGCCAAGGTGGAGAAGGCTGTACTGTCAACTACTGCTAAGGCAAAGGAGAGGCAGAAGAAGAAGGAGGTGGAGAAGGCAGAGAAAGAGAAGGCAGAGGGTGGGGCGGAGTCTGCAAAGCCAGTAGAAGATGCTACAGGTAGGAATGCAGCTTATGGGTGGAGCACACATGTGTGAAAGGTACTTGAAGAGACCTAAGTGCAGCAGTCTGGGGACCTTGGTATGAAAGCAGGGTAAGATTTTAGTCATGTGCTCAGACACAGGGCAGGATGGTTAGCTTCATGATATATCGCTTGCATGCGCATGCCAGCCCAGCGCAAATACGTAGGCTTGCCTGTGACCACAGCCATTATTTAAGCCTCCTTATCAGGGGGCTGGTGTCTTCTGTCGATCAGAAAGTGTCCTGTATCTGTTGGGGCTTCACGGGGAGTAGCCTGAGTAAGACTTCTTACTGCTGTGGTACCTATGCACCATCCTGCAGCCTTGCGTAGCAGAAGGAGTTACTGACCCATGGCTTGTTCTTGTTGTCGCGCACCCATGGATTGGTCTCAATGTCGATCTGGCCGTTGTACTCAGTTGATTGGCTGGCAAGGAGTTGTGGTGGAAGGATCATGTGGCTCCAGGCGTAGTTTAGGCCGCTTTAAATGGTCATGCCCTTCGTCTGGATGTGCTTCCTTTTGCAGATATGGAGACAGATGAGAAGAAGGCTGAGGCTAGCACTGCATCAGCTTCTGGTGCAGCTCCTGCAGATGCTCCTGCCAAGAAGGAAGAGGAGCCGACCAGCTTCACCATGGAGGCTCCCTGCAGGGTGGTGCCCAGCCAGGTGCCTTATGTCAGCTTTGGGCCGGATAGCCGTTGGCTCCCTTTGAAGCAAGGAGCAGCGCCTGTGGGCTTCCTGGTGCTTAAGGACACACAGCCGGGGGAACCTGTGGAGTATGCTAGTAGCACACTTGCAGGGGGCTCAGCAGCAGCAGCGGCAGGCGGACAGCAGCCGGTGGCAGGGGCAGCAGTGCCAGCAGCAGGTGCCGCACAGCAAGAGCAGGAGCCTGCACCTCCTGAGCCATTTGGTGAGTAGGGTTGGTGTGCAGTGTAGCCTTGTTGATGGGGCTTTAGGCACTGCAAGCTGGGCTTGAGATTTCTTCAAGCTTGGGGAGGAATTTGGGGGACGGTTGGGAGGGACCATGAGTTGGGAGGGATGGTTGAAACCCTGGATGTATGCAAAGCGAAGTTGGAGACTGAGGGGGCAGGAAAAAGGAGCGCAGGGGAGGTGGGGACCATATTCTTGGAACAAGGGGCTCTGAGCTTAGTTATGTGGGTTGACCAGATGCGGCTTAAGAGCTGCAGACATGCACCAATGTGCATTCCTCTGGCTGTGAGCTCAATAGTGATTATCTTATGCTCCATGATTATAGATGAGTTTTCTGGGAACACAGAGACTTCCCCCCTTCTTGCCTGCTGGCTCTCCCTCTCTCTTTGCATGTCTGCTTCACCCTTTCCGCTTCACTCTTTCAGTCCTCTTCAACTCGTAGGGTTATATATGAAGATCACTAAGAAAGGATTTTCATCTGCTGCAGAGTTTGAGGAGAACTAGGTTTCTGATGGCCATTGACGTGGACGATAGATCTACCAGCAGTTCTCCTGAGGCGCATCTGTGTTTGGTTATTGGGCGGAACGAAGGATGGAGGAGAGAAAGCTACACATGGTTAGTGTTAGGTCTACATTCTTGCAGGTTGGCTTAGGGGTAGGTCTTCTATGCGATATGTAAAGGCGGTATTGCTGCCAGCACGATAGGCTCGAGTAGTCTTCTGCGGTGGCAAGGGGGTTGGCTCCGCTTTCAGGTTTCGGCAGAGGTATGTAAACGCTGTACTGACCCGCCCTACGTCCGCAAGTGCAGGTCGCCTCTACATTTAGTAGGCTGGCTCGTTGAGTCTTCGCGGCATGTGGGGGGTTCGCTGTTTGGGCGTTCTCTGCGGTGTAGATTCGCGTCAGGTCTTGGGCGAGATTTTCTAAAGTCGGCAGCTCACACGAAAACAACGTGCGCAACTGACTCTGCAGAGTTCGCTCAAGCGTGTCACTCGCGCACAGGACATGCAGGTATCTGTTCGCGAAGACACGTATTAAGGCCGTATCTCCTTTTCATGGATGTTATGTTATGGTAATGCATGTGCCAAGTCATGTCATGTGCCATGTCATGCGCTTTGAGTGATGGAAGTGCCGGGAGTGACCTCTTGACTGTGCAGATTGTCCAGCCTCCTAAGGGCCGCTACATGTATGTGCGCTCGAGCCCTCACATATTGCAGGTTTTGCCTACCCGTACTGTGCACAGACTCGGTTAGACAAGCCAGTGCACTGTGGGAAGGTCCATGCAGTCCATAGGCTTTCCTAAAGGTCAGTGATGCAACCGTATGGCACACAAATCGGCTCTGCCTCTGTTACACGTGCCGATCGTGATATTGACCAGAGTATTGTACTTGACGAAGCGAACCGCTGTCAGGCTACGAGACCAGAGCAGTCAGGCCATTTTATTGACGGTCTGTGACAAGCCAGCATAGCAGCTGTCCATAGACCAGACCCGTAAACTCAGCATTGTCGCATATAAAAATGTCAGAGATGCCCCATTAGAAGGGTAGAGTTACTGGATGGCTACAAGCACTCCAGCAGCTGTATTACCAGGCCTTCCTACTGGTAGAGCTCCTGCACGATGTAAAGAGGACTGGGGTACCTTCTCGTTGCGACAGGAGCCAGATGGTCTAGATCCTTGGCTGTGGCTAGCCATGCATGATCATGGACTAAGGTCTGATGCAGTCTGCTGGTTACAGCTCGAGCAGCAGCAACAACAGCAGCAGCAGCCATGGCCGTCAAGCATCAGAGGCCTCGAAGGACGCAATGGGCCTGAAGGTGTTCGTTTAGAGAAGCAGACTCAGCATCAGGAAGGGAAGAGCACTGACAGGCTGGAGACAAACAAAGAGCAGCTGCAGCACAGATACAACATCCATTGCTCTGTCAGGGTAGCTGCTGATGTTTCTTGCTCATCCGAAGGGGCTTCTAAAGTTGAGCAAGGCATGGCTCTTGGGGAAGGAGTAGAAGGGCAGTCTGATGGAAGTATGGAGCAGCATTCGGGCATCACCAGCGGACCCTCTTACCCTCACCACTGCACAGAAGGGGAAGACGGGCGGCAGCAGCAAATCACTCCTCAACAGCAGGGTCTCCAGCAGCAGCAGGAGGCAACACAAAGCAACAGCAGCAGCAGCATGGTGCCACCAGTCTTGAAGGAGCCAAGGGCAGCAACAGGAGCAGCAGCTGCAGCAGCTGGTCAGGGCGCTTCAAGCAAGAGAGCCATGGCCCCATGTGAAGAGAAGCAACCACAGGAGACTAGTGCCAGGCAAGACAGGTTTGACCCTGGGTATGCACCTGTCCAGAAGGCCAGCTTGGCAGGTTTAGAAAGAAGCAGAAGCCTTAGGTGCGTGAAATTTATGCAGCAGTCTCAGACGATGGTTGATAATCATAATGGGACTGCTGGACCTTGCAGAATGGAGTTGGAGGCTTTTTAACCCCAGCTTTACAGACCTTCAGAACAGATGCACTGATGGGGCCAGAAAGTGATGAAAGCACCCCTCTTTCCCCTCATATCATTCACAGCATGGAGAAGAGACTAATATTGGCTGTCTTAGCATCAAAAGAATTTCTGGCACAATGCGTGGCAGTACAGATCTCATGTACGAGGGGAGACTATGGCCGCCACATTTATGCATGAGATGTTCGCTGGTCAGCGGAATGAGTAGTAGATGATCCGTTGTTTCCTCCATCTGCTACTCTTGCTTACGCTGCATTGCAGTACAATCATTGATGTCCTTTTATCTCTTGTGACAGGGCGTCAAGCACTGCTTTCTCCATAACAGCTCAGTGCGTCATACAGGCCGTGAAGGTGGGCACTCCTAACAGGATTGGCTTGGGAAGATATCCGCTAGGCAACTTGATCAAGGTCCTTATAGCAATCATCATTGCGTCTTAAAGTGCAAACCCAAGTATAGGTGGTGCAGTTGGGATGTTGCGTGCAGATCTTTGCGAAGACATTCTGTCATAACAAGCTATCCATCCCAATAACATTGTATTACTTCTGATTCAAAGGGGCCCAATACTACATGCTGTCTGCACTCTTAGTACTGCAACGTGGGGTTAATCAGCTTGTCACTTACAGTGGTTTGTGCGGCAGAGATTGCAACACTCCTCCAACTTGGGCCTCATGGATACATGCCTGGCTATGTGTGATTCTCATATTGCCTGGTGAAAGCTATGTTCTGCCCTATTTGCAGGCTGTGTTATGGAATGTTATCCTTCCCACCTGTCCAGTCAGGATTTGCTGGACCATAATGATGCTGCTACTCCTGGTGTATGTTTCCATGGTGACACCTTTGATATCATCATTCCGGCTTAAAGCGCCAGGGCTTCAGAGATGGGAGGTACTGGTAGACGCCATTTTCATCATGGACGTGCTACTGATCTTACGGACCGGCTACCAAGATATCCATCACAGGCAAGTTGGCTCGCTGTGTTTCACCCAAGTCATCGCCAGTTGCCAATGCTTGGTATCCAGAGAAGACATGCAGGCTGCTGTATTGCTGTGTTGTGTGAGGAATGCTTGAATCTTGCACCATGTGTTGCGGTATAATTGTGTAGATTGCAGTGTTTTTTTGGGTTTTCATTCTTAAGCTCTATGGTTGTTTTACATGGTGGTGGTATGCATTAGAGTGCCGGCCTGTCTGCAGAGGGCAGCTTGTCGGTCGCTTACGTTGTGCTTGCTGTACTTGCAGGGTGGTGATGGACAGGGAGAAGGTGGTCCTGCATTACCTTACAGGGTGGTTTACCTGTGATGTCCTGAGCAGCATACCTTGGGCTATGATAGCTTCTGGGTTCAATGGGCAGGCCAGTTTGATATTGGTTCATGTAAGTTCGTTGGCAACAGAGAATGCAGAAGATCATGACAGAAGGCAAAGCACTTTACAAAGATGCAGCTGAATCAGGTTAAGTGAAAGATCAAGAAGTAACTTATGGTAGGGCTGAATGCAAACCAACTAGGCAAAAGTGGCATGGACACAAGTTGCTGACTTGATTGCAGTGGACTTCTCAGGAAAGAAGCATTCAGCATTGAAGATGGTATGCTGTTTGGTGTGAAGTTGATCTCCTCCATACTTAAGTTCCTTTCTGCTTTTCCTTTTGTACACGCTCAGGGTATCCAGAGAGTGACAGTCATCCAAGTCCTCTACGTGCTGAGATTGGGCCGTTTGTTGAGGCTGTTGAAGATGGGGCGGATGCTGCAACATATTGAAGCTGGGCTTGGCATCTGTATTCCTCATGTGCTGGTGTTCATCATCTTGGCCCTGCTACTGATGCATGTTGAGGCTTGTCTCTTTATACTTATTGCCGCGATTGGCACTGATAATGGGATTGGGACGTGGTTGGAGGGAGCAGGTAAGTAGCAAGTGTTACTGGGAACATGGAAGGCAGAGGGCCATAAATACGTGGAAGTGTGTCAAAAGCATGCAAGGCAGATAGACATAGTGGAAGGAGTGTGACATATACGTTTGCTTGGCCATAAAGTTAAGGCAGACAAAGTGATGTAATAGGGGACTGGCCACAACAGTAGGCCAGGGAAACAATGCAAACAAGGGGTGTGAGAAACAGAAAAGGGGCTACAGCAGATGGGAGTAAGCATTTTTGGGGAGCGGGGTTGGAGGACCATGGTAATGGAATGAAAGGATGGACTGTCCCCTAGGGACTGAGGGGACGCTGGGGACTGACAGTGAGCGGAGGGTGTGCGAGGAGGGGGGTATAGACCATCTCTGGTAAAGCAGCCAAGGCGAACAACATGAGGCCAAGCAACAAAGCTGTACAAACGGAAGGTGGGGATGCTTGCCTATACAGAGATAGGGGGTGTGAGGATGCACGGAGGTACTGGGAGCAAAGCTAAGGGGTGGTTTGGTTCAGAGGATGGCAACGGGAAGGGGGATAGGGGCACAAAAAGGTGATAACAGGCAGCAGGGTCAAACTGGAGAATGGCGTAATGACCAGTGGATGGGAGGCAGGCGGACGCGGACAAGCAGGTAGAGCAGTTTGGTTGCAATGCAATGTCTAATAAGAGTTAGGATTGCTCACTTGACAGTGCATGTTCGCAAAGACGGGGTGGAGTTGCCCAAGTGGGAAGGTTGTAAGAAGGTGATGTGCCTCGATATCCAGAGGGATGTGCAAGAACATATAGCTGGCTCAGGCTCATTTTGAAGACCCGTCCACTGTGACAGCATTGTACACATTTGTAGGGTACCTGTTGCCTGATGTCAGCTGCCTTCAGGCCAGCTTGCAGAAGCTATTCAAATTACGTAGCTTCCCTTCACTGATCTTGCAGGTCTTCTTGGTGCACCAGCTTTTGACCAGTATGTATCTGCTCTCTACTGGACTATGAGCACATTAGGGACCGTTGGTTATGGTGATATCCGAGCAGCACACACCTTGGAGATGGCTTTCAGCATAGTGGTCATTATTTTGGGTGTGAGTTTCTTCACCTACTTCACTGGGCAGCTGGCGATTTTATTGGCAGACTTCACCGCAGGTGCGTCTGTCACACTCTCAATCAGCCTCTGCAGCACAGTAGCTTGTGGATAGGTTGCATAGTATTGACATCATGCATCATTGCTCTGGCTTTTGCAGTCTATCTTGTCCTATCTATGCCTTGCCAGATCCACAAGATTTACCCCAGATCAAACACAAGAAGCTCACCATTTGATAGGAACCAGCAGGGTTGCGAGGGCTTCAAATGCCAAAGATGTCTTGCTATCGTGCCAGGTGCACTGAATGCAATCTACACCTGTGGTATTGCAATTGCTGCTTGAGACATGATATGTACACAGGAGATTGCCTGATTTCTGCTCTCAAAGGGATTACCTCTCACCTTCAGTCTCACACAGCTCCTCCCTAATGTGCCTGGATCGTGACGGCTTTTCAGGTGATAGCCAAGTGACTGCCAAGTTGGACCAAGTAGATGAGTTGCTCCGCAGCAGATCAGTGCCTGGACGCTTGGCACAGCGTGTGCACAACTTCTTTGCTTTCTCGCTTAGGCGACAGATGGACTCAGAACACACTTCAGTGATGAACGGTAAGCAGGACATGCCCTGTACGGGGGCGGTTACAAGGTACTAAACCTCATCACCCTGAGCTCCTTACCTAGGCTGCAGTGGTTGAGGTCAGCATACTCCAGGTGGCAGGTGTCACAGTGAGGCCAGCTGCTTTCAACCCTTGGGGCTGGATTCTCTATACTTCCCTATCCCCTGCTTACAGTTGTGTCTATGCCTTCTCATAGATGCTTGCAATAAACACTTCTAGATGAAAATTAGGTTCATAGGCATACAACACTATGCAGTGAAATCTGATGCTTTAAATCGTTATGTGCAGAACTAAGGTTGTGCTGGACCTATCAGTGACATGCTGGACTGATCTGTTGCATTTCTGTTTGTTGCTGGCTTTGGTACCAGCGCCGGTCTGCCAGTGGAGGTAGTGCCGCTCTGGCAGATGCTGAACATGATACGTCACAAGGATCTTAAAGCACTCATTATTAAATTTCATGATATGCCATAGCAAAAAGTGCCATGGGCCCCGCACCTCAAGCTGTCACAAAAAGCACTCATCAACAGTTTTGTCCTGTTGTATGCAGAGCTGTCTGCACCACTGCGCACGGAACTGATGCTGTTCCTGCATAGAGAGGCCTTGGAGCGGGTGCCCTTTTTCAAAGGACAAGACCCTCTGTTCATCACAGATGTTGCTGCAATGCTGCAGCTGCAGCACTTTGCTCCAGGTAACCATGGTTGCTCTCATGCACTTGCAGCCTTTGCAAGGAGCTGAAACCTTTGCTCCAAAAGCGTAGCATTGGGACCCTCCTTTAAAAAAGCGTTATCAGTTTTCAATCACCCATTTAAAGATTCGTTGATCGTGATGCAAAATGGTCAGAGATTTTATGGCTACTTTTCTGTCACCAAAGGCATGTGGTCGCACAAAGTGTCATTGGCAGCTCTTTTTCGACCAGGTATGGCAAAAAGAACTGATTTGTTGGTGAACACGTCACCTGGGCCAGAGCAGCAGTGACATTGAATTTCGAGCTGATTTTGGGCTTCGGCTGCTGCTCCACCATGCATCTCAGGGGATGTTGTCTTCAACCAGCACGACCCAGGCAATGTGATGTATTTCATAGCAGCTGGAAAGCTGGAGGTCAGGCACTACTTGGAGGTGTCACCTGCAGCAATCTGCACCATCACCCTCAAACAGCACCTTGAAGAGGCCCACCATGCAGCAGAGCAGCAGCACTGGGAGCCACTGAAGCCTCAGGAGCTGTATAATTGCATCTCTTCAGCAGGACAGTGGCGGAAAGTGACAAGGAGTGACGGCCAAGGTGGCAATGCAACCGCTCCCTCTTCTACTCATACCAGTATAACAGGTGAGTTGGTAAAACGAGCAATTAAGCAAAGGAAGGGGTTTGGCTCAAGCATGGTGCTTGGTCTATTATGGCTGCGTTTTGTGATATGCCAGAGCAGTAAATGGAAGGGGTTTGGGCCAAGCATGGTGCTTGCCTATTTATTGCTATGTTTTGTGATATGCCACAGCACTTGATGGACAGGGTTCCGGCCAAGCATGGTGCTTGATTTTATATTCTAACGTTTTGTGATATGCCATAGCACTCTATGGACGGGGTTCGGGCCAAGCATGGTGCTTGATTTATAGTTGTTGCAATTTGTGATATGCCATAGGGGAACACGGAAGGAGTTTGGGCCAAGCATGGTGTAAGGTTTATTATTGGAATGTTTTGTGATACGTCATAGCAAATGCCAGAGGTGCTTGGTTTAGCATGCGTGCTGTTCAGGTGCATGGCTGAGGAGGCATTGAGGTGCTGCATGCATGCCACAGGTGCAGCAGAAGCAGTATGCCTGCCTTCACGGCAGTAGCCATAACTTTCTCTATCCCATCCTCATGACACCAACGGCATGTTGCATGCAGGGGACAAGGCCACTAGGAATCCAGCTGAGATGCAGCCAGAGTCATCTGCTGGGGCAGATGCTGCAGGAGCGGCCCGGAGGAAGTACAGGTGGGCTGAGCCGGATATGGGATGAACATGATAGTACAGCTGAATATACCCAGTTTGAGAGCAGTGCATTGCACACTCGAGCGGGTTGTTCCTTTGGGCGAGATAGGGTTCGCTCAGGCGTCCCTTCTCTGTGCAGCACAAAATCCTGTACATTGCAGATTTGTTTGACTTCCAGGGGAGAAGTGCCTGACATGTGTAGTTACTAATTGACTACAGCCTTTCCTTTGATAGCAGGCCCTGCAACAACTGTTTGGATATGTCCACAGATGCAAGGGCATTGCTGATAATGCTTCATCTTCTCTGCTGCTAGGCACCTGGGCAACCTGGGCCCTGGGCAGTACTTTGGTGAGTACAGCTGCTTGCTGGGTGAGCCACGTACTGCCACGGTGGTGACCATGGATTTCTGTGAGTTGTACAGCTTGAGCCGCAGCGACCTGCAAGAAGTGGTGGCCAAGTGGCCTGAATTGGCCCTGAGCTTTGATCGTCTCATACAAGGCTTCAGAAGGACGCAATCGCTGCAGCCAGGTCTGGTGGAGAAGGTGGTGAGGTTGGGACAGGGGTTCCAGGGCGAGGGAGCCGCAGAGCAGCAGCAGCACATGGCTGATGGTATAGCTGACCATGGTCAGATCCTGGGGCTTCACCAGCCTGCTAGGGTTGCCAATGCTGCTGCTGCTAGGTTTGCTGGGTGTGATGACAGTGAATCCAGCAGCAGCGCCATAAAGGCTGTTTACCTGTTGGCTGGGGAACGAACAGATGATGAGATGCTGTTCCACAAAGCCGAACCCAACATAGGCATAGCACATGGTCAGTGGCAGCATGCGGGAGCAGCAGCAGCAGATGTGCAGGAAGCTGGAGAAGTTGCCTCTCCCAGGCGCCGTGCAGTGCTCGGGCCTAGGGGTTTGGGGGAGTTTCTCCTGGATTCCGCACCACAGTCAACAGAACAAGTGACAGAAGCAGCAGAACTGACGACAGCAGGGGTTGCACCTGCGGTGCAGTCCTTCTTAGCTGCACCACCAGCAGGAGAAAATGAAGAGAAGGACTCCTGCAGATGACAAGGACGCTGCCGGAAAACATCCAGCCGAAGTAAGAGAGATTGGTGGCTGTGTGAGCTCTCACTAGCGCTTTTACCACCAGCAGCTGCCGCTGTTACAGCAACCAGCGTTAGGCGTTTCTGTAGCAGCAGAAAACTCACTTGAACTGTCAGCAAAGTGTTCAATCACAAGTTTTGTGATCATTACAAGTACTGAGTAGGAAGACGTGCAGCTAGCTGCAGCTTCATGACATGCACCCATGTAGGGAGGGCAGAGGCATCCTTACCATGCTGGTGCTGTTTGCCAGCTGACATACGTTAGTCAGTGGTGCTGAGACTGTTTGCTTATATCAGCTGTAGGGAAGTCCACAACAGGCTGACGGGCCAGGAGTTTATGGTAATGCTAGGCAACCCAATCCATGCAGCCTCCAAGTATCAGCAGGGGTTTGCTACAGAACTGGACATGTTTTTCTCCGCTGTTATTATTATTACATTTCATGATATGCCATAGCAATAAGTGCCATAGTGCTGTTGCCAGTCTTGTGGGGTTGCTTCGTGCTGGGATCAGCATACATTGGCAATTTGTCATCTTGAGACCAAAAGTACAAGTGTGCATGGGGTCTGCTTCATTTTAGGCATCAGTGTTTGTAACTGTGCGTCAAGTGCTCGCTGACATTGTACAGTGTCTTGGAATAGACTGACTGGGTGCCGCATAGTGAGAAAGCTGTCTCGCGCTTGTTCATTGTGATCTGTAATGGAGAATACCGACTGCAGGTACTAGATTGGAATACGTATATTAAGACAGGCTGTCGACGGCATCTTGGAGGCGATGCTGACTATTCGCAATCTATGCATGTGACATTTTTCTGATACAGAATGGGACAGGATGCATGCCGCTCAGACGGCATTACACATATTTATCTATGGAGTTGGACCGACACTCAACTAACCGACAAAGCAAACACGGCTTGATGTCCAATAAAGTACTCCACTCGACATGGTTGATTGATCCCCCAAAATCACGCTCAGCGAGCTTGTTCATTAGCAACTGCCCACATCCAAATTGGAGGAGAACTTAGGTGAAGGTGGTTGACCACCTGCAGGCCTCATGGGTGCAGGCCTGGATTGGCGCTCTCATTGTTCCATTAAAAGCCGTGTACATAAAGCTGCGACACCTAGCCCTTCCCGCCCAGTATAAGTCAACGTACTACATCAGAATGATTACATACATGCTGGTGAGACCAGCACCACATGCGTGCAGAATAGCTTTGCATGCCAACGCATCCAAAATTGCCATCCGCAAACAGGCAGGTCTACCTTGACATAACATAACATAACAAACATTTAAGGTGTGGCAACCGCCAAGGGCTGCTAGGTCGAACCGACCAACCTTAAAGTAGATTAGCTTACCAGATGATTGATTGGCCCCATGACTCTGGGGCGCTGCACACACGCTTTACTCATGCCAACACCAGCCCCGTAGCTAGCAATCACTTGCGGTACAGTCTGATATGCAGTGGCAGTTAGTAACTTGCTGATCAGGGTGTACACAACCTAGTTGGAATGAAAACCATAGTCCAACTTGTGGTGACAAGCTCCTCAGAATATATGTGATCAATCGTGACACCAGACAGCAACAGGAAGAGCTACCCCTCCCTCTTAGCGGCTAAGACTCTAGTTTAACCCTTTAATTCAGCTACTTAGGCTCAATTTCAACATACATCTCTGCTGTTTCTACCATCTGCTCTTTCCTACAAGCCACCTCAAAAGCTACAAACGTCCAAACCCTAACTATACTGGGCCACAGGCACACAGATGCCATTGAATGGCCCCTTAGGAAGCCAAGTAGCCATGCACTCCAGTGCTGGATCTGTGGCACAAGCCAACCGCATATCCTCTTTATATGCAAACAACTGCAACCCATTGGCTTGCTGTGCATGCAATCAACCTCAGGCTCACCATTAGGTCGTCAGGAAGAGGTGAAGAAGCCCCTGCAGAAACTGTATAAACTCGCTGGAACCAAGCTTCGATTGCCCATACACCCGGTCCACAAAGACGATTGGCACCTCAGCTATCTTCACACCAGAAACCTGTAGCAGGGCACAATGTGCATTATTTAACAATACTGATTCACAGCACATTTGCAAATCCACTGTCAGCTTACAACTGTTAAACCTTGATCAACTAACTTTAATTGTGGAGTGTGAGGGGTAACATGGCAAAAGGGCTGCCTTCTAGCAGCTGCACATTGGGTGTTGTTTGTCAAATGAGCCAACGGCTAAACCTCAAAAGACGATTTTCCCGAACATATGACAGTTGGCACAAGCCGTGCCCACAAATGCTAAGGCTCAACTTCAGAGCCCTAATGAGCAGGAGGTACACGATCTTGTGTGGAGCTTGCTGCAGGTGCAGGAAGGCCGTTCTTTTCAGCTGGGCAGGCATTGAGACTCAAAACCTATGGCCAAACCTGGATATCATGCCAAAACCACATTCCTGTTGATCATGCAGACAATGGTTCAGCTGCATGAAGGATAACCCAGTCTATGCATGCAGCAAGCAACTGACAAATGACCCCACCATGGAACATGGTAATTCAATGCAGTCCAAAAGCATCCGTCCTTTAACATGAGAGGAAATAACAATGAAGATGTGGCTGCTTGATCCTGCTCTTGTTTGCTGGACAGTAAGACTCTAGTGGCATGGCATGGATTGCTTGCTATGACCAACAGCTGCTGCCTTGGTTTCTGCTGCTGCTGCTAAATTCAGTATGGGTTGCCATTGGCATAAGTGAAACATTAAAGGGGGCCCGGAGGCTGCACAATTCACTAACCAAAGGCTGATCATTCTGCAATAGCTGCTGTCAAGGACAACCCACCTGTGCTCGGATCATCATCTCCATCTGAAAGGCATAGCCCTTTGACTGCACCCGAGGTAGTAGCCCTGCCAGCACCTCACGGCGGTACAGCCTGTAAGCACCTGTTAGGTCCGTGGCTGCTGAACACCCCAGAAGTTGGCTGGCTAAGATGTTTGCTCCGCGGCTGGTTAGCTTCCGCCGGAGGTCCCAACCAGCTACACCTCCTCCATGTGTGTACCGAGTACCTGTTACTATGTCAGCGCCTGTCTCCTGCTGCTTCCGGATGAACTCTGGGAGGTACTTGGGATGGTGGCTTAGGTCAGCATCCATGAGGACGACCCAGTTGCCCTTGGCATACTGCAGCCCATGAGCATATGCTGTGCCTAAACCCAGCTTGCGTGGCCTGGGCTTAAGTATGAGCTTCCCTGCTCCAAAGATGAGTTGCATCTCACGGACAGCGTCCTGTGTGCCATCGGGACTGGCATCGTCGACGATAACAACTTCATACAATAGAGAGTGGGCTGTGCAGACCTTGTGGATGAGCCATACAAGGATAGGGACATTGTCCTTCTCATTAAACGTAGGTACAATTATGCTTAGCTTGTCGGGCATTCTGTAATCTCGGCGAGAAAGAGCTCGCCCTACATCCTAAAATCAACCACAAGCAGTGGCACCACCAACAACCGCCATTAAAATTGACGAGATACCACTGAAGCACATGCGCTTGCTTTCCTCGAGCAGAGAAACAGAATCGTCACATCCAGCTTAGTAATAGGCACATGCAGGCTTTCGTGAACCGGGGATTGTGCAAATAACTCTGGAAAATCCTTGACACTTGGCACTTGTACTGCACTGCGGTACATGCTCAACTGCGAACAAAAACGATGCACCAGCGGCATTGCACTACTAGGTGATATCCCTCTATATGCAGTCCACTACCTTGAAGTAGCCTTTACCCATCAAGCCGCTTTTTTCCGTCTGCCCTTTGTCCCAGCTGATCCATACTGTGTCCCCTGTGTGGCCAAGAACGAAGAGCCTATAGATTTACAGAAGCCCAATTCTCAGCTTAGAGAGGCCCCAAACACTGACACGAAATGCGACGGGCGCCGTGCAGATGGCGAACGAACCAGATGAGAAGCCCAAACCAGCAGCTGGGTTCAAATTGAAGCGGACCCTTACAGGCCATAAACGCGCTGTCTCCAGCTTGAAGTTTTCTCCCGTAAAGAACGACCTACTAGCATCGGCATCAGCTGATACAAGCATCGAGTTATGGAATGTGAACGATGGCACTCGCGTCAGTCCCGCGCAGCCTATGGCCCACAGCCAAGGCATAAACGACATAGCCTGGAACCCCGAAGGAAAGTACCTCGCTAGTGTATCTGACGATCTAACCGTCAGGCTATGGGACGCACAGACAGGCACTTGCCTACGGACTTTGACTGGCCATACTCACTACGTGTACTGCTGTCAGTTTGATCCACCTGGCCACATCCTGGTAAGCCCAGCCGTCTGGCAGCTTACTCTGTTGTGTGATTGTTCTACAGTTACAGCACTTGTCATTGATTTTTTTGGATATGCACCGCCGATGCAGAAGGGCGAAGCACTGAACAAGGGAGATCTGCCTCGGCAGTTAGTGCCACTCCTACATAACCTGCCATATACTGTGAATGAGCCCAACAGCACGTGTCATAGTGCCATGGTATCTCTTTAAGCAGTGGCAACTCTGCTTTGCACATGCTCTTCTCTCTGCACTCATCAACGCCCTATGGCTCCTTCAGAGCAGCGTTACTGGAACTCGCATTGCAAGGGTGGTCTCCGACACTGATTGTGTGGGCTTCAGGTGATCTCCAATGGGAGCAGCACATGGTCTGACTGGCATGGGGTGACATCCCTTCAGTGATATAAGTGAGGTGCTGATCAGGGCTTGGTTGCATTTTACCACTCAGCTCAATTGCTCTGACCCCTTTGTCACAACCTGATTAACATCAGCTCAATGTGCGTTCCCACCTCCTTTGATATCGTTTTCTCTAGGCAACTGGAAGCTTTGATGAGACCATACGCTTCTGGGATGTGCGCAGTGGCCGCTGCCTGCGGGAGATTCCAGCCCACAGCGACCCAGTGTCCTGTCTAGACTTCAACTTAGACGGCACCATGCTTGTTTCAGGCAGCTACGATGGCTTGGTGCGCATCTGGGACACTCACAATGGCCACTGCCTTAAGACACTCTCCAGTGAGAGGGATGGGCCGCCTGTCAGCTCTGTGAAGTTTACACCAAATGGTGGGTACATTCAAAGAGGCTATCACCATCATATCCAGCTCACCATGTTCCACAAACGCCAGTGGGTGAGGGGATACATTTAAGTGTGACAGTTCTCCTATTGTTACATTTCATGATATGCCATAGCAATAAGTGCCATAGGCCCCGCACCATAAACTGTCACAAAAAACAGCGAGGTGGAACAGAACAGCAGTTTTCCTACGGGAGGTAGAGGGTTGAAGGCAAGGGGTGGGGTGGGAGGTGGGGAAAGCAAGAAGGGGAGGCAGAGGGTAGGCGGAGCGGCCATAGCGTGGCATATAGAAGTTTCGGCTGTTACGTGTACACCAGGTAGTGAGTGCAGAGTGGGTCTCTTTAAGCAAGCTATTGATATTATCCTCTACAAAGGAGGCTGGGCGGAAGATAGCCATGACCAATAGCCCGACAATCACCCGCAGACGTGGCTAGTACTGCGTTGGAACTGACCCAGCCAGTTATGTGAAGGTGATTTGGGTTGACAAAGTGAATGCTTCCCATGAAAGAGCTCCAATGGCTCTTGGAGCCCACATGTTCATGCTATGCAGCGAAACGACTTGAGCAGTAGGCATCTCTTTTGCACCTGCATCTGTGCACCATCACTCCTGGACATGTACAACCAGGTCCACTATGCATGCCAACTGGGGTGGCATCAAGTAACCTGCCGTGTCCCTGTTACTGCCTACTTCCTGTCTAGGGCGCTACCTATTGCTCTCTACCTTGGATAGCAAGGCCCGCCTGGTGGACTTTGAGGCTGGGAAGGTTGCTAAGACCTACTTAGGGCACAGCAGCAAGGCGTTCACCACACCTATGGTTTTTGTCACCCCTGTGGGGCCTTATGTAGTTGCAGCTTCAGAAGATGGAGGCCTTGTTGTATGGGATGTCAACAGTAGGCAGGTGGGTGGGAGCCAGCAGGCCAGGGCAGGGCATCTGATGCTTTTTCTGATGAAGAGTGCATGGGAGAGACAGGGCCTGAGGCGGTGCTTTTTGGTTGTGGCATGCAGACAATACTTTGGGGGGCGCGCTTCCTGCAGGAGAGTTCCTGTTGTGTGTGGCTCCTCACTTATCAACTTGTTGCGCAGACCAGCAGAGTGCATGAGGCATCATAAAACAGAGCTGTGTATCTGGTGTGAGGCAGAGTGATGCTTGGCATCTTCAATTTCAGATGACTTGAACCTCTACTCAAGCAGGAGTGGAACAGATTGTGCAGCCAAGTTTGCTAAGGCCTTCCATTATTGACCATTTGAAGTGTACTGTGTGCCACATTGGCAATATCCAAGCATGTAACTCAGTTTGTATGTAGCCTGATGCTGCCCTCAGATCCATCTAACCCACACAAGCGTGCAAGCCATCCTACTGATTTCAGCATTTTAAACCTGCGCACACATCATAGTTGGATCTGGGAAATGGATTGTGACCTGCAGGAACCTGTCAAGCCAGTATGGCATAGGCTGTTTAGCCCTGGTAGTGATGACACATTTCTCTGCATGGTTGCAGGTGGTGCAGCACATCCAAGGCCGTAAGGCTGAGCAGGAAGAGGGTGATGGTCACTGGGCACCAGTGCTTGCACTGGACTCACACAAGAAGCTGCCACTCATGGCAACAGGGGCTAATGAACCTGACAACAGCATTAAGCTGTGGAGCTATGAGGAATAGAGGGAACGGAGGAGATCCCCTTCTTTTGTGTAGCTGTCTCTCCCTGACAATGTCGAGCCAGGGCAGAGAGGAGCACCAGGCAAGAAGTACGCTCTAGGATGCCAGCAGGCTGAGCGTACTGCTAACACTGTTATGGACCATATTATAAGGCCTTTTCCAACTTTGTGTGCATGAACACTGGCGCCTGTCTCCATGCTGGTTGTACTCGAGGTCCCTCCAGTAGCATCTAAAACATAATGAGCTTCACAGGAATCGAAGCAGACTACCTAGTGCACATACTAGCAGTGATGCATTATGTTGCACCAATGTAGTGGTTGGTGGCATTCCTGTGGCTTTTGGCATGTGGGGCCTAGGGCTTAGGTTGGCTTGCTGTGCTAGTACAGCATTTCTGCGGCTGCGTACTCTGGTAGTGTTGTCGATGCGTCGTGGCTGCGTTGACCAGAGCTCCATCAACCCCATCAAGTGTGGTAACGTAGCCATTGCACACCAGGGTCCGTCAGTGCGCGCCCAGTAGATGGGTCTATCTGCAGCCCGGGAGCCAGTGAGGTTTGCCTCTCTCAGTTGCTGGCCATGTGTGCCTTGTTCACTGTTAAGTTGTAATGCTCAATAATTTGTTGCAAAAGGGGCAAGATCATGGAGGCACTCTTCTGTTAGTATGGGGGCAGGGTTGGTGTGCAAGAGATGCATGGCGCCCTTGTTAAGCAACGCCAGCGCGCATGAATGCACCAACACCTCAATTTATGGTGCTAGAGCAAGGTTCACGAGCTGGTTCGGCCTCAGGTAGTCAGACGTGGGAAGTTGTCCTTGTCAATGAAGTGAAGTGAAATAGGTCAATAGGTGTACTCGTGACTTTTTGCAGCAATGACAGCCTGGAGGAGCCCACATGCGCCTTTATCAATACATACTTTGAGCAGGATGGATCGAAATGCGCACGGCCTTGAATGAAGTCGAACTGCTCCGATGCCTGGTGACCGGAGTGACACCTCTAGGTTTCTGAAACATCAGGATCATCGGATCCCATGTCGGTGTATGAAAATCTGCGCTGAAGCTACACACAACAAGGCTCTTTATCACTGTAGAAGTAAAGAAGCGTGCGTAGAGAACACGGCAAAGTGCAAGGATCTTTCTGCCTGCCGGAACTTGTTGGACCCTCGGGTATGTGCGGAAAAGCAAGGGATCAACCTGACGTGCCTAGACGGTTATAGGTTCGCTAGTTTGCTTGTTGTTATCTGCTAGAGCTGCTTGCTCTCTGCTTGATGGCTGTTTCACGAGGTTGCTCCGCTATCGGAGTTCTGCTGCTGATACGAACGCCCACGCTTGCCAGCTAGGTGCACTATGGGCTTGTAGACCATGACATACCCTCTTGTATTGCTCGTGTAGGCGCCACGTTGCACGGTGACAGGATGCTGGCATCCAAGCAGCTCACATGCAGGGCGAGCCCTCAAAGGTGCCTATGCCAGCTGCCACTCAGACCACGCTTGACTCGAATCCGGGCAGATACGAGTGGACAGGTGTATCCTGGTAAGTGCCGTGGTGCGCTGCCCACCCCTGTCAAACAGATTCTGAGCAGGTGCTCCATGTGCAGGATACCAGGAAGAGAAGGAAGTCTCACACGAAGCCTTCTTGCACGCCTTCGAGGCTTCCAAGCCTGCAGCAAGGATACCAGGGCTGCAGCAGTTTGCAGCAGCTGTAAGTAGGGCTTTGCCTTCTGTAGTTTCAAGACCCCTAGCTGCAGGATGAAGCAGCTTGGGGCTGGGTGGCTTGCAGTGCAGCTGTGGTAGCTTTTACTCTTGGTCATTGCATGGTGCTGCTTAGAGCCACCCGGATTGCCCTGTGCAAAGCACATTTAAGGTCCATTAGCTTGATGTTTTTGGACAGGCTGTTCTCCGGTTATCTGCTGACCACAGTTTTTCCATGTGCCAGGTGTGGGAGCGCAGGCGGCGTATCCCTTCTCAGACCTATAATGACCCCCTTGACCACATCTTTACCGAGTTTGATAGCGATGGGGATGGTCACTTGACAGCAGAAGAGATCGCCAGCGCACTGCAGTCAAGAGGCGTGAAAGCAACACCTGACTTGGTGCAGGAGTTTATCAACGGTAAGACGGCAGTACTTCTCTCTTGCATGCTTAGGATAGAACAGAGGGTAACATTACATCGCAGGAGTCGAACTTGCATGAATGGTTAGCTTTCAGACTCTTGGAAAATGGATAGCCTATGTGACAGCTTAAGATGTAGGGCCCCTTCGAAGCCCATACATGGGTTTTCCATAATGACTGAGATCAGCATGCAAGTAAGACTCTCTTCTTGTGCTGGCTTCGCTGACTTGGCTGGTTCTTCCTTGTTGATTCAGCTGCCGACACTGATGGCAACGGCACTGTGGAACGGAACGAATGGCCCAGCTTCATCTTCCACATGGCAAATGCTGACCTGAGGAGTACATCCTGCAGTTTGGATGATGCTCCACACTGAAGGGTCTGCAGGGGAGTATGCTCTTAATGCAGCGATTATGATTATGCACACCTCAAAAGTAACTTCTTTACGTGCGACCCGTTACTAGTGCTGGGATGCAATGGCAAATGCATTGCTTCTGCAGGACAGTCATCTTAGTGCTCTGACTAGGAAATCATGCAGGTTTTGGTGTGGTGTGCATGGACCATGCGCATCTGATCCTTTGGGTGTTGAACTGGCACAAATAAATTCCATGACACACATTAGAGGGGAAGCAGGGGTCAGCATGGAGTACGGTCTTGCATGCTGCTGCTGATGATGACAATGACAGGCATAGCCTGGCAAGGAGACTTGTCCGCCTTAGGCTTTTCAGTCACATCGTATCGAGGCAGCATAGTGGCCACAGTAAGTGCAGGATACCTCTTACCCTTATGTTGGTTAACTTTAGATGGCTGCTGGCTTTGAAAGGCACTGATCTGGGCGTAGATTTTGTGGGTACGGTGGATTTAGGGTTGACTGCCTGTCATCAGGCTGGGCCAAGGTTTTCTTGCCGGTGCTGGCCACATCCTACTTTCCAGCTGGACTGCTGGCTTTGACTGGGTTTTGTCCGCCGTCATGGCAGGGTATGTGACACGATCAGCATGTTGTGTGCACGTCCATAGAGTTATTAACGGATTAATGTCCAATTGCATACGTCCCTAGCAGCCCTCTTGCGGCTGCCACACCTTAAATGTATGTTTGTGTACTTAGCGTTGGGGCTTGAATGCCAGCTGAGGTAGTCAGGATATGTGTTGGTGCAAGGCCGTGGGGACATGGCTCTGCGGTGAGTTCCAATTGGTTTTGCTGTTGGCCATCCCCAACTGCCGCTTAGCTTTGACTTGGAGCTGCTTGAGGATATCTGGGTTTAGCAGAGACGTTAATTCGTAAATTTCTTCTTACTGTAAACGGTGTGATGTGGACCAGAAGCGGCCATGCTAGCGACACAAGCTTACGACTGTATATCTGTCGCATCAGGAGCGGGCTGGTAAAAGCAGCGAATGCTCCCTTTCGCCCTCTCCGCGGTCAGCCACAACGGCATGTTGTAAGTTCGGTCCCTTACCATGGTTGGCTAGGGCCCTAGGAAGGCCCGCAGAAGCCTGGATAGCTCATATACGCTGGATCAGAATGCTCTTTAGATCTGTTTGTCGCAGGACAGCTGATGAACTTCTAAGATGTCACTCCGGTGTTGCTTGTTTCTTGCCTACCGGTCACTTACAAGCTCTGCAGGATAAGCTCCTTGTACATTTCCACATGCGTCCTATCTTACTTTCCCTTAGAAAGGCCGCCCAAAAGTAAACCAAAAAGGGTCGTAGTTTAGCTGGGCATGTGTAGTTACTGTCAGATAGCGAGCCTGGAAGGGCTTCTGTTTCATAGCCAATATGGACATCGACGGCATGGATACAACTTAACCTTACAAACTGGTTCGCGTGCTGGGTGCCTCTGAATTCCCCGCATGCACCAGTTGTGACGCTGACAATCTGACGAATAGAACATGGAAGTGCAAGCTGAGGAATCGGGGGTGGGCGAGCAAATCATTTTAGAGGAGGAGATTGACGAGACCTATGAGCCTAGTGATGAGGGTATGGCGCGTCACCTCTGCTGCGTATGCCATGGTCAGAGAAAACAGTCCAAGAGACTAGGTCTGTTCCCACAGAAATACGAGAATATGCAAAGTGGTTGGGCATGGACGTCGACACAGAGGAGGTATTGAAGTAACATGCGTGTTTATCCACATGGGACTGCACTGCTACTGAAAGCTAGTTCAATCTCTGCAGGACCTGCTGTGGATTGCCAGAGATGGACTGAAAGCACCTCTGCCTCCCCAATGGAAACCATGGTGCGATATAGACTGGACAAGTCGTGAAAGGCTGCCAAATGCATACGTTCACGAGACTCATCTGGCAATTGTTTGCAGCTCAACACCGCAAAACGAGATATACTACTTCAACTTCAGTACAGGAGAAAGCATCTGGGATCACCCATGTGATGGCCAATACAGGTGCGATTGCAGCTGTCCTGGTGCCCAGCAGGTGGTCAACTACCTTGGTGTTCTCAATCCCCCACGGGCCCACCGTTACTGCTGCTTGAACTGCTTGCAGGGAGTTATACCAGCACCACAAGAACTTGAGGCAGCAGCAGGGACAAATGCAGGTGCACCAGCAACAGCATATTATGCCTTCAGCTAGTGGAGATATAAGTAGTATGCAGGAGCGGTCACAGGCCCCATTACTGCAGATGCCTTCATATACACGGGTGGAGGTGAGGGCTGGTCGACTACAGCTAACTAGCCACCATTCCCTGAATACATGAATCTTCAAACAACGGTAGGGCATGCCGCATGTTCAACTTACTGGCAAGGCCTCCCAAATGCCTTCACTAATGTGGAGAGGTGCAGGAAGCACGGAAAATACAAGAGCCGTGAGGGTTTTGGGTACAGCTGTGTGGTTCTTGGTTCCTGGTTGCAGCATGTAAGTCATGATGGTCAAACCTTCAGATGCTGTAGGGCCTGCAGCATGTACTCGTCGTAAGTTAGCAACATGTGGAATGGGAACTTTGAGTTGACACCAGCTAACATTATAGGCACCCAAATACCATGCGCACACAATTCCTTCTGCGCCATGACTGGTAAGCACAACATGCATGAACATTTACCAGCCTGCCACTTGCCATCCATCCTTTAATTCAGGAGCTTCGCAGCTTACCTTGTACCAATGGTTCTCTGTTCCTGTGCCTGGTGCTCATGTGTCTGCTTTGCAGCCCTGGCAGAAGTCACAGATCTCCCCTAGTGGTACACTGTCGACAGTACCCAGCATCATTGCCAGTATGCCGGCATCACCTACAGCTGCTATGTCTGGCCACATGGCCGGCCTTAGCAGGGACATCTCCAGTAAGGTAAGAGTATGTGGGATGCAAATCCTTGTATGGTGCAATTCTTGCTGCCCTTGAGGGTGCAATCAGCTAAGTCCATGGTACAGAACAGCCAAGTATGCCTAGCTGTGTGGCTCCCGCACGTTGCGGAATGGCCTGAGGGATCTTTTAGCGCCATGCTTGCAGCAGGCTGGCGGCTTTGTGCAGGTGACTGTTGCATTCTCTGGCATCTATGAATTGCTGACTAAATCCCTGACATTGCTGACTAATGATGTTCAGCTTTCGCATAAGCTTGCTAGCATATCTGGAGCACAAGGTCAAAGTGTGGTTACCGTATAAGTTTATCGACAGGGTGAAATAATACTTTCTAAGGACAGAGGCAACAGTTCAGCCTTGCCAAGCGGATGTGGCGCAAAGGCTTGCCAGGGCAAAATGCAATAGCAAAACTAATAAAACTGGCATTGGTTAAGCACACTGTCTTGGGTTGGTTCAGGACAAGCCTTGCTGTGCTTGTATGGTTCATGTGCTTTGACGCATTGACCCCCGGCAGAGCTACAATCTAAACACCCAATGTGGTTCTGCTGGTTGTCTTGTGGGAGCACAGGGTCCTACTCCGACCCTGTCCCGCAGCACATCACAAAATGCTGGCATGGCCTCAGGAGACATGGACTGGAGGGTAGCTGAGAAGGCAGCAGACCAGGAGGCACGGAGGTCATACAGGTAAATGTAGGGGCCTGTCCCATGTGGCAAAGAAACTGTTTGGTTGTGATACCTGTACAAATCAATGGGTCTTTTGCATGCATGTTTTTTGTATGCTACATGGAAAAGGGCCCATCTGCACGTAGGCATTTCGGGCACATCTACCCTTTCGGAAGCTGGTAATGGAGAATGGCTTGATCTATGCACACGTTTTGATGCCTCTTGCCATTGTATGTTCGTACCCATGAAGGTTCCTTGACGTTTCCCACCCACCAGCTTCCTCCACTTGCCATGGGCTGCATATCCTCCTGTGATGGTTCTTGCGCTCAGGCAGCAATTGATGGAGGAGCGCAGCCGATGGGAGGCAGCAGCAAAGTCTGAACTCATGGTTCAGAGCCAAGCAGTCAAGCAGGAGCAAGAGCGGCGGCTATGGTCTCTCCGGCAGCAGTTAGATGACCAAGAGCGGCAGCAAGCATCTGCAATGCAGCAGGACATGGAGATGCGACTGAGAGAGACAAGGGCAAAGATTGAGGTAGGCGTGGTGGTAAGAGTTTGCTGCTTTGTGGTCCTGCTGTTTTTGGGATGTGGTTTGTCCCAAGCTTGAGGCCCCGTTTGAGCCCCTTAGCACTGATTGCAGCGACTCTGATTGCAGCGACCTTTGATGCCCGGTGCACCCGCAGACACATTTGGTTGGACATTCTGGAATATGGTTGGGCATTTTGGAGCCTGTGCCCCATTGCTAGGCGTGCCCGCTGGGTTGCAGTCTTTGCAGCTCAGTCCCATTTGCAGCCTAATGGGCTTGTATAGGGACAATTGTCAACGCATGTGATTAATGCAGACATCTTCCCCCAGCGCAGCAGGATGTAGTTTGTGAGTGCTAGAGAAGGCACCTACTTCTCATGCATGCGTTGCCTTAGCAGACTGAAGCTTCCTTTGTGCCCCACCTGATCAGGAACAACAAGTGATGAGCCTGGACAAGTTAGAATCAGAGCATCAGGCATCCCTGCAGCAGGCCCGCTCGCGGCACTCCCAGACTCTAGAAGCCCTTCACCAGCAGCAGGCTGCACAAGTGCATGCTGCTGCTAAGGACCTGCAGGAGGCAGCAAAGCGCTTGGCACAGCCTCTAAGCGAGGTTGAGTTGGATGAGGTGCGGAGCAAGGCATTGGAAGCAGCAAAGGAAGAAGCAGGGGCCGAGGCAGCAGCACTGAAGCATCAGCTGCTGGAGGCGAAGCAGAAGCAGATAGGAGAAGAGGTGGGTGTCATTTTGAAGCCTTGGCAGCTGTCGGGTTGGTCCAGCTATGTGAAGTCCATGTCATGCTGTACATCCTGAAGATGCCACACAGGGTGGCAGGGTCTGATGCTGCAAGCCTGTAAAGAATGCAAACATGCTCAGTCACGAAATCTACTACCATAATGAAATTTCTTAGCTTAGCGTAGCTTAGCATGCTGGTCCTCAACTTAGCAGTACATATAGTCATGCCTCATACAGCTTCTCTTGCTTCTCAAATGAACAGGTTGAGCTCAGCCTTAATCATTACCGCAGCAGCTTGCGGGCAGAAGCCTTGTCTGCTCTCAGTGACTCCCTTCCCCAGGAGCTAGCTGATTCTACTGCTGCTCTGGGTGAAAAAAGCAAGAAGCTGCAGGAGCTGGAGCAGGCTATTGCGGACAAAGCAAGTGTGCTCCAACAGCTTGACGACAAAGAGCAGCAGGTGCGTGAGCGTGGCCAAATGCTGGTCTAGGAGATAGTCAGTCAAGAGGAAGGGTGGTTAATTTGCCGATAAAGGATTTCAGGTACCCATTATGAAGATATTCAAGACTGTGACAGGAATCATTTGCTCAAGTGGTGCAGGAGGGGTTTGGTTGAATGAACAGGTGCTGCTGAGGAAAAGGAGGTAGATTATGTTCATTTAAAAGTGGCATCCACCGTTGTGAAGACAAGGTCTTCTCAGACAGGGCTTTTTTTGGTCGCACAACATGTTCCTGCACAGGATCGTTGACTTAAACTTCTATGCTAATTTTTGGGTTGTACTGGGCTTGAATATGTCTCTGTGTTGCTGTCCTTCCCAGCTGCGACATTCATCTTCAAGCAAGAGCAGTCTGACAGCATCAGCCGAGGCTGCTGCTTCTTTGGGGCTGAGCTCTGTCAAGGCAGAACTGGCTGCAGCACAGCAGGAGCTAGAGCACCTTGAGCAGGAGCTGGCTGACAAGAAGAAGCAGATTGGTGCAGCAGACGCAGAGGCAGCAACCATGAAAGAGGAGGTTGCTGCTGCTGAGGCCAAGGCATCAGAAGCACGTGCAGCGCAGGCAGCAGCAGTGGCACAAATGACAGTGTTGACAGGAGAACAGCAGGTGGGTTCTTCGCATCGTATTGATTTGTTGGAGACGTGCGGATTGCTCACTGCAAGGCCAATGAACCATGCCTGCGACATTCCCAAAGCGTAGGTGTCATACATCAGCTGCATGCTGTGCAGATGGTTGATGCTGTTGAATGCAGGCCCATCAGCGCTGCAACACACCAGGATGGGCAATGTACTCATTGTTTGTACATTTTGCAGGTATGATGGCATGCTGTATGGGGTAGCAATACTCAGGATGAGCTTAAGCTGGCATGTGCAAGAAGCGACGACCCATGGCAGATTCGTGTCCAGTGACACCTGCCGATTACATGTTGAAGTCTGGAGCTGCAGGCCGCCATGCCAATTCCCCCAGTCTTCCAGGAAGGGACTGGCATCTGTGTTTACTGCCTTGTTTCCATGCCTTCTGCCTGCAGGTCCGTGCGACTGAGCTTACATATGCAAACCAGTGCCTACAGCAGGCTAAGGTGGAGCTAGCAGACAGCCAGGCAGAGCTCAAGCGCCTTCAAGAGGCCACCAATGAACGCCGTGCTGCGCTCACGTCCACTGTGGCTGAGCTGAGCAAGCGTAGGTCGGAGCTAGCTGGACTGGAAAATGGCCTGTGTGATGCTTTGCGGAGGCAGACAGATGAGGAGGTTAGGACTTTGGAAGAGCGGCTTGCTCGGTGAGCAGGGGAGGCTTTGCTATGGCTGGGGTATGCATACAATCACTCAAGCAAACTTAAGCGCATAGTGCATCAGATAGTGCAGAATGCACAAACAGTGATTTGCTCAGAAATAGCCCTGTCAATGGTTTTGTGTATCATTGGGTGATTCATAAGATCTCAAGGAGCTACTCGCAGGCTTTAGAAGCAGCAGGCGGCCTCACATGCACCTGGATGAGGTAGTACGTGCCTGTCTGCATCTGTGCTGATGTGTCTGGTCAAGCTTGGTTGTCTGCCAGGGGAGCATTGCAACAATATTCTTTACCCCTGGGCAAGGAGAATTTTGATCTTAGATTCTCACATTTTGCTGGGCCCCTCTGGTTTTTGCATGTGCCCAGGGCGAAGCAAGCTCTGTCTGCTTCTGAAAGTAACCTGAGCTCACAGCAGGCAACACTGGCGGCAGTGACTCGCCAGCTAGTGACGGCCCAGAGCAGCTTAGCATCTGTTGAGACGAGCCTGGCTGCTAAGAGACAGGAGCTGGAGCTGCTGGTGCGCAAGTGTGATCAGGCAGCAGACCAGGAGTTCAAGGAGGGAAAGAGCCATCTTATGAAAGAGGGTGAGTGGGAGGGGAGGGGATGGGCAAATACAGACACAATGTTTGTTGGGCAGGGTGCATGCATGAGGGTTTGCCAGTGGTGCTAAAGGTAGTAAAAAATGCGTGCCTAAACGTTGTGTTCAGGTAGAGTGGGAGATGATGTTGGAACGGACTCAGAGTCCGGCTGCTTTGATTCGCATCTGTCTGAGGTTTTGGAGCTTGAGGGTCTCACAGCACTGGCGCATTGTGGTGCAGTGCCCAGATCCTGGTGGTTGCATCCAGTAGATTGCTGCACTGCAGGATGTGATGGCTGTGCCCCTCTAGTCATGGGATACACCTCATCCTTTTGCTTTCTCCCCATAGTATAGACTTCACGGACAGTATGCACCTTCAGATGGTCAGGGTGTATGGTGGCAGTTCATACTGGTATTGCGTTTGTGAGGTACCAGTAATAAGTCTCATGCGCATGTTCTTGGCTTTTCTGGCACTGGTGACTGGTGCAGAGTTGCAGCTGCTGGCTGCCGCCCGTGCAAGCATGGAGGAGCGTGTGGCCTGCCAGGTGGAGGGTGAGACAGCAGCACGGCTGGCAGCCGCACGGCGTCGTATGGCTGCTGATGTAGATGCACAAGTGGCACGCGAGCAAGCAACACTGCTGAGTGAGCGGCAGGTGAGGTGGGAGAGTTGCAAGGTATGCTCGTAGCATGGAAGATACCCTCCCCCTCAACACCCAAAGAAACCCCCCCCCACACACACACACTCAGCCACACACCCCACACACCCCCAACCCCACACCACACACATGGTGGTGTGGTGTGGGTTGGTTGTGGGGTGGGGGGATAGGGAGCAGTGCTCCTTGAGGGTTTTGAGTGGGTGAAGTTTGGATGCCTGGCCCTGGACACAACATAACAGTTTGTGTGAAGACCGCATGGCCAGTTATGTCCATTTGCAGCATTGGTAACAGAGCACTCCACACTGGTGCCACGGTTTAGAAGGGCTTAAATTTTTGTCAGGTTGCTGGCAGTAGCATTGACTGCAAGTCAAAATCCATCTTGATTGCACATGGTCGGTGGCCTGGGACCACATTGCTGTGGCGGTCAGACCATATTGATTATCACGGCATGCACAGTCAGTGCTTGGATAGACCAATCGGCTTACTTTTGTGGCCATCCTGAAGCTTGAAGTTGAGCGTTGTTCTCCAAGCCACGCACCACCAATACCACAAGAAAGTGCTCAGGAGGGTGCACGGTATGCATGATGACACACCCACCAGCCACCAGCGTGGACTCCTGCATGATGGTAGCTGGAGCTAATATGTGTTTGATGTTACCTGCTACAGGAGCAAGTGGAGAGGTGGCTGGTTGGTCAGGACCACATGAGGGCAGCAGCAGTACAAGGGCAAATGGCATGTGCCACAAGTGGAGGCTTCACGACAGCTGGGGAAGGGCCATCGCTGCTGTCCATGGGCCTGCAGCTTCCAGCAATGACGGCGTCCATCATGACTCAGTCTTTGCCAGACAGCGAGGTGCCGAATATGTGAGTACGTGCAATCGTATGCAGTTAGGGTCCCTATGCCAGTGTTACCATCGCTGGACCAGTGTTCACATGGTTTGCAAGTTCTGTCTGCAGCAAACAGGTGGTGGGGAGCGATACTCGCACATGCAGTTCTGGCTCCTATGTGTGAGTGTAGCACTGTGATATGTTCTAATGGTGCCACTCAGTTGGTTCCTTTCTTCCACATTCTCTACCTTTATGATTTGAAGCCTTGTCGTTCCTGTAAGGATCATTGAAGCAGCCTCCTAGTGACACTTTGGGATTTGTGCTTGGGTGCTATCAGAACAACAGCTTGTGCTCTTTGCGCAGCTCCCCACCTGGAGGGCAATCAGCAACCCTTGCAGCCATTGCTGCTGCGGCAGAGGCTGTGCGCTACAGCTTAGGGGCAGCTCAACAAGCACTTGTGGCTGCTGCCAGAGATGCCAGCTTGGGATTAGGGGCTTCGGGTGGCCCTGGTTGGGAGCATAAGAGGGTGGTGGGCGAGCAGGAGTCGCCTTGTGATGGTGGGCCTGATATGGAGCTTAGGACTCCCACAGCAGCATCTGCTGCTGCTGCGCAGAGGTCTTTGTTCATGTATCAGGTGAGGGTTCTAAGTGCAAGGGGTCAGGCCAGATAGAGGGAGCAAAGAACTGTCCATGTACACAGTAGTGGTGCACGCGGCACATTGGGGAGCCCTTTGTTGGACCATGTTGCTATCTGTTATGTTGTCAGGGTCCATGGCTTCATAAACACAATTATGCATGGTACGCTGTTCAAGAGTACTGTGTTGAGCTGTAAAAGCCCGTGCAAGGGCTCCAATCCTCCCTTGGGAACTGCCAGGGCTTTCATCAGCAGCATATGTGCTGCATTTTGGGATATCTGCTGCAGTTCTAGTGCATATGGAGGCAAGGCTGAGTATGGTTCTCCTGCTGTTGGTGCAGCGTGTACCATCACCAGGGCCTGGCCCCTCAGACCAGCAGCTATGTCACTATGATGAGCTGCTGCAGCAAGCCACACGCTTCATCAAGGAGCAGCGCAATGTCCTGCAGCAGCGGCAAGCCACGCTCCTTGCAGCACAGGAAGACTGGCGCCAGGGGTTAGCAGCTGTAGAGCGGCAACATCAGACCCAGCAGCAGCAGCATAACGAGCAGCAGGGGAGTCAGCAGGAGAAGGATCAGAGGGCAGACGAGCCGCCAGGCTTGAGGGCTGGTAGCTTCTCGGGTGGTACTGGGGCTCTTGATGAGGAGAAGGGCGGTGAGGGGGGCACTTTGTCTGGTGATACGGCTGCTGGTGCCGGTGGTGACGGTGATGCTGGGGTGGATAGTGGTGTGGCAGAGGTTGCAAGGCAGCAGGCATTGTCTGGATTACGGGAGCTCAAGCAGCAGCTGCAGCGGCAGGTGCATCAGCTGAATGCCGATACGCGGCTTCTGAGGCAGCTTCGGTCGCAGGTAAGCATGAGAGTCCTGGCTACCTGCAAAATATGGACCAGCATAAAAGATGACTGCATTGTTTGAAAGCTGTGGAGAGCACTGCAGTTGTCTGCACGGGAAGCTCTAACAATTAGGGTGCGTCCTGCCGGTGATTTTGCTATGCGGCATGCTGAACATTGGGGGACTCAACATGTTGCTGAGCAGTAGTATGAGCGGTAACTTCTGCAAACAGTACGAGGTAATGGTCACCTTTTGGCTAGTTCCATACAAGCAGTTTTGCGGTTTCTAAGGTGGGAGGATGCAAAGAAACAGGTGATCTTAAATTGCAAAACTTTTTGGGTTTGTCCTGTTCCCCAGGTCAAAGCACTTGAGCAGATCCTTCCAAAGGGTGTCCAATACCATAGTACGCGTCAGCGGGGGCCGGGTGTTTGCGGCAGTGACCCTCTCCCTTATGCAAGCATTAGCAGGGCCCAACCTCCCCTTTGTCCTCGACCGGCATCAACAGCAGCAGCAGCAGGAGGCGGGCCAGAACCACGTGCTGGCTGGGGCCAGCGCAGCAGCAGTATCAGGAGGGCAAGCTTGGGAAGCGGGGGAAACTGCTGGACGCTTCAAGAAGAAGGGCCTTTGGAAAAGATGGCTACAGCTTTAGGGGAAGCGCTGGCAGTTACCAGGGGCTGGGGCAGCAGCAGCAGCAGAGCGTCTCCGAGAGGGGAGACCAGTGCGTCACGAGGGGCTGGGGCGCACAGCACATTAGAAGGTCATAAAGTGCCTAAGAGTAAGGGAGCAGGTAGCAGCGTGAGGACTACAGGAGGAAGGCTGGCGGGGGCTAACAGTGGCATCGTTGACAGAGCTGCAAGCTTGGAGTCATCGGAAGTCTGCGGGACAAATACGGTATGTGCTGCTTTCCTTCACGGTGCATGATCTTTTCTAATACAGACTCATCTTCAGCCACAAATAAACCACCAACGCCCCTTGTCTCCTGTAATACAGGATTATTCCAGGGCTTTAACTTTTCAGCCTGCAAGTAGCAAGTCTGCTTGGGATTGTAAGCAGTACAATGGTGGATGTGATGTGATGTCATGTGGGGGTTTGTACTGTGATCGTTTCTCCCATGTGCACCTTCTACAGCGGGAGTCTAGAAGTTGTGCCGACTGGGTTTGAGCTAGCAATTCAGCTCACACCTGGCTCACGTTTACCGCAACATTAATGCGTGAGAGAAGAACCCCAGTGCACTTTGTAACACAGTTGCAATGATTGGTGTTACTTACAGGCGTATATCAGCAAGTGGAAGGATGCAGGCGAAGCAGCCCAAGAGGTGCTTGCTCAGCACTCCCAGTGGCTGGCCAGCTTCCGAGCTCAGATCGCGCAGATGGCGGCCCTCTCCAGCAATGCTTCGCCTGCTGGTCAGCATATGTGCTGGCCAGCCACTTCAGCAGCAGCAAGAGGAGGGGAGGGAGCTGGTATAGGGAGTTCTGGTGGACCAATGACAACGGCAGCAGCAGCACCAACATGTCCCCTTGGTAGTTGGGCAGGTTCAGGGAGGAACAATAGGCATGGGTCAGCAGTAGCAGCAGCAGTAAGCATGCTAGGAGGGAGGCACCCTCTGCAGCCTGGGACACCACCTGCAGCTGCTGCTGTTAGCTGTGGGCTGGTTGGGTCCGTGTCTGGGGTGGACTCAGAAGCAGGCCTGGGGCAGCAGCTGGTGGGTGGAGGAATGCCGATGAGAGTGCCACTAGGTCAACACCAAGAACTTGTTATCTCTCTTGTGAGTATCTGAATCACTTTGTGCAGGCGTTGTCCTTTTAGCATGCGTGAAGGTGCCTCTAGGACGGCATAGATGAGGTGAGTTGTTCTTGGAGGGCAGCCAAGGGGATGCGCGGGTGTTCAGCTTGAAATGACTACTTCTGTTAGTCATCAACAAATGCTTGGGGCTTGAGTATTGTAGAGTGTGTGTGTGTATCTGAACGTGCATATGGTGCATTATGCTGACAGGATGTGCAGGGCATGCCGTCGTGGTGATGAAGCTATGTTGCACGCGGGCACAGTATAGTCCAAGCTATGCAATATCATGGGCTATTAGATGCATATCGTGTGACTCATAAACTGCCACATTAGTGCCTTACGGCGTTGCCAACGACCCATCATTGGTGTGCCTTGAGTGGGCCACAAGCTAAGCAAATATGTATCATTAACCACTGTGGGCTAGCATATATGATCTTCCTTTCTGTGCTGGGAGGGGTTTCATTGCCCCAATTTGTATTGTATTATGGTATCTTTCTGCTGGGTGCCTTAAGGTCAACTGCTGCACACCAGAGTCTGGAAATGCACCGGCTACATGATGTGTCGCGAGTTCTGACTTGCTCAGATCTGATGGTGAAAAGGATCCTCTGGCATTATGGAAAGCGCGAAATAGCGCGTGCCTCGCTCCTGGCCTCAAATTACCAATTACCAATTACCAAATGGCCCCGTCAAAGCAGGGCGCCGGTGGGGGCAGCGCCACCCACAAGGAGCCAACTTAGGCTCCAACGGCATACTCAAGTTCCTGTCCAAAACTCACACAACGGCTGCCACCAGCCCACCCTAAATCCCTTGCTAGCCAATGTATGTCAGGCCAGCCCATTTCGACTTGCCATGTGCTGACCAGTTGACCCAGTCAACAGCAAGCCAAGCAGTTTAATGCCTTGCTCAGGGCAAAGAACAAGCACGTGCATGGCTGCTGTCTTTACTGCTGTGCAAGTTGTTTGTAAACAGCTGGCGTGTTTCCTCCCTTGTATTCTTGCATCCGAACACAGACAATGCACAAGTAGAAAGGACTTAAGTATGACAGCTCCTGAAACATTTGGGGGACACGCCCGTGTGGGGTGGAACGTAGGGTGTATGGCTCTGCTATGTTGTCGGTGCTGTTGGGTGCTGTTGCCGCTGTAATGGTGTTAAATCCCACATAGCCCCCAGTCATACCCTGGTTAAGGTGCTGTGGGTCAGAAGTGGTCTTATGGTTCTAAAGTCCACAAGCATTGGCCGGGGAAGAGCAGACGCGCTTCCAGTCCAGTCCAGTTGGACCGCCCTATCTGAATCAACAGGAGGAGCTGCAAGCCGGAGCTGCTTATGAAGAAGCGTAGCTGTTTTGCATGGGGGCCGGTGCAGTGTCAAACGAGGAAGACCGCAGTGAGAATGGATGCATTGCAAGGTTGCAAAAGAATTATGACGGTCTCAGCCAGCGGCTGGACAAACTAATGTTGTGCACCTCCCCGCCCTTTCGGCAGTCTCCTTAAGGAATTGTCTCCGTAGTAGGGTGGACTTGGCCGTGGGTTCCGACTTCCGAGGGTCTGAGGCACCCACTGATTGGCAAGTGGCAATTTTTTTTGCCACTGGCAAGTGGCAAGTGTCTAGCCGCAAACTTTCCGTAGCGTCGCAATTGGCGGCACCCCAAATGTCTAGATGCGCATTTGATGTTCCTTATTGATACGGGGCTGTGCTGTGTACTCATTAGCATCACTTTCGCGTTGTTGTGCTCTTTTCCCTCCTAGACTTCAGCCCTGAGTTGTATCTAGAAACGCGCCGTCCCTGTCCACCCGGACTGCGCACTGACATCGGAATTGGCTATGTTGTACAGAGGCAGTCTTGTTTTTGCTTTACAGTAGGGTTGAAGGTAGCCTCTCGCCAGTACAAGTGAGTGCCATCGGCATACTTGGGCAGTCCCGTCTCTTTCGCGGCCTAGACCGCAACGAAGAACTACGGAGGAGCTGTTAAACGTATAGGGGTACTTTAGAGCAAGCGCTCGTGCATAATCCGAGGTAGCGCTTGCTGGGCCATGTAGTTTGCTATTGCCTCGGTGGAACATAGGACTGCTTGAGAAACCTCATGCTTGAGCGAGAACGTGCAATAAGCATTGTATATTATGTGAGACGGCTCCGGCGGTTGCTTCTAGCAGCATGCATGGCGTGCATGAACGTTGACTTACCAAAACCGTGGTCGCCTTTCAGGTGCTGAATTGCTGAACATGGGCAACAATCAGTCAGCATGTGGCACCCGCATCGAAACCAGGGAGGTTTTGAGGGCAGCAGAAGAGGGAAACATGGCTTGGCTGGGAGAGTTTGTGCTGAGGGACATCAACAGCCTGAGGATACGCTCTACTTGTGGAGGAAACTCAGCTTGGCATAAAGCAGCCAAAGGCAGCCAACTGGATGTCATCAAGAACATGGCAGATTTACTCCAGCGCTACTTTGACAGCCCTCAGACGAAGGACCTTGCAGATGAGAGATACCAGCTGACGCGCATAGGTTCCACAGCAAAAGATGTCATTAAGCAGCTCATCAATGTGCCTAACTTCAAGGGCGTCACCCCCTTGATGCACGCAGCAGGCCGGGGCAATTCAGAGTTAGTGCACTGGCTGCTGAGCTATGGTAAGCATCTATCCCAGGACAAGCAGAGCTTAGCATGCAGCAGCTGCAGGTACATATGCTTTTGTGCCCAGCATGGCTGTGAAGCAGCGTTTGCCAGACCAGATTACAGGACAGGAGTATGCGTCAGCACAAGAGCAAGTACTGGCTGCTGGAACGAGCAGCAAACAGTTGGGCTGCTGCGATCACCACCAAAAGTTAATCAGCAAGCAACAGTGGCTGAATCAATGACCCATGTTGTTTAATGTGCTACTTCCCCTGTAGCCTGATACATGTGTACCCTGCCTGATCGTGAGCATTGTTCCCACTTTGATACCAAACATGTCATGCAGAGGTGTTTGGATACGATTGGGCCTATCCAAGGCGAGCTCTGCACAAGGCATTATACGAATTCGCTCTCTAAATGGCTGATTGTGATGCCCAGGTGCCGATGTGACACTGCGGGACAGGATCCGCTGCCAGACCTGCCTGCACTATGCAGTGGAGTCTGGTGACACCGAGTGTGTGCGCATCATCCTGAATGCTGCTGGAGATGTCCTCCTGGATGGTGCCGGTCTGGTGGAGGCCGGCAACCATGCTGGCTTGACTGCCATGCACTATGCCACCTACCTGGATCACCAAGAGGTCATGAAGGTGCTGCTCAGCTTCCGGGCAAATGTCAGTGCGCAGGCAGAGTACTTTGACCTGGACTGGCCCTCTGTCAATGCTGGAGACACCCCAATGCATGTGGCAGCGAGCAAGGGCAATGTGGAGGGCATCAGGATCTTGTTGAAGGGCTATGTGAGTAACTTGGGGGCAGGTATCATCAGAAAATGCGAGTTGGTAACAGCAATTGGGGAGGTCGAGCAGCAGGGAGTAAGGGAGTTGCACAGCTTTCAGAGGAACAATCACGTGTCTAGCTGTGCAACTTGTCTTTCTTGCTTTTGGGCACATGTACCTCTAAGACCTTGAGATCCATGTCAGGCATGAGAGGTGTGATGCTGTTCAGATCTCTCTCTGGGCAAATCCCTGTGGATCTGACACAGTGCTTTTGCAGTACCTGCCTGCTGCCATGGTCCTTTATATCACAATGTCGTCTCTGCATATCTCAGTTGCTTGCCAACAAGCAGATAGATGTAATGTACGCCTGTCTTCACCATTTATTGAGCCTTGCTGTCCATTCCTTTTTCATCAGTGAATGAGTGTTGCTGTTCTTTATTGGCTTTGCAGAATGAGCTGTCAGGCAACATGGTGCCCGAGCAAGGGGTCGTGTCACGGGTCCGGGATCCCCGTGCTATCCGCAATGACTACGGCCGCTTGGCATATCATGTGGCAGTGCGCAAGGGCTTTGGTTGGCTGACAGAGCTGCTGGACCCTGCTGTGCCAGTCAGGTGAGGCAAACAGCTGCACATGCCAGCTGGTTGGGGTATTCCAAAATGTTGCTTGAGGATCGTCTTTGCAATTCTAGTGGCATGCAAGGACCTTTGCTTATGTACAGGGCCATGGAGGGATGTGCGGTGATCAGACAAGACATGCATGCCCTGTTTGTGCTTGGGTACTGCTTACCCAGAGTCTGCAGCAAGATGAACGGCCGTATGCCTTATTGCAGGCTAATTGTGATGATGCGCAGATCTAGCTGCTGGACCTCATGTGTAGGCATATGTTGTCAGTCTTCTGCAGGACGTCAAAGACGACCTGTACTCTGTTCCACCTCAGTGTAATTGTAGCAGCTTGAGGTGCGGGGCCTAAGGCATATTTTGCTATGGCATATCACGAAAGGTTAATAAATAAGGATGCACGAACAACGTTTGCACGTACTGACATCTGCATGTTTGTTGCTCACCAGGTACTTGATGTCAGGGGAAGAGCTGGACACAACTACCATGTATGGCCCACCCCGCCTGGCTACCATTGCTGCCAGCGTGCTGCACCAGTCGCTGGTGTCAGATTTGACATCCATACAGCACCTAGTAGCTCAGGAGGCAGAAGCAGCAGCAGCAGTCAGTCCCAAACGTGCAGCGCAGCTAGCAGCAGTAGCAGCTGAGCGGGAAAAGACAGCGGCCGAGGCAGCAGCAGGTGCAGCAGCATCAGCGGCGGCTGCCGTCACAGCAGCAGCCAATGCAGCATCCCGCAGCAGCAGCCGCAGGTGGAGTGCAGCAGGAGCATTTTTACGCAGGGCGATGACGGTGTCAGAGGCGGGATCTGGGCAGCAGCAGCAGGGCAGGAGATCAAGCCCCCGAAGCACTCTCAGTGACGGTACTGGTGTCACTTCCCCTCGTGAGGACGTCACTACAGTAGCACCCACGTCACCCAGGGGTCACTTGTCGCCGTTTGCCTCTGCAGGGCAAGCCGTGGCAGGGGAGGAGCAGGCAGAGGGTCCCGGCAGCCCTAGGACCCCATTGGCCTCCACACAGGGCTTTGGAACAGTGGCAGTGCATCTGGTGGCTAGGGCTGGGGGTGGGGAGCCTGCAGGGGCTGTGGTGCAGTGCACAGGCCCACCAGCAGAGGCTGCAGAGATTGGGTGTGGGCTGGATGGAAAGGTGTCTCCTGAGCTAGAGGGTGCAGGTGAGAATACGAGTTGTCACGGAGGGGTGTTACGGTTTGGAACTTGGCAGTGAATATATGTAAGGCTTTCTGGTACAGGGATGGTTGCAGTCGTCTGATCCTAATCATACCACTGGGTTTGGTATGTAAAGGTTGTTTCCCTTGAACCTTTCGGCCAAACCATGCAACTGCTTCTTGGTTGGACTCTGCGCTCCACTTGCCGACTGTAGAAAAGCATGCCGCCAACAAAACCTGTATCTTGTGCTGCTGCTGTACTTCCCAGGTGGAATGTTGCTGGAGGGGTTACTAAAGAACTTCCGCTGGGGTGCACGTGTGACCCCTGTCATGAGCCGTGCTACCAGCAGTGGGGCCCAGGAGGACAGTGTGACCTGCGGAATCTGCCTTGATGCCACACCCACAGCACGCATTGTGCCCTGCCAGCACAACCTCTGTGGTAAGTAGGGGTGTTTTCTTTTACCGGCTGGGATGAGAATGGTTTGAGGACAAAGAATTGGTGGGGTATGCTGTGTATGCAGGCTGGAATTGAGTTCTGCTTCTTATATGCTTATCCACAAAGGGAGGAGGTGCAAGTCAATTTAAGCATGGAACAAGGGCACATGAAGCACGAAAGAAAGCATGTCCTGTCCAAGGCCCTTGAAGCCACAATGCTTGGGCTGGATGACAATTGCTGTAGTGAATCATGCAGGTATGGTTGCGCGGGGGCCTGCCTGAAGTGGATTCTCTTGTTGCTGCTGCAGCTGAATGTGCTTTGGACATTGTGAAGCGCTACAGCGTGTCTACAGCTGTGTGCCCCTTCTGCCGTGCCTTGGTACGGGGATTTGCACCCACCAATGTGGACCTCAACTGTGTGGGTAGGTACCTTGCAGTCAAGCAGCAGGAGGAGAAGCAGAAGCAGCAACAGCAAGAGAGGCAGCAGCAGCTGGGGCAAATTGTAGCCTTGCAGTAAGTAGAAGCGGGATCTCCTGGCAGCATCGGGTGTGGTGAACAAGGATTTAGTGACCACACCTGCACTGTATGCCTCAGCAACAGTATAGTGAGGCATACTGTTCGTGCCTTAGTCTGCCTCAGATGTATGCTGAGGCAGCAACAATGTACATCCTATAAAGGGTGCAGGAGAAACACAACATCAAGCAGCGGCAATGCAGGGCAGCGCAGACGTTCTGAGTGGATAGGAAGCTCGTGCTTTTGTAACGGTTCCTAACACACCACAGCTGCCCCAGCAGGATGGCGAGCCAGGCATGCAATTGCTGTTACTGGCTGTTTACCTGTATGCTGTGAGCCCATCTGTGTGGGTTGGTTGTTTGAGCAAGCAAGCGAACTGCACCAAAGTGCCGCTCCATGTCCGCAACTGCTTCAGCTTTATTAGAAGCAAATGAGTAGTGAGGCATGTGAGTACAAGGGGAAGGGAGCTGTCCTCATGGATGGGCGAGCTATCAACTGCCATCAGCAGTTGTAGACTGGCTCCTGGGCGGTAGGCACCCCTGCTGGACTTTGCCACAACAGTGATGTTGTGCTTAGATAGGGATTGATGCTACACCTTTCTGGGATTCCTGATACTTGATCAGCAGAATGAGAGGAGCGGAGGGGTTTGTAGCAGCAGTGGCAGGAAGCACTTTGAGAGTCCACTGTGTGTCATTCATATACGATGGGTCACAATGCCAGTACCTTGGGCTTGAAGAGGGGTTGGCCTGAGCAATATTGGGTGTGGGATGGCCACAGTGTTCTGCAGATGTTTCATAGCCATGTTTTGGCACCAGATCTCAGATGTCCAGGCACCTTGCCAGGGCACGAATACAAGGGTGAGCGAGTATGAGTCTTGCGACCAGGTAGCTACAACCATTAGCATGTCAACGGGATGACATGTCAAAGGTTGGCACAGGGTTTGGCAAAGCCTGGGGGCTGGGGCATTTTTGAGTTGTGTGCAGGGATAGAGTTCCGCTGGAGAGTGTGGTTGTTACGTTGCTGGCATACGCAACAGTTTTTCACATGGAAGAGGCATTGGGCTGAGAAGCCTACTAAGTGAAGTCTGGCACTGTTTGGTCCTGCTGGGGTTTAAGGGCCATGTACTGTTTGCGCAGCAAATAGACAAGATTACTGGCTGTACCACTCTCTGTTTCTGGAGGTTTGAGAAATGCAATAGATCTGGCTGTACCACTCTTTTTTTCTGTAGGTTTGACAAATGCAACAGATTTGGGTTCACAAGTACTCTGGGTGAAGTGTGCACTGCAGTAGGGCAGATGATGTACAGCCATGTCCTTTGGCACCATATTAGGGATGGTAGTGCTGTCTTACAGATGCTTTGGAGATTGTTGGAAGTCCTGGGGCAGTGCTGCAGAAGCACATGGATCGATGTTGTAGGTGGCCAGGGCAACTGTTCTGATGGTGTGTTTGGTCGGTCTGACCTTGCAGCCCTCTTGCGGTTGCCACACCTTGAATGTTTGTTTGTCCTGATGGCATGACAGAGCTTTGAATAAGGCACTGTTGCTGGAGCTGTGCCTTGAGAATATGCACTGGTTGCAGCATACAGGTATCTTCACAGCTGGTACATCACATCATAGTTTCTTTTCTTGCTTTTAGGATTGGCCCAACATGGGGAAGGGTTCTTGCGAGGTGTGGCATCATATTCCTGCATGGGGGCCATTGCCTGCCTTCTTCAGGGCTAATGGGTTTGTTCTGATGGGGTTTGTTCTCAGCTCCTCTTACCCACTGCTTGGTCAGAGGAGGGCTTCCCAGTCTGCATTCTTTACTGCCATGTTGTATATCTCAAGAGACTCCCTTTTTCTTACTTCTCATGCATCCCACAGAAGGTTCTTGCTTACTGTGACTGATTCAGGTCATGCTTTGGCCACGTGGTGTTTCATGTATCCTGTCTGGTTTACTGGGTAGTTTTTACACGGGGCTCTGTCTGTCTGTACTTACTACGAAGAGCCGAAGTGTAGCATAGAAAATTCGTTCCTTTGGTATGATCTGATGGTGGTGATTGGACAATTGAGCTGGGGATATCAATCTAAGTCGTCGGTGATATGGGTGAGGCACACATGGTGTTCTAACCAACTCTGTGCTTCTTTGATGATGACCCACGTAGGGTGTACTTGTAGTTTGTGTTGAGTTGGTGCTTGGTTCGCCTTAGGATGTGACCTAGCAGCCCTTTGCGGTTGCCGCCGTACCTTCAATTTGGTTTGTTTGTTTGTTAAGTTGTCACTAGACAAGTCTAAGCAGCTGCACAATGTGCTGTTTGCCGGAATGCATATGTAACACAAGGTTCGCATTCATAGGTTGTTACCCGCAGTTGGTGCATTCATTGTTAGACATAAACCTCTCTCCGCGTTTCCCATCCGGCATGCATCCACTGCGCCGCTTTCAGCCTTGAGTGGCTGCATTACGCGCTGTACAGCAGCTACTTCCGGTAGACTGGTAGGTCTGCTTGGTGATGCAAACAGTCGCCTGATCGGGCTCCGCGTGAGGGACTGCAGTAGAGGCTACTTAGAAGCCCACCGATTGCCGCTCACGAGTGCTCGTAGTGCCCCTCTCCCCTCGATCGCGGCTGCCATACGGCCAGGACTAGGGGACACCTCAACAAATTATATCCTTCTGATCACACTCGTGGCTCAGATGGCTTGCGAGGCTTACCGGATTGATCCAGGGGCCGGCAGTACTATCACTGCTGACGCGGTCGGCTGGTCCAAGTGCATGCTGCCGGTTGAGAAGCAAGTAGCAGTGGAAGGATAGCCTCCTGCAGCATTTATGCCCATTTAATATAAGCGTCCTGGTTGTGTGTAACTGAAATCGGGCTTGCATACCCACAAACCTATAACTGCCTGTCACGTTATAACCGCAACATGGACAGCCAGGGAGATGACCGCACCTGCTGGATCTGCTGGGATGCAGAGCATGAAGCGAATAGACTTACCAAGCCGTGCTCATGCCAAAGATTTGCCCACACGCGCTGTCTTGCTGAGTGGCAATTGCATTGTGCCGGCAAAGAGTACGTAGGTTTTTTATAATATTTACATGCAGCCAGCCTGACGCGTGACAGGCGTGCTAGCGCTCGGAGCCAAGGGGCATAGAGGCTGACCTGCTGCTTGCTTCTGTTCCGCAGAGAAGAGCTTCATTGCCGCTTCTGTCATACTCGCTTACCGGACTGGAAGAGCGTTCTTGGCAGTACTTCACCACCTGACCCTTCCAAGGTTGTGCTGCCCACCATCGCAGTCCACCACAACGGAGCAGAGTACAGGCTGCATTTACAGCCTGGTGAAGATGGGCTAAAGAGGTTTTGGCAGCAAGTGGCTACTATCACTGGAAGACAATCTCCCCAGGAGCTGGATGTTACTTTCCTGTGCAGAGCCCCTAGGACAGGTGAGCTGTCTAGTGGAGGATGCTGAATGGCATTGTTGCATGTGATAGTCACTCATTTGGGACATAGTGCCTCCGTAAGGTGTGCCACATGGCTTTAGTAAGTGCAACCGGCAGCGGCAAGCAGATAGATGATACTGCAGTTGTGCCAACCCTTCAGCCAAGTGCACAGCTAGGTCAATGCCAACAACTATCAGCACTAGCAGGCTAAAATCAGACATAGTGGGGTTCGCTGCAGTCATACGATTATCCCTAGCGCCTGTTGTAGTGCTCCATGTGGCCTGGTGGTCCCATACTCCTATCCGAGCTGAACCAGCGGCCACTGAATATGCATGTCTTGGTGGTTAGGTAGAGGTTTCATGGTCTGGTCAGATGGGGCCTACATGTGATACATATATCGTAGCAGTCCTAATGGTCATCCGCAACAAGCAACATGCTGGTGACCAAGCTGTTCAGGTTGCTATCATGCAGAATAGACCCATGTCTCGGTTGTGATTGGATACGAAGAATGTGCAGTATCCAAACAAGTATTACCATTGCCTCAGTCCATGATTGTACCTTATACAGTTAGCTTTGTGTGAGGCTCACATGAGGGTATCACACAAAGCTTGCCAATGCTGAAAGAAGTCTCGTGTTTGTCCTATGATTCGATGCTGCCTTGTACCATACCTACAGGTGCTATTATTATCTTCATTACATTTCGTGATATGTCTTAGCAAAAAGTGCTACAGGTGCTAATGCAAATTGATCCTTAGCATTCCACCCATGTGCTGCTGCAGGGAATGATGTTGAGCTTCGAGGCATCTCTACCTTCCCCGCTGCGTTGTACTGTGCAACACTCAGTGCCCAAGCAAGAATGCAGCAGGACCAGCAGCAGCAGCAGCAGTAGCAGCAGCAGCAGGTGGCATGCGCCCACCCCCTCTGGAGTCCATTACATATGCCGAAGACCATTTGTTGGTTCCGTGTGAAAGCAGGCGGAGACAATCTGCATGTGATTGTTGCTGGTATGGCAGGGCTTTGGTATCATAGCAGCAAGCCAAAGTTGAGCAGTCAATGGGCATCAGTATTAACATGTTGCATGCATAGGCGTAATTAGGAGTGAGAGGAGCAAGCAAGTGACTTGGCAAATGATGCTAGCAGCCTGGGAGCTCAGTCCAGAGAGGTTTCAGATCTGTTACTGCTACAGTGGCTTTCCGCTGCTACTTGTTTTGGCGAGCTGAGGTGCCAAGTGCATGCTGTGGCTGCAAGACTGGAGCCATGTAAAAGTAGGAAAGCGTTATCGTATTGTTTATAAATCATAGATCACTGCACAGCTGTTATCCTCTGCAGCGCCTGCAGCACTGACTCCAACCCAGTCATGCTGTTGTGTTTGTACGCCACAAGGAAAAGGGTGGCGTATGGCGGCCGGCAGAACGACTGCATGGCAAATTTTGGCACAAGCTGCTTTGCATAAGGTCTGTGGTTCTACTCAGTCTATGAGGGTCGGCAATGCCTGGTGGTGTTGCGCATGGCTTAATGGGCCGGTGGTGGGTACACAAGTAGGTATCAGTGGGCAGTTGAGGGATCATGTTTTGGTCTGGGTGAACCCTACTTGTAGTTTTGCCAAAGTACTGGCAAAAACTAAGTTTGGTGTGACATTGGAGGAATCTCCCTCCTGTCCCCGGGACTAGAGGCAATGCTGCAAAACTTCCGTCACAGGCATTAAATATATAATGCTCACTATCTGTTAATGTGCGGATCATGCCCAAATACAGCATACCTTATGTTGTGTCTCTGCTGAAAGATTTGGGAACTCAACTTGTGGGGTGTCCTGCAGCTTTAGTCTTCAATTTGTTGCCTTCTGTTGCAGTGATGCTGCACTGTGTATCTGAGGTATCAAACCCTCTTGATATACCTATGTTCAGCTTTGTTTCTAGAGGTGGTTGGCCATGTTCGGATTGGGCTCAGCTCACTGGTATAGACTCTTACTCAGAAGCAGCAGACTGATTTTGGCGCGCATACAAAGGGTACTCCAGTCACTTCTAGACAGCAGTACATCTCTATTTCTAGGCAACCGGGCGGTACAGTAGGTACTGCCCGAGTTCTGTTGTACTACCATGGCAGAGTGGTTGGGACATTTACTTTTGCAGCCCTCTGCTGTTTACCAGCGGTCCTGGGCCAATATGGTCAGGCATGTCCAGGGAACGCTACCGAAGCATGAGATTGCAAGGTCACCAGCATACTGTCCTCTGTCTCGTGGGGCCAATTGGGGTTTGGGCCTCTACATCAAGGTTTGGCATGGTGGAGTTCACTCTGGCTAGCCCAGCCCCTGCTAGTCAGGCTAGTCCAATTTGGCAACTGGTAGTGCGCTAACCAGTACTGGCACACAGCTGTTGGCGCAGCTGTTGCACTGGTTGAGATAGTTTGTTGCCTCGCTCAAGGCCATGTTTATGGTCCATGTTAGAAACCCCTTGACAGTACGTTTGCTGTTAATCAACAGAGGGAAGAAGGTACTGATGCAGGCATCCACAGGTCGTAGCACTTTTGTCGTGGTGCAGCAGCCTATCTACCTCACTTCACACTAGTAAAATAGAGAGCAGCAAGGGGTGGGTGGAACGGGGCAGCTGGGGCCAGAAGGTCTCCATATATGCAGCAGCTTTCACAAGGGCTGCTGATGGCTAATGTTCGGTAGCAAAAGACAATGGACTACCAGCCCCTTGTCGAGATAAGGGGGCATCAATTGTGTGTAGTGTGTGAATCCTACATTGGCAACCCATCGGCGCGGGTGCGATGGCACAGATCACCAAAGGGGTGGCCAAGCCACTAACACTGATAGAATTAGGGAGCATTGAACATCCTTCCACCAGTTTGAATGGTCACCTAGTGGAGCTATGTGGCAGACTTCCACATCCTTGTACTGTTAGACATTGGTTGCTGCTTCATGGCTACCTTCTTTGTACAACATGTAAAGAGGACTTTCATACCTGCAATACCAGTATCATAAATCATATCTCAATATAAATGCCATATCTCAATGATACATGCTAAGCCCCAAACCTGGCTCCTCAACCTAATGCATGGACAGCATGGATAACAATTCAGGGCCGAAAGCCCCCATTTGCCCGATGATCCACAGGCCGATCTGGAAAATTCGAATCATACCCATCAAGTGGAAGCTGCTGCCTAAACAACCTGTGGATTCACAGCAGCTTTCCACCTGCTGCTCCCATGCTATGGGTACCCGTTCTGGGCTCTTTGGTGCATGTATGATACCCGTCGCCCTATCACGCTGGAGATAATGTGTGACGGACAAGGGTAACATAAGAGCAGTGTTGTAGATTTGTTGTACAAAAAAAAACCTTCAAAGGAGCAGGCAAGTTGCAGCTCTAAGGGATGTCTGCGAGCGCCAAAAGACTGGCGGCACCTCAAAGCGACCCCGCAGACCCCATAATTGACAGGCCAAGCTTTGCGGAGGCAACCCTGGTAGGATAGTAAGGCTCATGGTCTGGGAGGTCACCGCTCTGTCAGCTTGTCGTAAGCCCTGGGTTCTGCTGCTGCAAAGAGCTACAGCCGCCCTCTTTCTCGAGTCTGTCCAGAGCTCTGTTATATCCCGGGCCTTTCATAAACGCCGTCCTCTTTCTGTCTGGGTTGACATCCTGTCATCCAGAAGACAGTCAAAATGGGGCGCCGTGAGTATCCCGTCATAAAAAACGTAGCGTGCCTCTGGTTGGTCCATGGGCGGCGATGTTGCCCAGTGGCTGCATCTGAGGCCAAGGAAAGACAGCTTTGTGACCGTTTTAATGACCTTCTGCAGGTCCCGCACGTTGCTATCGCCAGAGTAAGGGGAAGCCCTACCCCAAGTCCAGGTACTGCCGTGGTGTGCCTGACCCCAAGATCCGTATCTACGATGTGGGTATGAAGAGGGCTGATGTGGACATGTTCCCCTACTGCGTCCACTTGGCAAGGTGCGTAGGAAGCATTCTTGCCTGTATGCTAGCTGCAAGGCGCTGGAGGACAGGCATTGAGCCAGCTGCGGTCGGGCATCCTGCTACTTAGGGAGCAAGCAGTGGCGAGCCTAGAGAGTAGACGGGTGTTGGACAGTGCAGCTGGGATTAATACGATGCTTTTAAAGCATCGCTAGGATCAGATGTTCGCTATGACCTCATGCCATATTCAGAGGCCTGTTGCTAGGGGCTGTTAGCAGAGCACCCTCCTCAATGCATGGATGCAACTGATATGCATGCATGCATTTAATATACATGCATGCATTTAATATACATGCATGCATTTAATATACATGCATGCATTTAATATACATGCATGCAGCATGTATGCCTGTATTTCTCCTTCCTAAGTTCCTGGGCTAGTAAGGTGTCGAACCTCTGGAGGATGATGAGATTTGCAGGCAAGCAGCACATTATGTAGCAGTATCTAGGCATATGTTGTCATACATGCCGAAGTTTACCTGTATTCTGTTCCACCTCGCTGTTCTTTGTGACAGCTTGAGGTGCGGGGCCTATGGCACTTATTGCTATGGCATATCATGAAATGTAATGATAATGTAGCAGCAGCTGTAAGTGACTGAATGTACGGTGCTGCTGTTATCCGAAATATGACACGAGTAGTATTAGAAGTTTACCTTGTGAGGTTGCAATTGCAATTGCACAATTAGAAGGCATGCAATTCATCGTCAGTGCCTGAAGCCTCATGCCCCCTTGCACCTCTCCTTCCTCCCCCATCCATTCCTGTCCTGCAGTTGGGAGAAGGAGAATGTGAGCTCTGAGGCCCTGGAAGCAGCTCGTGTGGCTGCCAACAAGTACATGACCAAGAACGCAGGAAAGGAAGTGTTCCACTTGCGTATCCGTGTGCACCCCTTCCACGTGCTGCGCATCAACAAGATGTTGTCATGTGCTGGAGCTGATAGGCTCCAGACTGGGATGCGTGGTGCCTTCGGCAAGCCTCAGGGTGTGTGCGCACGGGTGCAGATTGGACAGATCCTCATGTCCCTCCGCTGCAAGGACCAGCACGCAGCAGTGGTGAGTCATAGCAATAACAGCAGCAGCAGGACTAGGGGAAAGAGGATGGGGTGGGCTTGGGGGGCAAAGCACTGGGTCGGGCCTGGCTGGGGGGCCGGGTGGAAAAGGGTATCAGGAGCGTAGCGAGCACTAGGGATTTAGGGATGAGCAGCAGTGGTGAGTCATAGCAGCAGCAGCAGGATTAGGGACAAGCGGCGGGGGTGGGCTGGGTGGCCGGGTGGATTAGGTGCATCACCAGCGTAGCGGGGACCGGGGATGTAGGGATGAGCAGCTGTATTGGGTATCAGCAGCAGCAAAAAGCCGCAGCAGCAAGAAGGTGTTGGAGGGCAAGGACGTTCGGTATCAGCAGCAGCAAAAAGCTGCAGCAGCAGCAGGAAGGCAAGCCCCTTGCTTAGCGTTTAAGGCAGCAGGGTTACGGGCAGCTTCAATGGTTGTGTTTCCCCTGAGTAGCAGCGGTGTGTCTATGAAAGCAGGGGTTGATCAGGAGCAGGTCTTATGTGCATCTCTGATGAGCATTTGGGACAGCAGGAGGGCACACTGGGTCTTAGCAGATGTGTTAATTCCAGTGCCATGGGCAGCACGAGCGGGGAGCAGGGGACAGGCAACGTTCTGAAACGGATGATTCTGATGGAGATCAAACAATCAGCGTGGGTTGAACCATGCAGCGTAGGCAGTGTAGGGATGAATCCAGTGAGGATGTTCACAAACTAGCAGTGGTTGAGGGTTAGATTGGTGTGGCTGATTGGGATACAAGTGATGCTCCTTGCGTTATTTTAACCAGGGAAGGACCAAGGGTGCTGAAGCAAAGACAGTTCTAGGCAGAGCAGCTGCTTTGAAGGTGTGTAGAGTAGGAACAGGGGTGGGGTGGGGGGTAGAAGTAGCAGCAACAGCAGTGCACACCAGAATGTTGTTGTGGTTGCAGTGCAGTCTGCAGATGGAGATTACAGTCCGTGGGTGGTTGAGCAGAGGTGGCCTTGCGAGTTTGCTGCAGCAATGGTGGGGCTCATGGAAAGGTGCCTTTGCGACATTTTAGGATTTGGGTGAACTGACGAGCACTTGAAGTCTTATACTCAAGCCAAAGTAGCTACAATGGACCTTGATCTGCTCACATGAAGTTTTGCTGACAGCCCACAGGTTGCGTGTGTGCGAGACAGGGACAATCTTGACACACTGGAGACTCCCAGCTTTTCTAACCCCTGTGCCCATCCTGCTGTTGCTCTGTAGGCCGCTGAGGCTCTGCGTCGTGCTAAGTTCAAGTTCCCTGGACGTCAGAAGATTGTGGCCAGCAGGAACTGGTGAGCAGGGGCAGGAGGGTGTGGGGGGTTGGGAGGCAGCAAGCAGGAACGGGAGGGGAGAGGTTGGGAGTAGCAACCAGCTGGGGTAGGTGGGTGGTGGTGGGACTCAGAAACCAGCACGGGCAGGAGGGTGGCGGTTGGGACCCAGCAACCTGCAGCACAGCTTCGTCCTCAGAATGTTTTGGCAATGGCAGTAGCTCGTACAGAAACTCTAGTTGCAATACTGATGACTTGGCAATACCCCTTACAAATGGTATGGCAGTAGGTTGGCATGTATTGCAATGTGTGGAATTATGGTTGTGCTGCACCGTACCATCCATGTTGTTCCGACTAGCAGCGCTGACGTGCTGTTCTCGCTGTCTGTGGATACTTGCAGCGCTAGTTAAATGCTGGTTCATGCTCTATCTGGGGTTCGCTTTTTTGCTGACTGATTTGGTACTGAAGGCAAAGTATGAGTATGAGTGACTGAAAAAGTCGACGTACCGGTACTGTGATAGTCTACTCACTCTACCAAGCCTGCTAACATCTGCTGTTCTGGCGTGTGATCTGACCAGGGGCTTCACTCCCTTTGTGCGTGAGGACTACAAGCAGTGGAAGAAGGAGGGTCGCTTGGTGAATGTTGGCACGCACGCAGAGGTGGGTAGAGGGAAAGGAGGGGATGGAGTTTTACCTGGCAGGAAACAGGGTACTGGTTGAGTAGATTGGGAAGTTGTAGAGTGCCTACGATCAGATTATGGTAGTAGCGGAGCTGTGATTGGACTACATGCTGGTTCTGCGGACAGCTCCAGGAATGGTAGGTGGTAGATCTTTTGATCATTGCTGGTTATCTGCAGTAAGCAGGTGGGGGGGTTCGTCTAACATTGTATGCTGTGAAGGTATATTTCAACTTGTGTGGGAGTGGCAGGGTGGGGTTTCGCTAGCCGTAAAAGCGTACTGTTAGCAGAGCACTTTCAAGTATGAAGCGCCGTATTTGCTTCTGCCTGTTTCAGTCTTCTGTAATAGCAGGTCTTGTTCTTGTTTTCTGCTGCTTTGCCGCTTTTCACGCATTGAAAAGTTGGTTAAAGCTATGCTCAGGTAGTGCAATGGGTTGAGGACTGTGCAGTGGTCTGTCTTTACATATGTGTATACCGCGCTGCATGACCTGTGCTGTGACACAGTGATCTATCTCATAGATGTATATCGCGGCTGGTTTGCGGTGGTTGGCAGGATGCTTGCATGTACATGTCCTTGGGGAAAATGGATTTGTTTTTTTGGGGGAATTGGCTAACAAAGCTCTGTTCTCTGTCCTTGCAGCTGTTGGGCTGCCGTGGGTCCCTAGCTGAGCGTGAGGCTGGCCAGATCTTCGCTACGCCAGCCAGGATCTGCCAGGTGCCCGTCCACCCTGACGAGTAGACTGCACCATCTCCTTGAAGTTGTGGTGGAGAGTAGTTATCAGGCAGTAGGAGATGAGGAAGGATGGTTGTGATGTGTTGATCTGGGGGTTGTATGCCCTTGTGGGTTATGTCGATGGTTGGACTGTAAGAAGAGAGGCATTTCTATGGGATTCTCGGAAATGCAGCCGAGAGAAGTTGTTGAGTGGGGGACAGAGGTAGCACACAGGTAGCACACAGGTAGTCATGCTTGGGTGCTGCACGGCCCAGAGGGCAGTGCAGTGGTCTCTCTTAACACAGGTAGCACACGCGTTCAGATGGGTTTGCCATTGTACTACGACCCAGTGCTACTAGTTGCATGTGCCTTGGTTCCATGTTTCAACTCGTCCTCGGGTAACCCTGAAAGGCGCATCGGAAGTGGACCTGTGCCACACAGTTCTTAGCTACTCAGTTAGATCAGTGCACCCGGGCCTCGGGACGTGGGACCGAGCACCCGCCACATGATTCCAACGAAGCGAGAGACCAAGTGAGAGCCAAGCCGACAATGAGCCGGATACAGTTCGATAGTGTGAGAGACCTAGAGAGATTACTCCTATGCACTTACAATTCCCCGGACTCGGCCCACTCCGCGATTGGTCAGTGAGTGGGCCTCGGCACCGCCATCGACACTCACCCGAACGGGTGAACTGACGCTGCTTCAGGGCGCGCAGGCGCATAATGTACAAAAGGATACACGTTTCAAGCTCCCTGCACAGCAAATAATCATGGCGCTCATTTCAGGTCATACACGTTGATCGTTGAAGTTTCAGTCCCGGCTGAACACGGATCCTATATTTGGCAGTCGTGCCACGTCGGCCTTGCCAACCATCTGGCGATGGGGTAATACTGCCACCCCGTCCTTGAGCAGAAACATATCGGTACGTACTTTACATGCATCCCTATCTATACTCTACACCAAAAAGACACAAACGTGATGCTTCTCGTATACAACCAATTGTAGCTCCGTTCTTAACGCCACAGTTTTTTGGATTTATGCAGGTGCATGTCATTTTAAGCAGGTGAATGTCAGGTGCCGTTGCCCCAAGTTCATCCCCTAGGCCTCACTAAGTGCTGGTCCTCTGCAGGCATTTGTCGCACAGACAGTGTAAAGCCCTGCTGCTGCAGTCTGAGATTGGGTGGTGAAACCAATAAAGCCAAATACTTGCACAATTCTATGGCAAGCAGTGCTTGCTGCTAAGAGGTATCTAGCCCCGCCAGTCCGCCCCATTGACCAAAGTCGCCCGCAGGCACTTGCGTAAAGACAGCCAAAAGCCTTTCGCACGTCTAGGCATTCTGTCAGGGAACACAGACAAGACATGCATGCAGAATGGTAGGGACAGAGATGCTTGCTGGCAGAAGATATTTCGGGAACACCGCTACATGAGTCGCCAGGAGGCACTTCTGTAAAAGCAGGGTAACGTCCGCGGGCCGAACCACAGTGCCATCAAAAAAGGCATAGCAAACACGCATGCAGAGTTCCAGGCAAAAAAAGGGTTGCTGGCAAAAGTTATTTCGGGAAAACCGGTCGGAAGCGAGTGTCCATCGCAGCCTCCGCTCCTTCCGCGCCTGCTGCCCCTCTGCAAGCCGCCGAGCTTGTGCTACTGACGTAGGCGCTCACATAGACGCCCTAAGCACAGCCTGGGATGGTCTATAGGACACAGTCTTCCTCGCAGTCGGCAGTCTTCGGCACCGGTGTCACTACTGCCCGACGTCCTGTCAATAGAACGGTAATCACCTGCTGCCTCAGAACGGCTTATGCACGCAACTAATGCACCTACACCTGCCCTGCTCAAGCAGTAGTTTCACTGCCTCTTTCCTGCAAGACCAATCCCTGCCCCTATATGCTGTGCAGTACAATCCCTGCCAACTTCAGCAGGGTTGGTTGATTGATCTGAGCCTGCAGCCTACTGCAGCCAACATGTCCACCCCATGCCCTGATGTCCTTCGCCAAAACCACAACAAGACACTTCAGTGTGCCAACAGCTGTGCCAGAATCTCTCCCATGTGCGCTGAATGCTCGCTCCCCTCCCCCCCTCTACCGCCTCTGCCCCTTCCTCCGCCCCTGCCACCCCTACTGCCCCTTCCCCTGCCCCCTCCATCCGGCTGAACCGCCACAGTCACTGCACCTAGCACCGCTGCATCCAAACGCAGCTTCCGCTGAGCAATATCATAGATGTTGTTGTCCACTGTGTTAGTTAGCACCAAGCGATGCACATGCACAGGGCGGTGCTGGCCTAGACGGTGACATCTGTCCTCCGCTTGTTTGTCCACCTGCACAAACACCAGACAACGGCAGCACAGGCAGCAAAAGGGATTAGGCACAGATGCATCAGGAGCAAGGACCACCTACAACAACAGGTCACCATCACCTCAGAAGTCTCAACACAGGCTGTTCCAGCGTACAGCAGGCCCAAACACAGCAGCCGCAGCAGCAGCATGTCAAAGCTGCCAATGCCAAGGGCCTTGGTGCCATTGCTGGATACCTGCATTCTCATTGGCAGGTACATCCCAGCATACCATACATGTGATCGTTCAAGATGTCACAGCCACTATCAAAATGGCACAGCCATTGGCTGAGCTACATCAGTTGAGCAGACAATCAATGATTATCTACAATTGATAAGCACCCTACTGTCCAACCAAAGCAATGTCTTTCGCAATAGACCCACCCTTACGCAAGAACCCTGCACGCCATCTACCCTACGCAAGAACCCTACACGCCTCATTGACTCCATATCTTACTGCCAGACATACTCCTACACCGTTTTCCTTGATCTCTTCCACATGCCAGGCTCCCACCGCACCCACCTGTGGATTGAAGTCCACATCATGCAGTATAACTGTGTCTGCCCCAGTCAGGTTGAGCCCCTGCCCCCCTGCACGGGTGGACAGCAGGAAGACAAACACTCCCTGGTCTGGGTCATTGAACCTGTCCACCAGGGGCTGCCGGTCCGGAACCTGCATCCAAGGAATGTCCAACCTTGTCAAGCAACGAGGAAGACATAAAGAGTTGTCTTCTGAGCATTTAGCATATACCGTAGTAAGGTGTTATCTGGATATTTCACATTGTTCGCAGTTTCAGAGCTCGTGCCTGCCTGTTTAGTTTTGGCTGTCTGTAAAATTGCACGATTCTCAGATGCAGCAAAAGCCCCTTTTGACCCCAGCAGCTGGTGTGCAAACAGCTGCAGATTCCCAACCTAGCAGGGCACCAACAATTTAACCCACTGTGGTTCACCTGGAGACATGCTGGGTCTGTTGGCTGACCCATCCTTGTGCCGCTGTTACTTCACCCAGCCACATGCACTCTCACTCATACAGATCCGCCCCTCCCTCTCCCCCTCCCTGCTCCTCTCCCTTGCTCACCGCTGTGCTCCCATCTAGGCGCACATACGTCATGCCCCGCTCCTGCAAGAACCACTCCAGTATGTCCAACACAGAGGTCCACTGACTGAAGATGAGGGGCCTGCTCCCCGCCTCCTGCAGCTCCCGCAGCAGCTTGTCCAGGGCCACCAGCTTGCCGCTGTCCATGAGGCAGGAGGAGGGCAGGCAGAAGCGGCCCAGGGACTCATAGTGACCCAGGGAGAAGGAGTGCAGCTGGTAGTCACTGTACCCTGCAGTAGCAGTACACAAAGCAGCAATGCTATTGGAGACATTCCTGGCCAAACTTGAGCCAGGATGACATACATGCGGATTTAGTGGCCCTAAGTACTAGGGCGCGGAGTTGAATCAAGCAATGCTATCTTCTAGCTGTACCTTCCTAAACCACCTCCACTTTACAGTGCCGAAGCCATGCCCGGTCAAAAGGAAGGTATGCAGATTGTCTTTAAGCCAGAGCCCAGCACTCAATTGTGACTTGATACTGCAAAGACAGACAGAGCTAGCAGCCACCACTGGTTTTTCACATTTACTCTTGCATGTTACACATTCTTAATTCAACTGCTTTTAAACTACCAGCCCGATGCATCCACTCCATGCACCCAACTAAATGCACATCAATCCCCTTCCCTCCAACCCTTGCATGCTCGACCCTGCATATGCATCTCAACCCAGCTTACCTCTCAGCTCCTGCAGCACCCTGGGCAGAGTGCAGTTGCCCCCAAACAGCCGGTTCCTGGTACAGATGTCCGCCATCTCCGCCACAATCTCATCTGAGAAGTGCTGCCGGACCAGCAAGGGATGCTGACACAGCTTACGCAAGTGCGTGAAGATGTTGTTGATCCGCTGACTGCCCAGCTTCGCCACCAAAGTAGCGGCTTGCTTTGCACCAAGAGCCTTCTTGGCGCTATCGTCACCAGCAGCACCACCATTCTCTGAAGCTTCTTGTTTCACCCCATCCTGCTGCTCCTGCTGCTGCTCTGAGGGCTTACTGCTATCATCTTCTGTAACCATGCCATCACTACTGCTCTTCCTGCTGCTGGAAGGCCCTACCTCCATGCTGCCCCCCATGTAGGGTCCCACCGGTGTAGCCCCACGCACCTCCTCCCCTCCCTCTTCCTTCACACTCTCAAAGGAGCTGCCCCCAGGCACTCCAGAAGAACCCCCCTCAGGCTCCCGCGATCTCTTCCTAGACCCTGTCATATCCGAGCGCGCCCCCTCATCCTCCACCAGCATGACATCTGGTGTCCCCATCCGTTCACTACCCTCCGTCCTCTCCCCTCCATAGCTCACCTCGTCCCCATCAGCCTCATCCCCATCCGCCCACGTCACCAGTGACACCTTCTTCCTCCCACGTCCACCACCCCTACCCCCTCTTCCCCTTCCCCCGCTGCTGCCGCCGCTCGCCGTCGGTCCCTCCCCCCGCCGCCCCTTCCGCCTTGACCCAGTCAGCAGCTCCTGCTGCACTGAGTCAGCGTCACTCAGCGCCACCAGCCGAGTACTCGTTGCCCTTGACCTCTGCCCCCTCCCGAGCGCTGAGCTACTCGTAGGAGTACCAACACTGCTACCCCCACCGCCCCGGCCCCGCCGCCCTGTTCCCCCACTGTCAGCCCCTTGTCCTGCACCCAAAGCCCCCACCTCAGCTAGAACCTCGTCCTTCACACGCTGTACTGCTTTGCGGTACGCTGCTGCTTGCGTGGGCGCCATCTCTACTGTGTGCAGGTGATGGGTTTTGGTGACCAGCTGATCTGCTAGCTCACTCTTCTCGCGGCGCAGCACAAAGGGTGCAAGCAGGCCACGCATGCGGCTGATCAGCTTGGCCTCTGCGGCACTGTCCCCAGCGGTTTTGGCAAGGGCCTCATCTACAATGGAGCAACAACATCACGCGTTACATGGATCAGTACCAAGTTCCCGAACAACATGTGATGAAAAGCAACAGCCAGCAGTGTATCAGATATGGGAGTGCAGGCATGAACCAATCTCCAAGTTTCAGCATCTGTCCTTCACACAGATAGCACTCACTGTCAATGTCATCCCAGGCATATGAGCACAGAAGTGCTACTCCCCATTCCGGGTTCAGTGAGGCCCTCCCTTGGCTAGGTTAGCAGCAGCCATGCAGCACCCATCAAGACAAAATCAAAATTTTGCAGCGCACTGGCCCATCTGAACACCATTATCTCTGCTTAAATCATCCTCGTTGCTTACAAGTTCCTTTCCAAAAGCTGCACCCGTTGCCTCTGGTTACATGCAAGCTATGTGCAAGCTAAGGAAGTGGCCCCTCCTTGTAACCCCATGTCACCTGGCTCCTCCCCCTTGAACAGCCCAGGCAGCAGGAACACCAACAGGTTCAGCAGCTCCCCCAAGTCATTCTGCAGTGGAGTGCCAGTAAGCATGACACGGCCCCGGGCCTCAGAAGCCAGCCGCCTTAGCCGCTTGCTGCGTGCACTGCTGGCATTCTTCAGCGCATGGGCTTCATCTAGGATGATCTGGGACCACTTCCACTTGCGCAGAAACGTGCGATCCGCACTATCACGACCAAAAACAGGCAGTGTAGAAGGATGAGATTCAGAAAAGCATACATTGTAAGGAATTAAAGCTAAACACAGATCTCCATGAAACCAACAAAACCAGAGCAGCACAGCGACACCATCCCTTGCATACCCTGGGACAACAATATCCATGTGAAGCTGCAGTTGGCTATAAATTAAGTCCTGCGCGTCAGCTGCTGCTGGTACTTCCTTACTTGTCTTGTTTGATGTTCAGAACTGCATGCACAGTCTACACCATCTATGCAGCCTTCATTCACAGCTGCCTAAACCTCCCAACAGCAGAGTTGCAGGGCCCATATTGCCTGAACACTGCCCTCGCTACTAAAGTTATACAGCCCCCGTCCCACCTGTTGCTTGCTCCCTCTCTCTCAAACAGGGTATAAGTGGTGAGCATGACATCAAAGGCAGGCTCCCCACTGGCTGCGCTGGTCAGGTCCTCAATACGATCAGGCGCAACAACAGGGCGAGCATAATGGTCCTCGTCATCATCTGCATCACTCAGCACCAACAGGACAGGGAAATAAGTGCATCGACCTCCAACCTCTAGATGACCTTGACTCAAATGACCGTAGCATGAGTGCAAGGATAACCATCTTATAGGTGGGGGAACAGCAGGAACTCAGCATGCAGCAGTTAAAGGACCTGCAGATAATTGCTTCAAGGTTCAAGTACTAAGCTAGCACGCAAGAAGTTCATAGGAATCGTTCTGGGGTATAAGCACCCTGTCTACTAGGAATGTTGGTGGGGTAAACGCAGTACAGCAGTTTGCAGCTGCCGCACTGCCTTATATCCACCAGGCAGCACACTGATGTGCACCAGCCTCGGTTATGCTGTAGCCCATTAACATGGCCCATGCAACATGGTGAAAGCTACCGGGCCGCCAAGCAGGGCAAGTACAGGTGCATATGAATCCCGCCTAAGATGCCTTGTTCAGACTGCTCAGGCATCCATCAAGCAGTGCCACATAAGCACAAGCGTGGATGCTCTACCCCTAAAACAATACATTTTGATTCAGACGGAAAACTGCCAGAACATGTCATCAAAGAAGGTCGTTTGCATTTAAAATCCCTGCTTTAAAATACCGTCGGGAGTCCCTTACTCCAGCATACCGTACCATCTATGGGTGCTGGACTACTCCACCAAGACACTAATTCAAGGTTTATTTCCCACGAACACATTTAGTACAACAATGCCCCGGGCCCCCACCCCTCGCCCCACTCAACTAACTAATCTACAAATCCCTGCTGCGCCACCTGTGTAGCGGACAATCCAGTAACAACACCCATTCCCATTCTGAAACAATTCTCTATCTGCCGACCACCTACTAAACCTATGCCAGCAGGAGCTTTACCAAAAACATGGACTCACCTGACGAGTCACTCCCTCCCCCAGCGGCCATCTCCTGCCCCGGCATGATAAACCCTGACGGCGGTGCTGCCAATTTGCCCGCTGCTAGCAGACGAGCCACCTCCTGCCTCCACGCCTCCATACTGGTGCGCATGGTGTCCTTGTTAGCTCCATGGTATGTCATGACCTTCAGCTTGGGGCACCACAGGGCCAACTCACGCTCCCAGTTCTCCAGCAGGCTGGCCGGTGCAATCACAAGGTGAGGGCCCCTGTCAAATGAAGCAAAGTGCCAAAGCTTAGTGATTGCTTGTCCGTATACTGCCAGAAATGTCGGGTGTTTGTTCTACCAGCATCTTTGCTGCAACTAGCCACCTCCATTTAGTGCAGCACCAGGGCCTTGCTAGGCCTATGCCACAAGCACAAGCCACAAGGAGCCATGTAGCGGTGTGCAGTCACCTACCTTATACAACAAGTCACAATGTACAAGTTACTCACTGTCTCGTTATGCCGCGGGCGCTGCACGGCCCGAAAGCTGTGCAGTGATCTATCTCATATAATGTACAAGTTATGGTGCCATGGGCTATGGTGGCAGATATGAGCTGGCGAGTTGCCATGGAGCAGGCCTGATACGCCGTGGTCAATATCAAGTCAACATTCAGACAGATTACAGCCAGAGATGTACTGGTTAAGAACTTTGGCGGGACATATCTGAACAGGTATCGACAGTATCATAAGCAATTGCACAGTTAAGAAGATTAAATCACTTTGAAAGACCATCCTGCCACAACGATCAGACTGCAGAACCCATGGCAACAACAAACATGGAGTGGCAGACAGTTGGCGAGTCTGCAATGCAACCCGACAGGACTACAGCCTCCTTACCCCTTCCTAGCTATATCCTCCTTACTCCTTCCGCCTAGATTCCTCTTTACCAAAATCATGTTTCACCACCACCACCATATAACTGCTCTTGCTCCTCAAGTCCTAAAACCCTAATCCAACCTTGCAATACACTAGGCGCTGACCACCTGCAACACCCTGCTACGTTTGCTGTCCCTTTCAAATTGTCCTCTATCCTGTGTCCTCTACCTCAGCATCGCTAGATATCTTCCCCAGCCCAAACACCCCTGACCTTGCACAGTCCTCAGAAAAATGCCAGCGCACTGTCCCCCACTTACTTGTCTTTCTCTATGTCGTGCAGGACTCCCAAAAAGCAAATTGCCTGTGCAGTTTTGCCCAGCCCCATCTCATCCGCCAAGATAGCCCCTCCAACCCGCTGCCGGTACAGGAGCAAGAGGAAGTTAATGCCCACAACCTGGTAGGGTTTCAAAGCTGACGCCAAGGGGGAGCACGCTTCTTCCAGCTCTGGCCCTTGCTCCACTAGCTGTAGCTGGCCGCTATCCAGGTTAGCACGGCCACCCTCAGCCTCACCACCCAGCGCAGCTTTGAGATGAGATGAGATCTGCACAGTGAACAATTGCATGGTAAGCATGTGTCTGGGATGTCTGACAGCATTTGGAAAAACATAAGGGTCTGTGAAAGCTAACACAATGGCACATCAAGTTGCTGCTAGCGTAAACAGCATTGTGATCATAATAAATCAAATTACTCAGTTCTGCTAAGACATGACCTATGTATGGCAGAGTCTCAGTGAGATTGCTGGCCCACAAAGGAGCATTATCTTCCTGGGTCCAGCAAGCAGAAAGAACCAGGGTAGTGCAGCATGTGCAGCAAAGATTGCGAGCTGGAAGCAGCTTGAATGTGTCAGAATACCGGGAGTGAGACGACTAGAGTGTGTCATGATGCAATTTTCAACCTTGCAAGCATAACCTTTGCAGGGCCATGCTCCAAACCTTAAGACACCCCCCCCCCCCAGTGCCCTTATCAATACCACCTAGCTACCTGATCCTAAAAAAACGTCGCTCTATTGCAGCTACTGTTGCATCGTGCCCCCTTTATGATTCAGGAATAAACCAGTATTAACGGCTTAGCAACAGCCGTGTCTAATATGTGCACATATCATCCAACCCTAAGACGGCCACACTTCAACCTTCCCATGAAAATGGGTGCCTGAAAGCATGTGTGCTTGTGAGTTCTCTACATGCAGGCATATGCCATGGCTGCTATCTTGTAATGGAACGAACAAACAGCGGTGGACCCCTTCCCCAACCCCCTGTGGGTGGAAACCCCCGCCCCAGTTACCCCTTGCTCACCTCTTCACAGCGCTTCAGCACTAAGTCAACATCTTCTGTAGCCATGGCATCTTGACGCCCTTGGCCCTGTCCAGCCATCCTAGGCCCTGGCGGTGGTAAACCCCGCCCACCCCAGCCTAAACCCTGAGCAGCCCCCTGCTGATATGGCAATCCAAGCTGAGCCACCCGTGTAGGCCGCCCCGCTGCTGTCTGCTGCTGCATCTCTGCCTGCTGCCTGATCTTGTTTGCTAACGCATGCATCACCTGAGTGTCGTGCTTGCCTTGGGTAGTAAACCTAAATGTTGAAGCATTGAAAGGGCCAGCAGGAGCTTGCTGCGAGTTTGCAGGGTAGTAGTTCCCGCCGGAGTTGCTGTAGCGGTTGGAAGCACGCCATGCTGCTGCTCCCTGCGCATGGGCTGCTGCTGCTGCCTGACCATCTTGTGACACTCTATCGTTGCGCATTAGCCGGGAAGGAGGAGAAGCCACACCACCAGGCCCCACAGGCCAAGCATTCACAGGCACATCATCCAGTATATCCTCCTCAATGTTACTGTAAGCACCAAGCGAAAGCCTGCCTTGCTGCTGCTGCTGCATAGTGAGCTGTGCTACTGCTGCTGGCAGTTCCCCTGAATTGGCTAGTGAAGGATACACATTGTAGCTCCTGTTGACCTGCTGGAATGGCTGTTGCTGTTGCTGCTGAGGCTGAAGGCCTAAGGCACCAGTGTTGGAGAGGTCCAAGGGTCCATTCACTAGCTGACCCGAGCCCCGTTGATGCCAAGCCCCTCCCTCCATGCTGCTGTTGTGACTGGGGCCTGCACCTGGAGGCCCTGCGCCATTAGACAACCCTGTGCTGGTCCTGGGCCGCTTGGCAGTGGGCTCAAAAGCACCATTGCCAGCTGCTGCAGGGGGCAGCAAGCCATTAGGTAGGGGGTTTGTTAGGTTGAGCACCTGTTGTGCAAGGCCATTGGGATTGGGAATCTCCTTCCAGGGCTTCTCCCTCGCTGGACCAGCGGGAGGAGCAGCAAAGCCACCGCTGAAGCCCCCTGCAAAACCCCCTGCTTGAAGTCCACCAGCTTGCAGCCCTGGCAAAGCCTGGTGGTTGTAAGCATAGTCTTTGAAGAGGTCGCTGTAGCCTGTCTGCTGCACCCCAGCGCTGGCTGCTGCTGCTGCAGCTAGCATGCTTGTGAGGCTGACTTGGGGCCCATTCGGGGCGTTCTGCTCGTCGTCTGAAGGATCCTGGATGGGGTCGTCCATGGTGGGCTTCTATACGGGACCGACAACTGCAGGGTGCAAAGGCCGTGGTCATGAGAAGTTGAGGCAGAAATCAAATGCGCCATGCCAATACAAAGGGTACTGGGTTCCAGCATTCGCCAGATGCTTTGCGGTTCTACAAGGGAGCGATATCCGAGGCAAACCGCCATTCCATACCGCACCCGGACTCTGCCAACCCCCATCACGTGCAGCACACATTACATGGCTTCTTAGACGGTGTAATTTACTTCCACCTGACTCTGATGAGCCCTAGGACCCTTGCGCACCTTACTGCCTTAAGGAAGCGGGCATGCGTGTCACTCGTTCTAACTAGGCCAGAGACAACCAAAAGCAGGTGATGTGAGCTGGTTCGGCCGCATCATCTCTTAACTTCTATCAAAAGTGCAGACAGAAAGCCAAGTATGACACAAGCTATCGAAGGATGCCCTGACTGAGGGTCGCTGCAACCGAAGGCAGGCACTATACTGGGCCCATTTTTGGTGCTAGATGGAATGGTTCATCTCAACTAACACATACGAAGGAAGCAGGAGTAGAGGCGCTGACTGAACTGAACTTCAGAACTGGCTTCGGCGCACTTCCCCACTGCCGGTCTGCCGGTCACAGTAGTTTGTTCTGATGCAGGCTTGCATGTGGCATTCCTCATAACGAAATCGAGGCATTCGTTATGCACAGCTGCCTGGCCGTAACTTTAGAACGTGCATGGTCTTCAGAGGGATCACTGGGGAACACATCTGCTCCTGTTGAAAAATAGCTTACTGCAAGGAGCGCGGTCACGTGCCATGCTGGATATGCATTTCCCAAATAATTTAAAACTTGCGAATGCCAAGCTGTCCTTCTCGCAGAGGCAGGTCGCTGTGCATGTGCTGTGGTTTCTCACTACGAAAGTATCTGAAGCCCTGAATTGCCACGGCAATTTACGCGGATCTCAAGACAAAAGCACACCATATGCAGATGATATCTGGCCGGAGCATGACACCCAGGAGCAAGCGAAGTGTCAAAGTCATCAAACTAACAAGCCCAGCTGAGCGGGGCCATCAGTGCATAAGCTCACTCATAGCGCCATGGTTGATTGGGGTTAAATCATCGTGTCTACTTTCTGGCTTAGCAAGGTAACAAAGGATGTCGTCATAGAGTACCAAGCAGGTATGTTCTTCCTAGCAGTATTCTGTATTGTAGATTTGTGCACATCTCTATGCTTACCTGCCTCAGTGGTCCCTTTGTCCCTTTGATCAAGGGGCGGCAATGTATATGAGATAGATCATTGCACAGCTTTCGGGCCGTGCAGCGCCCGCGGCATAACTCCATCCAGTGTGTTAGTATGTGGAGAGCAGATATGAAGATAAAGAGGCGAGACCGCTAGAGATTACAGATATGTTGGAACTAATTATGCAGGCGTTCTGCCGACCTCCATATAGCACAGTTAAATGGCTAGCGAGTAGACAGACCCGATTCCTGCATACTAGGGGTCGCGGCGACGCTGCTAGGGTGACCACCTGTAAGCGTGGTGAAGCAGCACAGAACAGATTACAAAGTGGCCCCACAAAGGGGGCGCCCGTAACACAGCCAAACTAGGCTCCATAGGCATCAGACACCATGCCAGGCTCATCAATATAATCATCATAGTCAGACGAAAACGTATCAATTTGATAACCAACCAGACCGAGCTCCTCTAGTGTCTCCCTAGTTGCAGAAGGTAGAAGGTCTGATGCTAGAGAGCCAAAGCTGCCAGGCCATTCCAGAGACCCAGGAAATGGTGGCAATTTATGTTTTTGCCTAGATGTAGCAAGTCAACCATCATATGCATCTTACAGGCGGTGGTGCTGCCCTTGGTGGTCTGCCATATCCCAGCTCTTTACCTGCCTCTCATGAACAAACAAACAAACATTTAAGGTGCGGCAACCGCAAAGGGCTCTCATGAACCTTTGCTCCACACATGTTCACCTAGCCACCCCGCCTCAATAGAACTTATCTTTCACACATGTCCTTTCAGTCTGCTTGATTGTACGGTCTGCTAATCTCTAGAACTGGCAGCCCTCATTATCTCTCGCAGTTTCTCAGCCCACCCCATTAAGATGACTGGTCGGAGTCATGCTTGGGTGCTGCACGGCCCAGAGGGCTGTGCCGATGGGTTTGCCAATGTAAGATTCACACACACACTCTTGTGATGGTGGTTGGGTCTGGTTGCATATATCCCTCTGTGATTGAGTCCTTTGCATGGTTCTTGTACATCTCCAGCCCGTGGTAATCGTCATTGTTTGCCATGCCATTGCAACCGATGGAGGAGTGGGTGGTGTTCTTGATCATGGGCTCTGTCTTGCCTGGATACATGTTTCGGTATCACGGTTTTGAATGTTACATTTGAAAAAAGAAAAACCCGGAGCCAACACGAGGCTCAAGGGGCTTCCAAAAAACCAAACTGACTAATATCATCAACTTCAACTAATTCGTTCTCATACTCATCACTAGAAACATTACCACAACTTTCATCTTCACTCGATTCAAATCTGTCAAGCTGCAGATCAAACACCCACTCAGTATCTTCATCTCTGAAGACACGCATTTTATGTACCAACTTCGCCAACATATACTGCTTTGGATGACACATAAGCTTCCTTAAATCACCTTCACAGTAATCAAACAACTCACCAAACTCCGATCTGATTTCCTGGTAGGCAGGGCATTCCAGCATGAAATGCTTTTCATCCTCAACAGTATATGCCATGCATTTCCTACAATACCTCTGTGCCCTCACAGTACCACCATCAGCCCAACGTCCAGTCACAACACTCAGCCAGTGAGCTCCCACTCTAAACCTCATGAGATCAGCAAGATACTCTGGATTTATACAACGGTTATGATCAACATACCTAGCAGGCTGTGAAACACACTCAGCCATCCACGTATAATAGGTCGCATACGATACTTGATCCGAGGATGCAACCCTAGGATCCTCTGGAAGGTCACACCAACAAGCAGTCCACTTACTACCCCAAGTGCCTAGGACAACTTCTGTGTCTACACGCTCAATTTCTGTTACTGACCTGTTCAGCACAAGAGAAGTTACCTTCTCAGCATAATCCGGAACAACATCTTTAAGACACTTCATCATCTCAGCAGACCACAGCCGTCCATGTCCAGCAACAATCGACAACTCGAGGTTCTCTGTAAACGCTGCACGTAGCATCGGCGCAGATGTCTGAGCTACTAACCTATTCCAAAAGCCACAAGCCATTTTAACCCACGTAAATGATACAGGCATGCACCCCAGCTCCTCATGCAACAGTCGTTGAGATACCGACTTCCTCAACCAAGTCCCACTAACTTGTCTCAAGAACATGTTCTGGACCTTCTGGAGTGGATTGCCCAATGGCAAGTTTGACGTGAGAAAGGGCAAAGACCATATTTCACACCCATATGACATAACTGGAATAACCATCGATTTGAACAACAGTACCCGTAAAGCAATCTGCTGGATGTCCCGTTCCTGAGTCTGGCGTACCACACTCCACATAGCTTTGGTTGCAGCACACCTCATAACATCCACAGCACCTTTAAAACCACGATCAGATTCCACAGTGATACCCAAATACTTGAAGGTATCAGTACTGCTTGGTTGGTGGTCTGGAAGCCATTGTGTTTGGATCCATCCGATGGTGTGTTTGGTCGTTTCGACCTAGCAGCCCTTTGCGGTTGCCACACCTTAAATGTTTGTTGTTGTTGTTGATCTGTAGTATATTATCCTCTTGCTGCACTGTGGCTCTTGCATTGTGGCTAGTGGTTTAGGGTTTAGGTTAGTTTAGGGTGTGTATGTCATACTAGCTTGGGTATTGCGTTTGGGACATTGCTGTCCTGACAGGCACAGAAACACACAAACTGGTTGGAGTCATGTGGCGCCAGCCAGTGCTGCATGCACGGCCCAAGTGGCTAGCAAAGCCGGGATTCAGGATGAGCTGGTGGCAAAGCCAGTGCTTGACATTCCTCTCGGAACCTTGTTTTGTTTGAAGCCATATTGCACGAGAGATGATCCACTGTATTACTTCACACGTACCAGTACACCACCCTTTACACCAGCCCTTGCATCCCAGTACCAGAGCAAACGTACATAGTTGCCCCATGCAAGACTGATCCAGGCCTACAAGCCTTGAACCTATAGCTGTCCGGAGCACGAATCTGGACAGCTCGCCATAAGGCTCCTCCTGTGTCACATGGGTAACATGCCCACATATTCCACAAATTGGATGACTTCCCAACCCACCACCCAGCCTGCCCACTAGTTCCTATAACATTTGGGCATATTCAAAACCATGCAGTGCAATATACAGATGCTACTTGCAGGCATAGAACCACTGGAAAGCCCTTCTTCAGCTGCCGCTGCTGCTGCTACTGCCCCAGAGCTTGCTGTACCATGCACAATCCACCATGCCCATGACAACCGCCCCAGCTGTCCAGGTTCTTTACAGATGCCTGGTTGCTTTGCAGCTTCTGTCTCCCCCTTACGCTGCTGCCATTCAGCCCTCCCTCCAGCCTACACTCTACCAAACTGTTGCTGCTGCTGCTGCCTGCGAGTAGCTGCTTAGACCTCCATAGGGCCCTTGCCAGTGAACTTCACCTGCAAAAATGAACGTAACACATCCGCATCAGATAACTTACAGAGCAAACCAGTGTTACCTGGTAATGCAGATGGCAGCACGAAACCCAGCACAGAAAAGCCCGTAGCATCCTCATCATTTACTAGATCCTAGTCGAGTCATGCCTGACATATTTTACATGACTTGGATATTAGACCGAAAAGCAAACTGAGGTAAGCTATGCCATGGCTGCACAGCTGTACTGTGATCTACCTCAATACATTTACATCAAGGGCAAAAGGCAGCATAATCGCCAGTGAAGGTTGTACCAAAAAGGGCAGTTACTGTATCCTTTCACTACCACCTAACAGAGGCTACCCGAGCACGACTGCTTCATAACTACTTCCAAGATCAACATCACTTCATTAACAGCCCGGAACCACCAGCCCAGGACCACCTGAGGACCATATCGCTATAGCTACATGTGTAGCGCGTCAGCTGAGGTCCCCTGGTCCTAACTGTGATGCACAGTGTGAATTCAGATAGCCGCAGCCAACACAAAGCGTATGGCTAACAGGCCAAGAGGCTGATGCTTGCCACGACCTCGAACAGTCTGCTTACTCGCTGGCACTAGCAGCAGTATCTTTACATGGAGCTTGGCAGGGTCCTTGCCTGCCAGACTGTCCTTTAACATCGACACAAGTCAGGCTAGTGATCCTAAAGCCAGTTGCTGCTGCTGGTGACTGCTGGGCCCCTGACTGACCTTGATAGGGTTGACGTTCTCGCCAATCCTGCGGAAGTTCTGGTTTACGCCCACGCGGCCAGCATTAACCTTCTCGGGGTACACGCCGTCCTTGGGGTGCAAATACTCGACCTTGCCGTCGGGGAACACACGGTAAAAGCAAGGCTGGAACTTGAACTTGTTACGCAGCTGAGTGGTCAGAGCCAGGCACTGCTCCTTCCTGGCCAGCTTAAGCAGGTTGGGGCCCTTGCGCATGATAGCTGCACCACCAGTGGGCATCTCGAAGATCTGCTCCTTGCTCGACTCCCATGTGATCACATAGAACTCCTCGACCTGCGAAAGCCCCAAAGATCAAAACTGCTGCCAGCTACGGCGGTACAAAAACGCTAATGGTGGCTCGAAACGTATGCTACGCCTGTTTGATGGCATGCGGAAGGGTTTTGTACCTGAGCCTTGCGAAGCAGGCCACCGGTGCTGCCACCGAAGATAGGAGAGGGTGTGTCTGGGTTCAGAGTAGGCTCGGTCCAGGCTGGCTTAGCCTCCTTTGCGGGAGCCTCGGCAGCCTCGGCACGCACAACCACGGACCTCACAGGGCGAGCCACGGGAGCTGGCTTGAAAGATGCGCTGCGAGCAGCCCTGCTGGCCACGGGAGCCTGAGAACGAGCGGTAAGAGAAGCCATGTTGATCTAGTGGCAGCAACAGTGAGGTGGGTGCGTGTGACAGCCGCAGCGTTGCTAGGAAGCCATATAGAACGGTGGTGTGAGGAAGAATTTGTTTGTTGGGCAGGCAAAGGGCCGGCAGAGATCTTGGGTCGGAGATCAACGTGGCTGCTCCGAAGCCATTCAAGTTTGCCCGCCCCCCGCCCAGGCGATGAAGCTTTAAAATCGGGTTTTGATACTTATGGACCATCGGAGTTTGCAAGGATCCCTCACGGCGCTTGCCAGGAGCGCTTTGCTCCACCTCTACACATGCACGTGTCGCAACCCGCTTCACGAGGTTGTGCAGGATATGCAACTACGTCTGCCATTGACCTGTATCTTATGAGTTCACCTTCAACCGCCTTTATAGATCTCTAGCATGCTGCAATGTGTCTGCCACTCCTGGCTAGTCTTTCCAGGGCGATGAAATTGGAATGAGCTTCTGTGCCCTAGATGTAAACAAACCAATTTTAACGTCCGGGTCCAAGACGTTGTAAATAGCCTTATTACCATCCAGGTAGACAATCTGCAGTGTACATTGCTCCTAGGCTTTAAGCAATGGATGTAGCAGATAACATAGCAGTTGCCAGAGGAGATCTTAGTGCCCTGGTCAGATCCTGCACATCCTCTTGTCTCGATCAGTGGGGAGGTCTAAAGTGGCGACCGCGTAGCCGGAGGTGAAACATAATGAGCCATAGGTGAAACTTAATGAGCAACCGAAACTGATCACATTCACACCAATGAGGCAATAAGATCAGGACGATGCATACGGCCAAATTTGTCTAGTGCAACACGTCACCTTCATTTCAGTGCTTCCATCCAGTCTCGTCTCCTCGCTCAGTGCTCAAGGAGAGAGGAAGCGTGCAGGTGTCCAGACTTAGGGTGAGTGCACTATGTTGAAACTAAGCACCCCTGGTGAGTGTCTCTGCCACCCTTGCGGTGAACTGTGGTGGGCCCGCAGATGTACCGCTGCCTTTGCAAATGTAGGATACACACCCACTCTCCACCCACCGCTGACATGCAATGGTACAGTAGTACCCTGGCACTCCACTCACTAAACTAGTAAGCTCTAGCAAGGCATAAAACTGCTTGGCTTGCAGTTGACTGGGTCAACTGGTCAGCGCATGGCAAGTCGAAATGGGCTGGCCTGACATACATTGGCTAGCAAGGGATTTAGGGTGGGCTGGTGGCAGCCATTGTTTGAGCTTGGACATGAAATTGTGTATGCCGTTGGAGCCTAAGTTGGCTCCTTGTGGGTGGCGCTGCCCCCATCGGCGCCCCGCTTTGACGGGGCCATTTGGTAATTGGTAAACAAACAAACAAAAATTTAAGGTGCGGCAACCGCAAAGGGCTGCTAGGTCGAAACGACCAAACACACCATCGGATGGGTCCAAAAACAATGGAATCCATACCACCAAGCAAGAGGAATACCCAAGCAGACATCCAACTACGGACACGGCAAACAAATCACCAGCAGGAGATTGGTAATTGGTAATTGGTCTAGCACACCTGCTCCAGGCTGGCAGCATATCAAGATCAACCACACAGCAGATGCAAGACATGTACTTGATATGTATTGGACACCTTGACAAAGTCATCCTCTCCGCCATGACAACTTCCCACACTGCTGTTCTCAAGTCATTACCAAATCTAAAACCACTCCAGGAGGCCATGTATGCATCCCATATCCTCACTGATGGTACATTTGATATGCAACACGGTGTACCAGTTACCTGTCTTCCATATGACCACAGGCAATGCTGCTGATCTAGCAGATGGCTAAGCAAAGTGAACCAGCAGCTGTGACTGTCCTGGGAACAAATGTTGTACAGCCAGCCAGACCATAGTCAACATTTGCTTCACCAACTGCTACCCTGTTATGGGATAACCAATGCCAAAAGGCATTCTTTATGGCCCAGAATCATTCCAAAGTCCCAAATCAATCCGAAGTCCTCCAGTCCTTGTGACACTCAGAACATGCACTCCTAGGCAAGCTGAATAACATCACACTAGCTCTCAAGAAGGTCTTACAGCCCATACAGGTAATGATACAAGGGTCCTGCCTCCCGCTGCCTTTTGCGAAGAGGCCCTATGACCCAATGGCTGAGTGCTTCAGGGGCCTTGCTTCGACGTCATTGCCAACCGCTTGTCGGACTTCGCTGCATGGAACTCCTCTAGTACCTCAGGATGACTTCGCAAGCACTCCTGTGCAGTCAAACAGCAGCTTATAGCCTCCACTATAGAGGAGCTAAGAGCAACAAGCACAGGTGCAGACTCACCGCAAAGGCTAAGTTGGCTCCTAAGCAGTCACACCCTTTCGGCTCTGCTTTGCTCCTATGGTAGCAAGTGAAGGCTGTCACAAATATTTCTCCACAAGGCCCATCTCTCAAGTCATCAATGCATGGGCAGCTTAAGGCCTTCTCAATGCTGCCCTCGAGCTCCTGCGGGATGTCATGGTCAAGACATGCGCCGGCCAATCAGCAGACATGCAGCCCTCAACAGGCCAGCTTCTTCCTGAGGAAGACAAGCCAGGCCCACCTGCTGCTCTTGTGGCGTGCTTTGGCGTGCCCCGCTGATGCATGCATCCGGGCTCTTACACATCCCAAGCTGCTAAGCTTATGCACGTGCAACGAGGGCTGCTGCGCTTCCTGTCCCCACAGCTCCTCTTGCAACCCAGGCCCATGGAAAGCGGGTGGCCAGATCTGCGCTATAACTTGCCACTAGTATAAGCCCGTGAAGATCTTGAGAAGTACACAAGTACACCGTCGGGGTCAAGTGGGCCACTGGGCTGATAATCGTGCCCTGACCTTTCATGAAGCGGGAGTGACGTTCGGTTCGGCACCCGCACTCGACAACTTAACTGCTCGCAATCAAATGTGATGTGAATGAAGCGTCCAGCCTGCTACATTTTACTCCATGCAAATAGCTTGGTGTGAACCCGCCATGTAGCCGATGTAATTGTCATATGATGCCACGCATGCCGCTACCATGCATGCATTGGTGGTGGTGCACTTCACGGACTTCTGCCCTCGTAATCATTGCTGCTGATGCGTTACGGTTTGCCGGCATTTACGGGCCGGTTTTACGGGTTGCCGGCACCGAAATTTGGGAAGAATTGCATCCCACCTCATTTTGCAGACATCCCTACTCGAACACAAAGGGCTGTGGAACGACCCAATCTCACATTGATCAAATGCAATATAAGAAATCGACCTCGTGGCTCTTAAGATCACAGGTACTACCTCAAGTGAAAAAATGTGTACTACATCGATACTATGCATACACTTTGCAGCTGCACACACTGCACACTATGCATACACATTAGCTGCCCATATGTGGTAGCGTTCCCCCTGACATCCTGCACCATTATTCCCAAAACCAGACATTGGGATGTACCCATTGAAAATGCAGTATGTAAGGATACTCCATCCCAGCCCCTCTCACAATGCTGTCTGTCTACCCCCCCTTCCCCCCTCCTCTGTTTCTATTTTAGCAAACTCACAGCCTCCAAACACGTACTTTCCCTATAACATTGCTAACTGCTCAAAAAGCCTGACCACCCCAGCATACATCAGCCCACGGGACGAGAGACCTAAGTGCGGCGTACACTGCTGAAGCGCTTCTGCACAGTTGTGCTCATAACCTCCTCCTGGCGCAGTTTGGCTTTGAAGCGCTCCAAGCGCCCCTGCAAGACACGGATGCTCTCTGCTTTCTGTCCCAACATGGCTTCCAAGGTGTCCACATATTGATCAATAGCGCTTCCAGGCTGATCCACCTCCGCCAGCATGGCCATCTCCCTGTAAGCAGGAGCAGGAACATGGCAGGAAGGCTCCTGTCAGGTCAAGGGATGACAACAAACAAAAACATGACAAAAAACGGCAGCAGCATTGGCATGGGTGAGAAAGCAGGACCCTTCTCCAGCTTCATCCAGAGCCATTTGCAGAGCATACTAGTAACAGCAATAAAAAGAGTTGTGGTCAGTAGGTAGTTGTCTTCCCGTAATCTGTGAAGTGCCTGGATAGGCAAATGCAACAAAGCTCCCTGGATACCCCAGTGCACCCACCCCAGCAGGTGCTTGCTGAGTAGGGTCCATGTGACCTGGCCCAGGTACGCTAATGCTGGACTTCATGCCTTGCCTTGTACCCTCACATCTGCTATACAACTGGCTCAACCAATGGACTATAACCAATTACTGATGCTCCAGAGCTGCCAGTGTGCCAATAACCCAGTATGCTCCTGCATGCAGCCTTCTCCCAGATCACATCTGCGAATGCTGGCAAAGTCCCACAATCAGTAGCACCCATCTTACTTCCTGACAATCTCCATGGACTCCTCAATTTGTTGCCGATGCATGGCAATGATCTCCTCCTCATCCTGCAGTATGCTGTCCATGAGGTCATCCCGGGCGAGCATTAGATCCTCCACAGCCTCCTCCCCTGTAATATCAAACCCAGCAGCCTCCTGAGCAGTCATGCTGGGGCCATGCCCACCATTCCGACTGCCGTTTTGCATTAGAGCAGGCGATACTGTGGCTGCTGCTGCTGAAGGTGGTGTGGACATGCTGCTCATGTTGCTGCTGCTGCTGCCGGCCCGTGCTGAAGAAGCCTGCTGTGAAGGTTGCCGCAAGTATGCTGCTGGAGGGGCTGCGAGTGGTGCTGCAGGCTTGCTCTCAGGCATCACGGAGGCGTAGTAGTCCTCATCCCCGGGTGTGACACCACCAGGGGCACGCTCTGCCTTCTCCTTGCGCAACTCTGCACGAGAGCAACAACAGAAAGAGGATGCGGTAAGTTGTCCAAACTTAACCACCAGGTCTCGGAAGCTACACTGTCAGGCAGCCCATATCCATTATCTACTGTTCTCTGCCATAGGGGCGCCCCTGGAGTGGCAATTCAATCAGCAATTGAGGACCCGGCTAAAGCCCAATTATGGTTGCTGCTATTGTTGACGTGCCACACCAGAGGGTCATTACAATCTTCTTATTGTACTACATACCTGCAAGTAAACACTTTTGTTTTTTTCTCATGATATGCCACAGCAAAACGTCCAGAGGCCCTGCACCTCAAGCCATCACAAAAACAGCCACCTCAAGCTGTCACAAAAACAGCCAGGTGGAACAGATTTTGGGTACATACACACATATGCAGCGAAGTCTCAGTTCCTGCCATAGCATCAGCTGCCATCCATCGGTGCTGACATCAGAATATGAGCCCCTGGACGAAGCAGCCAGCGACTCACCCTTGACCCTGTCTGCATATCTAAGGGTATTCAGGGTGTGCTCCACACAAGTAGATGTTGGGGAGATGTTGGCTATCATGACTGTACGCGCCGTGTCCCCTACAAAGCTGTCCCGTAGCACTGCTGTGAGTTTGCTGCCACGGAAGGGCACATGCCGCGCATCACAGTCCAAAGCCCTGATGCACTCCTTAAGTGCAAGCAAGCTCTTGTTGATCTCCGCACCCTCCAACCGCGTCTGCCTATTGTTGTCAAATGTGTCTGCACCCCGCTCGCTGCCTGCTAGGTCGATGAAGCTGATCTTGCCCACCAGCCTGCTGTGTTGGCTGCTGCCCATGAAGCGCTTGATGGCAAACTGCATGATGGAGTGGCTCCGGCTGCTGTCTGCATTGGCTGCTGTGCTACCCACGCTGCGGCGATGGTTGGCCTCCTCAATAAGCTGCTTCACCAAGTCCACATTCCCTACCACATGCTCCTGCATAACCAGCATCCACGTGGTTTGTGGTAAAAAAGCATAACATTGGCATGAGGCCCCACGTCTGATGGTGGGTGCAATGAACGGCTGGCATGCATGGCAGCAATACCTAGACATCAGCAATTTGTCATCGGACTTGTCCTTGCAGTGGTACATGTAGTATGCTTTAACTCAGTGCAACAAGGGTCACCAGTGCCCGTGAGGGTCATGAGTGCACAGTCACAAAAGGGCTGCAGCCTAGGCCTAACCATGGAGCAGAAACTACCACTGGCTGCTGTCTACATACCTTCAGGCCGACCACCACCACCTTCTTCTTGCCATCCTCCAAGATGTTCAGCTTCTTCCGCATGTTCAGCAGGTCATAGAGCTTGTTGCCATAGATCTCAAAGCAGCTGACAAACAGGTTGGTGTCCTGGAACTCAGGCCGTGCCAAGTACATCAGGATGTCTGCTGCTGCTCGGATGGGGAGGGGAGACATGGTGAAGGTCTTGCCACTGCCTGTCTGCCCATACGCAAAGCAGGTGGCCTTGCCATTCTGAAACAGAGTGTGGACCAAGGGCTCAACCGTCTTCTTGTACACCTGCAGAGACACGCAAAAATGCTGAGCTTGCTTCCTCTGCCATGTAAGGGACAGCATACAGAAAGCTGGTATGTCTGCAGTGCTGGACTATATGATGGATGGCTTCCTGTGCTGCATATCTGTCAGCTCTAGATAAGGTCCTGGTTTCCCAGGGTAACCCATTTGCTGTCTTGGTTCCAGCCGCTCGATAGGGCCCCTGATGCTAGCTGACATACCCTACCTGGTCATTGGTGACATACTCATCCAAGGACTCATCAAAGTTGAACTGATGCCGCTCCACATACTTGGTCAGGTCAACCTTGACCTTAGTCTCATTCACCATCACATACGAGTCGTGCATGTTAACTTCTACAATGTCGTCTTCACCCCGCTCCTTCTCCTGCAACAAGAGTACAACAGTTGACCTACAGACTTCTGCCAGGCACCTGTGGGTATACATAGCCCTGCCTCTCTGCTTGCAGGGCTGCTGCACCTACCTTCCTGTTGATAGGACGCTTCCGCACCACGACCTTGATCTTGGGTGGATCTGTGCATGGTAGTGGACCAGTGCCTGTGGGGGTCTCGTTCATGGGGAACAACTGGAAAGGCTGGTAATTGCCCTGGGTCAAGACGTTGTGATTAGAGATCCATTGCCAAGGCCATTACTGGCAAGATGGACAACTGTTTGACTGACTGCAACCAAGAGGCCTACCTCAAGTAAATCTCCATCATGTGCATCCAAATCTAGCAGGTCTGCATGGCCATGGAGCTGTTCTCCATGGCCCTGCATCTCTGGATGCGAGAAGCCACCCGCTCTGCCTGGGGCCGAACAGTCTGCTGCTGTCTGTTCTGAGAGGCCCAGTTGAGCCCGCACTTCTTTGATGAGAGAAAAAAGCGCGTGCTTGTCGTTCATGTCGCTAAGCCCATACTTGCCATAGTCTTGCATGAGCAGATTGAGGAAGGTGGGCTCATTCATGCCGTAGAAGTTAGGCCTGAACCGCCCCAAACCCGCCCGCTGCAACCAATCTCCTGTCCTGTCCATCGCTACACCCGACCTGACCGACTGAATGGTCCGAATACAGTTCACTCCTCAAGCACGTAAGTATGAAAAACGCAAGGCCCTGTCAATGGCCTGCATGCGTGCCGGTCACGATCAACCAAATGGGACACTTTGAGCACCTCACTCCACCACGATCCTTCTGAGCCAATCCACCTCTGGAAGGCCAAACCCAAGTCCTTTAGCAAAACACAAAACCTGACATACTCGCAGAGCGCGTGAAGGACCCCTAAAGGCTTACCGTGCTCATGTCCTGACTGAGAAACCGAGCATGAATTTGAATGTTGCAAAGACAGACCCCTGGGTTCAGGGTTTTTTTTAGCCTACATCCATGCGCTGATCCCTGGCTTCATCGTGGGTAGTTTATGCTACTGGAGGAAAGCATCGATGGCACGCTTAGTTGCAATGAAGAACCTCATATGGAACACCAGAAGTACCACGAACAGGAAGCAGAATACAGCCCCTAAAGATCCGTCACACTTGCCCAGCGTGAGGATGCTACCAGAAGAAACGAATGCTTGTGATCATTGTGGACGTTTGTTAACACTTCAGCAAACCTATGACTGCAACGTTTGAGCCACGGCCCCTGCACATAACAGGTAACAGATCCTCCCACATCAGCAGCAACGGAGAAGACGGCAGCTCCCCTGAAGAGTCGCGCTTCAGGGAGCATCACCACGCCACAATCTGACCACACGACTAAGCTCAGGCTTACATAACCAAGCAAGACGGCCATTTGTCAGCTGAAGCCCTTTGCTGTCTTCTGAGGTTTGGGCTGCTTCACCTTCTGCCTGCTAGCGTCCTCCCGTTGAGACCTTGGTAGTACATAACCCTCTTTTCTGAAAGCTACCCCTGCAGCATGTGGGTCCTGCCCACCCAATGCTGTATCCCACTGCAGTCCCTCTAGTCCCTTCAACTGTCCCCAGCTCTCAACCTCCTGCACACCAATTGCTCCATTGGAACCCCCAATCAAAGCCCGCAGTGGTGAACCCCCTTCCTGCAGTCTCTCCACGAATATTAGCGGTTTCCCAGGTTTTAGAACTCGCTGGATCTCAGAGAGGCACTTGCTGCGCTGGCTAGGGTTCAACCGCCCCAGAGTTTCCAAGGAAACCACAGCATCCACAGATGCATCAGGCAGGAAGCTGAGATCGTCTGGGGACTGCTTTCGTGCCTTGGTTGGCACAGCAGCTGTCATGCCTGCCTGCTCCATCAGACCTGGATCAACCAACAGAAGCAGAACATGTCTTGGCCAATGGTGCAAAAGTCTGACAGTGTTTCTAGCTTTAGGCTCTTGCATGGGACAACAGGAAGGAGACGTGCAGTTGATCACTCAACAGCAGTCATCGCCATTTGCTCTTGTAATGGGAGGACTGTTCCAGTGGCAGGACATGCAGATGGCATTAGGGGTTGCAGCAAGGTCTGATCAGATTACATCTTGCCCTTGCTCATGGCAGAAAGTGAGACCTGGACCTAGCTAGGACCAGAAGTAAGAGCTTGACATTTTTAGCACACAACATCACATGCTCCAGCTGGTGCAACGATGTTTGGTGTTTCCTGGTCTTGTTTGTGTTTGTGGCTTAGCCACCTCTGTCATGAACCATGGCAGCGCACGAATGGCAATGTGCAAGCTGTGTATGCCACATGTCTCCTGTGCATTTCACTCTTGATCCAATGGGTAAGGTGCCGTAGGAAAACCTTAGTTCGGTAGTTACCGTGCACTCTCCTCGCTTTGCTGAGAGGCAAAAAGAGCTGAGGATTTGTTTAACCTCCAGGACTTACTTCTGTTGACATCGGGCCCCACATTGATGACCTCTATTGTGTCCTTGGGGTAGTAATATAGCTCTTTAGGGCCACCTCCTAGCTGCACCACCTGGGCACCTGAACCACCTGCAGAGACAGGAAATCACCACATCTGAAGCATGCCCGAACACTAGGATCACCTGAGCCAACTGACCAAGATGTACAACAGGGCCAACCTGCACACAGCAGCGTCCTCTTTTCCTTTTGCTTGAATGCGGAATATATCAGATAAGTGGCCAGAGTGCTTTAATCTCCTGAAGGTCACATCAAATGTTGGTTGGAAGGCACTTTAACTCGCGCACAGAGCAGTTGAACTGGCCCAGCTCACATGTTATGTTTGTTGTCTTCATGGCAGCTTGAGGTTCAGGACCTCTGGCATTTTAGGAACTCTCAAGTTATATCATGGCAAGTCCCTGAACAAGGCATTAAACTGCTGGGCTTGCTGTTGACTGGGTCAACTGGTCAGCACATGGCAAGTCGAAATGGGCTGGCCTGACATACATTGGCTACCAAGGGATCTAGGGTGGGCTGGTGGCAGCCACCCTGTGGGTCTTGGACAGGAAGTTGAGTATGCAGTTTGGGCCTAACTTGGCTCCTTGTGGGTGGCGCTGCCCCCACCGGCGCCTCGCTTTGACGGGGTCATTTGGTTACTGATGAATGATATAACAGCTTTCCCTATTAGACAGAGCCACTGTACATTTTGGCACACTGCATACTTCTGCAGCCGATGGCGGGAGCCTTTGTTAAGCTCCATTTAGGACATTCAGTTTGATGCATCCGGCAGTAGAAACATGATCATGGAAAGTCAACCCCAACAACCACGACTCCCTTCAGCCCATTACCTTGCTTGCATACAAACATTCTCGGCGGGCACTACATATAGCATGCTACTGCTTTAAATGAACCAAACCATTTAGGTGAAGAGACCATTATAGCTTGCAGCTTTCAGAAATGTGATACCTCAGGTGCAATTGAGTGCATTGATACATGCAGTAGATGCTGCGGCGAGCACATCCATGGGTGAAGTTGTAACTACCAAACAAGGCAAAACTATCCTCATGGGCCAATATTGAAAAATGGGGCAGCCTTAAAACGGAGGTGACCGGAGGCAAGTTGCTTCTGGTCTAGTGCACAATGCCACACAGCCTTTGCATCCTCACGCATAGCTACAAAGGGAGCAAACAGTGCCAAGAAGTCAAGTAAAATGTGTTTTGAGTGCACCTATAGAATGTACACCACCAGGAAGTTGAGGCTATTGTTGACCATTGGAAGGTTGGTCGGCGCCTTATGGAAATTCTGGTCACCTTAGTTGGTTTCATTCGGTAGAAAGCAAAGTGGCTGTGTGAGGATGACCAAATGCATCCATCCTGCTGGGTAATTACAAGAGGGCCAGAGTCCATTAGTCCCTAAGACCCAATCTAGCCCCTAGCTCTAATGCGTAGTGAGCTGAGCACATAAGCCAATCCCCCAAATCCCTACTGTACCTCTGGGCACGTGATTTGTGAGCATGGCTGCGGTGATGTACTCCATCTGGCTGTAGCAGTAGAACCTCAGGGCAGCCACCCTAGGATAGCAATAGCACAGAGAAACCAAGAACAACCAATGGTCAGCAGTTGTAATATATTGGTCCCAAATAAGGTGTGCAGGAGAGGTACATGACGGAGAAGTCCCAGTCTATATGCAGGACTGACTCTCAAGCAAGTGGCTTCCTAAAAAAGTTGCTGCTTATAGCATATTCATGTAAAACTAAAAACGGGAATGCATGGGTTGACTGACTGAGGCCAGCAAGGTGAAATGGTGACTTGTGACAGGTACTCTCATGCGACCGGCAGGTGCCTCTCTGCAGAAAACGAAGCTAAGCCTTGGCACTGTCATGCTGTGCAATTGCTCATATCTGCCGGCCTGAAGGCTGACAGGGCATTTGCAGCATCTATGTGCGACCCATCACTACTTGCACACACATGGGCACGCACACACAGGCTGCAGACACAGGCTTGCACACAGGCACACACAGGCTTGCAAGCAGCAACAAATTCCTGCAGACCCTTTGCACATGAGCAGAAATTCCAGGGGTCCCCAGGAATGCCACCTGCTGATGCTGTGCAAGTCAGGCAAGTTAAGGACGGCTTAACTTCACTGGAAACGGAGACAGGAAGGTTCCCTGTCAAATCTTCAGTTATGTTTGCTCAGGAAATGTGTTTACTGTGGGCAATCCAGAGGGGGCATGGAGAATGGGGCATGTGTGGATGGCTACTAGAGAAGTCCGGTGTGTGTGTCTGCCTACGAGGGAAGGAGGTGCAGTCGGCACAGGTATCTAGCCATCACCTCCACCGGCGACATGGGCGAACCCACACTGTGTCCTACTTCCCACCGAAGCAGAAAGCCTCCGATACCGCCCTGCATTTGGGAATCGAACTGGGGACCGGCAATGTGTCATTCCTACTAGCCCACATCTGGGCTCTACCATTGCTGGAGGGGCATGCACAGGCACAGTTGCATTGACTTCTGCCATACTGCTATGATGCACCATATGGCATTGGAATGAGCTATTGATCCAACTGCAAAGAACTTACCCTATGCCTCCTGCCAACAAGGGACCCACAACACGTGCTGCTGATGGGACCCCTCCTTCTGCCAGTTCCGCCAGAGGAGCCACAAGGTCCACTGTAACAACATCGCACATGGTAGAGGACGCCGTCCCTTATAAAACTCAATGTACCTGGTGGGAATAGAGGACGAAGATCTCTCGCACCTGCACTTGCTGCTATTGCCCGTCGCCGAGGAGCCTGGTGTATGCAACGGCCGGCATGTGCTGTCACTTGGCGTCCATGAACTGTCAATCCACTGCGGTTTATCAAAGCTCTTTATAAGCGGATGCCAGACGGATGCGGATGCGGAGACGTGAGCTCGTGTCTCACTTGCAGCCATGGCGCTTGGGCGTGAGCAATGCCATTATTTAGGGAGGCGCTATAAAGATGTTATGGTCCGATTACGCCAATCCGGTGCCAATTCTGGGGATGTTTGTGGACTCAGCTTAAATTGCGGTGCACTCGAACAGGGAGTTGCGTGCATGGAGGAGACAACGCTTAAACGGCCAAAAACTCCAGCAGTGGCCGTCTTCAGTCGGCCTAACTGTAGGTAGCTGTATGAAAGCTGGGTCTTGCATCCAGAGGCCCGTGCAACCTGTCAAGATCATCCAGTTCATTCAAAGTGCCACTGGTGCCACCAAGTGCCGAGAAGTGCCTCCTCATGCCCTCAAAGGAAGCTTACAAGCGGTCAACCGCACGCCACATACCAACAACAATGGATGCCTTTAAACCATTCTCTCATCCATGTATGATAAAAAGCCAACCTAGCGTAGTTGTGTCACTCACGATCTTGTGCCCTGTCAAGCCACTCCTTGGTAGCCACATCAATGGTATGGAGGACATACATGCTTACCAAAGAAAACATTGCAGCTCCACAGCGTGATGCATTGTCTAAGATGAAGCTTCAAAGAGGCGCCATAGCTAAGCAGCAGTCACTGGCCTTCCTGCCAGCAAGACACTGAAGGCAATATACTTCTCATATCAAAACGACGTCAGCAACTTGCATCACCTGAACACCCGCATGTGATCCTGCACCTCAACCCTACACATGGGGCATGGCTCACTCCGCTGCTGCAGCAGTTGAGAGCACCCCCAACACAGCACCATGTGCTTGCAAGGCAGCAACACAACCTCAGGCAGGGCCTCAAAACAAACCACGCAAGGCTCAGGCCGCAGGTCTGAACTACCATCATCAGGCACAGCCACTGCAGGTGCTCTGGCACGTTGCTCAGCACCCCTTGGTTTTGTAACAACAGCAGCAGCAGCTACCGCTGCTGTAGCTGCAGGTCTTGCAGCCACCCGTAATCTACCTCCTCCTCCTGCTGCTGCTGCTGGTACTGCTGCTGATGCTGCTACTGCACGTGGTGAGGTATGGCCGTTGCTGGAGGAGGGCACCCGCTGCTCTGAAGACCTTGCAGTTGTTCCCTGCTGCAAGGACTCATTACGCTGTGACCGCTGCTGCTGCTGCTGCTGATCGTGCCGCTGCTGGACTGGCCGGCCTGGTGGCACCTGGGTCCTTTGCTTCTGCCAATCACTCTCTCCACCTGCTGCTCTTGCTGCTGCTGCTGTTCCGTTTGTTGATGTAGTCTCTCCCACAGCTCCACCTGCGCCCCTTGCTGCTGCTGCTGCATGCAGATAGCTTAAACTACCATGACTCACCCCTGCAGTCACTGCTGCCGCTGCTGCTTCTCTTCTCTCCACTGTTCTCTTAGGAGGTGGATGCACTGCTCCAGCTGCTGCAATCCCTGCTCCCATTGCTGCTGGTTCAACAGCAGCAGTGCTTTCCCCTAAAGCCCCAGTGTCCCCAGCATCATGAGAGGTCACAACACAGGTTCCTCTCTGCACTGCTGCTACTGCTGCTTGACAATCTCCCTCGAGGCCAGCTGCTGTCACACTTGCTACACCTGACATTGTCACTGCTGCTACATCCTCCTCTGCATCTGACTCATTCGATGCGGTTCCATCCATCCCACCACTACCATCTTGCGAGCCCCTAGATGTGCCTGCAGTGCCTCCTTGAGCTGCCCTTCTAGCCGCGTCCTTAGCTGCTTTCTTTGCCCTCCTCTTTCCCCTGCGTGCTTCTGCTGCCTCCTGTGCTGCTGTTTCCTCGGCCAGAAGCTGAGCAGCAGCTGCATCTGCTGCTGCTCGTGCTGCCTCTACCTCTTCTGCAGTTGGAGCTGCTGATGGTGTTCCTGCTCCTGCTGCTGCGGGTGCCCTTGCCTGGAGCTTTGCCCTGAGCTTAGATTTCAGTGCATGCCCGGACTTGTGAGATTGGCGTGTAGCTTGCTGTGGTCCTGCTGCTGCTGCTGCTGCTGCTGGTCCTGCTGCTGGCGCTGCTGCTGCTGGCGATGGCGCTGCTGCTGCTGGCTGAAGGGACGTGGATAGACCAGTTGATGCGCTGGTGGGGAGTATTGGCTCTTTTGGCTGTTCGTGATATAGAGCTTGGCAGTTAAACTCTGGTTGGGTGGGTGGCTGCAGTTGCAAAGGTGTCGCAAAACAAGTGCATAGGTCAGAAGGAAGAAGTTATCAGGGAAGTAAGGGCCTACAGCATGTGTGAAGGGGGAAGGAAGTAAATGTTATGACGTGGGTGTTTGCAAACAAAGTGTCTGACATATGTCAGGCAAAAGGTGGTGATACAACAGGTATTGCGCTGCTTATTACTTCACTGATGCAGATGCTGGCCAAAACGCTAGTGCTACATGAGGCTTAGCAGAGTGCCTGCCTGATAGTATGTTCCTGAACAATGCAAGTCAGCATAGAACGGTCTTACCACCCTATTGTTTTCCTGGGAAGTGTATACAAAGTGGTCGCCTTTTGTCCTGTGTTTCTATGCTCTGCTTAGGTGCTTAATCTTAGTATTGGTCCGTTGAACTTGCTGAAGCAGAGCCATCTTTCCTGGCTATGGCTTACTTTAACAGGAAACTTTTGAATTCATGTGCCCAGCACAATTAAGCCAAAGAAACTGCACAATGTGTCCTATTAGCTGCCTCTTGAACTCACTTGGTGCATGGTGCATCTGAAGCTTTTCAACACATTATCCCGGTGTATCTAAAGCTTCTACACACCTAATTCCTGTATATCTGAAGCTTGCTAAGCACCTAGCTTCAAGAGCCAGCACTCACCCCATCATGTAGCCATAACTGGATTGTTGCACCATTTGACAACCCTAGCTTTTCTGCAGATGTAAGCCAGTTGATGTCATCATGGCCCGCACACTTAAAGCAGATGTGAGAGTCTTCAGGCAGCTGTTCCTTCCAAAAGCTGTTTGCTACCTCTAACTCATGCCCTAGGAGGGTCGTAGGGTTCACCCTGAACCTCAGGAACTTGTCTGGTGTGTCCCAGTGCTGGATGGTGATTTGCCAGCATGGGCCCTTGTCACCTGGGGGATGCAGGTGCAGACGCTGAGCAACTATAGCTTGTGCTGACAAGTTTGCAGGGCAAACAGCCACAAGGCATGTGTCTATGACTGCCTTCTCATTCTCAGCGATGCCAAGGGAAGTTGCTGTGTCTTCAGTGTGTAGCTCAAGGCCTTTGTAGAGGAAGACCATGGCTGTGTTCTGAGGGAGATCCTTTCCCCAACGATCGTACAGGTGCTCGAAGATCCACCCCACGCTAGAGTCTGTTAAAGCATGATAGCTGGCTTCGTTGCTGTCATTGGAGTCCCAGCGCTTCAACCTCAGCACGGCTCTGGGGGGTTGGTTTGCGCTGGAGCTGCCGGGGGTGCGAGCGGGAAGGTTTGGGGCCTCATAGGTCTCCACAGGCGGCCTGGGAGGTGCAGATGCTTCCAGATTAGGCGCCGTGTCTGCAGGAGGGGTACCGTTTGGCTCGTTGTCCTCTGAGCCCCGCCTTCGCCAGCAAAGTAGGCCTGCATTAGTGGCGTGAGGACAGTCATTACTAGTCTGGATTTGAAATACCTTCGGCTGTCTGCCATGAGGGACCACAGGCACACAAGCGCACCTCGAAGTACTTGCATGTCGTCGAGCGACTGAGCCTCTTTTTAAAGCTCACCACAATTCTTCTGAACGAGAAAGGGTGAAGCGGGTCTACAACTCCACTGAGATTATGGGCACAATCACACTGAAGCGGGCAGTTTTAAGAAGCAGCGTGGAATTACGGCCGGGGCTTATCGGTAGCATGTGCTTAACTGCACATAAGGCTCTGGTGTAACCTTTACGGAATCCTTACTTCCCATGAGCACTTCATTACACATAAAAGTGTGGCGTGGGTTCTAACGCGTTTGGTGAAATGGGATGCACATCCAAGGCACTACAGTGGACGCCGACACTCCGTACTCCAACTTTCAAACCGTGTGGCACTTCCCGCCATCTTCCAGAGATCCAAGGCATAGTTTTCAGTTGCCCACTCACGTCTCAATAGCCACCCCCGCTTACAAACCTCTACACGTACTCCAACGCTCCAACTATGTAAGCACACAACATCCACCCTCACGGTGGCCTATCTCGCTTGAACATCCGTGATTGCCAAAGGAAGACTTGCTGTTGACTGGGTCAACTGGTCAGCAAATGGCATCGAAATGGGCTGGCCTGACATACATTCGCTAGCAAGGGATGTAGGGTGGGCTGGTGGCAGCCATTATGTGAGGTACAGGAAGTCATTGAGTATGCCGCTGGAGGCTTAGTTGGCTCCTTCTGGGTGGCGCTGCCCCCTGCCACTGGCGCCCCGCTTTGACGGGGCCATTTGGTAACTGGTAATTGGTAAGATCTACACACAAACACTCCGCTAGAACATCACTCCATTCATTCATGCAGTCAGCCCCTGCCATCCAGCACTACCCAGCCCATAGCCACACCTCCCCACATCAAGTACTAAGCCTACTCACTCACTCCTCATTGGCATCTGAACTGCTGCCAGTCACTCCGAATTACGTCCCCCCTGTCTTGCCTCTTATCGACAGTGCAGTCCTTGTAAGCAAGCAAAAAAGAAGCCCAACTCCAGACGGTTTGTTAACTTTTGTGCTCCAACTCTGCCAGCCCGTTGGTGACCCAAAACCCAAAACCCCAAATCCCCAAGCCCAAACCCCGGCGCAGTCACTCTGTGTTCTCCGCTAACGCACTGCTGCTCGCTAAGCTCTCCCCCTCACCCCCGCTCAAGCTACTGCTCCTCCTGCCCCCGCCTCCCCCTGGCCCCGCTGACGATAAACACACGCTGCTGGAGCTCCTTTGAACTTGGCGAGCAACTAACTGAGCGTAAGACCCCCGGGCCGCTAAGAGCTCCTCATGTGTTCCCATCTCCACCACTTTCCCTTTGCTGATTACTATGATGCGATTGGCGTCTTGTATCGTTGATAATCGGTGTGCAATGACACAGACCGTGCGGCCTTGCATGAGTCGTTGGAGCGCCTCTTGAACAACAGCCTGCATACAACAGCCATGAAGCATCACTCAGCGTCTTTCTGTGAGGAGGTTTACCAGATGCCGCAGCAATACATGTGCGACAGCAGCAGCAGCCCCTAAGCCGCACCCCTGCATGGTTTGAAAGTTATTTTTGAAAAGATAAAGAAAACCCGGAGCTAACCCGAGGCTGAAGGGGTTTCTAAATGCATGTCCGCTGTACAAAACCCTCTTGAAATGCATCAATGAACATGATACCAGACAGCGGCACATCTTAAAGCTTCTGCAGTTTCATATGTACAAGGATGATTCACAGCACAGCCGGATACTACAAAGCTTTATAATGGACCCCTATAACGCAGACGCATGTCACAGCCTTAGACTTTACCTAGTCTCAACAATGTTTATCCACTATCATCAAGTGGACCTATGGCACTTTTTGCTATGGCATGTCATGGAATGTAATAACAATATGGGGGTGGGGTTAGGAGTCATCAGGGGCAAATGGCGGCCAACAAGGACAGAACCTCTGTATTACTATTACATTGCATTAATGTGCTATGTAGCAAAAAGTGCCATAGGCCCCGCACCTCAAGCTCTCACAAAGAACAGCAAGGTGGAACAAACCTCTGTAAACAGGCCCCATGAATTTGGCTGCATACATCCTTCCTTAGGGAGGTAAAATGCTTTAGGGCAAACCACATGGATACACATAGACACGAAAATGGAAACATAGGGTGAAACATAATGTGCAGAACAACTTTGGCGATCAGCAGAAACAGCCGCCGCACCTCATACTTTAGCCACCCTTCCTGGGTTTAGTCAAGGCCAAGACCCTTAAACCCTGACAAGACCCAGATACTCTAGCAGTAGGTCTTACTACAACAGATCCCAAAAACCATTGGAAAAAAAAGTTTGTCTTGGAGCTCCCCTTTTACCATTCTACAGGCATCATGGCTCCAGAGACAATACCCTCCTTGCCCCCCACCCCCCGAGCTCCTCTCTTCCCCTCTAAAATACCCTTACTCTCTTCCTACCCCACCTTACCTCATTACTCCTAACAATTCCCCTTCCACCACTACCACCACCCGTCCCCCAAGCTCCGCTCTTCCCCTCCCTAATCCATACTCCTCCTTCTGCCCCACCCCTCCAACTGCCCTCACTGTTCCCAACCATTTCACCTCCTGTCTTCCCCCCTCTTGCAGCCACTTTCACTTCAATATCAGCATCGCCATTATTCCCAACCATTCCCTAACCCCCCCCCCCCCACTCCTCTCTTCCCCTCCCCTCCCCCTCCTCTTCCCTTCCCCTACAGGCCTCATCTGACCTAATCCCAACTATTCGCTACCGCCTGTGGTGCCAAGGTTTAGGCTCTTGCCTTTACTGGGTTTTCAATCCTCCCCTCCCCTCCCTACCCCCTCTCCCCTCCCTCCCCTACCCCCTCTCCCCTCCCTCCCC